>OX467083.1:3637500-4237500 GCA_950106755.1 Climacium dendroides
TGCATGTGAAATGAAATGGAAGCCACTTCATCATCATGATTCATGAAGAAGAGGAGGAAGAAGAAGAAATTCATGCCGGAGAACCGAACAACTGAAAAGCTTCAGTTGTGAATGAATGAATAAAATAAATAATGGAACAGTGCGACGTACACGACAGAGATAAAGTTGATGAGTTTTTCATCTCCTACGGAGAGAGAAAAAGACAGACAACTGAAAAGAAAAAAAGCGAGAAACAAAGATTGAAGAGGTCCGTCATTAATGGTCATGTACTGTAACTGATCTCCCAGTGCGAGAAAAGGCGAGAGAAAATCATAAAATATAGTCAGACTAGAATGGGGTGATTGATCACAGATGGAGGGGGAGCAGTGACTAGCTTCGTTCATGGAATTTAGTGCAGTCATGCGATCTTCAAGACAAACCAGCATCGACTTTGGTGACTTAGAGAAGAAAGGATTTTGTAAGTTGTAAACGATTATTGGGAGTACTGTACAAAGTACTAATTCCAATGTCAGTGGAGGAAGTTGCAAATTGGCTGCTTGGTTTATTGTTTCTACTATCTTCTACTAGTGCCACAAGTCGTAGCATGGCTTCTAAGCTAATTGATGGCTTGACTTGCATTGTTGTGGAACACCTTAGGATAATCAAAGTGAAGAAGTATGGAAAGTTGAACATTTCACATTCAAAAGCTATTGTCTAAGAAGAAGAAAAAAAATGTCGATTGTGGAGAACTTTTCCTTTTCTATCCAACTGAGTAGCTTCTTTTTTATCGTCAATGTGATATGTCATCAATATTTTTGCAATTGACATACATTTAAATAAATTTCTCTAAAAGTAGGTATGCCTCTATGGCATAAAAACTTGCAATGTTTGAAGACAAACAACAACACAAGGTTTTAATTCTTTAAATTGGATTGCCACAATGAACTCATAGAATTGAAGCCATCTCCATTCCACCAATAATGTGTAGTTAACAATTAACCCTTAAAGGACCAAGGCCTTATTTATGCCCAAAAAAACATTCAAAACTGCCATTTCTGTAGCAAAGAGTAAAGCAATTTGAAAATTATTTTTTTTGCACATCCAACCATAGGATCTTATGCCTTACTAGTATAAAAATGTGTGGAAAAAATTTCAAAAATTTTGACCTCATAGATTAAAAGATATTTGCGTTTAAAGTGAAAAAAACAATTTTTTCAGCACCTTGTGGGATTGGATTATTTGACTTTGAACTTTTTTAACTTAAATTTTTTGCACTACTAACAGAATTTTGAGCTTTTAATCCTTATTGTGTGAGTCTAGGGAAAAAAAATTCAAGAAAAAACTTAATTTTCATACTTAAAAAAAATTGTTAAGTAGAAGTAGGTATGAGAAAGAAGGAAAATCTAAATTATTAATATATTTAAGATGGAATTAAAATGCACTAATCCCAATGGTGAGATTGTTCTAGTAAGCAAAAAAAATCATGTAAAATTTTTTCTTCAGAATAATTGTAAAAATTGCATTCAGAAATGAATTCTATAAGTTATTTCTTCAGGAAGATGCTTTAATTGCCCAATAAACAAGATTGTCCATAACTTTCTCATAATAAGTCCAAATGGAATGAATCAAAATTTTCCATGTAGACAAAAATATAATCTACAAGAAAAACAATTAAAAAAAAAACAATTAAAATTTTTGCAAATTTTGTTTGCTGCCCAGACTGCCCCCCGTCCCCTATTTTGAGCTTATTTGGTCATAACTTTTGTTTTCGGGCACCAAATGTGAAAAAAAAATATTCCCACAAAGATCATCAGTTTTTCTATCTTCAAAAAAAATTTCAAAAAATTATGACAAAATTTCAGCCCGTAGGTACCTGCCCAAAATCCAATTTGTCCCCCGAAGGGACAATGGTCCTTTAGGGTTAATTATCAAAGTAGTATGTATTTCTATTCTTAAATTCTTGATTATTTGCAAACTGAAGAGGTGCAAGAACAATTGCCAATGGAAATTTTGTTGACCAATTTTGTAGAATTGGAAGTGTAATAAGTAGAAGTCCTCAACAAAAGGCAAATATTGTGTACACGACATGTTTTAGCATTGTTTTTTGGGAAATGCTAGAATACACAAAGTAGACCCATTTTGATAAGCATTTCTTTAAAAGAAGACACTCTTGAGATTGAAGTCTATTGAAAAAATAAATATGGATTAAAAAATAATGAGCATTATAAATATAATATTGTATAGCCAACTCTAATTAACACAACCAGAGTCTTTAAGTCTTTATTTGAAGTAGACAAATAGCATGAGGACAATGAGCATTACAAATATAACATTATATAACCAACATTGATCAACACAACCAAAGTCTTCAAGTCTTTATTTGAAGTAGACAAACAACATGAGGATAACAAGCGCTACAAATATAACATTGTATAACCAACATTGATCCTCTTCAAATTGGGAAGGTATAATGTTTTGCTAAATACCTAGGACAGATGTATTTGTTAATCCAAGAATTGAGGTTGGTTGAGCAACAATGCGAGACATTTTTGTTCACTATAGGGATCCCCTTTTTAAGAATGTAAAAAGCACCCCTACTTCATTGGTAAACATTGTTATGAAACACTTCACACACACACACTTTTTCCATCCACCCAAACACATTTTGGGTTCAATGTAAAGGTGCCCAAAATGCTAAGAATTGTATCATTTTTTTTATATTCACTATCCTTTTCAGTTGGCTTTTCAAACGGAAGTTCCACATGGTTCCACATGGAAGTTGCACCATGTTTGCCCAAGTTCAAAGAATGCAATTGCAGGTGTGGTGTATAGTGCAAGAGGTGCCCCTACATTGGGCGTTGAGTAGGTCTTGGAATTCCAAGACCAATGACACCCCTTGTACACCTCCACACACCTCCCAATGTCCCAATGTGAAAGTAACTCCATACGGCAGTCCGTGCTCGCGGGCATTAGGTAAGTTACCACTAACTCCTAGTAGATAAACCCTCCCCCTCCTCCTGTTTCTCCAGCAGGACGGATACTTGTTCCGGATCCTTGTTCCCCCACCCCCTTCCCCACCCCGGAGGGCCCTGAATTTGCGTAAGACTTTTTCTTCTTTCTTGTTCCGTCACACGCCATGGGCCCCGGGTCACACTATAATAATCGGAGCACGTCATCCCCCCCGCGGCCAGTGAACCAAACCGGGGTCACACCTGAAATCAACCTTTTCCTCTTCCCAATTTGCCCCGACGGACTTGACTTGACTGACTTGGGCTCCTTGCGGAAAACCTTGGTCCATATCTCTCGCTCACACACAACCCAGTCCGCTCTGCTGCTCTGGGATTGGAGTCGTGCTTGGGACTTAGTGGGAAGCTCCGCGTCTGCAAGGTGGCCTTGATGGTCTGTCAGGAGACTAGCTAGGAAGGGAGAGTGCATGCATGCTTTGGGGAAGACGGAAGGAGCATTCGCAGATGTGAAGCTTGAGCTTTTTTTTCTCTCTCCGAAGGAATTCCAGAAGTTGTTGCCAATTCGACTGAAGGTGGCGATTTAGGTTTAGGTTGCTGGTCAGGTACGTGGCTGATCGAGTCTCACCAAGAGAAAACCAACCATCGATGCTGAGTACAATCCCCGAGGGGACTGTTTCGATGTTTTGAAAATTCAGCTAGCATGTCGTTCGTTGGGCACCGAGAATCTTCGAAGGCAGGAAGCAGCACATGACTCCTAAGAAACATGGATTGATAACTCAGGGGCCTGGAATGGCGGAAGGGGTTGTGGACACCCATCTCAGCGAGGGGCCGTTGTGGTTGAAGCCGTTGTTGAAGGCGGATTTCTTCGCCACTTGCGCGGTCCATGGAGTTTCGGCGAAGAGCGAGTGCAACCTCTTTTGCTTCAATTGCATGGGAGATGGCATTTGTGCCTCCTGTGCTGCAGCAGACCATAAGGATCACCACGTTGTTCAGGTAGGACTCTTGTTTTGAAACTGTAATTCCTGTGCCAACCTCGAGAAGTCGTACGCCTTGCAATGTCCGGACATAGTTCACAGAATTGGGTTCATGGACCTTTGCTTTGCTTAATTTGCTTGGGGAGGAATGGAAGGAAGGGGAGGTGACAGTAGCCAAGTCAGAGCGAGCAATGTAGCAACACGGCATTTAATTACACTTCACAGAATTCAATGAAGGCACATACAGACAGACAGACAGACAGGTTTCGCGTGCAGAATCCTCGGCGGCGGCTGCTGACCTTTTGTTTCACGCAAGGCGGGGCAGCAGTCTAGATACTAGATGGTAGTCAAAGTTAACGAGTGTTTTTTTGTTCTTGGTCTCTCTTCCCGTTCTTCGAAACCGAAGCGGTACTGGATGTAGTACGTTGTTTTCCGGAGGAATCTTCTTTCGAGAAGCTCTCTCTACATTGGGCTTTCTGGGAGACCAAGTGAGTCGCTTAGTTTGGGATTCTTGACCTACTCACATTACAATTCCATGCAATGCTGTAGATCCGACGGTCTTCTTACCATGATGTGATTCGAGTTTCCGAAATTCAGAAGCTGTTGGACATCTCGACTGTTCAGACGTACATTATCAACAGCGCCCGTGTGGTGTTTCTCAATGAACGGCCTCAGCCACGACCAGCCAAAGGAGTGACCAATACGTGCGAGACGTGTGAGCGAAGTCTTCTTGATACGTTTCGATTCTGTTCCTTGGGGTGTAAGGTACGTACAGAGTTCATTTTTTCGTCGTGACTTCCCTTGTCTCTCCTTTTGCCTTCTGTTGCCAACAAAGGATGAATATGTGTAACTAGTCATTCGCCATATACGTCCGGAAGCGGACAGGTTGTCCAGGAAAGACTTAGTTCGTACCGTACATTGACTCAGAGGTCATTTACTAGTCATGTGGACGCGCTTCTGGATTTCCTTTCACCAATTCTGTCCAGGGAGGGGCGCCAAAGCCTCGATAACTAACTTGGGGGATGAAACTCTCAAGAGGTCATGCGTTCTTGAAGGAACTCTGGCATCACGTCCTCCTCCATTGTAGCAATCAATGATGATTTCACTTAATTGCAAATGTGTCGAGTTTAGTTCAATCACTATAGCACAATAGCAGAAAATCGAGGAATGAAGATTCTGCTCGTGAGAACGTGGCAGATCTTGAGAGAAACACGTTACTGCCGCTCTCCTCACTTCATTTCGTGAGGAGAGATCGGAAGGTGGATGCTTCAATGGGTTAGTCTACGAAATTATGGTAACCGAAAACCCTAAAGTGAAGCTTGCTATTCTTCTGAAGTTTGTCGCGGTGCTTTGTGTTCTTGCCAGCTTGCAGGCATTAAAAGGCACAAGGAGCTCTCTTTCTTTCTCCAACCCAAATCCCAAGGTGTCGTTAGCACGAATTCGCGTGTCCCTTCGGACTCCGAAGACTCTTCCACTCAGAAGAAGGTTCCCCGGTCGAAGAAAGTGTCGCAGCTCCAAACCTCTCCTTTATCTCACACCAGCTTCGAGAGCTCCGAGACGACAGACCACGAAATGATGGAGGAGGACGCCCCTTTCAACAACAAGCCGCGAGCGTGGCTGAACCAGTCTTCCCCAGTGGAGAGTGCCGAGCGTTTCCGGGCCACCAGTTGCTGGCCTGTCACTCTCGTGGTCGACATGTCACCCAGGACACCCCCGCGTTCGAATTTGCTTCGGGTTGCCAAACGACGGAAGGGCATTCCTCACAGGGCGCCTCTTGGGACTTGATGATCGAGATCCACGACATTCCTTTCTCCTTCAAGATGTAAATAAGGGAAGGGGGTGGCACTATTGCTGTATCATATGGACAGGACTGGAATTACAGGGGCCTGCAAATGGTCGACCCCGGCATCAATCCATGCATCATTGGAACCGAATGACAGCAAAAACAAAACAAATAGAAACAGTCAGTCAGAGAGTACAGCCTTCCGCCATTGGTGGCTATTGCACTACCTTACCTAGCTTACAGTTCAAGCGCCAACCGAAGACGATTTGGCCGACGGCAAGCTTCTCTCTTTCGAAGTGCTTTACTTTACCTGTGTCCGAAATGCGCTCTGCCTCAGAAATGGTTACAAGAAGCGTAGGCTTGAGTGCAGTGTCTGCAAACCTTAAGTGTACATATTAGCTCAAAAGGGTGGCACTGTTACTACTAGTTGTATCATTAATACTATACGTGTACTGTGAAACCAGCAGGCCGAGTGAGGTCGCCCACTGAAACCACAGAGAATAACCACAGACGGCAGTCTTGGGAGTCCGTCATGGTGGCCGATTTCACTTCCGCGTTGCGTCGTCGAGATCGTTGGGCTGGCTGCCCGACCAGTGGTTCTATGTTTCAGGAATCAGGGCGGTGCGCCGCCTGCTACCCAAACCAGGCAAGCGAAGATGGTTTTGGTGTATCATATACAGACGAAGAAGAAAGAAGAAAGAAGAAGAAGAGTTGTATGGTATGCGCAAATGCCAGTGTACAACTCTTCATGTACCTTACCTTTAAGCTTAGTTTGGTTAGTCCCTTTGTTTCCTGGATAAAATGCTAGTACTATGAGAAAAGCTCATAAATAGCATGGCAAACTGTGGTATTATTTATCCAATAAAGCACAAATATGTCTTTGTATTATATACGAGAGTCTCGGTCGAAGTGTAAACTAACTTGTTGGCACATGAGGGAAATCAATGAATGGATCATCAGCGCACATGGGTGCGCAGCCACAGCCCTAATTTAAATGAAGTTAACAGCCCTAACCCTCTTGCCAATTATGGAGTAAGCTTCACTTCGCAGAGCAAAAAATGGGATGGGCGGAATATGGAATAAGTCATACTAAACCGTAATATTATTATCCACACTTTTGAGGCTTGTTGACCTATTCCGAACCCTTCGAAGAACCTTCCATCATTTTGATTCAACAATCGTAGTGTTGTCATATTCTATTGATTGCAATTAGGTCAGTGTCACAATTAGGTCCTTCTGTCTTGGCCTCCTAACGTATCAATTGGTGCACACTTTGCAGACAAAATTGGTAGTGAGTTTGTTGGCAGCTTGCAGCTTGGTAGACTTCTAAGGTAGGGTGCTCTAAAAGTGACCCTACTTCAAAAGTGACCCTACTCCGAAAGTGACCCCTAACACAAAGGTACATTTTGCTTTCTTCAATGTAGCAACAGTGTACATTTCTGAAGGTGGTCGCTTTTAGGGACCACTATGTTTCAACTTCAAAAATCCATACAAAGGTCTAAACTGCATGAAACAACTTGGGTTAGTTGCCAATTCCATTTACCGAAAATTTGTTTATGTTCTCCCCCCAAATGCAATCCCCTCTTCAAAAAAGGGGTCCCTTTGAGAGCAGACTACTTTTGCAAACATGAGCAGGCCTTACGACCTGCAATTTTTTTTTTTTTTTTTTTTTTTTTTTTCCTTTCCTTTCTTCCTGGTTGGGTTGGATCAATCATGTACAGTTAAAGGACCTGCTTTTCTATCTTCCAGCAGACTTCCGTCCATGAAGACTGGAAACTGCGTCTAGAAACCCCCAAGGGATAAGAGTTTCGTCTGTCTCGTTGCGGAGTCTATTCCGACCTGAAGGTGAACATAAATTGCGGCAGAAAGGTGTCCCTAAAGAATGGACTTTGAGGGAGAGAACTTGGAAAATGATTTACATGGACGGAGCCCAGGGAGACTGAGAGATTCTCTTTAATGGAGCCCCATCTGTGGATGCGGAGCATCATGCATCATGGGCACAAATAAGGGAAGGGAAGGCAAGGGAAGGTAGGGACAACAAAAGCGGCACAGCCAAGGGACTGAGCCAAAACTTAGTACTGTACCACTGGATGCTTACTTAGAAGGGTGTACTGTATGACTGCTTGGTGTACTGTACAGTCCATATAAATGCAACTGGAAGAAGGCAACTGGAAGAGTTCATCGGTGAATCAATCAATAAATTAAAAACAAAAAAATTTGGAACCTTTCCTTTACAGTACCTAAATAAATACACTGGATATTGTAATACGTCAAATTCCTCAGGCCATCTTTTGCCAACAAGAAAAAACATGTATATATATGTTAAAAATAAATAAAAAGAAGACTAATCTAACAATAAGAATTCTGCCGGTCAACGAACTAATTTTGAGTGGCAACTTTGGAATCAAGGTTTTGATTTCGAGTGATAATTTCGTGAAAAGTGGTACCAAATAACTTGGATGGAATATTGGAGGTGAGATATTCCTTGCTTCTTAGTACATGCAATAGTTGAATTGCTGCAAAATCTGGGAATGGTATTACTGTATTTTGGATGAAATGTACCTACTTTCAAATGAATATTTGGATTTTCATCCATATCTTTCATGTGTCTTCTATGCACATGGCATGTAAATGGCTTCATCACTCTAAATAAAATGGAAATCACTTCTAGATCTATTCAAATAAATGAAATAGAGAGACTTGGTTGTTTGGACGTTCCTAGTACAGTATTTGAAAGGTAGAACAACTCAATGTTATTAGTCGTCCAATTCTAACATCTATTGGCCCCTCCCATTTGTGTCAATCACCCATACATTACTACAATCTTGGCAACTCAATTTTAGCATCATGACGATGCACTTGGGGAGGGCACAAATAGTGTGTAGTTTAGCATAGGTCTACCCACACGTTACCAATTTAGTTCCAACAAACTTTGAAAAATCACAAAAATTTCATTTTCTTGCAGGAAATCAATGTTTTGATTTTCTAATCATAAATGACTTCTCTCCAACTTTTCAATTTAAAAAAAATACAGGAATTGACTAATAGATTCCCCAAGGTAGCTTTATTGGTAGCAAATTTGTGTGGTTGTAGGTTAATCTACCTTAAACTAGCATAATCAATTCATACCATTGTCTTTGGAATAATAAATTATGAATTCCAATGGGGCGTAATGTAAGTGATGAGAATATCAAGGGACCCAAAACCTATGCTAAATAGTGGAATTAGGTTGTCCTACACTAATTTCTTGACATTTGACACTATATAAATATTTATTGTTATTGTACAAGAATGCGTTACTAGTTTGAATTAGGTGTTGTTGTAATTGGTACCCATGAACTCCATGTGTATAAATGGAAATATCTATTGAAGAATTTGTTGACTTTGATGACTTGTAAAGTAATTTTCTTGGGATAAGTACATCTACAACGCAATTCGAGATTGGACATGTCAAATGAACTTCAAACTTTTTACCAGTATATAATTAGAACTTAAACTTTTTTCCCCAATGGAAGCTAGTGCATCCATCCCAAAGTACTCTGCTTAGGTACAAGAGAACTCAAATTGAGATATTTAGACAATAAAAATAAACTACTTCAAAGTTGGCTAAAAGACAAAAATTTCAAAGGAGTTGGCAAATCTTGGTTACCAATGCACCTTTCACTCCAAAGTGCACCCAATTTGGGGTGCCAAGTGCATTATTAACCTTGATTTGCCAACATCACTATAAATTTTTTTTAATCTTTTAGCTTGCTTATAAAGTGGTTAATTTTCTTCATCCAATGTCTAAATTTGAATTCTCTTGTACCTAAGCAGAGTACTTTGGTATGGATGTGCTAACTTCTATTGGAGAAAAAAATTCAAGTTCTTATTATATACGATACTAATCAAAAGTTTGAAGCCCAAACTGCATTGTTGATGCTGTGCAACCTAATTTCACTATTTAGTGTACACAAAATAGTGAAATTGGGTTGTCTTAACAATTAGGTTGCCTTGCCCCCCCAAGTTACCTCACGATTCAGTGTTTGTCTAAACAGAGACACATGTGACTCTTTATACAAGGGCCATGTAACCAATGTACCACCCCATGCAACACACATAGTTTTTGCATTACTGCATCCTTCTACATTAAGAGTACATGTTTATATAGTGTAGAATGTCAAGAAATTAGTGAGGGGCAACCTAATTTCACTATTTTGTGGAGGTTCACTTGTACCATCACACCTGTAGCCAACCAACAAGACTGTTGGACCTTGGTCGTCCCTAGAAGTGTAATTTAACTGTTGCTGCTCATTATGCTTAATATGACAATAGTGTACCACATAAATGCTGGGCACATGGCAACTTATTAACAAGGCTGGCTTGAAAGAAAAATGAGGTTCTTTCCAGAAGAGAAGAGAAGCAAGCAAGGAAGCGAGGAAGCCAAATAAGTTGCAGTAGATTGAACGCAAGGAGATTCGACTACCCTTTTGGAGGTTTTTGTGCATCCCAAGTTTGCTTCTTGGCAGCTGTGCCGGACGGCAAGTCCAAAATGGTATGTGCGGGCCAAGCACTTGTTCTTAGGAGGTCATCCACGATCAGATGCTTTAATACTTTAATGTCCTTCAAAGTCACGAAGTTAGTCCAAAATGGTATGTGAGGACAAGCACTTGCTCGGTCTTGGCTGGGCCACCGGTCAACTTCTCCCTCCGGTTACTCCTCAATTGGGCTACTCCAAACATTTTTTTTAAAAAGAAGAAAAAAATAGAAGAAAAAAAAGAAGAAGCGTAAAATATGGATGAAATCACCCAATCCCTTTACAAGAAATGGAAGATTTTCTTAAAAATTATATTTGGATGAAATTCTATTTTCAATCGGTGATTTTATGGATGAACTTTACACATGTACAAAGGCTTCTATTACATGCAGGCATTTCTGCCAGGTTAGGGTACATGTGGCTCTCTCAACCAAGAAAGAAAGAAAAAAAACATCTCAAAAATGGGTTGCCGCCCGCCCGCCCGCTTCGATGCTTCCATATTGATTAATTAATGGGGGTAGTGAAGCCGAAATGGGGCTGCTTCTTGGTGACATCACCCGAAAACGTCAAATTTCCGTCGCCGAGTTCCAAAAACAATTGGGAACACCGGACCAATGTGGAGCCTGAATGGGGTCTTCTTTTTTTCTTTTTTTTCCTTTCTTCTCTTTGTCTTTGTCACATTGGAAAAACAAACACTATGTGTTTATGTGGATAAATGGAAGGTCAGTACGGCCTGTTGTTGAGCGAACCCTATTTGTTTGTTTCTCCACCCAAAAGCCTCGGGAAGTGGGGATTGGCAACTGAAAGGCAAAGGCCCTGGGCTGGGCCGTGGTGTTGTAAAACTACAAAACTCCCCCTCGGGACCACTGTCCTGGAAAAACAATGGTAGCGCAAACACCAGGTGGCTGCAAAACGTGGAGTGAAAGGCAAAGCTTGCGTGAAGGACAGAACTAGCCCACTGCTGCAGCAGATGGACCCCAAAACAGGACCCCCCAAAAATTTAAAATTTAAAATGATTTTTTTTTCTCTTCTTTTTTCTCAAGGACGATTTGGGGTTGGATGAGGTATTTCTGGGTCACCATCATCCACCCAATTTCCTCCCCTCCCCACCCCACCCGGCGGATGCTTTGGGGCCCAGGCGAGGCCAATTTTCCATGAACGGGGATCCATCCGTCCATCTGTCCATCCATCCGTCCGTCCATCCATCCATCCGTCCATCCAGAACTCAACAACAACAGAATGACAATGGACCACCATTGAATAACTTCAGTTGGTCCGTCCACCTTGGGCGGCTGTTCCTTCTTCCTTGGTGGCATTGTACTTTGGTGGTGTAAGGTAAAACAGCCCATTGTGGTTGGAGTTTGGCGTCATGCTATTGTTGAAATTTTTCAATTTTTTTCACACTTGACCCCTGAGCGCCCCAGTGCCTCAAATATGGCCTCTCAAAACTCAAAGATCTCCTTGTTTGACCATTATAATCTTTTTAACGGTATGGTAAAAGGATGTGTCCATTTCCCTGTAGCTCCGGCCCTATCTCTACTATCAATCAGTATAGTCAATTTATGTGAATCTCATTTTACATGATAATTTGATTGGAATGAATTGAGAAGGGTCTGAATTTTGGCAAATACAATCTGGGCGCTAAGGGATTAAGGTAGAAACACCCAAAACTGGTACTTTAAGCAATTCAGCATAGTTGGAGGGATATTTTTCTAAAAATAATATTTTTGTAGTATATGCAAGCGAAAATCATGAATATTAAAAAAATAGATTTTTCGGACATTGTATGTAATTTCTATGATTTTTCAAAGTGTTGGTTGCCTAGACCACTAAAACTATCCCATAGGTGCCCCCCAAACTGAACCATGCAAAAATCAGCTATGAGAAAATCACAGTCAAATATGTGTCCTTCGAATGTGTTGACCAATCAATGTTAAGCATGTGGAGGACACATTCACCAAAGTCTAGGGACATAATTGGGTGAGAATAGGAACATGTGCGGTTTGGAGGGTTTCTACCTTAAAAGACAAGTATGGGAAATAAGAAGTGCAATTGAAATTATATTTTTTCGACAAAGTATGAAATTTCTAGGAATTTTTGAAGTCTTCAATGCATCATGGCCCAAAAGAGTTTGTGGACTACCCCATAACCAACAATATTTGAATCCATAATACTCATCTTACTACCTAATGCAGCCACAATATTTTTTAACATGGAAGGCCTAAAAAATCATTTTTTACAATGAATTTCACACTGAAAAGTTGGAAGTTCATAATGAGGTCACTATTCACTCCATTATTGCCATGTAAGTCATTGATTGTGGCCCAAATCTCACATATTGAAAAAACCCCACAATGGGGTCATTTCCTAGGTGACCACTATAAGTCATTTGACTGTAATGGGCTGTTTTACCTTAATTAAGTTTTCATTTTCGATCAAGCCATGTGATGGGAGATAGATGATAAGATGGGAGGTTCATAAATCACCCACATGAGAGCTGAAAGTGAATTTCAAAAAGGTGAAGCTTTAGGAAATGTATTTTAGTGAATTTTTCTCTGAAAGAAAAGTGGAATTGGCATTGAACCCAAGTGGTTTCATGTTTTTTTGAGCTTTGTGGAATTAGTTATGAAAATTTGAAGTTGAAATGGCTTAGGGCTCTAAAATCACCCACCTCCTCAAATGTACACTATTTGTACATTATTAAAGTCTACAAAAAAAAAACATGTGCTTTCCAAACCTCCTACCTTATTTGATGCTACACTACACTAAATGACAGAAATTCACAACTTTTTTATTTGGCATTACAATGCTAGATTGCACTAGGAAAAAAATTGGCTAAAATTTAGCAAGAGATCATGAAATTTTTTCAAGTTAAAAGAATCTTGGAAGAAATTGCCGAATTGTGGATGAAAACATAATTATAGACATGTGATATTTTCTATCCAATATGTGGATGAATGTTGAAATTTGAAGCACTATTGTAACATTTTATATTGTCACTTTCGCACTTCATAAAAATGGGAAAAAACCCAAAGAAGCCTAGAGTAGAATTACATTGCCACTCACTAATTTCTCAACATTTGACCACTATATGAATATATTTATTGATATTGTACAAGAATGAATCAAGACTACTTTTGAAATAGGTATTGTTGGAATTGGGACTCATGAATGAACCACTCCATTTGTACAAATGGAAAGATTTGTAGAAAGATCTATAAACTTTGATGGCCTATAAAGTAACTTTCCTAGGGGTAAGGCAACCTAATTATTTAGATAATGACTAATTTAACTATTTAGTGTATTTCATTCAATTAGTATACTAAATAAATAATGACACTAATTTTTTTTATTAGAGCAATGTTTTGTTTTGAGTAACTTCTCTTTCCAAGGCCATGATTTGAAATAAAAAAAGAAATAAAATCCCTATTTTTTGAATAATTTTTTGAAATTAGGATAAATTATATATATGCACACATCTATAAGCCATAATATGTAAAGCTTCAAAAAAGAATTTGGATATTGAAGGGTTAAATTGTAGTTGAAAGTTGATAGAATGACTAACAATAATATAGAACTTTACAAACCTAATTAAAAAATATGATATAGAGAAACTTCTCTTTAATTTGTAGGCAACACCAAATAGAACAAACATGTAACTATTACAACTTCAAAAACTGAGCTTTTAATGAAACGATACACTTTAAAGTATAATATATGAAATACTTCTACTATCCATTGCATTTGGGACATTACTAGGAGTAATATGAGTTTTGAAAAATTGAAGTGAAATATATAAAATACAAGTATTAAAGCATAACAAGTATAATATTTCAATATAATATCCCCTCAAAAATTCATCAATAATCATGCACAAAAGTAGTTAATGAATTTTAAAAAAAAAAAGATATTTTGATGTTTAAATTATAAAAAACTATGAAAAATCTGATTCAAAAAATAAAACAAATATAAAATTGATTGTTCAAATGAGATTCCATTGAAGAAATTATGGAAGAATTTTTGTAAATGAATAGAAATTAGAGTGTAAATTAAAGAGCCTTCTATGCATTGTTCTATGTAGAGGACATGGATTTTTCTATTTAAAATTTTTTCTTGCACTATAAATGTAAGTATACTACATATAAAATGTAGACATTATTGCATCACAAATGTAGACATATTGTGCATAAAAATATATAAAATTTAATTGAAAGGATAACATCCTTCTTTTCTATATATTACGTTTGCTTTTGAGCAAGGTGCTCAAATTGTTTTTCCAATTGAGTAAGTGATTAAATTTTCCCATTGATTCAATTTAGATCAAAAAAATTAAATTTCACAACTTATTTTTTGTTTTCTTTCTTGTTGAAAGAAAAAAAATAGTCCAAATTAAAGTCTTTTGGTTTATTCACATTCCTAGAAAACGTGTGTATCTAACTTCATAAGGAACAAAGGATGACAAAGATTTTTAAAATGGTAAAGATGTATTTTTAAATTTTAACCCCTAAAGGATTGTGACTATGTTTTCACCAAAAATACTCCCAAATTGTCATTTTTATTACAAGTAACAAATTTTTGAAAAAAAAACTTTCTTTGACACATGTAACCATAGGATCTTGTAGTATGTTGACTTGAAAACATGTGGTAAAAATTTCAGAAATTTCCACCATGTGAATTGCAAGATATAAGCATTCAAATACACTAAAATCAATTTTTCGGCCCTGCAAAAAATAGGGAAATTGCACTTCACAAGCTCACTTTTCTATACAAAGATGTCCAAAATGGTAGTGCTTCTTTGGAATTGCACAACATAGAGGAAAAAAATAGTAAATAGAAAGAAATAGAGAATAATTTAAAATACAAAATTGTTTATAATTTATTTATGGAATTGAAAAAGGGCAATCCCAATGGTTGCAATCTTGTAATAAACAATCTACATCCTATGATTTTATTTTCTTCAAAAAATATTGAAAATTGAGTAAGATAGAGGACTTCAAAGTTTATTTTAGAGTAGAGTATCTATAATTCCCCACAAACAAGAACTCCTCATAACTTTTGACTCATTGACCAAAATGGAATGATTGAAAGCTTTCCACGTATATATAATTGTAGAAAACTAATTTCAAATTTTTGTTTTTGAAAAAAATGATCTTTTCTTATCTACCCGAATTGCCCATTTAAAAAAAAATAACATATTAGGCCATAGCTTTTGACTCATATTTCCAAATGTCATGAATTTAGCATATGAAAGATGTTTCTTGTTCCCAACTTCCATTAAAATTTTAGCCTAAAACATGCAAATCCTCATTCACACTAGCCTGTCCCAAATTGCTATATTGCCAATAACCACGTGCTGGTCCTTTAGGAGTTAATGCAACTTAGAATTATGATTTATTGATAAATTTCAACAAAGATTTGTAAAATATGATTCATTTTTATGTCCATAAGTCTAAATCTGTTGCTTCAATTGCAAATATTTTTCAAAATATTTTTCAAAAAATAATTGAAAGTTCTTTTTGAAATTGATTGAATATTGAACATTTGTAATTTTTGCTATAATTTTTGTTCTTAAAGTTCCACAAAATTTTAAATTTTTATTACGGTGATTTTATAAAATTTTATTTATTTATTTAATGAAGTCAATTTTGAAGGTTTATTTTTTTAAGTTGAATAAGAATATTTTGTAATAGAACATACATGTATCATTTGCACTGTAGAATATTTCTAAAAATACATTTACAAGATCCATTTATCATACAAATGTTAGACAACTAATTCAAGAATCTACAAAAATCCAAATGGATGATCTAGTGTACTCTTAGTTCATCAATTATTCAAAATTTGAATGTTTGAACACTTAAGATGGAAACCATGATATTTGAGGAGAAATGAAGGGAATTTATAAGTACTTAGCATCTTGTTGCTTTTGCTACGTACCAAGTTTGAAATACTTATATCATTATCACATTTTTGTCATAGATGTAGAAAGATTGTGGAAGCTTATGAGGAAGCATTTTCCTTAGATAAAGCTTCTCAAGCAGCTTCCAAGCTTGTCAAAGCTTGTGGAAGCTTCTTAAGCACCTTGCAAGCTTGACAAAGAAGCTTAGGATCCTCAAATATATAGGAGTTGAAACTAAGAGGTTGTGTGGTATAGTAAATTTGGGTGAAGATGTTCATTATAATAATGTCAATGACAATATTAAAAATATAGGTTCCTCGATCTCGACAACTCCCTTTGACATTCTTATTTGTAGCATTCAACCTTAGCTCTTCGTTTAAAGTCTTGTCTTTGTACTTTGAAGTTTTAACCTTATGCCTTTGCCGAGAATCTTGTCTTCTAAAATTTAAATCCTTAAAATTTTGAGCGATCCAAAATGGATCCATCCATTTTTTAAACAAACATTTCAAGAACTTAGGAATGTGAAGAGTCACTTGAACTTAACCTCATTCTCAAGAGTATCAAGCTAATTATCAAGTGGTGTATTCAAATTTAGAAGAAGATTCACTGTTGAATTTCTAAAATTATTTAAAGCATAGGTGGTCTTAGATTGTAGTAAAGAATTATCAAATGGATGGGGAGACTATGGCCAATGAAGTGAAGGCATGTGTTCATGGACAACAAGGTCATAACTATGCCGCTTAGTGGTTAGCCCGAAGGTTGAGCCCAACCTCTAGAATGAGAGAGAGTCGGTTGGAGACTTTTGGCACGCTTGGGAGAAGCAATGATTGGCAAACTATGTTGAGGAACATACTAAAAGAAAATTATTGAAAACCATCTGATGAAGTGGAAGAGTAACAAGTTTGAACAATGATAACACTTGGAATTCTAATGGATTCATTGCCTAGACTATTCATGGCCCTTCTTAACATGGTATGGATACAAACACATTCCAAACACAAAGAAATATGTTTTTTCATCCATTGTTTTAAAAAAAAAGATTCTTATGTTAATTTTCTAATATTTGTATGATATAAATTTTAAATATTTTATTTGAAAATATTCTATAATTTAAAGTGTAGGTATGGCCTCAAAAAGTAACTTTTTCAATTTACAAAAGGACTCTTCAAAAATGACTTGAATGAAATAGAATAAAATAAAAATCTTTAAAAATCATGATGATTAGAACTTTAACATTTTAAACTTGAAAGGAAAAAAATTCTTGTGAAAATCACAAACATTCAATCTACAATGGATTTTAGATGGTATTTTCAATTTTTTGCTTCAAATTTTGTTGAAAAATATTTAGTGTATTGGTTGATTTAATCACAATATATATGATCTATGGATCATATTATATAGCTATAGTTTGAGATTCATCATTAAATTATTATTTTAAATTGGATTCTAACCTTAACTACCCCTTGGATTTTAATCCCTGAAGGACCAGAAAGACACAATGTGTCTTCTTCAAATTTTGAATGGCAAATTTTTGGTAGGGTGAAATAAATCTCAATATTTTTAAAACTAGGAACTTATAGAGTAACAAATTGACACACTTTATTGCATTTTCTAATTTTTAAGATTTCAGTGCGAGAAGTATTTTAAAAATTATTTAGGAAATGTAGTCTAATAGAAAGGACAACAAACATATTTCATTAAAATGGAATAGTAGGGATGGGAAAAAACATTTTTTTGGACATTTCTAGTTTTTACTATGCATAAGCAAACTAGGTTTGGAGATTTTTTTAAATTTAAAATAAGAGGTTCAATCTAGTGTGATTGAGGATACAAAATAATTAGAATGATTCCAATATTTATGAAGATGTTCCAAATAATTTACTAATAACATCAATGCTTCAATTTTAAAAATCTATACCTATATAAAAAGAAAATTAATTTTATAGGATCCAATTTAGTCAATTTTGACTTTCTATTTCTTTTCTTTAAAAATGAGTACAAATTTGAGAGAGTTTTAATTTTTTTAAATTTCAATTAAAAAATATTACATTTGCCTAAGATTCCAATACAATTTTTTTGGTTTTGGGGAGGTTAAAATAGCACTAATATAGTCTAAAAATTTAGTGGTCAATATTTTCCACAATTATTTAATTCAATTCATATTGGACAAAATAATCTTTCTTTTGATATAGTTTAAATTAAAACTTCAAGATCCTAAAACATCCATGTACCAAAAAATATCAAAGTGGGACAATTCTGTCATTGAAAATCTTCATTATCAAAAAGTTGTTGGACCTTGACAGGTTAAAGGTTAATATTTGTTTGTTTATATAACTAGCAGATGCAGGGTTAGAACCCTCACATAATACACAATCCCAACTTCTTTATAGCTTGCAAAAAAATCACCATACCACAAAATTTGTTTTTAGAAATTCAAATTTCAAATCAAATCTTGTCTTCTTATCACCATCAAATTTCCATTTCATCAGTCAAAGTATTATTCATCCACTTAGTAACCACCTTTCATCTTGTTTCAAAACAAAACAACATCGTTGATCCCCACTACGGCAACATTCTAAAAAATTGTAGGAAGAAAAAGTTCATTTTGGTGGGTGCCCCCCAAATGCACCACTGACCCAAAATTGCCATCATTTCTCTATATACATCTCCAAAATCAATGTACTTGTGATCGTACAGAAAATGATTTTAGAACCAAACTTCGTTCTTTTGTAACTTTTGCACGTTATATTCAAATACTGTGTTCTTTGGTACGTTGAAAACCTCCAACCAGAAAGGAAAAAAAAAAAACATGAAAAATTTAACCAGTCTAATAATAGTAAACTATTCACAGTAGCCAAAAGTGGTGTTTCCTTTTGGTACCCACCTTAGTAGTACTCACATCATGAGCCACATTTGGAACCGCCAACCCAGTCCCTCACAGTAAGGCCCCAAACAAGGTCAATAGATCCTTAGTTCCTTACTGCATGAGTGAGTTTCCATTCAATGAAATCATGCCACATTTTTATTTTTTTTCATTTTTTTCATTTTTAAAAGAACGGTGCGTTGTCAATTGGAGACATGGTCATGAACCCCACAAAACACTGACACTGTACCCAAGCCCAAGCCCAAGTAGTGAAAAAATAAAAATAAAAAGTCTTTGCCCTCTCCTTGCCTGTCTCCCCATTTCCCAAACAAGCGAACTCCAAAACTCCCCAAACTGCTTGCCAACCAACTTGCTCATTCCGTTTGAGACAAGAAGAGAGGCCGTTGAGCTGAATTTGCAACAAAATAATGTCTTGAATGGGAGTTCTAATCACAACCCAACAAGTACCCAACTGACCCAAAGCCGATCCAAGGCCTACCAAGGATTCCGGATTCCAAATTCCAAATTCCAAATATGAGTACTGATGAGTCAGAAATTGACGTAGGATGTTAAATCATGCCAACGAAAGTAGGCCTCAATGAGGTGGATTTAACCTGGGGAAAATGCAGTAGGAATTTTTTTATTTGCCACATATGCTTGTTGTTTTTTGCATTTTCTGAATTCATATTTGCAACTAGAGACCCCAAATTAGGCAAATGAGGTCTACAACATATCCTAGACATGACTCAAAATTTTATTTTATTTTATTTTTAAATTACTTTTACTTTTACCCCTGACACACCAATTGTCCCCCCATGGGCCCTCCTTCATTGGCATGATTTACTGTCCTGTGAAATTGATCAGCAGTAAGGTCGAAGTTAGATCCCCGTGAGTGAGTGAGTGAGTTTGCTTCTCCTGTTCTTGTGGAAGCCCCACTGGAAATACTCAGTTGCTCCACTCACTCATCCCGGGAATATGCATGATGTGAAATGCAATCATATCCGTGCTGCAAATGCAAAAGGACGAAGGGAACAAGTGACCGACTAGAGGTCCAAAAAGTTGGCCACCCAAGGCAGAAATCAAAAGCTGCAACAAATAAATGGTCCATTGGCTGCAACCCAAAAGAAAAAGAAAAAGAGAGATGGAAGAAATCAGTCCAGGAAGGGAAGAAGGCAGTTGTGGAGAAGCATCTGCATGTGGAAGGAAAGGAAAGGAAAGGAAAGGAAAGAAAAAGAAAGGAAAAGAAAAGAAAAGAAAAGCCCACGTTCCATTCCTTCTGGGGTGCCATTCGCATAGTTACACTGTACGTTTGTGGACGTGAGATTGGATTCCACCACCCGGAAAACATGGAGAAACAACAGGGTTTTTTCTTCCTGGCATTTTGTCGTCAATTCTGACATAAAAGAAATGAATACCCTGATGTCCCTCCAAATATAATGCAATGGCATGCTGCCAAGAACACAAGTTCTAAGGTAGTAGGGCCTTAAAGTGACCATGTACCGGCTGGTAACCCCTTTTTCAAAGGTTTCCATAAATAGAAATATTTTTGGATCACTTTTCAGGGAAAGAAAATTGGATGCGGAACGTCACACACGTGGGTTCATATTTTTTGAATCATTTTTGAATTACTTATGAATTTTAAAAAAAAAAGCCTATTTGGTTGTAGGCACCTATTTGTGACCTTGGGTCTTCCAATATCCGACCACTTGCAACTTCGAAAGTGATTTCAGTAAATGAAGGCCAACAATTGGCTCTTGCAATAAATAATGCTTTTCTCTTGATTTTCTCAATGGCTTGAGAGGTCCATTTAAGGACCACCTACTATCCATTTCAGACCTAAATATAGGGACGATTTGAAGAGGCCGCTCGCTTTTAGAGCATACTACCTTACATTAAAAAAAAACGTTGAGAAGTTACAGGGGCTTGGGTGAAACGTTGACACGGATAGTGAAGGGGTGCTTGGTTGAAACCCCCCTTTTTTGTCCCTGAGGGAAAAGTTGACATTTTTAAATTTTTTGCACATGACAAAATTTGCAAATTCTGAGTTCATATTTGGGGCAATTAGATACCTCAAATTAGCTAGAGAGGTGTAAAAGATGAATTAATTGAACACAAAATTGAGAATCTCTTTTTTTTTACATGCACCCGTAGAGTGTGACTTCCGAGGGGTAAGTGAGGGACCTTGACCGACAACAAGGGGAGGGGGAGGAGTTGGGACACTTGCACAAGGGAGTGCATCAAGTTAATTTATGCTCCCTTTTGTCCAACGAAAACTGGCCAAATCAGAAATGAGTGCGTATACGGCTAAGACCGCTCTATTTGTGGATATTGATTGTTGAGCATTTAATGAGGAGTTCAAACCAATTATGGCTCAATCAATTTTAGAAATCCCATATCGCTTGCTCTACGATTAGCAATCAAACTCAACCTTTGGTTTTAGTAGTACATACACTATTTTTGATTCAGAGGTTTGTGGTGGGGTGGAGAGAGTAGAGAGAGGAAATGTGGATTATTTATTTATTGACATTGGAAGAGACTTTGCATTGACAATAGCTACCCTCCCAAAGTTTGAGTAGCACCTTACTCGAAAAGTGAGAGTCAAAGTTGAATTGATGGAATTGCTGTGCCAAAAATTAATAACGCCACTAGATTTGTTATTTTTTTTATCATAATATAGTAGTAAAGGTTTGTTCACATGAAAGATAATTAATAAATTATTAATTATAAATCCAATCACTTGCCCATTGACAAATTGACAAAGTCTAAAGCCAATCACTAGCTAAAAAAAAGAATATAAAAACACAATCAAGTGTTATAAAGAAAAATCTAAGGAAAAAATGAAGACAGCTTGACTCCTAAAGAAAATCAGAGAGAAAAAATGAGAAAAGAGAGATAGATAGATAAAATGACAAATTGTTTTGGCTATATCTAATCAACTAGACAACTATTCACTGTGAAAAGTCTCCAAGTTGATTGGCCACTATTCATATCTTTTGTCATTAGACCTTTTAGATCTATCTAACAATTAGCCTATTAACCTTTACAAATGTGAAAATTATTCAACAAATTGTTTATACAAGGCAAATAGTTAAAAATAAAAAATTTAGAGTGACTATAAGAGTATTTACACAAAGTGTTAGCCATGAATAAGTCTAGACACCATGTGTAGTAATAGTTGTATAAAATATTATATTTTTTAATGTGATAATATGCACTTTTTCAAAAGACTCAGTAGGAATGTTCCATTATTGCACCTAATTAAAATCATTGATTTGTAGAGATTTCACCTAAAATGTACAACCTCTATTCATAAGAACTTAGAATCATTTTTTGGATATACTTATTTGTAGCACTTCAAAAATCTATAGTTTATTCATGTAGTGTCTAGAGAATGGGTAAGAAGATAATCTAAAATATGCTTTGACTTCCAATATGATCCAACAACAAATTAACCAATTTAGTAATAGGAACAATGCTTAATTGCATATCTGTATGCATTTGGATGTAATTAGTGTTAAATTTTTTTGTGAATTTGGGGTTGTGTAGAAAGCTTTATTCAGCAAAATAATGTCCACTTGACATCCTTGGGTATAGATGAAACATGAAAATCATGGATGAATATCTAATTATTCATTCTAAAATAGACACATCTATCCACAAATGAAAGATAATTTTCCAAGCTTTTGTAGCTATTTAGCAATTTCATCTATCGGAAAGGAAAATATTATTGTTCAATAATTAATCTCAAATTTATTTGTATTGTTTTTGGAGCAAATTACTACCTGAAGAGAAATCTTATTTGAAATTATTTTTTTCTTGACTATTAGTTATTTGGTTGCTTACAAATTTAATCTAATACACTATAAAAGACAAAAGTTATCCAATAAATAAATGAAGTGTGCACTTATTTATCTATGAATTTAATAATTTTTGAATAACCTACCTCAATTGTAAGCCTTATCATTCCAAGATGGAAAAAAATGAATTAAAAAAATTTGAAAGGTAAATTTAGATTTGAAAAATAAATTAGGGTCCCACTATTCTTCACGCTACTAATGGCAACTAAATGAAGGTTTTGAGGCTTTGTCTTGGAAATTGGAGATTGTGGCAAAAATTTATACAAGTATTAGAGTTCAAAATCATATGAAAGAAAGTTGAACCTTCAAAGGGCCCTGAGTTCAAGAGTGGTCCACATCAATTTTACCCTATATAGGGCCAATTTTTACATCATGCCATATGCACTACATGGTTCAAGAGTCTACCAAGTCAATTTGAGAGTTCATGAACGAATCTACAAGGTTAATTTTTTTATAGTTGATTTTGCTTTTTGTCAATGAACTCCATCATCGGTGTTCCATGTCATTTCTTCATCACATCTACATCGCCAAAAAGGGAAGCAACCCAATGGAGGGCTCAATTTTCTTCTAATGGAATGTTTGTTAGGAATGACTTTGAGGAACATTGTGAACCTCTCATTGTTGAAATGTTTTTTCACGTGAGACTTGAGCATGATACAAAAAACAATGTTTGAGGTGTACTCTATTACAAAGAGCCAACAAGTAGATCTATCATTTTGCCCATTTGCAATGCCTTCTAAGGTTAGACAACAAATTTTTAAGCCCAATCTTGAAGTTAGGAAGTAACCACTTTGTATGCAAAATTGAAGAGGTCAATGGTGACAAAGATCTAGTGGGTGCCATGGAGTTCTATTTGCGGAAGTGAACAAGGCACTACCATGTCCACATATTCTTTGTCTATGTCAACAAGTTTTGGATATTCATCAAATCAAAAAGAGAGTTTCATTGTGCAATTTTGGAGTTTGATAGAATAATGAAAAAAAATTAAAGTATAGTTTACTAAGTATAAATGGCAATTTATGTTTTGATAACCTAAATTTCTAAAGCCCATGCTAGTGACCTCTCCAAGAGAAAGTGATAAATTCTATAGTAATGTAGAGATTCACTTTGATTAGAAAATTTAAGGGTTACAATGTAATTGTTGTAATGGCCTTTGAATTGAAGTTGATTTCAAGCCTAACTTGTATTGAATCTATTTGGTAAGCACTAGAGTGTTGAAGAGTTCACTTGAAACTTTTTACGAATTTGGTCACACTCTTGTAACTAACTATACATGTACTTTCAAAATTTTACATGTTATTTTTGGAATAATTTCTAATTGTCATGTTTAGCAAATAAGACTTTGCTTCATGCCATTCTAAAAATTATTTCAAAAGTTATAAGATTCTTTGATTTCCATTTCAATGCCAACATCTAAGTTAATTTTTTTATTTTATAAATTCACTATTTTTTCTATTTGATTAGATACATTGATGTTTTAAAAAAAAAATTGTTTCATTCTATTTTGATGAATTTTGATTAATCCTATGAAGACCTAACCACCTAGGAATATTGCTTCCTAAAATTGATTATAAGCTGAATATTTGTAATTTTCACATATTTTTTATTTTTAAGTTCAAAATGTGAAGTTGTTCTTTCATCACTCTAATATCTATGTAAAACTTTCCATTGTTGAAGTCTCCACATTTCAAAACATATCCTATATATGTCTACATTTGTCAATATAGAAATAAAAATATCATCACTTTGAATTTTATTTTCAATATTAAATTAAAACCTTTAATTCAGCGTTACTAGTAGTGGGGAGAAAATCGATATTCTTTCAAGATTTTGTAGTGCAATCATACAATGTCTCTTTGAACCACATGCAAAAACAACTTATTAGATTAAATTTCTTAAGAATTTTACATAATTTGTAACAACAAAATCATTTCATTTAGAGCTTAATTGCAATTTCAACTCATTACATAGAGAACATCTTTTATGACCAATGATCGCCCAATTTTGCTATCTCTTGTATCCTAAACTTGAATCCTCCAACATTGGATTATCCACCATTCTCACTAGCAAGAGGCACTTCTTTCAAAATCTTGGCGGGATGCCTTGCACTCATAGCTAGATGTGTCCATGGCCCACGTGCCTACACAATTAAAGCTAAAATTCAGTACAAGTCTATAAAAATATTCCAACATATGCATAAGAGTTTCAAGTGATATAAAAGTATCCACTATATCAAATTCAATCCATCTGCAAAACATAGCACTTGATTATTAAAACGTTCCAAAATGTCAAAGCCTCCAAAACTCTAAAACCCTCAAGAAATCCTAGTTGTAGTGGAAGAAAAGAGGTGTGAAATTTTTCCTTATGTGATATTTTAGACAACCTTGGTCAGCTCATGCCAAAACCCTTTTTTACTTCTAAAATTTGTCATGTATGTAACAATCATCATATAGTATAAAATTATCAAGAAACAAACTATGTTTGTTGCAGAATCTCATTCCTAGAGGAGTCAAAGTTGGTTGACTCTATCCAACCAAGTAAAATTTTAAATTTCTTTTAATATATAGTGTCAAAGTTTCTAAATTTCTTTTTACACATTCCCATAGTAGTTTAGTTCAATTTTATATGGTTGGGTTTGGGATTTTTCCTCCATTTTTCCCCAATACTTTAGAAAGTGGCATTTGTTTGAACAATTTCCTCCAAAAATATGCCTTTGTCATTTAGGGGTTAACATATTGATATAAATACCATAAAATATGTTATTATATTATTGAAATATTGTCATTTTAATCTTTTAGAATACTAGAGGTTCATGATATTTGAAAAAGACCAAAAAGTATGAATGTTCAGAGTTGTCTTTCTCCAAGTATAGAGATATATTATCATAGTCAACCTTAGCATCTTACAGCTTTTTCTAGGACTTATACAAATGATTTTTCTACAGGTTAAATTGTTTAGAAACAAAGATAATAAGCTTTGACCACTTTTAAGCATTAAATTATGGTACCTTTATAACCTTGATTTTGGCTTCAAAGGGAATTTTTTAAATTATATTTTTTCCAAAATATTACAAATGAATATAAGATGACATTCTCATTATTCTCTCTCTAGATAAGCTAAGTAATAAATCTCATGCTATGTATCATGCAATGATATGAAGTGTTATAATGTGTACCCAAATCAAGCTTCTCACACATTAACACCATGGCATATTATGCAAATTATGTATCACAAATATAAAACTTCATCTTTGTAATTGTACTTTTAAAATATAATCAGTTTGAGATTTAATATACATACAAAACTAACTATATGCCAAAACATTAAATAATTTACTCCAACAAAGTCCATCCATTAATCAAAATTATTGGTTGATTAACTAATATTCAAGATAAGAGACTTCAAATGAATCAAATTTTTATATACACTAGGAAAGTATTAAATTTTCTTCATGAATGCTTTTGAATGGTTAGTCTAGGTACAAATTTCACGTTTGCCAAATTGTTATTTTCTATTATTCTATTGTGGTTAATTAATTGTTCAATTTTATTTTTGACATCCATAAATTTTGAAAAAAACATTGTATATGATTTTTCTTTCTTAAGTTTTTGAAGAAAGGGATTCTTATTAAAACTTCATTTTCTAATTTGAAGTGCAATTGGAGTTGAACTACCATGGGATAAATTGTTTATTATTGCATGTGTTATTTCACTATCCTCATAAATTCTATATACCAATAATTTTAGATTTGACATATAAACAAAGGATAAAAAGATTTAAAATATCCAAGGCAATTGTGATAAAAACAAATTACAATCATCTCATAAATTATAAAATGTAGTTTTTATTTAATTAAACATTAAGTCAAGTTGTTTTGTGGAATGATGAGAAGGCATGATCACATCACTTTGGATACATTAAGTTGTCTTATCCTTGTTTTGAACTTTTGGTTCCTTCTATGCAACTTCAATTCCATGGGCTCTTTATAATGTTTTGATTTTTTGGTTCCTTCTATGCAACTATAATAAATTTAGTGTTAAAATCTTCCAATTATAATTCAAAAAAATTGTTAGAAATTTTCAAAGCTTTAGCTTTTTGTGGTATTTAGAATGTACTCTAAGAAGTAAATAGTGGGAAGTGCTTGAGCATTAGGGGTCTATTGTGTAATTATCTACCAAAATTTATTTTGAAAATTTTCAAATATAATATTACAAGTCCAAATAAAGCATTTGTTAGTACATTGAAAACCAAATAATATTTACTAACAAGAATATTGATATACAAAAACTTGACGAATAGAATAATACTTCCTTAGTTCCAAAATAAATTTGGAATTTCCTAGAAATGGCTAGATTAGTGAATGAATAGCTCCTATTTTCAAAGGTTTGTATAGTTATTGTAGCTTCTACTAAACCCCACTAAAGGTGAAAAAATGGATGTCAATAGTGAAGCACTGCATGTTGAAAATAGGTGGTGAAATTGACAAATATTTGCCCTTTCTGGAATTGCTCCAATGGTATAAATTTTGATCATTCTTTAAGCAACGTTGGTGCAATGAGGTCCATTGATATCCTATGTATTCAATTTCGACAATGTTTTGTAATTTAAGTTCGGGAAATTCTCAATAAGAGATTTGTTAGTAGTAGTTTTCACTCAATTTTCATATAGTTGTGGGTTGAATTCTTTGCCTTTGGTTGGTTAGAGGTTGCATTTTAATTCCTTTTGCATGGATCAAATTGCTATTTAGTCTTTGGGACGTGGTATTTGCGGATTCATTTGTTTCAAGGTGTTCAAACTAGCTTCAGTTGTTGTCCATTAACCCCTAAAGGACCATTGTCCCTTTGAGAGACAAATAGGATTTTGGGCAAGTACCTATGGGCTGAATTTTTGTCGTGATTCAATTTCTTTTTTTGAAGATAGAAAAACTAATTATCTTCAAAGGATTATTATTATTTTTTCAATTAGTGCATGAGAACAAAAGTTATGTCTAAATAAGCTCAAAATAAGGGAGAGGGGGCAACAAAAAAATATTTCAAAGTTTGAATTTTTTTCATACATTATATTTTTCTCTACATGGAAAGCTTTGATTCATTCCATTTGGATTTGTTATGAGAAAGTTATGGATAGTCTTGTTTTTTGGGCAATTAGAGTATCTTTTTGAAAAAATTAACTTGTAGGATTCATTTTTTAATGTAATTTTTATAATTTAAAAAGAAAAAGTTTCATATGGTTTAGTTTTCTTTCTAGATCAATCTCACCATTGGGATTAGTGCGTTTTAATTCCATTTTAAAGATATTAATAATTTAGATTTTCCTTCTATCTCATATCTATTTCTATTTAATAAATTTTTTAAGAATGAAAATTAAGTTTTTTTGAAATTCTTTTTTTCCCCTAGACTCTCAACTCAATTCCCCACCATAAAGACTTAAACTTCAAAACTTTATAGTGCAAAATATTCAAGTTAAGAATCAAAAAAATCTAATCCCGCAATGTGTTGAAAAACTTATTTTTTTACTTTAAATGCCTATATCTTGCAATTTGTATGGTCAAAATTTCTGAAATTTTTTCTACACATTCTCATACTAGTTAGGTGTAAGATCCTACAATTATATGTGAAAAAAAAACATTTTTCAAATTTTTTTACTCTTTGCTATAGAAATGTCAGTTTTGAGTGTTTTTTGGCAGAAAAAAGGCCTTGGTCCTTTAAGAGTTAAGTTGTAAAGAGCCAATTTCGAATTAATTTGGGACAAGTATATTTGGAAACCCTAGATTTATTTCAGGAGGGATGGAATAGCATCTATACTCAACATTTACAGTGCAACTATTAGGTGTACAAGTGTCACCAACACTAAATTGATTGTAACAAGAGATTTTGTAAGGACCTATAAAATTGATATCTAGTCATAAGTGCATTAAAAAAACTATTGAAAATGTTTCAATTGTTGCTATGAAGCACTTAGAATATGATACAACACTAAAATACATACAACACTAGATGTAATGAACATCATCTATACCATGAGAGTCTCTGCCTACGTGACACATGTTCACTTTTTCCAGGAAGGTTCTACTTAACCTTCCTGACATGCAACTTTTGTCAATGCAAAGCCTCCTCCCTTTCGATCTGGAGTCAACAACATGCTGCTGCTGAAGTCGTCACCAGATGACTACAAAAGAATGAGTGACTATGTTACACAGAAATAAGCGTACATCTAAAACTATTGTACAAGAATTGCAGCAGTGGATCAAGTTTGCCCTATTAGAGATCTTAGCCACTTCGAGGCCTGCGACGTTTTATTTTCTGTCTCCACCGCAGTCCCGAGTGCAATAACTACTTTCCTGATATCAGGACGATTTTTGGGAGACTCGTCTATGCATTTCAAAGCAAGATTATGAACTTCCTTCATCGATTTGGAGTTGAATTTCCCACCCAGCTTGGAGTCGACAATCGCTTTCAAATTCCCAGACTGCTTCTTCACCTGACAGAAAAAAGAAAACCCAGAAGGAAACTCCTATCAAAATTTGAGACGCAAAACAAGGCCTTGAACCGAAAGCTGATGTAAGTAAGATGAGCCAGTTGATTTTCCTAAATTTCAAAATCATTACTTCAAGCAAATTGGTGAGGAACATTTCAAAAAATATATATTTCAAGTAAAAGTACATGAAATAACCAAAGACGGAATAATTATAGAGAACTAGGGATGTTTGATGGTTAGATTCAAATTTCTCCCTAGACATTGTTCCGACAAGTCGAACCTTGAGGTCAAGACATGACTATTTGGAACGCAAGACAAGATGACAGGACATTAAGAAATGATTATTATTAAGTTATGTGATCTTGACTCATTCACCATTTTGTAGGTGGATGATTTTTGAATTCACTCCACACAACGGAACAAGACCATTTGCAAAAAGTATTGCCATGAGGCACCCATGTCATTTTTTCAACTCCTAAATTTCTTACTCGTTGACCTTTGGGACAAAGTGTAAAAAGCCTCGAGCACAATTGCTATAGACTTCTTAAAATATAGCTGAAATGTTTGACTTATCCTGACCAACGTAGACCTGCCCTACAGAATTTGACCCCATACGCCACATGTTCAGATATAGAAAGAAACTGCTTACCCACTCTCCAATAAATTGATCAGCTCTTGGATCATTAGGTTTAAGACCTGTAATCATTTCCAAAAGAACCACGCCAAAGCTGTAGATGTCACTCTTCTCATCCAATTTTCCCGTTTTAGAATACCTGTAAATGGCCCACCAACAATTACATGTTCCTCAATGAATGCACAAAACGTAGCAGTGGTTGAAATCAATTTACAAACACAGCTGATATCCCAAACTCTTGAGCAATAATCGAATCAGTCATACAATGCTATGTATTGAACTTCTGAAAGGATTCATTGTATATATCGCAAGTTAAAAATAACGGAAAAGGAGTAATGCTTACGCCGGGTCGAGATATCCAGGAGTTCCCTTCACCCTGGTGCTAAAATGGGCTTGGTTACCAGAGCCGTCCTCTAAAGCTACTTTGGACAGACCAAAGTCAGCAACTTTGGCAACCCAATCTTTGGTGAGGAGGATGTTGCTACTTTTGATATCGCGGTGAATAATTCTTGGATCGCACCCGGTGTGCAGATACTCCAGACCTTGAACACCAAACATTCCACAAAATCATATTAATTTCTTGCCTATGCATCTAGTAAACAGTTGGCAGGGTTCTACTACATGAATTTATCCTATTATTGAACGCGCAATACTAATGTCACAGCAAAATGAAAGAGGTTCTTTTATAGAGCCCACTGATGAATTGCACTGGCGATTATTTAGTGGAAACTTTTACTGAGAATCGTCAATTATTGTCACACAAACTAATAAGCGCCTGGTGTGGGATGTTTGGATGACAGTATCTACACATATAACTTCACAAGCTTACAGTTTATACCGACATTTGTACCAACCTATCAATATATGAAAAGATGAGTTCGTTTTTGAGATTAGTGTTGAAACATACCATATGCAGAATCCAAACAAATTTGGAGTCGTTTTCTCCAGTCGAGAAAAAGCCCGGTACCTACATTCGGAGATGCACAAATGTCACTTGTAAGAGGTGAAATTTCTTGCTAACAGAATCCTAAGAATCCTAAGAATACCCCGTGAAGCATTGAAAACACTCAAAACGAGAATGAATTGACTCACCATGAAGGTGATCCCCTATACTTCCTTCGTCGGCATATTCGTAAACCAAAACTCTATGGCTGTCTTCTTGGCAGTAACCCACCAGTTTAACCAAATTGACGTGATTTATTCTTGAGAGAAGATTCACCTGCTTGCATACATGACAGCACAATTGATGAGCATGCTCATATTTCACACTAGTAGGAAAACCCCTGCAGAGGTGTCATAGAAAATTTAGCGATTTTAAGCCTTGTCAACTGTAACACCATTGAAGGCAATTTTTAAAGTAAACCTTCCCAATGGTTACGAGACTAGGTTTTCTAGAGTACCTCTGGGGTGGATTTCTGCCAAGGGTATTAAAACTTAATGTCACAATCCTCTATCTGGAATTAGTCAAAGTAGATGTCTAGTACAATCAGTCCTCCATATGTGTTAAAAAATCTCATATGTGTTATGAAGATTTGTACTCCCGTAAAATATATATTAAGTGTTAAGTGATAAGTGATATGAAATGTTTAGCTCCTTACTTCATTGATTTGACTTTGATAAGTGATCAAGTTGAAAAAAGTTGGAAGAAGTTGTGGGATTCAAAGATGCTGAGAATGCACTTGAGACTTTGAAGAAACTTTTGGAGCAAAGACCTAATGACATCATGTGATTCATCAAGAATATCCAAGCACTTCAAAAGCAAGTACAATCTTGGTGCGTAGAAGAATCTCATCAAACTACAATATATTTTTAATTTCAACCAAGTTTAGATGAATGATGACTCATATGCTTTTGTACTTTCATCGCTTATTTTTATAAACATTATATATTTAAATTGGAAGTCTTCTAAATGTTACATACTATCGAGATCAATTTTCATAAGTATTACATGTTCATACTTTATATGTGTTATAATATTGTTTGTGCCCAACCCCTAACTTATGGAGGGTTGATTGTACCTAAGACAAGACATGAAAAATAAGGAAACTAAACCTAAAAATGTGGGATTAAGCTTTAGAGCATGGTTCCTATTATTACACTATGAGTTTTTGTTCAGTCCTGTTGGAAGTCAAGTCACAAGGGGATTCCAGATCCTCTTTGCATGAATTTTCCGAACTAGAAACCAAAATAAACTATGAATTTTCAGTGCTGAAAATAGGTGCACGCAAACTCAACCCTAGATAAGAGGCTCTCATGACAAGAGGCTGAACATTTTAGGCAAGAATCTGTTGGGATCAGTTTTCGAACCATGTTGCAATGAGGTGCAGTTCCGTTACCTCGTTCAGAAACTCAGTGTCGCCTTGATCAGTCTTATCGCCAAGAATTTTGACTGCTACTGGCTTCTCGTTATGACTGGCCAATATCCCCATGTACACATTGCCAAACCCGCCCCTCCCAAGTAGAATTCGGGGAGGTCCTTGAGGATCCGCGTCGTCCTCATAAACTGCTCGTTCAGTCATATCTTCCACTTCTTTCCAGGTGTAATTTTCAACAAGAGGCTGAAATATAACATTTCTTGCTTGTGTTTCTTTTCTGGTTTCACGGTGTGCTTCTAATCTGCTCAGGCATGGCTTGGGAGCGTTGTTCTTGGTCGCAGAACTAGGATTGCCTGGATTGCCTGACGAAGAGATAGAATGTCCTGTAGATAAACTGCTAGAATCACCTGTCGTTGAGCCCCTTTTCCTAGAACCAGAGTCGCTTGAAAATGGTTTGGAGTAGGACACGGAAGAACATGCTAAGAAATCCAAATGCCCTGCAGAGTCCCATACAAGAAGGTCTGAAGTCGTTAGTAGATTCTCATAAAACTCTAGAGTACTGTACTGTTGAGCGCCCTCAGTTGGCACTTGCTTATAAACACCTGCTTCATTATCGACACTTTCATTCTTTAACTCAAACTTGGTGGATATTCATCTGGCTACCATTAGCAAGTGTCATCAGCTTATTAAGCAATCCACACATTCTTTTGTAGTCAGAAGAAAAGAATACTTCTCAAGAGGTAAAAGAATTTGTGTCAAAGAAAGGTATCATAGGACTGGGGAACCTTAGATACCCTAAACCTTCCTCGAATTAGCAAATGGGACCAAGATGTAAGCAGCTCCTTTCAAAAATGTTGTGCTGGCAATCAAACTTCATGAAAAGGAGTATAACATTCGAGAATTGTACCTGGTTCTATCTCGAAATTGAATGATTTTGGACCTCCTGATTTAACACAGCTTTGACCGTTAGATTGCTCTGCACACAAGTTCAAGAGGACATAAATAAACTCCAAGCTCTGACAGAAATAACCTTGCAACTGGGTCCTAGCCACACAATATGAAAAAACTGACAAAGATACTGAAAAATCTGCAAAAATGAAATGCTTTCACATCAGTAAGTTTCTGACTATATTGAGCATGTGATGGAAATATTTGCAAGATGCGGTAGGGAGGAGTTGAGGGCAGACAGGACTATTTACCTGGCGTTTCATAATAAATAGAGGAAGGTGGGCCTCCCCGCTTGCCATAGGACCCTGCTAAATATACAATACGTTAGCAAATTTTGCAAATATTGCGAGGTAGAGGTAGCTAATTGAATCACCAACCTAAAAGCAAACCCCCAAAATCTTGAACCAGGAGTTCATATTGATTTTGAGAACATACACCCCCTCAACATAAGATCTCCTGTCAATCTTCCAATCAAATTTTGAACCTCTAAAACTGTCGTAAATGGTATGCAAATGATGCACCCTCCTTCGCGTTGGAATCCTCTTTGCTTTTCTAAGAAAAGTATTTGAAAATCTGATAATTCTAATCACAGAAAATATGCTCCGCACTTTCTACTGCGGCCAATTTATTTGAAATTGAATGATGGAAAAACCATTCCAGGATTTGTGAAAAGACTGGAAAATCCTACCGACAAAGTCTAATTTCTGTATTCTATTTCGGTAATGGGGAAAATTTCGATTGCAGAGACGGAGAGGAAGGCCTCACTCACCAGTTGCAATGCTTCCGCTTCTAGGTTTTGAATCACCAACCTCAGTCGGATCATATTCATCTGCTACCAACCCGACTTCGGAAATCCCATGTGCAACTACGTCTTCCATTCTTGCATCTGCGCTACAAAAGAGCACCCTGGTACCAACGTAATGCGAGCGACTCAGATTATCACCTACACACAAACAAAGAAAATGTTTAAAGCTAAGTGAAGTATGATCGCATAAGCCCTTTGTAGCGCAAACAATGTAGAGTCAAGCACCCAGTTCAAGAGCAGTGTCGGTACCCTTACCAACTACTCCCAACAAGGTTTTGAGAAGCAGGAACCCTAAAGGATGGTGGCGAGAGGAATTGTCCTGCATCAATAGTGCACATAACATAAATTTTGGCAACCTAGCTTCCGCCTGTGCGCAAATAAGGACAACGATTATAGCAATATGAATCATGATCAGATTAGCACTTTGAAGCTCAAACAATTGTAGATCAAGCACCCACTTGAAGACAACTGTAAATCCTTACCGACGAGGATCTCCCAATTCAGCCTGGAACGTTTGAGAAAAGATTTCTAAAAGAAAGTGGAGACTAAGTTACAAAAGTGTACAAATACATAAACTCGTGCAGCAGGAGTTATCAAAGAAAGAAGATGACGCAGACAAACGAAGTTCTGCACGCAGAGCCATTCTTGGGTTCAGAAAAACAAGTTGGAGCCTTGGAGGACGCGCCTCAGCGAATAAACCTGGAACTGACTGAAAGCTGGAACACGAAACCAGCGGCGTCCCTCGGCCCGAAGTCCCAGAGGCATTTGCCAAAACGCCTGCCTGCCCCTGCCCGTAGAAAACACTGAAATTTCTTTATTTTTTACGTAAATTTTTTTTTTGAAATTCTGAACTCATATTTGCAATCAGAGGCCCCGAATTACTTCCGGGGAGTGCAGAAATACTGAAAAATCGGTTCAATACAGGGGGCTCCTTTTATTTTTTGGGGCGGGCAGGCATGGCCTGCCCGGCGTTTCCTTGAAATCCTCTGGGACTTAGTGTCGAGGAGCGGCGTCCGAAGGTGAAATGCCAGATATTCAACCTATGAATTCAACCCATAAAAAAAGAACTGCAGAATTCTTTATTCATTGTGCTCCCCAAAAAATTCTGTACAAGTATTTTACTCCGTCTATATAGAAATACATAATACTTATTGACTGAGTTCTAGCGTGCGACCAGCCAAATGCAGCAACTGATCCTGGTTCCGGGGCAACGCGTTGAATCCGAAGTCAGCGTTCGGGAAACTTTTCGACTTTCACCGGCTATTTTCCTTCGATTGCCCAACTGAACAGTTTTTTCAAGCATGGAGTCCGGTTGTTTACTCTATTCATTACTCAAAATAGGAATTTTATAGATTTTTTCATCGGCTTCTTTTTTCAATTGCCATGTTTCCAAATTGCCAATTCCACCGGCTACCTTTGAGCTAGCCACCGGTTTTTCCCGAACATTGAGATTCCGAACAGGCAGCGTCACTGAAACTGAGTTGTGTTGTGTTGACTTGATAACATTCCTTTTCACAAATCCGAGTGCAGATTTCTCCCTCCATTTTTCCCCACATCCTTGTTTCTCATATCGTCCATCGTAAGCTGACGGAGGTGTCCTGTGAAGTTTGAGCAATTGTGAGACCGATATCCCTTTGCGTGTACAGACTTGACTCATTTCATATCGGTCGAAGTAGGAACCACTCAGCTCCCGACTGAAGCTTGCGGAGTCAACAGTTTCACCAAGTTACCGTAGTCCCTGTTCAATTTCGGCAGAAATTAACTGTTTTTTTTCAAGGATATTGTAATTTCAGAATGTTATTATAATAATTGCCAAAAATTCTGAAAATTGATAGTGCCCATTGCCAAAATCAATGGAAATATGTCAATTTCTTTTGGGTTTAGGGATCCTACCAAAATGACCAAGTTGTTGTAAAAAAAAAAACGTCGAATGTTAGTAAGAAAGTTCAATGTAAGGCCCATAGACTATTTACCATCAAAAAAATTTCTAATGGAAGCATGAAGGAATTTCTTCATTGATAATTGATGAGAACGGAAGATGGAAAGGTCATTTTTATATTGAAATCCATTGTCCATCACGAACCTTCAAAGGATATGGGGTAATTTGAAGATGAGAGTTTGACCACTCATTGTCAAAAAATAGTAATTGTATTCAAAGTAGAATTTCAGACTTCATTTTGGCATAATAAAATAATATTTTTCAAAAAACTTTGAACTAATAAAAGTTGAGAAATAAATTTAACTTTCATCCTCAAAAATCCGTTTGTGATTATGAGCTTCCGAAAAAATTTCATGAACAAAATTCAAAGGGGATGTTTGAAAATGTCAAAGAAAATGTCCCTTCCAACTCCTTTTTTGAAATTTGTCCATAACTTTTGATTGGAGGCTTTAAGTCTCAAAAGGATATTTGGAGATGAAAGCTAGATTGATTTTCCACATTAGTTTAATTCAAATTTTTTTGAAAAAGTTATTCTACACTGCCTAAATGAGGTTTGAAATTCTACTTTGATCACAATTCTTGCTTTTGACTTAACTATGAGTAATTGAACTCCTACTAATCCTAAATAACCATTTAAATATTCCACATGAGTTGTTTTCCCTCCTACCTTCCAATTTGTATAAATATCTTGTCTTTCTCCACTTCACACTTGTCATAATATGTTGTTTTTGATGCTAGACTCTTACATACATCTCAATGCCCTTGTAGTATAAGGTGTGAAGAAAAACAATCATTTTTGCAACATTTCTTGAAAAAACAGTTTATGTTGTATGCAATAGAATTTAACTATGTTGTGAGAAAAAAATTTTAGTAAATATATTTCTGCTGCCGAAATGGAAATCTGGAATTTTATTACTTATTCGACAATTATTGCTGAATCTGATAAGGGACTACGGTATTTCCACCAGAGCATCTAATTTCATCACCAAGCTATTTCCACCTCGGTGATAACTGTAGCCTCCTGGTGATGAAGACGAATCCTCATAAACATTTTGTTACATCTGACGACATCAGAAAGGAGAGGTAAAAAAAAAAGGGCCAGGATCAAATTTGGAAATAGGGTTTCAGGGTTTAGGGTTTAAGAAACACCGAATTATTTTGGGGAGGTCGCGAAATACAAAATTAAATAGGGGGGCAGGTTTTTATAGTTAACCCAATGTGGCGGGGGAAAAAAATTCTTCTCTGCCGTGGTACGCTCGTAGCAATACTCAAGACAGCTCCAATTTGAAGGCTCAGATGTTTCCAATTGAAGGGATTCGGTTACCCATGAGCACAATTGTACAGGCACACAATCGCCAGCGTCACACTGCGACAAACAATTCATTGCAGATGACCACTTGGAACTACTGTACCTGTACAGCAGCCCACCTCCTGGAGGTGTTCTAGAAAATCCAGTCGCTCTACGATTGGCAGAGTTGGTAATTGTCTAGAATGGCATTACAGTTTTGGAAACGTTCATGATAGACACTGTCTTCAATGATGTTACAATTGGCAGGGTGAAATGCTGCTAAGTGAAATTCTAGAATTACTCGTGTGTGTGTGTGGTTCTGTACTATGGAGTGCATTTCATGGATTCAAGTATTCAACTGAAGAAGCGGTTGACTTTGGCACCATGTTGCTTGCAAGCATCCATGTGTGTGTACAGTGAGGGCAATCGTCGTGATGTCAATTTCGAGATCTCAACTCGACAAGCTCGACCGAATGCTTCAAAGTCGCCAGTTTCGATGCAGGGAGGAAGTCTGCAGCGTCCAGAAGTTGAGTGCATTGCAAATCCCACTTTGTCATGAGGTACTCAATGGACCTGTGCCCGCTGCAGAGAAACAAACAACGCCTTTCATTTTCTGAGCACCGATTCATACATGTACATGATCAGCACTCACTATTTGTGAAAATTGGTTCTAAAGCCTCGGTTATTCATTACATTCCCGAGAACATTCTCGTTGAGCACACCCTTTGAATTGGTATGCCAAAAAATCCTTGATACCTTGTTTTGCAAAGTTATGCTAGATTTGAACAAGCGTGAGAGCCTCGAACCAATAAGCGATTTTTTCCACATGTGAGAGATGTAATTGGTATGACTTTGTTCTAAATAACTCTTGGTTGGCACTGTTCTAATATGTGCCATGCCACTACTTCTCAAGAACGTTTTGTTTTGTAGAACATGGTGGTTGCCTTTGACTGCATAACAGAAGGTTGCTCTAATAGGAAAACAAGCAGGAAAAACAACCCTCCTACTAGCTACTCAAAATATTGGGATAAAAACAGAGAACAGCTGGGACATCAGTCAAACCTGCGAGGTTGGTATGCGGTGATGAAAACAGAATCTGGCATTCCTTGTAACAAGAACTTGACAGTAGCAAGTAAGTCATCAAAATCTGCAAAACCGGAGTAGGAAGGCATTATAAATAGCTGAACCCCAATAATTAGCTTGAACTTGAACGTTACTAGAAGCACGAAGGAAGAGCTCACGAGATGCAATGTGAAAAATATCAAAACCGAGGAGAAACACTTCTCACCTTTACTGGCATAAAGAACGTCTGCACCCAAAACAATCTGGGCGGGGTGCCGTAGAGCGAAAGATTTCTCATTCCACTGACCCCAGGTTAACCCTTGCATCTGAGATCACAGCACGATCAGCTTGAACATATCAGTTACATAGCAGGACAACTAGGACACATAACATTCTAAAGTCGTAGACAGCTCGCACCCTTTGTAACACAATAGAATGCGGACCACTGAAGTATTGAAGAATTGTCGTACTTTTGAAGCAGTTTATTCCATAGCCAAGCATACAATCACTCTCACATGATCGTCCATAACCAAGGACTGGACGAAAGGAAAAAAATAATAATTTTAATGTGAGCTACTCCAGCCTTTGCAAACTTAACATATGCGCAGTATCGTGCACAAAAAGAACTTGAATTCCAAGGTTGCTCAGGCAGCTCCTCAAGAATGTTACGGTGCAATCGCATCACTGACTAGGCTTTCATTGAATAATCGAAATTCAGAAAACTGGAAGGTCTCAAGACCCGACCAAATAAGTTTCATATGATTTCTTTCCATGAGAGACAATGCTGGTTGCAATCTTCGTCTCAACGTCAGCATCTTGGAATGGTGACGAAGCCTCAAATTCAAAACAGAGTAAGCTGGCGTACCTCACAGCTAACTTGATTCAAATCGCAGGTCTTTTGCATATTCTCGAAAACCTTAAATGAAAGTACAAACACGTTAAACACCTCAATTATGAGATTAAACAGAAGACAATTTCACGTCAGTCAATTATCATCTGGAAGTCGAGTACAGTAAATTGATTTATCATTTTAGTGCGTGAATCTATTTCACCAAAGTCACACTATTTTAACGAGTTGCAATATTAAATCGTACTAATGTCCACAGGTTTTTTTTTTTGAGGGACACTAATTTTGCAATTTTGTGGCATCTATAATAGAATGTAAATCAAATTTAGCGATCTCGTTCTTGAGAACTTTCAAATGTTCTTGAAAGTCTTGCAAACACATTAGCCCCAGGATGCTCAAATGCTCTGTCATCTAGCACAGATCCTCTCAAATATGGAGTTCAAAATGAGGAATTGGTATTCAGTCAACTATTATAGGCAAATGAAGGTACTGCTAACCAGAGTGCGTGCAAAGGCGGGCGATCAAACTGCTCTAGAGTATTATGATGATTACAAGTTGCAACTGGAAATGTCTCTATACCTGGGGATGATCTTCCCGATCCGTTAACACAACTGAAGCTCCCACTTTTGCAGCTACCATACCAGGCAAGGCAGTACCTGCACCCAACTGCATTACCCTAAGTTGAAAATGAAAAGACCAAAAACATTAAATGAGTGTAATTAGCTGTAGTACACCCCACTAGACAAATTGCACCTCCACAAATTCAAACTTCCCATCAAATCAACCGTTGGAGGTGCTCACAACAACGAGAGATTCGGAAGTTGGAAGATGAACATCAGTTTGGACCTTGCGTTTCCACTTGCACCTCCTAAAATTGAAAAGCGAGTGTATTTGATGATTCAATTGTGTAGACTAATTGCATCTCTACATATTCAAATGTTTAATCAAAGTAAGAGTGAAGTTGCACAACATGAGATATGAAAATTGAAACATAAAAGTGAGGTGAAATTGAACTATGTACCTACCATCTCTTGACCATGTGGAACAAAAGTGCTCCGAGATGGCGTCTTACCTCAACAACCCTAACGCCAGCAAATCGGAGATGATGTTGCCAAATGTATTCGGCCAACACAATGCTGCATGGCCACACATACAGCCCATACTCCTCTTGCATTATCTGCATTCATAAGACAATTCAGAATCGGAAATATCAGACAAATTCATTGCAAAACACAAATCTCTTGCAACTCCAAAGACTACACCCAGAATTCACGGCCCTTAGCAAAAAGACGAGAAAGCATTGTTTCCTAGTCACAATTCAATCGCAGAAAAAAGTAGAGTAACGGAAGAATACTTACCTCAGAACAGGAAATGGTCAAGAGCTCTGAATTTCCAGCATGTTGGAAATGGTGGTGAGAGACAGTCGTCATCAGAAGCCCATCCTCTTCTCTTTCCCGTTTCTTCGTTTCCTCCACCATAGTCACTAACTCGATGCAAAAAACAAAACAATAGAGTCGACTGTTGCAAAGGAATCATGCGGGGAGATCAACTAGAAACCCCACCCACCCACTAAACCCTAAAACCAAAAACCAAGACGGTGCTCCATAGCAGTCTGTTTCGTTGGTAAGGCCCACCTTGAACCTAGGTGAAGGACTCAAAATGTTCGTGAACTATAGATTTCACGCCTTTGAGAACTCGGACTTGTATTTCTGACGAGAGACGTGGCGTGTGATTGTTGACGTGAGATATTCAACGTGAGAGTTGCAGAGGGAGATTCCAAGGTTTGAGAAAACGGAGTGGTCATGGCAGTTTCTGCGGCCATTTCGAGATTCTCCATGGACTGCGGTTCGAATGCCTGGCCTTCTTCTCGCCCGTTCTTTGCTGGAGGTGGAGTTCAGCAATGTTGTGCAGTCACGGCAGTGAAGATGGTTTCGGGAAATTCCAAGGACTGGGGCAAGGCTAAGCTGAGAGTCGGAAGCGCCAGAGTTCAAAAATCGAGAACATTTGCTGTAATGAAAGCAGGAGTAGCGGTGGATATCAATGCACCTCCTTCTGTTCTCGTTGACACCCTTCTGGCTTTAGTATGCTCCTCTCTCTGACCTCTTTTGCGCAATTCTCAATGGCTTAGAAATCAACAACAGTAGGTACACCTGTTAAAATTCCGAGAGTCAAGTCTCGCAAATTTTTTTCTAGGCAAGGATTGAATGTGGTATGCAGGAATAATGAGGACATCCCTACCAACGGTGACAGAAGAATGAATTTGCAGGTCGAAGATACCGACCGTGGAACGCAAATTGGCGAGCCAGAGAAGCTTGCGATTGAAGAAATTGTGGGCAAGTTGGAGAGCCTGTGCATCCCGGAGCCTCTTTCTAGCCCTTTGTTGTTTGGAGGTAATAGAATGTCCTCCTCTCTAGCTGTACCCCAAACCCTAAATTCTCACTGCCTGCTCCCTCATTGCGAGCAGCGGTTTATTTACCAAATTTTCTCGTATAAGCTTCGCTATGGTGACCGTTAAGCACTAGTTTTAATTGTCTCTGCTATCTGTGCTTGAATTAGAGCTCGAAATGTAGATGTTTCGGGCGTCTTGCACACATTTGATGAGAAAGAAGTTTTGAATTGTGGAGCCAGATTGGGATGTGGTGTATAGTAGTAACCCGACTGCACCCGGCGGGTACTACCGGAGCATGCTGGGTCGTGCGTTGCTGAAGACGCGAGAAATGGTGCAGGGCGTCTATTCCCCGAACGTTATCACCAACAAGGTGGCCTTCGCTGCCTTCGGCTTTCTGGACGGCCAAGTGACATTACAAGGTCCTCCTCCTTTCCCATTCTCTCTCGCAAACAATTTCCTCCGCTTCACAAAACGCTCATTACATTTGCTACATGCAAGTGCTCTGAAATCTGGCCAGACCTTGCAATTCCTGTTTTGCAATATGCAGGTTTTAACATAAATTATGGCACATTGTGATTCTTCTTTCTCTATAGTACGAGGCCTCTTTGTGAATGCTATTTGGAATCGCCTTCTTCTGTTGTCCAACTCTTGGCACACCTTAGTGTGTGAATGCCTAGAGAATGTGGATTCACGTGCACCCAAACCTCTTTAATTATCACAGCCTAGACCTTCAAAAATCAATCCATGGATTTTCTGTAACATTGTGACACTCAATTGTAAAATTGACATTAATAAGTTCTTGGAGTAAGGAAGCTGGTTTAGAATGCTTTTCACACGTATTGAACTCGTTGATGTCACACGTACATTTGTATGTAACTTTTCTTGAGAGACGATATTGACAGTGCAGAGTGCGTTTTGAACTGGATGCGTCTGCTTCTTAGGGTTTGGTGAGAGAACAGAGGATTTAATATTAGAGAAGGTGATATCGGTATCGCCTTCTTCTGTTGTGTGTAGACGAACATTTGTGTGTCACAATGACATTGCAGATACTACAGAATTCAATGAGGCCATACATGGACTGCTGCTCACAGTGGCCATTGCATCTGCAGGAAAATTGACAGCCTTGGATAAGAAGTGGGTGGAAATTGTGTTCGAATCTCCGCAAGTGGAGTTAGGACCACTGAAAATGCGATATGGAGGCAACAGCGGTGTAAAATTAGCCACTATCTACCTTGATGAAGTTGTCAGGATTGGGCGGGGCTCCAGAGGGTCTCTCTTTATCTTCAGGCGTCGAACATGAACGCATTTCAAATTGTTACAGTAGCTATCTAGATAATTACAGTATTTTCTTGACTTGGGTTCGCAGGTTTTCTGATCAGAGTACTGGAATGTGAAGTTTCTGCTCTGCTGTTCATTTGTTGGATTCGAAAGAGATTTGGCGTGTACTAGTGACGATGGACTCCAGTGGCAAGCGTCTCTGAATGATAAAAACGAACTTGAGGTAGGCAAACGTCTGTTTAACCCATTAAGGAATCTGGTCAATTGGGGAGGCGGGCAATACGTTTTCTGGTCGTAGGCTTAAACATGGAAAAATATTCGAAATTGTGATGCATTCCATAGATTTGACCATACTCATGGAATTGGCATGTATGCTTGGGGTTCATCAAGAAATGCATGACAAATTTTGTATTGATTTTTGTATTTTTAGCTAGTAATTTGTTTGTTTTTTCAACCTCACATTAGGAAAAAAAATGAGGCCACAAGAGGGCTGCCAGTTGGGGGGGGAATGATTTAGGTTGTTAGCCCATTGATTGTTCGTGCACGGTGTCCAATGTCCAAGTTGGCACTACTGGTGCCACTATAACTTTGGAAAATCCAGAAATCTATACTTCTTTAATTCCCTGCATGCCAAGATTGTGGCAGTAGACTTATGGTTTATGGTTGTTTTTTTCCTTCTAAACCTTAGACCAACCAACTAAATATTCAAAGAAACATTAAGATGATATGCCAAATACCATGAGAATCCTTTGAATCAAAATCCCAATGTCATTTAACTCATTCAAAAAATAATTTTGGTAAACTTATGAAGGAATTGAGTAAGAATCATTTGAGGGAGAGATGTCATTTTTATATTAAATTGATTTTTCACCATGAATCCTCAAAGGATATGGAATAATTTGAAAATGAGTGCTAAACCGCTTATTGTTTGAATGTCAAAATTATGTTTATGTAGAATTTCAAACTTCATTTAGTAGTAAAATAAAAAAATTCAAAAAACTTTGGACTAAAAAAAGTTGAAAAATTTATTTGAATCTCCAAAAATCTATTTCATATTTCAAGCCTCCAATCAAAAGCTATGAACAAAATTTAGAGAGGATGTTTCAAGATGTATAAAAAATGTTCCTTCCAACCTCTCTTTGAAATTTATTCATAACTTTTGATTGGAGGCTTGAAAATGAATTTTTGAAAATAAAATTCAAATAGATTTTTCAACTTTTTTTAGTTTAAAGTTTTTTGAAATTTTTTGAAATTTTTTATTTTACTATGACTAAATGAGGTCTGAAATTTTACTTCAAATAGAATTCTTACTTTAATTTGACTTAACTATGAGTGGTTGAGCTTCTACTAACTTTTATTTATTTATCCTACATTGTTTACTTTACTTCCTACCACCCCATATGTATATAAAGATTTGTCTTCTCATTCCTTGAACACAAATCATGAAAGATATTCAAATCACAGTGAAGAAATTGAAGCAATGGTTTCAATGCGTAGAATGTTAATTTCATGAAATTTTTTGACAATTTGTGACGTGTGAATTATTAGCTATTGATGAGTGGAATATTCCACATCAATTTGTCTAAGAGAAAGCAATCCTTCTCGTTGCTATTGAATGTTATGCACTAAAGTGAATCAACTACTATTTGTACAGCTTAGCAATTGCAAGAATTCTGAACTTCTAGGACCAATAGGATTTGCGATTTCATCTGAATGGGCCATTCTTGAGCCCAATCATGTACTGTCTGCCCATCAAACTGAACAAGTACAAGAGAATAGTGCACTTCTAAAAATCACTAACAATGGTCAACAAATCTTCTTAACAACCTTCTATAGGACTCAAATTTTTTATAATGACACTATATGCCAATACAAATTGTCTTGATTTTTGTACCAATGCATTTAGTTCCCAATTTCCCACATGTGTCGCTTTTCATTTGCATCCAAGTTCATTCTAAAACTCTAGCTACCAATGAAAAAGTGTCAATTTTAACTAGAAAGTAGTTGACTAGCCCTTAATGGGTTAATTCTTGAAGGATGAGCCGGTTATCATGGAAATCGTTTGTTTGGGGACTATGTGAATTGTTGGCTTAAAAATGAAAAAGCACTCATTGGAAAACAAACTATTGTAAAAGATTTCCCCTTTTGACACAAAATTTGGTGGATGAATAGTTGCACTTCTCTCCTACATGAAGAGATTTTTTGTCATTCATCGGCTAGAAAACTAGCCTTTTATGGTTCTTTTTTCATTTTTTATTAATGAATGAAAAGGTGATATTACTTTCATGGTAGAAGTAGATTTGGCAATAGCTTGTGCAGCCTAGCAGTTTCGGTGTGGCGATGGAGGTAATTTTAGGATGCATTATTTGATGATTTTAAAAAATGGATTTAGATTCCTTTAGGCGATTTTTTTTACTATGACACTTTTTTGGCAAACTGAAACATTTCATTGTGGTGAAATTGGCAATAGTAGGAGCCTAGGTGCATGTTTTGGGCAATTTGTGCATTTTCTTGGGCGATTTTCTTGGGCAATCTCTTGGACAACAATCTCTTAGGCAATTTTCTTGGGCAATCTCTTGGACAACAATCTCTTAGGCAATTTTCTTGGGCAATCTCTTGGGCAATTACTGGCACCCATCCACAAAACCCTCCGATGCCAAAATAAGAATCTTCCTTTACAAAACAAAACAAACAATTGCCCTTCACTTCTTTTTTTCCAACAATGCTTAACACATGAACATGGAAGAAAAGACATTACCTTTGCAATTCAGCCTTGACAACTCACAAAAGACACAACAAGAAAACAAAGGCACAAACAGAATTTTACAAACCTCATACAAAACCAACCTGTATACTAACATTCACATGTTAACAAGGCAATGCGATGCAGAAGAAAATGGCAATTTCAATTTAGTTGTGAACAAAAGTCATAGAATAAGGAAAACATAGACAAGCAAAACATTGTTGTATCACAAATTTAAACTACATGCATCAATGAGCTACCTGCCAAAGACTTGCCCTAGTGGTGGCAACTACCAAATACTACACCCTAGCTACCTCACAAAACTCCTACAAACACTAAACACCTATCAAGTATCTACCATGTCCTCCAATAGCAGACCAGTCTTCGAAAACCTTTTGATATGGGAAGTTCTCGAGTGTAAAGATTCTCTGAGAAAACATGCCGACCACCACCTGAATGTGCTCTTCAAGGTTATTGCGCAATTTTGACTTGAGAAAGTCAACATTGGAAAAGAGGTGTTCATCTTCCACAGAACCTAGAACGTAGACCACCACCATCTCAGCAAGTTTGACAAACTCACCAAAATTCTATGTCAAGCTATTGTTGTTGTATAACACGTGCTACACTTTAGGCAGTGGATTTACATCAAACGGTGGGAGCATGGCAACACATGCGTTAGACTTCATGCACATTTTAAACAGAGCATGTTGAGAGATTACAATGCCACGGTCAATAAGCGGTTTTATGAGTAGCTTTTTGTCACCCTCCCATGATTTTACCATGACCATAGGTAGTCAACAAGGTCCACAAGTGGTTGTCAAATGCATCTTCTACGTTTGGCTGACACTAGTATTGCGGATAGAATGTACCAAAAGCGTTCATTATATTTTGGTCAGGGAATCGGGCATCGAGCTTAGCCACTAGTATTTTGGCCGCACCTGAAGCAACATGGAACAGATAAACAGTATTCAGTAAGCACACCAAAACCATCAAGCACACAAAACCAATAAACACAAAAAACCAGTGAGTACACATACGGTACACATACGGTATTGAAGATTAAAAAAAACTTTGGGTAAGGCTTTATGGTACTCATCAATGCATTCGGTTTTAACCTTGGCCAATAAGGTAGCCCAAACATCATGATCCATTGGTAATCCCTTATACTCTGTGTGAATTTTCTCTCCGTGGCAAATGAAGGACAACATTGCCGAATTGTGGTTGATGTTGAGATGTGTAATCCACTTGATGTGAATTTGTTCATGACTGCAATCAAGCAGATTTGAGAAACTCTAGAACTTGTCACTACGGTAGGACATCTTGTTATCTTCATACATTTTGTATAAAGAAGCTTGGCACACTTTCACTACGGCCACAAAGTCACAGACGTATACATCACATTCCTAGGCAAATTGGAATAGAGTGCCAATAGACTCGAGCAATGGCATGAGAGCACATGTTCCGAGCAAAGTGAATGGATCAAGAAGAAGTTCCAAACATGCCTACATAGATGCACACAAAGTGATCAAAGTCAATCCTAAAGCCATGCTAAAACTAAATCATTCATCTACATTCTATAGTGACCATGCATATACCTTGAGACATTGTCTAGTAATATCCAAGCAGAACCACAGAGCCACGACACCTAAAGAAAAGTGACAGAAAAAACAAGAGGACGACAAAGCGTGGAATAAAAAAAAACTCAGCAAAAATTCATTTCAGGGAAGCAAACCTATGCTTTGTTGTTCTCATTCAAATTGGTAGTCATCTTATAAATTAAGGTACAATATTCAATCAAACTCACCCAACAAGTCTAAACATTTCGTAGCATTTTCAATCCTTTAGTCTCCGTGAACTCTACCAGCATCTTGAATTCTGAATTCCTTTTGGGGCTCTTGCAAAAGTAACCATGAATCACTAAAAATAGCTTCTTGATGTCAGGGAAGATTCCTAAGCTAGATAGGGCTTTGAAGGCTAAATTACAACGGTGGGACATGCAGTGAACACCAATTACAAAAGGCACATGTTTCTCCTTAATTTGGAGAGTAATCTCAGAACGAGTCCCTTGCAATGTGGAGGCCCCATCTGCGCCAAAACTCAACAATTTCTTAGCTATATTCTTGGCGTCCAAGGCCCCACCATCAATGATGGCCCCCACAATCAACTCAGTCAAGTTTTCTGTGTTTGGTGCGCATTCAACCTACTGTAGTGAAATCAACAGAGGAATACGGACCCAATCTTGCATAATGTACACATGAATTGATAGAAAATTGTTGTTATCTACTACAGTGACCTCATCAATGATGACCACCACGTAAGGTAGATGCACCCAAAAGCGCTAGGAATTCCAATCTGGCTATTTCCAAGGTTCCATAGTGAAAACTAACTGGAAGAGGTGAAAGAGGACTACAATAAGAGAATGGAATCGCAGTGAATACTATGATTTCTGTAAATATGGTAGTTCAGTAGGGGCAGAAAGTTTAGACAGTAATTGAAACCGTTCGTAGGCTGCACAAAAATAGAGCTGTAGCATTGAAGAAGTCGCACGGCAAAGCTGGCAAGAGCAACAGAGAAGAAGTTGCAAACCGTTCAAAAAATGAAGCTCAGCTCTGCGATCTGAACGACAAGTGGCAGGAAGTGCAGTTGTTAGAGTTGTAGTTGTCTTCTCCACTAAGCTTTCAAGCGGATCGCATGTCGTGAAAGCGCCCATGCTTGTGTCACAAAACATGCAGTGGGTGATGAATTCTGCTGTGTTTAGAACCCTGACACAACCGCCACTGAATGCACATCAGGGAAGAGAACGTTCAAAATTTGGACTAATGAAGTAAGAAGAAGAATCCTATGACATTAGGGGAATGGTGGGCTGTGATGTCCATTGCTGGGAGGTTCGTGTGCATCCTCAAGTTTATCCACATTTTGAATCACCAATGCATTTAAGGGGCTTTCAAGTCGCCATTCTTCATTTTTGAGTTGGCATTGCAGCCCGCGGTTACTTCTGCGCCTTCAGTCCATGTTTTGTGAGCTGGTACTCAATATGCTTGGCCCTCACGAATGCATGCAATTGACTTATGCTCTTGTGCTGCAATTTCTTCTTGACGTTGGGCGCTTACTGAGGCTTCGAACTTAGCTTGTGGGGTTCTGTTTCTGTTGACTTGACAGAGTATGTGGGGATGCCGCTTCTTCGTGTCTTGGTGGCTGCCACGCTGTTAGGGTTTCGGAGAGGCTGGTGATGGTATGGAGGACTCTGCTGTGAAGCGGCATCATCGGAGGTCTGGGGTGTTGGTCCGACGTCTTCGGAGGTCTGTCTTTTTGGAGTAGCATCGTCCGAGGTCTTTAGTTCCTGAGCGGCACATCGGAGGTGTGGACTGTCGGGGCGGTCGGGCTGACATCATCGGAGGGACGGACGCCCATTACCTCGGAGGTCAGGTCAGTACTTATGCAATTTTTCTTTCATGCCGATCAGCTTTAGTCTTCCGTCCGTAAACTTGTAGGAACTGAAGGCGTTCGAAGCTTACATCGATCTCCAGCCAGCAAAATAATTACTACGTACACTTTGTTTCTGAAAAGGACTTGTGTTTAATTCCTTCTCAAAACACAAAGCAAACACAAGTCTTTTCCAGGTACAGAGGGAGTATATATTTCCATGTCAAATTTTGCCTTGCCAAAACATGCACCACCAAGTCGATCACACCAGCTAGCCAGTGCGTGACCCTAGTGATCGCCGGCACCACCGCCCATTAATCATCTCATTGTGCATATCCACTTCCCATGCCATTAATTGCAGTATTGCACCCAAATAGTCTCCAACAGACAACCTTGTTTCCAATTTCTGCTACATGTCATAAACTCAGAGATCGAGCGTGGTAGTTCCTGTCGGTGACTCAGTGTCTTTGGCAGAGTTTCCCCAGAGCTCTTCATTCAAGGCCTGTCTTGGCCTAACCTGTACTACCGGTACTGATCAACTGAGACCTCAGTCATTGATCGATGATCCATCAATCGATCGGTTCCGATCCTTGGGATCTGTCTAGTTGTCCAAAGCATATCCCTATGCCAGGAATTCAATAGATTCAACTAAAATAATGTGCAACAATCCAATCAATGGGTTTCTATTTTGTGATTTTGTCATGTCAAAATTGGGTGGCTGACAGAGGGCGACACAGTTGTAGTTTCCCATTCAAGACTCGAACGTGAACTGGCGGACGCACTCGCGGCTAAGTTTAGTGGTTCCGAGAATCTTAGGAACTTGAAAATATAGAATTAACACTTTCTGTAGATTTCTCAAAATCTTCAGGAATGAGTTAGAATTCGAAGATAGTCTTCACGTTGCCACGTCGCTCCCCTACTATTACTAAGCTTCGTCTGAGGTCGTCGGTTCTGGAGCGGCGCCGCTGCAGGTTTAGGATTTCAGCGACGACTGATGCTGAACTTTTGCTTTCGAAGAGGGTAGAAGAAGACTCTGCGTCAGTGGCGTTCAGCTGTAGGGTGCTCAAATTTAACGGTAAGTCTTCGACTTACAACTTGTAAGTGATTGTACCATTGTAGACATTGTAGCCGTTGCATATCATCATTCTACATGTTCAATCCGCAGTCTTTGTAAGTTTGCTTCCTATGATGGTTTGAAATCTGCTATAACATTGTTTGTGGAAGGACAATGTATTGTTGCAGTAACGTTTCTTATAGGTTAGTAGAGACAAATCGAAATTCCTATCTTGATATTTGTGCGGTCCATGCAGGAGTGGTAGAAGTACAGAATGTACGCAACAGAGGGCTCCAATGCCACATTCTGTTTCTTGAACCTGTTGAGGTGCTTATAGGATTGATTCTGTTGACCACTACTGCAACATGAAGCTAGGTTTTTCATTTGTTCTAGGATGATGACTTTTGCACCTGGAGCGTGCTTCTGCTATAGTAGCTGAATCACTTGTAAGTGATTGTACCATTTTTGTGTGACGATCTTGCTACATTGCTACTTCCTATTTTCAATATGCACATATCTACATCACAGTTTTGCACTTCAAGTGTCATGATGGAGTAATTCTATATTATCCCTTCTCTCTCTATGGATCATTTCAGTATGCTAGGTGGACAATTTCGATTTTACATTACAGAGTGGACATGTTTCTCTTCAGTAACATTTCAGTATTGAGGCCTCAGGTGGATGTATTTTTGGACATGCATGTGTCTTGAAAACATTTATAGAACCTTTGTTGTGAAATGTACATACAAAAGTCTCCTAGTGCATAGCAGAAATGCTAAGTTCACATCACAACTGCAGCATTGCATATAGCTAAGCTTGCATTCAGAATGCATGCACGTTGGTGCTTAGAGTGTACCTATGAACACTATAACTGCATATGTATTGTTGTCTATAACTCTGTACAACTTGGTGATTCTGATTGATAAGCCTCGTATATTTAGTGCAAGTATCCAAAGGGAGCTGTCAGGAGATATATTGCCTCTGGTATTGCTGACAAGTTGAAGGACGAGGAACAACAGATAGTATTTCTAGTGAAGTACAGGTGAGTAACATTGCACCCTAGTGAGGGATGATTGACATGATCTGAACTACAACATAAGGTAAGTAGAGTATTTTTGGGTGGTCCAAGGAATAGGAGAACATGGAATAACACTTCTAGGATTCTTACCTTGTCTTTTGAATTTTAGTCTTAGAGCTGCCACCCTCTGGTTCCAGATGCATAGTGGTGGGACCTTCCCACAGTATGGAGCGTGATACATGGAAGTTGGTAGAGTTCGTCCACTGTGGAGCAGCTTTTGTAGGTTGTTCCCCCATCCAAGCTTCTGCTGTTGATTGTAGTAAAGCTTCAGGCGTTTCTCATTGGCTCTTTCTTCATTTTTATCCTCTGCTGCAGCTGCTTTCCTTTTTTTCAGTGCCTCTCTTTCTCTTTTCTTGGCCTCCATTTCCAAGCGCTTGGCCTCTTTCTCCCTAGCTGCTGATTCCCGTTTCTCTTGCAATTCTTCCAGTTTCTGGACGTGGTTGTCATCTGTAAGTAACAAGGACTTCGAATAGTCTATGTAAGGTTGCATTCTTTGATGTGCGGATGCTTGAGATGCTTGCCCTAGATCTCTTGATTGTTGTACCATGCCATTGGGGTTTTGTTCTAGGCTAGACAAACCGTTGCTCTGTTGAACCCCACTGCCATGGTTTGATGTACATTAACCATCATCAAAATCTATAGACTAAACATCAACTGTTGGTAGCTCTAGTTCCTGTAAGACATTGTCTTCTAGCTCTCTATATTCTTGCTCCTCCTCGTCATCGTCTTCCATATCGACTAGTAGTTTGGATGGACCAAATTTGGCATCCATAGTATGAGAGTTGAAAGGAAAAATCCCTGTAGTTCGAAATCCGCTTTTGATGTTGTTGGATGACAAAGCTCTCCTTAAGGACAGTGAAACCCATTCCCCAAGTATACGTTTTGTGACTTTACTACCTCTGTTCTGCTTTGTCCAGATGTCTCTGTAGATGCAGAATGCTAATTTGAAACTTTTGAAGCAGCTTACATCCAGAGGTTGTAGCTCATGAGAAGTATGAGAGGGCAAAGTTAATAAGTCTATACCCTTGGACCTGCATTTCTCAATGACCTCTATAGTGACATGTGAATTGTGTCCATCTACAATCAGTAAATGTCGATTAGTCGTGGAAACACCCCCTCGTATCTCTAGATTAGCTATGCAATGGTCCAGCCATTTGTCAAAGAGAAACCCTGTCATCCATGCATGTTCTTGCATCCCCATTCGAGCCCCTTCTTCACATTTAGCGATGTGTGCTTGCTGGTATTGTTTCCCTTTGAAAATGTAGTAATTAGGTATGCAATCATCTGCTGCGTTTATGCAGGATAAGGCTGTCACATATTCACGTTCATTGGGAGTGATGATATGGACGTTTCGGACTCCTGTTCGAGCTAAAACTTTTGCCCCCCCACTCTGTCCAGCTTGAGCACCACTTTCATCAGCGTTCCAGATGTGGCTGTCTATGTAACTATTCCTTTCATATAGAACCTGTAGGTTATTGTAGAATGTTGCCACATTTTTGGGACATAGGCCTTTAGCTCGTGCTGATGCAAGAGGTTGAGCTTTTCTTAGACTAATCTCAGGATGTCGTTTTTGGAACCACCTTACCCATCCATTTCCTGGGATTCCATCTTTAAAAGGTGTAGGACGGGTTTGTGTTATGAGTGCCACCTCAATTCGTAAAGTCAACCAAGTGACGGGGAAACCTCTATCTACCATGTCAAATAAATACTTGACGAGTTCTTCTTCTTCAGCTGCTGTTAGTACTGTATTACCTCCTCTCTTTCTGGATAGTGTTCTGCCATGCAAATGATCTCTCAAGCTTATTCGTGGAATGCCATAGTAATCAGCTGCAGCAGAAAAACTAGCTCCTCTCTCAATAACTTTCATAGCTGCCTTCAATTGACTGTCAGTCCAATTACCATTTTTCTTCATGTTCTTCCTAGGCACTTTTGGAACGCTTTGCATACCTGTAGCTGCTTCCACTTCTTTGCTCTCTTCTTGTGCTTTAATTTGCTTCTCTGCTTTCTTGTCAAATGCTCTCCTCTCCCCTTGAGTTCGCTCCATTCTTTGACCTTTCTGCAGTTGCCATAGCTGGAATTGTGGAGGACCCTCCTTCTTAGATCTCGCCCGCGGCTCCATTCTCGTATTCTCAGTATTTGGAAGGACGTGGTCTACATTGCTAATATGTTCTATTGTTTCTTCTACAGTGGTGGTGGTCTGTTCCATGTTCTTGTCTGTAATGTCTAGCTGCTCCACTTTCACTGGAACTCCCTTTCCTTCTCTAAAGTCTCTGAAACCATGAGTCTGCTCTGTACTGTGTACACTGTCCTTAGACCAGAGAACTCGCACATCATGGACCTTATCTGCAACATCTCTCGCATGAATTGCTGAGACCAAATCTATTCCGCCTACTACAGCTTTAGGTCGGGGAATTCTACAGCTGCCCATAAACTGGACACTCTCATCATCACTTGTACCCTTCTCACCCTTCATGCTTGTTTCCTATCTACCTTCTATATCACAATATTCAACACTCGTTTCTGGATACACTAAAATGCACTCACAATCACTCTGAACAAACTCTTTGTACTCTTTGTCTATATGACAAAGAACTTCATCCTCTCAGTCTTCAACTTCTCTCTCAATGATCTTTCCTTGCCATGTACATTTAGTTCCATATTGCAAAACTGCCGGCTACACTACCTTGTGAAGTTCTGCCACATTTATTGATCCGTGCCACATTTGCCTTGTTAACAATTTTATAAGCCCTTATAATCACTGTGTCATTTCTTTTTAATCACCATTACATAACACAAAGACAGTTTCCTAGAACATGTATTTAATTTTGCTCTTCTTTCTATAACCATCCAGTCGTCATCTTCAAAACTTCTCTTAGGTACCTCACTATGAATGGTCATGTACTGTAAAACCTCTATTGTATTCAGTAACCGCCAAAAACTATTGTCTGACAACTTCTACCATAGGTAAAAACCATTTGAGGGCTCTTTCTAGCTGGCGGTTTCAGGCACCACGCGATTTTGGGTGTACCCACTATAATTGGCAAATCCGATCAACTGCTTTTCTACCACTTGCTTACACATATATCTAGCCATGATCCACCCAAAACAATTGGACCAGTGTGTAGACAAAACAAGAACATCAAGCAATTTATAGAGAAGTTGTCTAGACTCAAAGTCCAACATAGGGCAACCATTAGCAAGCAATTGAAATAAAGTTGCAAATTGTACCTATTTGTTCTTGCTAAGTCATAAAGCAAGTACTTCATTATTCTTGTGTACTTGCTTGTTGCTACCTATTTGTGTTTTTGTTTAGATTTGTATTCATAACAAAGAGGATAGGGTGCATAGAGAATTGGAGGACATATTTACGAAACTCACCTTTTTTGCACCCAATTTAAGGACACTGGAAAATACAGAAATAATAAAATGAAAATCTTTGTATTCAAGTGCAAAGTGAGGACTTACAGGTTCCTATAACCAATTGTACACCAGAAGTACGGTGGACTTTTATTGACTTTTGATTGCCTCCTATGAATATAAATATATTTTAATATGAACCGTATTGAGTCCTCTCCAGAACGACAGTCAACACTGCTTTCAGCTACTTGCACCGCTTGCAACAAATCCAGGTGCTGTAGCCCCAAACATGGAAGATCATGGTCTCATGCGATTAAAACTCTATGCTACACACTGAAAGGACCATTTGTAGGGTGTGGCATTAGGGACCAATTGGACATGGGTTCGCCTACCTTATATCTTGCACTACAGCATTGCGTTGAGCCAGTTGATTGAAAACCGACTTTCTTAGTCACCAACTTTCTCCTGACAAGTGGAATTGGAGGATTTCCGACAAAATTCCGCAACAGCATGCTCTTAACATTCATTATCTGCCTTAAGACGCATGATAGTCGGGAGAGCGCGTGTTAGGCAGAGACTTGAGAATACCCCAAAATGAAGCATAGGCGCAATGAAATCCACAAGTGCCATCGGAAACTTGGAAGCAACACCGCTGGAAATCAGTGCAAGAAGGAACAGACGACCGGTGTATATCTAGCGGCTTGCATCAGTAGTAAGACTTTGGATTCAATTCGACTTTCAAAATCTTGGTACTGCCTACAGTGCAAAGTTTGCACACTGCCTACCCGCAACTCACCATCCATGCCATCATAAATCCTCGACACAAAGAAGTATTACACATAAGAAAACAGAACCGGCACCAAGTCATAGCCACACTCCGCAAGATTCTCTGAAAATTATTAATAAACTCTTCGAAAGTAAGCCGGATATCCGTGCTCTGCGTGAAGTAGCATCAGGAGCACAATCTTCTTACAGACATATAAGTTATTCTCCCAAAACGAAAAGGGCTAGAAAACCAGAGGTGCCTAGTAAGGCTCAGCAGGCTTGCGGAACTTGAGACCAGCATACACAGCTTTGTCGCCGAGCTCTTCCTCAATTCGCAGAAGCTGGTTGTACTTGGCCAACCTCTCCGATCGGCAGGGAGCTCCAGTTTTGATTTGGCCGGTGGAAAGGCCCACAGCCAGATCGGCAATGAAGCTATCTTCGGTCTCGCCACTTCGGTGGCTTGTCATGACGCCCCAACCTGCTTTCTTGGCCATGATCACAGCCTCGATACTCTCCGTCACTGATCCGATCTGGTTCACCTTCAGGAGCAGAGCGTTGCAGGCCTTCGCCTTGATAGCATAGGCCACACGCTGCACAAGGGCAACCCAAGATTCATCAGCATGAGCAGTAAAATATTGAGTGCATAAAACTCTTTCCTTTCCAAGGAATCGATCTCAACTACAATCTGCAAATTGAAAAAGAAAGGAGTTGTACCTTAGGGTTGGTGACCAACAGATCGTCACCCACGATCTGAACCTTGTCGCCCATGAGCTCGTTGATCTTGGTGTAGTGAGCCCAGTCATCTTGGTCAAAAGGATCTTCAATAGAAAGGATGGGGTACTCGCTCACAAAGGACTCGTACAACTTAATGAAATCGTCACCCTTCAGCTTTGCTTTCCCATCGTTGTTCTGTTCAGTGAAAATTCACGAAACTCATCAAAACCGACCACATCTCTCAATCTGCATGAAATACTAAGACTACAGAAACGAGAATTGTAGCACATAATGCAGGTTTAAAAAGAATACGACTCGAAATTCTGAAATTCAGGGACATCGACTCGATACAAGGCAGGCAGAGATATATGAGCTTGGTGACACTACCTGTCATAACAAAGTCAGATCTTAAAGCTATTACAAGCAGAATCTACAAATGACAAATGTAAGACGCATCCAAAATCCAATCTACTCCCGGTATTGACCAAATTCTCGAAAACACGTTCTCGAAAAGCACCCGACTTACCTCTTCCTTGAAGTTCAAGTCATAAAGCTTATCGCTCTCGTTGTAAAATTCAGACGCAGCAACGTCCATTCCGATAACCACCTTGTCTGTGTACCCTGCCTTCGCAATAGCAGTCTTCAATAGCTCCAGACCCTCTCTGTTATCCTGTAAGTCCCCACAAACCAAGGTTCAGGACAGTGTATGCAATCCTAAATATACTGTGGAACATCTTACTTGACATTATATTGACATCAAGTTACCGAGTACAATGTTTCTCTAGTGCGGGTCTGCTCAAACATGCAGAATCTTCTGGAGAACAGTGGTTGAAACGAATACCACACAAAAAAACTCAGGGACCTGCACTTATTTGTGATCTGTTTCTAAGCTAACTCTTCAGTTTCTTGCCAGAAATAAAAAGCCTCTATTCATGAGAGCCTAGGGTTGATTCAGGGAACACCTGGTTTCAGCAATCTGAAAGTTCATAGTTGAATTCATACGGCGTCTAAAAAATGCAGGCTAAGAAAATCTGGAATCCCAGATTTGAGTTTCAACAAGACCCAACAAACAATCAGATAGTTTACAAATATAGGACCATGCTGAAAAGCTCAAATTCAGACAATTTTAGGCGTAGGTTCCTGAGTAGCAAACCTGGATGTTGGGAGCGAAACCACCCTCATCACCGACGTTGGTGGCATCCTGGCCGTACTTCTTCTTGATAACCGCCTTCAGGTTGTGGTAAACCTCAGATCCAATCAGCATGGCTTCCTTGAAGGACGACGCACCCGTGGGCAAGATCATGAATTCCTGCCATAAATAAACAAAACGCACACATTTGTCCAGACAGCGTTAATTTCCACTTTGAAGGCATCTGCATTCCCTGGTTCCCCAAACAGGATTGAATTGCCGATTCAAGTGAAGAAAATTAACCTGCATTGCGAGCTTGTTTCCGGCATGAGATCCACCATTGATCACGTTGAAGGCAGGGACTGGCATGATGAGCTCCTTGTTGCCAGCCAAGTTTGCAATGTGCTGAGCAAACGCAATTTCTGTCAGCACTAGTACTAATGTATGCTATTCCCTTGCTCTTTAGTGCAACTTAGAATTTGTATGAGATCAAACAATAGCGAAGAGGTCAACCAGGACAGACGGTTTCCATATGGAAACGTTGTAATAAAAAAAAGTAATATCTCTTTGTTCGCCCAATAGCTCAGAGAGGCAACAAACCTGGTAAAGTGGGGTTTTGAGAACCCCAGCACCAGCCTTGCAAACAGCCAGTGATACAGCCAAAATCGCATTAGCACCCAGCTGCACAGAAAAATCACAGTCGAATAACAAACAATAAGTTTCCACGCTGAAATCCCCAGCCATATATCGTGACACAGCAGGAGTCATTGCCCCTTCCTAAATCCAGTGCGATCATTTATTCAAATTGATACCTTCTGCTTGCACCATCCCCACTCATTCTGAGTTCCGTCCAATTTCTGGACCATGAAGTTATCAATTCCCGCTTGATCGGTGGGATCCTGCCAAGCCAAACACACAACTCAGTAATTAATCCTTTCTTAACAAATCTAGAATAATGAGAGAGCTTGCAGAGCCAGAAACGAAAAAAACCCACCTTTCCAACAAGAGCAGGGGCAATAATCTTGTTAACGTTGTCCACAGCCTACACCACACACAAGGGCACTCAAATCCGTCAGAAGACCACTACAAAGAATCCGATCAAAATTCTCACCAATAATGCATTGCAATTTCGTCAATGATCAGGAAAAACAGTCCTGTAATCCTACATAAGAGAACATAAACAGAGAAAACTTACTTTCTGCACACCCTTTCCCATGTACGGCTTGCCTCCATCTCTTAACTCCAATGCCTCGTACACACCTTCACAACGGAAACAGAAAACCGGGAAACGTCAATACAAACCTCACAAAACCCTTTAAAGCTTCTACCTTTCGCTTCTCCTAAGAAGCAATGAAGCCTCTGCAAAAATCCACTACATCTATAACAACTAATAGAACAAAACCTCGAGCCAGCGACAGGCACTAACCAGTGGATGCACCGCTAGGCACAGCGGCTCTGTACCACGAATCATCAGACAAATGGATATCAGCCTGCACACACAAAACCATCACTAAATCAGGCATCCCTAGCCAAGCTCAATTCAAACAAGCAAACAGAGGATCCTCCACACCTTCGGAAACCAAAAGGAACCAAACAGTACACAATCAAGAGCGAAACCTGAAGAAACATTGCACAATCAAGAGTCACCCTACCCTAGAACATCAAACCCTCCCCCCTCCCTCACGCAATAACACAAACCTCCACAGTAGGATTGCCACGACTGTCAAAGATAGAGCGCGCCTTGATCGCCTTGATAGTCACCATGTTTAACGATTGAGAATGAAAGCACAAAACAGGCAAATCCTCGGCAGATACCCAAAACGCAGTACAACAAACGCAAAAACGTCACGATCCTAAAGGAGAAAACACTACTACGGTGGCTGCAGAAGTGAGACCAAGTGAGACCAAGCGAGACCAAGCTCCCGAAAGGCGAAGCTAAACCAAACTCCCGAAAGTCGAAGCCAAACAAAGCTCCGGCAGCGTTGCGACTAGAGGAGACCGGGCGTGGACAAAAACACTTATAGGGAGGGTGATTCTCCAAAAGGGAGAGAAGAGTGAGTTGAAGGATGAATGAAGAGGGATAGTGGATGAATGTAGTGGGCATGGGGATGGATATGGTGGAATTATTGGATGAATATCGTTCATGCCCATTGTGCGTTGGGAAGAGGCGGGCCACATGGCTGTTGGCGCTGGCTGTGGTGACTTGGCTGAGTTGCCCTGCACCCTTGGCATTTGAAAAAGGTAGACACCCCTATGACCGTGGTCATGCATGGATGGATGAACGTTTTTCTCGGTTTTTGGATGGCCAGGATGGCCGGGGCTCCGGAGGTTTTATTTTATGGGAGTGGTCTTTCACTTCTGGAAAAGAGTTGTGTTTAAATTTAGAATTCTACGGTATTGTATCTCAAAATTATTCCATCAAGACCCGGGTCCGCCAGGAGGATGACCCATGGATGGCCCCATGGAAGGGTAAATGTAATAAAAAAAGAATTGCCCTCTCTTTTGTGCCGCTTAAATTTTGTGTTTCTTCATGTCACCTAGCTAATTGGGGGCCTGTAAATGCTAAAGTGAATTCAAAATTTGCAATCAAAATTTGCAAATTTTATCATATGCTATAAATAAAAATTCAAGTATTTTCTACTAGAATAAAACGAGCAATACATGGGTCAATCCTCCCTAGGTGACCCGAGTCAAGGTAAGCTTGCCAATACCAATCATAACTTATTAGGTAAAACTTACCCTAACTCGAGGTGTCCAACTTCAAAATTTTGGATGAAAGTTAAAATTATCTTGTATTCTATGATTGGTTAATTTTCAATTTTTGGCACTTGCTTGTGACCAATAAAGCTTTTCCTAACAAATTTGAAAACTATAATTAGTATTTAATTTCTAATTTTCTAGTTTTTAATTTTTTAAATTAAAATCTCTTCTATTTTTTCAATTATTCAATGATCATTTTTATTTTATAAAAGTTTTTTCATTTTGTATTTTTGCCTAGAATTAACACATGTTTTTTACTTTAAATTTATTTCTTGAGCATGGATCCAATATTACATCTTAAGTGTGGATTCAATATTTACATCCTCCTTTTACTTAGACTTTTATTTTTAATATGTCTCAAAGATGAACCAAACACTTTTTCTTTTTTAGAAACACATGGACAATTTTCATTGATAAGAAGAAACAATACAAGGAACTAGGCGAAAGCATTCTTTTAGTTTTCAACAACTAAAAGAAAAGACCAAATCACAAAGGAGCAAAAGAAATCACAAAGTCAAGAATGATCACACCCAAAGCCACACCAACACATAGAGCAAACTTTCAACGACTCTTATATCTTATGTTTCTAAAATAGATTTGGGATGTAAGACTTGGAATAAGCCTTAAATCCTAAATAAGCCAACCTCCAATAAATGGATGATGAATGGTTTCAAGAACTTACTGCAAGGACTATATAAAATGAATGAAAAACATCCAAATATGTTGAAAAAGTAGATTTTTGTCCATTTGTCAACAATGTAACTAGCTTGATTACTTCATAGTTCACAATTTTTGTGCAAAATTCTAAATCAATTCATATCAAAATGTTATGAAAAAACAATCTAGCTAAAGATGAAGATTTTATATCTTATGAAGTCCATATTTTATTATCTTCAAATACTTGAGATCAACATTTTTCTTACAATAAAGGATTGAAAGCTTCCTAAAATTGCTCAAATAAACATGTAGGTGTTGTTCCAATTATTGGATCTTATTGGCAATTCAAAACTAAAAGGATTCCATATTTTCTTTACTTTTATATATGAAATAAAATTTACACTTGACATCCAATGAATAAACTATGAATTTTCAAAATATTGATTATGGATGTATATCAAATCAACCCCAAACTCATATTCATTAAATTTACATTTTATTCACAAATCTAAATCGAACATGTGCAAAATAGAAATTAGGTATTCTTAGATTAAAACCTAGTGCTCAACCATCCACGGGATAAATGATGAATGTTTTGAAAAATACATTCTATTGAATTAGGATCTGCAATGAAGAAGTTTGAAAAAAAATCATGGAGCACATCAATGGTTTGTTTTGAATGAACCAATGATAACATAGATACATCTATTTCCATTCATTTTTAACATATATATATACCTTAGAAATTGTGCCACCAATAGATGAGGATGGAATAGAGTTTTAGATGGTAATGGAATAATGGATACTTCTACCTTCTAGACATTTTGGAAGAATTCAATTATTTATTGCACTTTTTTTAAATGTAGTTTTATTGTTGTCATTTTGAGCATTTAGGAATTAAGATAAGTACATCCAAAATTTTCTCTTACCAATAACCATCATGTCTAGATTCCTGCTTGAAATGAAGATATTAATTTTAAGTATATATGCCATCTAAACTTCACAAACTAGTATTCCTAAGTTCAACACTCTAAAAATGCATAATAATTAATTATGTAGTATCCAAATAATCTATACCTTTAGTTAGGTTGTTTGTTTTGTTTTGATTGATACGCTAAATTCTAACAAATTGTCAGGCATCCGACAGTGTTCTTAGTATTGTTTGAAAGCTCTTCAAAAAGAGGGATGCATGGACTTTGTTTCATGGCATTTTGACAAATAGTGTGAAAGTTATGGAATTCCAAAGTTTTTTATGGATTTGAAAATTGAATTAAGTTATCCTTTATTTTGAAAAAACCATAACTTTCATGTCGAATGTTCAAATACCTCAAAACAAAGCCCTTGCACCCCTATATGTAGAAAGCTTTCTATTTGTACCAATTTTGTGGCATATTAATTTACAGTGTGAAAGTTATGAATTTTTTTAACTTAAAAAGTTGAATTAAATTATCTTTTATTTTAGAAAAACTATAACTTTCATTTCACATATCCACATGCCATGAAACAAAGCCCTTGTATTCTTCCATGTGTAAAACTTTCTATTCATATCAAAAACACAACCTCTCAAGGTGTAAAAGTTATTGAATTTTAAAGTTTTAATGAATTAAAAAATAAAAAAATTATTCTCACTTGCACAAAACCTCTCACACCACAACAAAATCCTTGCATGCCTTTGTGTTTAAAAGATATTGAACTTCCAAAATTTTATACATTCAAAAATTTAAAAAAAATATTTTTACTTTTATTTTGGCTGTGGCAAGGCATAGGGCACATTAGTGCACACTAAAGTATATTAGTGAGTTCTCTTCCATTTGCTTCTTCTATTTTTTTAAATTCCATATAATGGTTACTATGCTTAATTGCAATTAATAGCAATTATGTGTGCACATACTTAAAGGGCCAACCAAAGGTTAGAGTTATTAGATAAAAACAAACCAATTAGTACACCATCAACTGAGGCATATCCAATATATCAAAGGAGGCATGTCTCATTCAATCAAGGCATACCAATTCAATTGAGCTTATGTATGTGACATAAATAATTTATGTGATAACAGTACATATGTCAAATTTTAAAATGTATATTCTTAGTTTATAGTGACACAAATAGAAAGGTTGATCAATGTTAATGGAAAACTGTCGATTAATTCATTGTTAGCTGGTGCCTTTGAAGAAATAATTGGTTAGTGTAAAATGGAGGATCCAAAACTAGACAAAAAAATTGGTAAGACTGGCAACCAACTAGAATGCAAAAATAAAAAGTGAATATGTAGCCACCACTTATATGAAATTGTCAAATTTTAGTTGCTTGCTATTTTAAATGCAAGGCTAATATCCCAAGTTGTTGGAGGCAAGTATGTTCTTGAACAAGGTGGATAATTTTTAGGGTTGGTTGTAGAAGTCAGCCTTGTTGTCTATGTCTACCTAATTTAATAAAAATAAAGAGCTCAATTTCTAAATTCACTACTAGAAATTGGCACCAAACGCGACTGGACATCCGTAACTGGGCGACTGGAAAATGAGTCACAACTAGACAATGATCAGTCACCGTCTAGTCGCCCAGTCACGAATGTCCAGTCGCTTTTGGTGCCAATTTCTAGTAGTGATTGCCATGTCTTTGAAAGAGGATGATTGTAGCATTTGCAAATTTGAAATTGAAAGAAAGTGGCCGGTGTGAATTTGATACCAAAGGAAATGAACCGGGAGATTTTGATAAAGAGAGGATGCAAGTGGTGCTTGTGGAAAAAAATCTAGCACCTTCTACAAAGATGAGGCAAATTATCAAGGGAGCTTCGAGAACTTCCTAAATGCTATGGCCAATGGCCTACCTTATTTAAGGTAGAACAATTCATTATATGCTAAAAAAAATCCATTATAGACACCTAGAAAGTGATCTATCACAATATTTTTCAATAAATGAGATTTGGGCTATATTGGATTGAATTAGTAGTCACAATCAATGTTTTAGGTGACGATAATAGAGTGATTATTGACTACAATAGACATACATTAAATATCCTTAAGAAAGGCTACATTTTCTTCTCTAGAGCCCTCATCTATGAAATTCATCCATGTATCATTAATGTAAGCTTCAATATTGAGATAGAACCAATACACTTATGGTATGCTCTATTTTTTTTGCTATTTCTAGTACCAAACATACACATGAACAAATAATTGTAAAAATTGATGGTTTGCCAAAAATCCAAAGGATACTTTGAATCAAATACCATTGCAATTTAATTGTGTGTATCAAATACAATTTTAGACAATAAAACGAAGGGATTGCATCATTGGCATTTTGTAGGAATGTAGGGTGGAGACGTCACTTTTATATTGAAATTAGTCTATCATGAGTCCTCAAAACGCATGGGATAATTTGAAGATGAGAGCTTGATCACTCATTGTCAAAACGTAAAAAAAATGTTTAGAATAGAATTTCAAACCTCATTTTGGCATAGTAGAATAACTTTTCTTAAAAAAAAACTTCTTTAAAAATCCATTTGAGATTTCAAGCCTCCAATCAAAAGTTATGAATAAAATTAAGAGAGGATGTTTGAAAATGTCATAGAAAATGTCCCTTCCAACCTCTATCATAATTTTGTTCTTAATTTTTTATTGGAGATTTGAAATCTCAAATGGATTTTTGAAGATGAAATTCAATTTGATTTCCCAACTTCTTTAAGTCCAAATTTTTTTGAAAAATATTATTCTACTATGCCAAAATCAAGTCTTAAATTCTACTTCAAATACAATTCTTGCTTTAATTTGACTTGATTATAATGGTTGAGCTCTTATTCATTCTAATTAATATATCTCACATTTATTTGTTTTACCTCCTACCATCCCATTTGTATATAAAGAGTTGTCTTCTCTATTACAAAAATAAAAAATAAATGATTTTTGAAGCAAAACAAAGTATTTAGTAGGTAAATGAATTCCCTATTCACCATTAATTTTTTGCTCAATAATTCAAAGTTAAACTTGAAAGCTTTGATGTTTATTTTATACTTGATTAAATGTTAAACACTAGAGCATTTAACATTGTTGTTTGTGTACAATATTGACAAGGCTTGTATAGATGCCACCTATCTTTGAAGCTACTGTTGAGTGTAAAATATTGCATATCATTTTGTTGGAGGAAAGGCAATCCAATTCACTATTGTTAAATATTATGGAGACTTCCACCATTTGAGTGTAAATTCATTGTAGGCACAAGTGAATTTTTTAGGCCTTTATATTGTGACCATGTTAAGAAATATTGTGATTATTGTAGGTGAGTAAGATGACCATTACATATATATTTTTTGTTGGTTTTGGATAGTGTGAATTCTAAATTAGCTTTTGGGCCATGACAAGCAACACACTTCAAAAATTCATAATAATTTCATGCTTTCTTGAAGAAATATAATTTCAAAAGCTCTCATTGTTTCTCACATTTATCTTTCTATGGGACTTTAAAAATAAATAAATTCATCAATGGCATGAGGGCAAACTCCGTCTAATTCTGCCCATGATGGGTTGCTCTACCTTATATACAACAAGGTAGTGTGCTCTAAAAGCTCCCACACTCTAAAAGCGATTATGACACAAGGATACATTTTGCTTTCTTCAATGTACCAATAGTGATTGTGCTTCAACTTCAAAATTAGTTATTAATTCCATGAATGTCCAAAAAATATAAAAACGACATGGATTAGATGCCAATTACATTTTTTTATGTGAAAATTTTGTGAAAATTGTTTCAAGGAGTTTATAGCTTCCTCCAAAAGGCAATTAGCTCTTAAATGGTCACTTTAAGACACACTACCTTTCACTTTGGTTATTGAAAGAAAGGTGATAGGATTGCTCTAAGGTGAAGGTACCCATAACCAATCAAATAAGCAATTCTAGACATGATGGAGAATGTTGCAAGGCCAAGGAAATTTTTACAGAGGTGAACTGAACTAAAATTACTATGAATTTTGGGAGGCAAAAAGTACTTCAAACCCATAGACAATCACTAAGGTAGAGGAACCTATTTCGGACAACCCCCATTTAGTTTCGTAGACTCACCTATTTTGGACAATAATTGAATGCACTGGTTATTGAGAAAGATTCTCTATTGGTACCTTCTCGTCCAATCATCTTTGGCTTAGGAAAAAGTGCCAAAGGTAACCACAATAGGTGAGTCTACGAAACCAAAATGGGTCCGGATGGAAAATCCACTTTTATATTCAATAAAATATTAATTCTAGGAAAAAAATTCCGTTTTTTCTGGCATTCTTCGGCAACCTTATTTTTGCACACCCTGTAATTATACGCTCCATGACTTTCTCAAACAATCATCATACTACTAAAATCATAAGTCCCTCTGTAATATCACAAATGCTACCATTAATACTAAGGGCTTGAGCTTGCTATACTACGCATTGATATTAATTAAAAAAATTATTATATTAATAAAATTTTGATATATTTGAATAGAATGCATGATAATGATTTTGATAAGTCTTTAAAATAATTATTTTAATTATTTTATAAAAATATTTTCAATCATGCATACATAGAAATCATATTTTCACACAATGTGATATTACTAAAATAGAGTAGCAATTCACAATCACCTCTGTAATATCACTTTTTACAAAGGGTGATATTATAAAATAATATAGTTGTTGCAATTGAAGTGATATTAAAGAGGATCAATATGGTGATATTATAAAGGTAGCAATTCCATTGCTTTTCTTGGCTTTATACTTCTTTTGCATTTCTATGATTTTGTGTTTTTGTGAGCTTTGAGCTTCTAATTTCAATTTTCTATTGCTACTACCAAATGATTTGAGAAATTTATTAGATTGAACCGATTTTGGATTTCACAACAATTAAATTGTTCACGAAGCTTTTGAGATTTACAAGTTTTTCCTTTAAATTCTTCTATTTGGGTTGCCATTGTTTGTAACAATTGAGTCAAATCTCTAATGCATTTTAATGTATATGTATCTTTTACAGTATTCATCATTGCATGTATTTCATTCATCATTCATTAAATTTTTGTTGTTTATTTCAATATATGTTTATTTACTTAAAAAATTATATATAAAGATTTTAGTAATTTTTATCTAAAGATTTATTGAAATTCTTGCTCTGCATTCTATCTAATACATAAAAATTCTAATCGAACTCTAATGGTGAATGCATAGCAAAGCAAGTGCCAACCACTAGTCATCTATAAAAAAATTAACCTTGTAGATTCATTCATGAACTCTCAAATTGACTTGGTCGACTCTTGAACCATGTAGTGCATATGACGCTTAGACGCTACCTCAGACGCTTTTAATTCTACCTTAGACGCTTTTAATTCTGATCTTAAATTCCTAGCCAAACTACTTATAGTTTCCTGCTCACTACTTCCTACTTTCCTGCTCACTACTTCCTACTTTCCTGCTCACTACTTCCTACTTTCCTGCTCACCACTTTGGGGCATGTCTCATGACCTTATTAGTTGGAAGGCCGTCCAAGGCTTGGTTGGAAATTAACCCCCGCCTTGGTGGGAAATAGAGCACCGTACATGCTGCACATGGGTACCTCATCGGAAATGGATCCCTCCACCTTGGATGCACAGAAGGCTGAGGGCTCCCTCATCAGGTGTCAGAATCGAGTCTTGGTCACCACGTTTGGATTCAAATGAATGCGGCTTGGAAGGAGATGAACTGTAACTCCGAAGGCTTGCTAAGCATAGTCCAGTGGAGAAGAGAACATTCTCAGAGGGTGCTGGGAGATGCTTTCCTGAAGCTTCCTCGCCCATGCAGCAGCCGCTCTCCGGGGATACTTAAGTTATTTGGGCCCCTGTTCTGTGCAGGAAAGGAATACCAACAGTGCCTTCATCAGGTGGCACGTGGCATTCAAGTAAGTTTAAGGTGGAAACACCCAAAAACGTCGGTTTAAGCAATTCAGCATAGTCGGAGGCACTTTCTTGAAAAGTAATAATTTTGTCATATTAGTGAGTGAAAATCATGAATATTAAAAAAAATAGATTTTTGAGATATAGTATGTAATTTCTATAAATTTTCAAAAGTTTTGGCTTCCTAGACCACTGAAACAATCCCTTAGGTGCACCTACAACCGAAATCTGCAAAAATCAAGTGTCAGCGAGTGAAAATTAAATACGTGTCTTACAACTGCGTTAGTGAATTAAAATCAAACATTTGTATAACACCTTAATAGATGGTCAAGGACATATTTAGTCACAATCTAAAGTACAGGAATGGGGATAGGGGCGGTTTCTCCAATGGAGGCCCTGCTCCCGGCACTTGAAATTGTCAGACCCGGGTCTGATGCAAAGTGAGGGGGAGGGCCGAGTTCTTTGCCGGTCTGACCCTTAGTGCATAGTTCCCAATGCTACCACTGGGTGAGACCTAGCAAGCAAGCCACAAGGGCTCTTTTCCATTGTTTTTGGAGTCTTCCGCTTTGAATGCGATGCGGATTTTTTGAAGCCCGTTTTGAGAGTTGCTTTTTGTTTTGTATTTTAGTTCTTTGGGCGGTGTTTGGGGAGGAGGGTGTTGCTGGACGTGTTGCCGGGGATTTGAGAGGGGTTGGATTTGCTGGGGTGTTGTTGGGTAGTTGTCGGGGGTTTGAGAGGGGTTGGGGTTGCTATTGGGTTGGTTTTGGAAGGTGGTTGAGGTTGGGGGGTTTGGGTTTGGGTTGGGTTTAGTAGGAAGGCTTCTAGGGGTATTGTTTGTCTGTTGTTGGGGTGCTATTGCCGTGCTCATGGACCAATGGCGAAGGGAACTTGAAGGAGCTATCGCAGAAGGGCTTTAAGAATCATCCTCCGATGGCGAATATGAAGAAGAGCTTGTTCAAAATTTGCTCTTCCAAGCGCTTGAAGAGGCTTCATCTTCAACAAGACCTCGATGTGGAGGTAGCACATTTGGGAGAAGGTATGTGCTTCGGGAGAGGGAAGCTGGTCATGACCGCTTGTTTCAAGATTATTTTGCACAAGATTGCACTTTTGATGCATCAAAATTCAGACGTCGTTTTTGCATGAGGAGAGAGTTATTTCTACACATTGTGCAAGAAGTATGTGCTTTTGACCCTTGGTTCATTCAAAAGTGTAATGTTGCAGGGAAGTTAGGGTTATCTTCTTTACAAAAATGCATTGTTGCTATAAGAATGCTTGCTTATGGTATCCCGGCAGATGCTACCGATGAGTATTGTTGCTTAGGGAAGAGTATTGCAATTGAGGCAATGAAACATTTTGTGGTTGCAATTTGCAGTACATTTCAGTCCATTTATTTGAGACAACCAACCTTAAACGATTTGCATAGGCAAATAGATATCAATACTACTCGAGGCTTCCCAGGCATGTTTGGTAGTTTAGATTGCATGCATTGGACTTGGAAGAATTGTCTGATTGCTTGGCAAGGACAATTCCAAGACAAAGATGGGCTTCGTAGTATTATTTTAGAGGCCGTAGCTGACCAATCTCTTTGGATTTGGCATGCTTTCTTTGGGTTGCCTGGTGGCAACAATGACCTCAATGTCCTTGACCGTTCATCCCTTGTATGCAATCTATTGCGGGGTGAAGGAAATGACATCTCCTTTGAGGTTAATGGTCAACGTTACTACTTGTTGACAGATGGTATTTATCCACCTTGGGCTTGCTTTCTCCAACCTATCCAAGCACCTCAAGGTGAGAAAAAAGAACACTATACCAAAGTGCACTCTGTTGTTTGTAAAGATGTGGAGCGAGCACTTGGGGTCTTGCAAGCCAGATGGGAGATAGTCAAGAATCCTTGCCGTCAATGGAATTTGGACACAATTAATGACATCATGATGTGTTGCATCATCCTCCACAATATGATCATTGAAGATGAGCAGGGTGAGGACTTAGAGCCCATATTTCAACAAGACATTGCAAGTGGAAACATGCAATGGACTTTAACATTTCAAGACCTTGATGCTGGCACTCATGAGCTTGAGAATAGGCATACACATTTTGCATTGTGCAATGATGTCATGGACCACCTTTGACGTTTGCGAGGAGAAGGTTGGGCTTAGACTCAAGGTTTAGGTGCAATTAAGCTAGTAGCAATATTATCATTTTCTTCTAGATAATGATGTTGCTTGTAGATTTGGCTATTTATGTTGGGATTCAATTCAAGCTTCATGGATTACAAAAATTTCACATTGTGACATTCATTGAGTGGTTCCAATTATTGACTAAAACATTCCATGATTATTTTTTTTAAAATTTGGTTTAAAGAATTTATATGAGGGATTCACTTTCCAATTTGTAGTGTATAAAGAAAAGTCTTTGTAAAAGCAATGTTTTATTATATGGACTTTCCACCTGAGATCATGAATTGTCTTGCCTTCTTTAATGTTTAACCCTTTAAGGACCAAGCCATTTTTTGGCTTAAAAAACACTCAAAATTGCTATACCTATTGTATTCATTCAAGAAATTTTAAAAAATTCCTTATAAGTTAATTATATAATCTTATACTTCATTGGTTTCCAAAGAAGTGGTAAATTTTTTTTCAAATTTGACATTCCGGATTTAAAGATATTACCATTAGAAGTTGATAATTCTTTATTTCAATAATGGTTTGCAATTTTAGATGAATTTTAGCACCATTTGTGGAAAGTTTTTGCATTATAAACCATAAATGATAGGCTTAAAAATTTGAATTCACATTGTAGGAAAAAAAATTAGAAAAAAAGGATTTGCATTCATTAAGAATTTGTGAAGTAGAAGTAAGTCAAAGATTGAACAAAATACTAAATTGTTAATAGCTCTAATACAAAATTGAAACACCAAAATCCCAATGGTGAGATTGTTCTCATTAACAAATTTAATTCTATTGAAAAAAAATTGAAAATTGCATGCAAAAATAAATTCTACAAAGGGTTTTTTTAAGATGCTTTGGTTGCTCAAAAAACAAGATTGTCTATAATTTTTTCATTAATAGTCAAAATAGAATGAATCATCACCTTCCACAAAAACATGAAAAACAAAAGAAGTCAATTTCTTTTATTTCCTTAAATGTGCCCATGACATTGCTTCTTGGACTCATAATGGTATAACTTTTGCTCCCATGCACCAATTGAAATAAAAATATATATATTTTTGAAAAAACTAATGTCATTTCTTATGTTAAAAAAAATTCATAAAATTTGGTCAAAATTTGAGGCCACACAAACTTCCTTTGAATCCCTATAGTCCTTCAAGGGGAGTTTTGGTCCTTCAAAATTGCTTTTAGGATGTTTTCTAAACTTACAAAAATTGTCATACTTAATTGGAAAATTACACATGTCAATGAAACTTAGGATATGTTGTGGTATAAGTAACACACTTATGTGAATTTTCCTATTTGGAAATAGTTCCAAAACTTCCCAATAGTTGTAACTAATCCCAAAGAAGAATCTCAATATTAAAAAAAAAGTCAACACCACTTCCATTTTTTTATATGTACTTAAAACCATTTAAAAATTATAGAAAATAGATAAAGTTAAATGAATAAATAAAGAATTATTCCTATTCATTTTACTTTATTTAATCATTTTATGTATGTATTTTACTTTTTTATTATTAATTATTTGATTTTTGGAGCATTATTTTTATATTAAAGCATTACTTTTACTTCTACAAGCTATTTCTATATAATGAAGTTTGAATTTCCTTTTTGTATATATTTTTTGATTTAGTGCACTCTTATTATTATATAGAATATATATTTTCTTTGGTTATTTGTATATAGATTTTTATGTAAAATGGCTTCCTCATCAAATCCCAAAAGACAAAAAATGAAAAATTTAAAGATTCATACACATTCTAAACCACGTGAGTATGCCAAAGTGGAAGGGAGGAGACTTTTGGAAGATGAGAATTTATATGAGTTGGATTATAAAGAAATTGGATCTGTTGGATGCACTTATTTTGCTCATCGTAAGCGTCAACGCCATTCTATAATGTATGTTATTCCTTGTGAATTCACATTAAGAAATCAAACTTTTAGGAATTTATTTGATGGCAAAGATGTTGATCTCCCCAAAGGTACAATTATACATGATTGTCATAAAATATGTAATGATTGCCTTGATAGATTTAAAGATGAAGGGAGGAGGTGTAAAATATGTCCAAATCATATGGACTTGGATTACAAAATCTATTGTAAGCCTATGTTGAATTTATGGATTTGCCAAGGTTTTGTAATTCAAAACCTAACAGATTATCATGCACTTATCAAAGGTTGCAAAAACTATATTGCTACAAAAAAGGATAATGCACTTCTGGGATTAATTATACAATGCAAAGTGCAATTAGATTGCACTTTATATAACTGTACTTGTCATTGCCTAAATTTACCAATAGGAATAACAATGCACATCACTTATTCGAATATACCAAATGGAAATAACTCCAGAACCAATACAATACTATATTGGACAGTGGATGAAGATATGATTTATATTCCACACATGTTAAATGAAGCCGTATACAACTCTTCATCAAGATTAGCAAATGTTTATTATGAGGGGGCGCCTCTTTATGGAAAACAAAAAACAAAAATAAAGCTAAAAGATCAAAGTGTGGAAATTATAAAAATATTAGTCATGGTTATTCTTCCAATGCGGGGATTATTGCCATTGGCAATATTGTTCCATATCACTCAAAGAAGGTATCTCTTCATCCAAAAAAGGCATTTAAAGACATTGGAGATGAAATTGCCAATAATATATGGAAAACTGCAATGTCAACATTTGGTGCTGAAATTAATCATCACTTTCAACAACAAGCAAGCAATACAAGTCATATATATGTTGGTCTAGATGAAAGTCCAACAAATGTATGCCAACTACATTTAAGCAAAAATTCGTTTATAAAGCCTTATCTTGATCTTTTGGATATGGAATTGCCAATTAAAATTGGATTACATCTGGAGATCCCTTGAATGGACAATTTGCCCTTCACCAATATTTATATAAATTTCAAACCAACAATGGAGCAGGTTTGTTTGTAAAAAGTAGAAGATATGTCCATGGGACCCTCCACTTTGATGTAAGAGATAAACCAATAGAAATTGGTTGTAGAATATTGTATTGGTTCTGGAGTTATTTCCATTTGGTATATTTGAATAAGTGATGTGCATTGTTATTCCTATTGGTAAATTTAGGCAATGACAAGTACAGTTATATAAAGTGCAATCTAATTGCACTTTGCATTGTATAATTAATCCCAGAAGTGCATTATCCTTTTTTGTAGCAATATAGTTTTTGCAACCTTTGATAAGTGCATGATAATCTGTTAGGTTTTGAATTACAAAACCTTGGCAAATCCATAAATTCAACATAGGCTTACAATAGATTTTGTAATCCAAGTCCATATGATTTGGACATATTTTACACCTCCTCCCTTCATCTTTAAATCTATCAAGGCAATCATTACATATTTTATGACAATCATGTATAATTGTACCTTTGGGGAGATCAACATCTTTGCCATCAAATAAATTCCTAAAAGTTTGATTTCTTAATGTAAATTCTCAAGGAATAACATACATTATAGAATGGCGTTGACGTTTACGATGAGCAAAATAAGTGCATCCAACAGATCCAATTTCTTTATAATCCAACTCATATAAATTCTCATCTTCCAAAAGTCTCCTCCCTTCTACTTTGGCATACTCACGTGGTTTAGAATGTGTATGAATCTTTAAATTTTTCATTTTTTGTCTTTTGGGATTTGATGAGGAAGCCATTTTACATAAAAATCTATATACAAATAACCAAAGAAAATATATATTCTATATAATAATAAGAGTGCACTAAATCAAAAAATATATACAAAAAGGAAATTCAAACTTCATTATATAGAAATAGCTTGTAGAAGTAAAAGTAATGCTTTAATATAAAAATAATGCTCCAAAAATCAAATAATTAATAATAAAAAAGTAAAATACATACATAAAATGATTAAATAAAGTAAAATGAATAGGAATAATTCTTTATTTATTCATTTAACTTTATCTATTTTCTATAATTTTTAAATGGTTTTAAGTACATATAAAAAAATGGAAGTGGTGTTGACTTTTTTTTTAATATTGAGATTCTTCTTTGGGATTAGTTACAACTATTGGGAAGTTTTGGAACTATTTCCAAATAGGAAAATTCACATAAGTGTGTTACTTATACCACAACATATCCTAAGTTTCATTGACATGTGTAATTTTCCAATTAAGTATGACAATTTTTGTAAGTTTAGAAAACATCCTAAAAGCAATTTTGAAGGACCAAAACTCCCCTTGAAGGACTATAGGGATTCAAAGGAAGTTTGTGTGGCCTCAAATTTTGACCAAATTTTATGAATTTTTTTTAACATAAGAAATGACATTAGTTTTTTCAAAAATATATATATTTTTATTTCAATTGGTGCATGGGAGCAAAAGTTATACCATTATGAGTCCAAGAAGCAATGTCATGGGCACATTTAAGGAAATAAAAGAAATTGACTTCTTTTGTTTTTCATGTTTTTGTGGAAGGTGATGATTCATTCTATTTTGACTATTAATGAAAAAATTATAGACAATCTTGTTTTTTGAGCAACCAAAGCATCTTAAAAAAACCCTTTGTAGAATTTATTTTTGCATGCAATTTTCAATTTTTTTTCAATAGAATTAAATTTGTTAATGAGAACAATCTCACCATTGGGATTTTGGTGTTTCAATTTTGTATTAGAGCTATTAACAATTTAGTATTTTGTTCAATCTTTGACTTACTTCTACTTCACAAATTCTTAATGAATGCAAATCCTTTTTTTCTAATTTTTTTTCCTACAATGTGAATTCAAATTTTTAAGCCTATCATTTATGGTTTATAATGCAAAAACTTTCCACAAATGGTGCTAAAATTCATCTAAAATTGCAAACCATTATTGAAATAAAGAATTATCAACTTCTAATGGTAATATCTTTAAATCCGGAATGTCAAATTTGAAAAAAAATTTACCACTTCTTTGGAAACCAATGAAGTATAAGATTATATAATTAACTTATAAGGAATTTTTTAAAATTTCTTGAATGAATACAATAGGTATAGCAATTTTGAGTGTTTTTTAAGCCAAAAAATGGCTTGGTCCTTAAAGGGTTAAACATTAAAGAAGGCAAGACAATTCATGATCTCAGGTGGAAAGTCCATATAATAAAACATTGCTTTTACAAAGACTTTTCTTTATACACTACAAATTGGAAAGTGAATCCCTCATATAAATTCTTTAAACCAAATTTAAAAAAAAATAATCATGGAATGTTTTAGTCAATAATTGGAACCACTCAATGAATGTCACAATGTGAAATTTTTGTAATCCATGAAGCTTGAATTGAATCCCAACATAAATAGCCAAATCTACAAGCAACATCATTATCTAGAAGAAAATGATAATATTGCTACTAGCTTAATTGCACCTAAACCTTGAGTCTAAGCCCAACCTTCTCCTCGCAAACGTCAAAGGTGGTCCATGACATCATTGCACAATGCAAAATGTGTATGCCTATTCTCAAGCTCATGAGTGCCAGCATCAAGGTCTTGAAATGTTAAAGTCCATTGCATGTTTCCACTTGCAATGTCTTGTTGAAATATGGGCTCTAAGTCCTCACCCTGCTCATCTTCAATGATCATATTGTGGAGGATGATGCAACACATCATGATGTCATTAATTGTGTCCAAATTCCATTGACGGCAAGGATTCTTGACTATCTCCCATCTGGCTTGCAAGACCCCAAGTGCTCGCTCCACATCTTTACAAACAACAGAGTGCACTTTGGTATAGTGTTCTTTTTTCTCACCTTGAGGTGCTTGGATAGGTTGGAGAAAGCAAGCCCAAGGTGGATAAATACCATCTGTCAACAAGTAGTAACGTTGACCATTAACCTCAAAGGAGATGTCATTTCCTTCACCCCGCAATAGATTGCATACAAGGGATGAACGGTCAAGGACATTGAGGTCATTGTTGCCACCAGGCAACCCAAAGAAAGCATGCCAAATCCAAAGAGATTGGTCAGCTACGGCCTCTAAAATAATACTACGAAGCCCATCTTTGTCTTGGAATTGTCCTTGCCAAGCAATCAGACAATTCTTCCAAGTCCAATGCATGCAATCTAAACTACCAAACATGCCTGGGAAGCCTCGAGTAGTATTGATATCTATTTGCCTATGCAAATCGTTTAAGGTTGGTTGTCTCAAATAAATGGACTGAAATGTACTGCAAATTGCAACCACAAAATGTTTCATTGCCTCAATTGCAATACTCTTCCCTAAGCAACAATACTCATCGGTAGCATCTGCCGGGATACCATAAGCAAGCATTCTTATAGCAACAATGCATTTTTGTAAAGAAGATAACCCTAACTTCCCTGCAACATTACACTTTTGAATGAACCAAGGGTCAAAAGCACATACTTCTTGCACAATGTGTAGAAATAACTCTCTCCTCATGCAAAAACGACGTCTGAATTTTGATGCATCAAAAGTGCAATCTTGTGCAAAATAATCTTGAAACAAGCGGTCATGACCAGCTTCCCTCTCCCGAAGCACATACCTTCTCCCAAATGTGCTACCTCCACATCGAGGTCTTGTTGAAGATGAAGCCTCTTCAAGCGCTTGGAAGAGCAAATTTTGAACAAGCTCTTCTTCATATTCGCCATCGGAGGATGATTCTTAAAGCCCTTCTGCGATAGCTCCTTCAAGTTCCCTTCGCCATTGGTCCATGAGCACGGCAATAGCACCCCAACAACAGACAAACAATACCCTTAGAAGCCTTCCTACTAAACCCAACCCAAACCCAAACCCCCCAACCTCAACCACCTTCCAAAACCAACCCAATAGCAACCCCAACCCCTCTCAAACCCCCGACAACTACCCAACAACACCCCAGCAAATCCAACCCCTCTCAAATCCCCAGCAACACGTCCAGCAACACCCTCCTCCCCAAACACCGCCCAAAGAACTAAAATACAAAACAAAAAGCAACTCTCAAAACGGGCTTCAAAAAATCCGCATCGCATTCAAAGCGGAAGACTCCAAAAACAATGGAAAAGAGCCCTTGTGGCTTGCTTGCTAGGTCTCACCCAGTGGTAGCATTGGGAACCATGCACTAAGGGTCAGACCGGCAAAGAACTCGGCACTTTGCATCAGACCCGGGTCTGACAATTTTAAGTGTCGTGAGCAGGGCTTCCATTGGAGATGCTCTAAGTTATTTGGGCCCCTGTTCTGTGCAGTAATGAAATACTAACAATGCCTTCATTAGGTGACACGTGACGTTGAAGTCCTAGGAAGTAAGTTTTAGGTGGAAACACCCAAAACCCTCGGTTTAAGCAATTCAGCATAGTTGGAGGCATTTTTTTTCAAAAGTAATAATTTTGTCGTATTAGCAAGTGAAAATCATGAATATTCAAGAGAAATAGATTTTTGGCATATAGTATGTAATTTCTTTAAAGTTTCAAAGTTTTGGCTTCATAGATCACTAAAACAATTCTTTAGCACCTACAACCAAAATCTGCGAAAATCAAGTGTCGGCGAGTGAAAAATTAAATATGTGTCTTACAAATGCATTAGTGAGTTAAAAATCATACATTTGTATAACACCTTAATAGATGGTCAGGGATAGATTCAGTAACAATCTAAAATACAGGAATAGGGACAGGGGCGGTTTTAGATGTTTCTATCTTAATTCTTAAAGGACAAAGGGATTACTATGGAAATCATCCTATTTCATTTCATTGCTGTGTGAATCATTGAGTTAAGAAATAGCAAATGCATTTATTGGAAGTCAATCGACTATAGAAAATCTTGCCTTTTCACAACAAAATTCTACAGATGAATAGTTGTACTTTTGTCCTACTTCAATGATTGTCATCCATCAGATGTTTGGCGTTTGTGTCAACATTTAAGGATTAAAGGAGAGGAACATTTCTACTATCCTAATTGCAATTGAGCATATTTACTATTATCTTGGTAGAAGTACCTATGCTCATAACTTCACCTCCCACGGATGTTGCCCTACAAAAGAATTGATGTATGTTGTCTATATTTTGAATTTATTTGATTCTCTCTGAACACTCAAAAAGACTAGACTCTTTTAGAGTATTATTTTCTAATTGTGTGTATATCTTTTCTAATTAATATTTAGGAAAAAGTGTTAGTTTTTAGGTCCAAATGTAGATATTTTTTAGGCAATATTGATTGTAGGTGTACATACCTTGTATTGAGAGTGCATATGATACTAATTTATCAAAGTGGTCATATTGTTTTTGAATTAGCGCAATGTAGAATATTATTTTTGTATTATAATGCCTACAAAATTTTAATTTTGTAGTGACATTGATTTTTGTTGCACAATAGTAGGAAAAGTTAGTGTAATCTAAAATTTCATGGTGGCTTTTGAGAAATTTAATATTATTTATTGATTGAAGCTATATTTAGAGGTCAAATTTTTTAATTGAAAAAGCTAATTTTTGATTTAAAATAAATTTCCATTCTTTATTATATAATAAATAAAAAGAAGAGTTTTGAAAATCCAAAGTGGTCAAATGTTAAATAATTAATACAAGAATCTCAGAAAAAAAAATGGATGAAATTAGATATATGCAAAGATATACTAATCATGTTAACTTCATTAATTCTTATAGAATTGTCCAAGCCAAAATGGCCTATGATTTGGAATTCAAGCTAATTTTAAGATAGCTAAACTATGTATTTAAAAAACCTTGATTCTACAACTATGTTTGCAAAAACAAGAATAAAATTACTATGGAAAGAAAAAAATTAATTGAGCAAAGACACAAAAATTGTGTATATAAGAAATGTACATTTTATGTGTTGTGGCCAAGGCTTGGCTCATGTATGTGTTCTAACAAGGAAGTTCCGTATGTGTAATGGTTGATATATTCTTTGATCCAACTGGTTTAGAGTTTTGACTGAGTTGTCATGGTACTACATTGGGCTTGCACAACAGTAATGGAGTTTTTCTATGAATGTGTACAAGTACAAGTAAGGTTGAAGAGGGCAACCTTAGCATAGCTTGTGATTATTGTACATACACATAATGTTCATAGATGATTATCGATAGTTTATAGTTTTGCAATGTAGTTTAGAGGTTAGGTAGAGATATCAATGAAGGTGGTGTTGGGATGTAAAAAAGGGACAATTTCAAATACATAGACAAAGTGCTCTAAAAATTAAAGAGAAAATAACAGGGTGGAATAATATGAATTGAAGGATTTGCAATCTTGAAGCAAAATGTTTACAATTGCAATAATTTGTATCTATCAAGAGTCAAAATACCATTCTTGTGGTCTATCATCCATGGGAGGGATTAGAGAAGGTTATACAATAGAAATTGAGGCATTGAAATTTTTTGTGCAATTTATATATGTAGTTGGGGTAATTAGTCAAGGTGCAACACAAGAGGGGGCTACAAGAATTTTATAGTTATTGGACAATAGACCTTCTTTACTCAACCTCAATTAAGCCATTAGAATTGATAAGGCAATTTTCGCTATAAGAAAATGGGTGTAAATGTGACTGGGGAAGAATGACTGCTTGTTCGGATTGACTAAGAAATGACTACTGCTCTGTAATTGCACCATCGGCAGAGGGTCTCAGCTATCCTAGTCAAGTTCCAGTCACGTTCGTGACTAGGGGATGACGTCAACTTGGCATGGATGCTTCATCCATCATTTTTCATCTGAAACAGTAGCAAGTTCCTGATGTGAACCTTGTTTATGCTTTGGTGGACTGCGCAGTCATTTTCAAGTAAATATAGAAACTGGATTATAACTGAGTTTGATTGAGACATGACTAATAAATGACTATGATCTGAAGCACATGTCGAGGTGGAGAAGGGGTTCTTTCTAGACAAATAAAGATAAAGACAGCGGTTTACATTGTCTTGGGCCAGTTTTGGGACCTTCCAATTGACTTCTCTGTGATTGTTGGGTCAGTTTGAAATGACTTACTTGTGACTGCACTGCCATTTTTTAGCTACAATGGCACTGGATCATTTGGAAAGTGGTCTCAGTCAACACCTAGTCTATGCACATCATTTCTTTCACAAGGTGGTGTCATCTTAAAACTTTGTCAATGAAGCGATGTAGCGTTTATAGGATGATCTGTATGATAGAAGCCCATTGGAGAAAGACCAATTCAGCATGCCTTGCCTCAACCGCGTGTGCCACAAGCATTTGAAGAATTGGCTAAAACATTGAACCCAAAAACTAGGTTTAGGGTAGTTCATGATTAAGGGGTTAATCACATTGCAATTTGCGCCCACTTCGTCTATTGAAAAGAAGATAGATGATAAGGAAAACATTGTGCTTTTGGAATATGAGATAGTGTCCCACACTGCGGACTGAATTTATGATTTTCGACCTATACTTATAATCATGTCTGTGGATGCTAATAATAAATTCATCGTTGTTCTAAGACACATACCAGAAAAATGTGGCTTTTGAGCTTCCAATCACTTGGGCCACACAAGAGCTCACACAATCCAATAATGCAATAAGGCTCTGCTTCAACTTCCCAATGCAATTAAATGAGTTTCACTTGGCTGGTACGATTAATACTACACTTTTACAATTCAAAACGTGAAACCTCCACATTGGACTCATCAAAGGCCGAAAATGGACTACAATGACTATGTTGCCTCCAAAATACTACTACAAAATGACTAACATGCAATGCAAAAAGTCATGAAGACCAACAAAACACAGCTGAGCACTTACAACATCTTGACAACAAACCAAGAACTACATATGCACGCATAGTAAATTCATTATCTGTCTCATGCAACATCTTGACAACAAACCAAGAACTACATATGCACGCATAGTAAATTCATTATCTGTCTCATGTCATTCACGCATTACTTCATGAGCTCCAAGTTGCCACGACAAGTACTCTGTGCACAACAAAGGATTCATAAAGGATGTCACGGCCATTTCCCTAGCAAGGATGCATTTCATTAAAATTGTCGTCATAGTAGAGGTCATTAAGGCAAGATTTGGGGTGATGGAAAGTGCCATCACTGTCCATGACGTATCATCCAAGAGGGCAATTTTCGAACCCTTCTAGGATCAATGTCCATCGTAGAAACTATCCCCTCTGTAGTAGCCGCCAAATAACACTGACCCCACAGTTGTCCACCACCCTTCCATACCGCCTACAATCATGAAATGAATTTTCAGCCTCCCCTGACTTAAGCAAGTCCTTGCGTTGGCACAGCCACAACCTCGCCGTTGCGCGCCAATCTTTGCGGCACGGAAGTTGAGGCACTTCAACTCCGCTGCATACTACGTAAAGCCGATCGAACAATTCACCACCCAAGCACAATTGGAGAGAGTGCAAATGGATTCATAGCCCAAAAGTCCGCCACATTTGAAGACCGAGTATGAGCTCTTCCGTGATAAGAGGAAGGCGGAGATGCAAAAAGCATTGGAGCTTGTTCTGCGTGCAAGACGAGAGTTGTGAGTATCCTTCTTGAATGCAATTGCTATACAGTAGAAGTCTTTTCATGCAGGGAGGAACGCATACTCGATCAAAGAATTAAGCATCGCACGAAATAGGTTTGTACAGGTAGTTGGCGACGCGTCCTCCTGCATGGGTGCTTGGATTCATGCTGGAAGCCACTTTGTGTTGTTCTCAACGTGTCTTCCAAATTTTGGAGTAGCATCCATTTGCGCAATTGTCACAAAGATCGAATTTAGCGGTGCTCTAGAGTTCAGGGGCGGGAAGCAATTAATTTAGGCGGCTAATCCTTTTTGGGCCTCGTGCAGTGGCATTCTGGTTGTCTAGGAGTCATAGTTCAAACAGCCAAAGGTGCCTGGAGCATGCTAAAGTCATTTTTTAGTTGCATACTTGTCACGCTTATTGTTCTAAGGGCAATTTTATAGCCGTGGCCATGTGTACCATTGGCGGGGTCTTTTCCGGTGCCTGCTCCCACAATGGAAGTGTGAACCCTAAGCGAAGTGGGCCCCTGCTTCAGAGAGAACTAATTCATGTGATTTTGGTGGGAGAGCCCATTTGTTGTATTGCTTTCCTTTCTGATTTCTTCTTTGCCATACTCCGAGGCCTTTGTCGTTGTGCTCAATGGACGTCGTGCCAAACGTGTAGGGACGAGGAGCGTCGTGGAGAGAAAGATACGGTCGCTCCAATTGCACAACGCAAGAAAATGACTTACAAAGAATCCGCGCGTGAAGACCTTCAAGAAGGAGTTCGGAGGAATAGCAGTAGAGTGGGTGGCAGGTGCCTCCGCCCATTGAGCGCAATAACAAGTGTAAGGGGGTCCTCCTCTGAGGCCACGGAGTTAAATGATAAGGATATCGTAGCAGGTATGATAAAACTAGCAATTGCTTGTGACCATGCTCAGTAGCAATCCGCCAAGGACGTGGATGGCGTAGGTACAGAGTTTTCACGCTCCGTGTCTCGTGGCTTCGGATTTAGTGGTGCTGCTTCTCTCTTGTAGTGCGTCTTGGAAGTGCTAGGGTGGCAAAGATGTGTCCAAATTGAAATAACCACTAGTTAAATTCACTGTTAGGATTAATGGTGTTAGAGATACGTTCAAGTTCAAATACCCAGTAGCTACCTTAAGTGTTAGGGTTTAGAGGCAGTGCGCACTCTCCGAAGCAGTGATTTTCTTCCTGGTACCATGGAAAATTGCTAATCGTCAATTCTCTTCTAATACGTGCAAATTCAAAGGGAAAACGTGTAGATTCTAGTGACTTGGACGCATCATCGCATGAACGTCTTGTTGACCGCAAGAAGAAGCGCCGGAAAGAGAAGCAATTGCCGGTCTCTCTAGTGGCGGCATCGCGTGCGCAACAAACTATGCCACCTCCATCCCTAGCCCTCGCGGCACCATTGCAAGTGATGGCACCAAGTGCGCCCGCTGCAGCACTTGGAGGAGGAGGTTGGTCGTGGTTTCTAGGTCAGTGGTTGCAAGCGCAACCTTCCCAACCACCGACGCTGTGGTCAGCACCTCCGCCAGCAAGTTACCCCGGTCCGTGGGTCGAGGTTCCTCCTATAGTTCCTCTAGAGACTGAGGACAGGTCGTCTTGTCGTAAGAGGTGCGCTGCATACGATATGGGGAGCAAAGACAGGGCAAGAGCAGGAAGAAAGCCCAACCGCGTGGTTGTGAACGACGTTGGCGAAGTGAGTGCTGTATGCGAGGACAAAAATGCTTGAGATCGCTACATCCGAGAGACCGAGACCTTGTCCCGAAGATTTTGGACATGAGCGTGGTGGAGTGGTCACAGCAGAGTCCACAAGCTCTGAAGAAATTGAAGGAGGCTTTAGACAGTGAGTTCGAATACTTGGGCCAACCTTTGAGCATAGAGGGGATTCGCGCTGCAATTACTAGGTACATGAAATCTGAGCGCTTTCAGTTGAAGTCAAAGTGGCTGAAAAATCCCAAAGAAAAATGCCCCTTTCATGTGGATGATGATTAGTGGGACCGGCTCATAGAATATTGGCAGATGCCTGTCCAACAGAACAAGTCACAGAGGATGCAAGAAGCCTGACAAAATATAACTAACTATGCCCTAGTGGGTTGGAAAGGGATGCACTACTAGAAAATTTCGTTTTTCTGTTGTTTTGGTCGCGTTGATCCGGTCAAAATCTGACAGAAATCTGTTGATTTCAACAGATTTCTGTTAGATTTTGACCGGATCAACGCGACCAAAACAACAGAAAAACGAAACTTTCTAGTAGTGATGGTAGGAAAAGACCCGACATTTGTGAGACACTTCTTCTCTTTTCTTGTTCAAGATGCTCTTACAAAAAGTAGGAATGTTTAGGTTCTGGTTAGCACCTTCTTTCCTATTATTGGTAGTCTGACTAGGCTACGATGCATACTTCTTGATTGTATTCTTTGAAGGCTTCCATGTAAGTCACTATTTGTTTTGCACTTTTGCAGAGGGAAGGGGGACCAAGTGGTCCGGGCATCACAGACATTGCTGAGAGTGTGCGTCGTACTCCCATGGAAGCAGATGGTGATTTAGTAAAATGGTTTCTCGTCATACAATTCTGTCCATTTGGCCAATGCATTTTTGCCATTTTCCTTGTACCATTTGGTCAATTTTTCAGTAACTCTAGAGAACATCTTTGATGTCGCATTCCTTTGTAGGCTTTGCTGGGAATTATGTGCCCATGGGGTTAGCAAAGATCTGTGACATACTTATCATTGTTGGAACCTTACCCGGTACAATGTCCTAGCAGTGACAAATGCAACTTTCTTGTTCCATAGGAGTCATTTATCGGTGACAAATATCACTTGAATGTTACTAGAATGTGACTTCACAATGACAGAAGTAACTGTAAACCTTTCTTATTGTTTCGCAGGTGGATCGCGCAGGTAAGTTGTCGCTGAGGTCAACCGTGGAGTCCTTGGCAAAAGATGTGGACATCAAGTTCAACCAAGTGATGGCCACTACATCCGCTCAGACTGAAGTGATTGAGAATCTGCGATCTATGTTCCAAAGTTTTATGGGAAGGTCCAAGGATGGTAATGAAGGCAGCCCCTTCATCACTCATTCGGCGTTGGATATGCAAAAGTCAGGTAGCTTCAAGCACGTGGACGCTATGGGCGTGCTTCATGGGTCACGAAAGAAGACGAAGTCTGTGGCTGAAGTCGGTGATAGACGCCATTGAGGCCGCAAAATGAAAGCTATAGCCGGACCTGAAGATGGCAACAAGCGACCCAATTGTGAGCTTGCTAGGAAGGAGGTCACCCTATCTTTTGATTCAGACCTCCCAAACATTGAACAAAGCATTAAGCAGTTACGGAAGTGTAAGGTCGCGGAGCGTGAATTCAGCCCAACACAGAAAGAGGCGGCCCCCAACGAAGTTGCGAACCTATATTCTATTACAATGAGCGCAAAAGATACTGGAATGGCATTCATTGAGGAGGCTTCCTCCATTCAGAAGGATGCGGTCGTAGAAGGAGGGGCGGTATTGGGTGAGGAAGTTGTGGCCTCAGAATAGAAAAAATGTGCAGACGTTGTCTCACGGGACACTTCAGAAGGAGTCTGCGATTTGGAACAGTCCATGGCACCTGCTGAGGAGAAGGGCCTTGACACCAACGCCTGCACATGTGAAGCACCTACTCTTCTTGAAGTGGCTAATGCATCGGCAATGGGAGTTCAAGTAAAGGACTCTGAAGAATATACTCCGACGAAAGGGTCGCCATCATCAGCTTGCGGAGTTCAAGTACAAGACCCTATAGAAGGTGGAGAGATGCTTGAAATGGAAGGAGCCCTTAATGCAGAAGGTGAGGTGTTGTGTTTAGATGCTGCCGACGAGGGAGGTGACAAGGGTGCTCGCAGTAGTAAGCGAGAACGTCCAACACCAGCAGACATTCCATCTGGGCCTTCAAAAAAGGCAAAGAAATCCCTGAAGTCTCCCTTGAAGGTAACACATCACGCAATTTCTATTCCCTCCAAGTCCATTGACGTCTTGTTGGGGAAGTCTTTGCACGATTTTGTAGTGGACAAGAAAGGTGGGAATAGTTTGGACGTCCCAAAATTGGTCATTTTCAATGTCCATGGAACCTTGTTGGATTGTAGCTTGCTAGATGTCCCGAATCCAAATACTAGAATCCGTTCAAGTACAAAAACCAACCTTAGGAGACTTGTTTTCCGACCTTGGTTGAAACCTTTGTTGGGACGATGTTTTGAGTACTTTAAAGTTGCATTATGGGGAAACAACAGTGCTCCATACATGCAAGACGTCCTTTCGAGCATGCTTGCAAATTTGAAGGTTGGACCTGATTTGATTCCCCTTTTTTCTTGGTCCAGTCATCCCTCAGTGGAGCTTGACTCTGAATTGGTCAGACCTAAGACACGGGAGAAGAACTTGTGCACAGTATATGCGCAATTCCTTGTCTTTAGTGTAGAAAATACGCTTATAGTAGATAGCAAAAGCTGTAGAGTAGCTTGCAACCCACATTTGAATGTCCTAATCACTATTCCATTCTATGTGAAGTGGCTCTGAACTTTGTCCGACGACAAGGAGTACCTCAAATGTTACCTGTGGCCGGTGCTTGAGGCCTTCTGGAAATGTCTAGACGTGAGTACCTTTCGAAATCAGTATCTGCAAGTTGTCAACGATACCATGGCTCAAATGTTACAAAATCGAAGAAGTGGACGACCATATGAGTTTCTAGACATTGTAGAAGGTGAGGGGACTTGCAGACCACGTGGTTGCACATGGAGGGTGTCCCCTCACCTTCCCTGGAATATGATCGTTCTAACTATTGACTCACCTTCGTGCAAGGCAAACCGGAGTAGCAGGAAACAAGGAGTAAGATAGCACCAGTGCTTGAGAAGAAGAAAAACGAAGCATCTAAAAAGGTGCGATGTTGATGACCAGGGTCGGCTCTCATTTGGATCAGCCCTACGTTGGTTCTGGGTCATTGGTCACTTTCTAGTCACAAACAAGTGATGTTTTAGTGGTGCCGCGTTGCATAAAAGTCATTTTCGAGTCATCTATCCCTTGCTATAAACTTAGCGTGTCCAAGTTGTCTTTGATTGGGCTCATGGGCATCCTTAGCTGTCGTTAAATGTCAGAGCAGTACTGAAGTGCGGAAATCCTTCTTTAGGAAATGTTAGATTGATTTGGGGGGCTTCCATCAAGTACAGTGTGCAGGATTTTCCGGTTAGATGGTATTCAGTGAGTAGCTTGACCCTTGTCGTTCTTTGTGGGGCACTCCCGAACTCTGTACTTTCTCCACCTGTAGGATGTAAGATGATTTCAGTTCCCATGGGATGACACTCCCATGCATATTCAGCCACACAAGAGTTAAGTGGTATGGTAACTCCAGGGACGTTTTCATCATTCATTGTTAGTCATTTTTATGTTATTTCGATGTTGTAAATGAAGCCTAAGACCAATAGCACTGTCTGTATGCAATTATTTTCAATTTTGATCCTCTGAGCTTAGTGAAACATCTATTATAACCTGCAATGGACAGTCGGCACTCTAGTGTTCCTCATGAACCCACGAGCAGTGCGGCAGAAAGTGGCAAAGGCGACCATAAGCGGAGTTTCAGGTCAGCACAAGTTCCACTTTAAGGAAATACCGGAGTCCTGGTGTAGGGTGGATATTACTAAGGTTCTCTAAGGAGGAGTTTCCCTCATGTATTCCAATGAAGATGTTGACCAAACGTTAATTGAACATGTTTGAGGGACTGCTACTTTGTGGAAGATCACGTATATGAAAGTGGTCACCTGATTTGTAATGTGGCTTCTTGCTTTTAATTGTGGAGGGATCCATAATTCAAGTGTGACTGAACCTTCCAACCTTTTAGACATTGCTGTTGTAAATGATACGAATACACTGAAACCATTTTACCTTTGAAAATGCAGAAATGTCTCTATAATGTTTTCTATTTAAGCTTCATGGACCGCATGTGCAGGAAGGTGTAGATGCTACCCACATGTCAGTCCCTATAGGTGCTTTTGCAGGAGTCCTTGTTGTGCTGATTTATCTTGCACTGTACATGTGCAATTATCTCCGAGTTAGGATGCATTGTGCTCATTGTACTTTGTTGCTCTCCCGCTTTGAAGTCATAGGATGTAGTGTAGAGGAGTCACTGTGAACTTGAATATCACTCGTATGCAACTGCTATATGACTTCTATGACTACAGCCCACCGGTATGGCTATCTCGTGATTGAAAAATGACTTGACTACCACTGCCATGCGCGGGTACAATGCCACCTACACCCTATGCAGCCGTGACTGTACGACGACTGAAAAATGACTAGCCACATGTCCACCTTGCTCCAATTGCAAAATATCTTCCGTACTAAAAATTGACTTGAAAATGACTTCGACCATGGTCATCCATGTCACATTTGGCATGGGTCGGCCATGACTCCATTGTCACTAGAATGTGACTGGCGATCGACATGTCCACTTCAAATTTATAACAGGTCTCCCATTACTACAGAATGACTAGCAAATGATTATCTGCATCCGGATCCACATCGGATTTTTCAGGGGTCACTACTTACTCAAAAATGACTGCTGAATGACTGATGACGTGGAAGTCCATGTCAGATTCCGAATGGGTCAATCCTTCCTCAGAAATGACTGAAGAATGACTGCCGACGTGGTCGTCCACCTTCCTCAGAAATGATTGAAGAATGACTGTCAACGTGGTCGTCCACGTCAGCCTAAACCAAATCAATCACTTGCCACATGGCATCTGAGTCCACATTTTTTTTAAGTCTTTATCTTTCTAGCCTCATGCATTATAAGTTTCATCCAAAACCCCATCCAAGTTCATAATGGATGGTGATAATACATGGGTAGTCATTTATGAATATGACTTGTCCACTATGACTCCATGGTCCAAAGTCTCCCTACAATCATTTTTGTCCACTATGACTCCTAGGCAGTCATTCTTTGCAGTCATTTATACACTATTTTTTTGTAGTGTTTGGGGTGGCAAAATGATGTAGGTATCATCTTGTTGCATAGCTCTTCTATTAGTGTGAGCAAAGGCAATTGATATTTGGAGTTTATCATAGACATCTTGCGGACAAAGATTTTTGTGACTTCAATAGTTGGAGATGGAGAGTCAAATGCGGTTGTAGTTCATCCACTCTCAATGTGAGTCTTCAAGTTGGCACTCTAATTTTAGTATTTTTTGTTTTTGCTTAATTTTAGTAGAAAATATGAAAAAATCATGAAAAGAGTGTTTTAATCGTACTTAGTAGAAGTCCCTACTAATGTGATAGAGAGTCCCCCTCAAAAGTATCTAAATCACTCCAATTCTCTATTTTTAGGATTAGAATTAGTGTTTGAGAGGTAGATTAGGTGTTTAAAAATTGTAATGGATTTGAAAAATAGTTAGGTCTTACTATTGCAAGATTCTTGTTAGTGATTGAACTGCACCTAGAAATACATGTGAAAAGTGTGGTTAAAATAAAAATTCTATAGTTCAAAGTAGAAAGTCTATTAGTTTTAAAGATACTAGTAGTGAGTCCACATAGAATTCACCATCCAATTCAACAAAGTCTAATGAGATTACTTTATACTTTACTAGTTGCATTCAATTAGTACAAAATACAGTTTCAAGTAATACAAAAGATAAAGCATCTAAAGATTGAAGAGGTGTTTTTAACATAAAAACATGTCAAGAATTCAACAACAAAATTAGTTTGCCAAAAAAAATTTCCAATAAGAAGATTTTTTTCCATGGGATTTAGAAGAGGTAATTATTTTATGCCTTCTTATGAATAGTGCAAAGTAAAAATATGAGCTTGTACTTTGTATTTGAGAGCTTCCTAAAAGTTACTCAAAAAAAATTATATTTTCTTAGAATGCAAAAGATGACTCCATGAGAATTCAATCATATTTATTAACAATAAAAAATTTCAAAAAATTACCTAGGTGGTATTAAAATTCTACTAAAAATAAAGATAGAATATCTTATGATAATAAAGTTCCCTAACAAATTTCATAATATTCTAATAGCAATAAGTACTAGAACCTATGACTACATTGAATTTAAGAGGAATTAATGATAGTTTGACGCATTGACCAATATACTGAGAGCTTATGGTGTCCTATAGAAGTCAAAGATAATTCTTTTCTTACTTTCACAAATCTTCCAAATGACCCGGTATAGTCAAATCCTTTGGAAAACGTAATTCCATTTGGGTTTTTTTACATTGACTTGAATTTACAACACATTGGCTTTTATGGGACAAAATGATTTGGAAATAGGAGAAGGCACTTGAAAGAGTCCAATTGGGTCTTTTGAATCCAATGGCGCAATTCATTTTTCATTTGGAGATTTTCTTCAAAAGTTATAGAGGGCTTAGCAGTGGGTTTGACTTTTTCTTGATAATTAACGATAATTAATGTTAATTTTGAAAAGATCAATTGATTAAAGTGAGGAAGGAGAGGCCTTGGGAAGAGTATAAAAAGCCTCTTCTCTCCTCATAAATCATACCTTTTCTTGTATTGTCATCTCTGACAATCTTGTTGTTATAAGTTTTTAGTCATCGAGTCATTCTCAACGACGCTAGTATGTGAGCCTGTGAGCATGAGCCTAAGAGCTATGAGTGGGGATTGTGTGAGCCTACAGTCTAAAATTTTAAAATATGATGTAATTTCTAAACTTTTTTGATTAAAAAATTAATAGACTAATGTTTATTCTAAAAAATTATTATATTTTGAAAATATGACCTATTACCATGGGATCCCATGACCAAGTATTTTAGATTTAAAAATTGGGCAAGTTGATGTTATTGCATGTTTTGAAATTTTTATCATGTTCTAAAAGGCTTAAAGGTCATCTCATGGTGGGTTCATCAAGTGAGAGTATAAAAAATTTAAAGGCAATTCTAAAGATGAGAAAAAGACAATTGCGATGAAAATACAATAGAATGTGGAACACTGTGTATATAATAAAATACTATTTTATTATAGAAAAAAATATTGGAATATAAATATAATATTTTGCAACTAAAATTTTGGAATTTTGGAGATAATATATTGTACTACATATCTACTTAACATCATGCTAATATCTATCAATAAACTTGTTCATTCACATGTCTTGATAATTCTAATAGTAGTAAGTATTTGCTTTACTTCATACAAGTTGAGATTAGGAGTGTGAATACACGTGTTTATCTTCAATATCTTGTAATCTAATTTGCAAAAGTAACAACAAATGTAATAAAGGTGTTTGCAATTTATGTATATACTATATTTTTCAATAGAAGTTCCTTTCATACTTCCATAATGGGGACAAATAAAAGATAGAAAATTACAAAATATGATGTTAAAAACATTTTGGTTAGGGTCAATCTCAAACAAAAGCATAATAATAGCACCAAGTTCAAGGGAAGGAAGTAAGCTCACCTCAATAATACCTGTGGTAACATTCTTTGTATTTTCCCACTAATTGTGGTAATTTTCAGTGGAAGTCTTATCATTTTTGCAAACTCGCTTGCCATTTAAAATAAAATAGATTCTTTTAGCATGTCGTAGTCAAAGATGAGTCCATAGCACAAAGTCAGATATCCTAAACAAGGTAAATAGATATCAAAGTGATATCAACTTAGTGAACAATAGATGGTTTTGGTATATGTAAGAATGATATCAATAAGAACAAGTTAAACCTTGAGGATCTCAAATCGAGTAAGAATATGCAAACACGTAAGTCTCATGATGCATAGTGCAATTTGGTTTATAAAAAATAAAAAATCTTTTGCTTGAATTGTTGTGTCTTTATACTCATAGTTTTGCCTTTTTTAAATAGAGGTAGTTATGGGTTTTCTATGCCTAACAATCAATAGTTTGTATTTGATTTGTGTGAACTTTTGAATGGTATATGTGTCACTGTTTTCTTGACTTGTATAAAATTCTTACTATCTATTGTTCCAATGTATTTCAATTTATTTCCACCACATATCAAATATAGGGCATGACTGTGTTAAATTTTTCAACTACAATCTTGAGTTGCACTCTAGCAACAGTTGATCTAGTTTAAACCAAAGGATGAGAGAAGTTGACCTTATTGGAGTGATGAGAATCACTAAGAATCACTTTTAGAATTGATCAAAAAATCCACATTCTTTTTGCTAAACCTGAATAACTTTTTTCCCTCTAAGTGCAAAATTCAAGTACACATGTCTTCCATTCAAAACATTTCACTGTTTCAACGAGAGCACCAAAGAAACCTAATTAAGTGCATTTGCAATTTTCTTTTCATCTCTAAATGTCATAGTTCTCTTCAGGGCATTTTTTTTCTGGCGAAATTTCGCCAGATTGTCAGAAATCTGACCTCTCTAGTTTCATCCCTCCAAAAACTGGCCTCTTAAATGCTGCCAACAGGGGGGACACTGGTCCCAAAAAAATGCCCTGGTTCTCTTCAATTTCAAATCCTCTTTAGAGAGACCTTTCTCAAAAGGGCCTTTAAAGAGATAAGCCTTAAAATTGGTCATTTACATGAAGGCTCAAGTCTTGTCATCACAAGTGACAACAAATCAGACCCATGTTTTTCAAAAGCTTGCATTCATTTTTTGAGCGTTGTTTCTTTTAAGTTGCATGTTAGAGTGTCTACTTATTATTCTATTGTTAGTTTCTACAAAAATGATGAATGAAGTCATTATTTTAATTGTTTGAAATTTAGGGCTTAATTAGGGCAAATTCTTTTTTAAAAATGAGGTTAAAGGTAATATTATTTCCTTGAATTCACCCTACTAACAATATAAAAAAAATACAATTCAATCCTCTAGTTCACAAATTGTCAATTTTGATGTAGTTCTAAAGAAATACCACCAAGCTTTGATTTTTAAATATATCTTATACGCTTCAGATGTCAGTGTTACATTTTTGTACTACTTGTAAATTCAAATATGTTGATTTTAAAATTCTTTGGCGATTAATGTCTTTGTGTGCTTGTGCATGCTTGTTGCCTAATAGAGCAAGTAAGTCCTTTCATGGTCTACCATTGGAATAAATGAATCCCTTGGCCATACACAATGTAAATTGCATTAAAGTTGGCTTGAATAATATCACACATGAATTCTTTGAAGGTTGGATCCCCCCATTTTCTAACATGATCTTGTTTAAACAATGCCAATAATGAGTTAGCCTTCAATGCCCTCAATCTACATATCAAAAACCACAATGGTCATGATTTTGCAATAAAAAGAGTCATAGACATGACAAGCAATAGTTTGTCTATGATTTCACCCTATCTACATGATTAAACATGACAAATCAATTTTTGACGTCATTACCTAGTTGCATATGTCATAGAAGATTGATTCTACTCCCAAGGTTAGTCCATCTATAAACATTTTAAACAAATATCATAATCAGATAGCAAGTTTGGCTTAAATGATAGTAAAAAAGTACCTATTTTTTTACTAATTCTAGGACCAAACAACCAAATCTACATATAAATATAAATATGGTTTGCTAAAAATCCAAGGGAAACAATAATAATTTGTTGAATCTAATATCAACTATCATTTGACCATCTACCATCAAGAATTTTTTGGATAGTGAAATGACAAAACTACTTCATTGACATTTAGTGAAATTGAATGGTTGAGAGATCATTTTTACAATGAAATTCATTGTTCGTCATGAATCCTCAAAGGATATGGGACAATTCAAAGATGAGAGCTTCATTACTCATTGTAAAAATGCAAGAATTGTATTCAATGTAGAACTTCAGACCTTATTTGGGCATAATAGAATATTTTTTTTCTTAAAAAAGTTATTAAATAAAGCTAAATTTCATCTCCAAAAATCCATTTGTGATTTTTTCCCTCCGAAAAAAAGTTATAAACAAAATTTAGAAAGGATGTTTGAAAATGTCAAAGAAAATGTCCCTTCCAACCCCTCTTTGAATTTTATTTATAACTTTTGATTGAAGACTTTAAATCTCAAACGGATTTTAAAAAATGAAATTTAACTTGATTTCCCAAATTTCTTTAGTTAAAAGTTTTTTTGAAAAAGTTGTTCTACTATGACAAAATGACATCCCAAGTGCTACATTGAACACAATTTTTACTTTTGACTTAACTAGGTATGAGTAGTTGAGTTCCTAATAATCCTACTTTACATATCTCACCTCTTACCACTTTACTTGTATAAAGAGCTTGTCTTCTCTTCTAGGTGCACTTGCAAAACGTGGCTAGTAAATGTATGTGAGGTACTTGCCCCATATAATATGTCCATTTTGATTTTATTTTTGAAATTTTTAAAAACATTGTTTTAAGATGTTAAAGTTTATTTGGGTCTTTTTAAACCCTAGCTGTTAATGGCCACTCTTTTCAAGACTTCAATTTCTTTCTATTATATATTAGAAATCATTCAAATGTTGAAATTTGTTTGCCTTCTTAGACCCCAGTCGTTAACAACCACGCTTTTCAAGACTAAAATTTCCTTATGTTTTGTGTTAGAAATCACTCAAATGTTGAAATTTGTTTGCCTTCCTAGACCCTAGCCGTTAACAGCCACGCTTTTCAAGACTTAAATTTTCTTTTATTATATGTTAAAAATCATTCAAATGCTAAAATTTGTTTGCCTTTCTCAGGGTTGTCGTGGACGTGCGTCCGCGGTGAAATTGCGTCCAAAATCAGACGTCCGGACCCTGCAGACGCAGACGGACGGTCCTCGGTCGCCATCCTGCGGTCGGGCGGACGGATTGGCGGATGGGTCGATCAGACTGGCAGACGGGCAAGCGGACGGACGGCCGTTTTTAATGGCGGACGAGCAAGCGAACGGCCGTTTTTAATGGCGGACGGGCAAGCGAACGGGCAGTTTTATTGGCGGACGGGCGGACGGGCGAGCGAACGGATTGACAGACGGACGGACGGGCAAACGGTTCAAGGGGTTTAGGGAGTGACCGACTGAGTGAGTGAGGGTTTGTAACTTTGCATTTTGCAATTTTGCATGGTTTTCAGTTTGTTTTAGAGTTCTTCTTACATATTTGTGAGTTTTGGCACTTCAGAAATTTTTATGTGCTACACAATTGAAATTGAGAACAAAAAATAACACAATGAAGATTTCTTCAATATCACTTGGGACAAAATCCCCCCAAAATGATAGTTTCATTAATTTTTTCAAGATAATTTGGCAACCTTGTACTACTAAGAAATGCTCCGAGAACTAATAAATCTTAGCTATTCATCTCTCTAAATCGTAAGCATTTGAGCACCAAGTTCTGTAAATGTTCTTAATTCAAACCCTTTCTAAATTTGAATGCCTAGGGGTGGTAATCACTATCTCCTTTCACCTCTGCCCCGCTACTGTACTCTCTTGATTGGAATCCATCATCTTCATCATTCATGGTGTTCTCTTCATCGTTTGATGAAAGTGTTTGATTTCCTCCTCTTTTCTCTTGTACTGTTGAAGATACACGAGCTTTCTTAGGCTTGCCCATCATTTGCTCGTTCTTTGCTTTCATCAAGGTTTTCCCTACACGTTCACGGAGGCGATCAACCGCTTTTCCTTTTCTCAACGGAAGTTCTGGAATAGATGGACGCTTATCAAGGGGGGGTTTCCTGCATTTACTTTCTTCGTTGGAGAGATAGCAAACGGCTCCATTACTCGTTTGTTCTTTGCTTTAGAGGGTTCTTCCATCATCATTGCCATCCCTGCCTTTTTCCCTTCTTTAGTGAATGCCTCTATAGCATTTGAAGATTCCAGTGTTGGGTCCGCTAGCCTTGTCAAAGATGCTGGTAGGCGGTTTCCTTGCTTCTTTAACATTGAGGCCAACGTCTCATCTTCCTCGTCATCGGTGAATGAAGAAATCTTCAATCTTCAATTTTCGGTACGTTCTATTTCTTTCGAAATGATGGAAGCTCGCGTTGGACATTGAGAACTTCCTGAACCCACCAAAGTAGTGCTTACACTATTAAATAGTGAGCGTGCACCTATTGGAGGAATGCTACGCGGTGGATGTACAAAACTTGTCATGTTTTCCTTTGTGCCTTGGCCATTGTGAAGCAAGTTCGGGAATTCCACATTCTATCAAACGTGAACGTACATTGTCTTGTGTCCCACTCGCTTCATGGTTTAGGCTACTTGGTTTCCCGTTGCTTTTGCTTGCCAATCCTCCTAGAGACTCCATGCTTATCTTGTCTACATTCATTTGCTCACGGTCCTCAACGTTGTCATTCTTTTCTAGTTGGGCCACCACTATGGATGGAGACCTACCGCTTCCAATCACTTCATCTATTTCGGAAGTTCCAACATTGGATGCTATGGTTCCATTAGAAGCTAGGACTTGGAAATTTGCGTCCTCTTCGTTTAGATTGAGGATCTTGTTGCTACTTAAAAATCGGTTTCCATCTACAAACCTTGCTATGGAAGGTACGCCTTCATCGTTTCCACAATCATTATCGTCCATTGGAAAGTCGTACTTGTCTCGGTCATTGTTACCCATATCATCATCATCCATATTTACTCTTCCAAACGGTTCACCTCCAAAATTGTATGTGTTGCCATCCAAATCTTCTTCTTCATTGAATATTGGGTCGTCCCAATTTGCTTCTTGTCCATGTGCTTCATTTCCGTCCACACGAACACCTTCTTCATCTTCGCTGCTCTCATCATCTTCGTTTGGCCCCTCCGATTCTTCTGAATCTACATTTTCAAGGTACCACTTCTTCTCATCTCTCTCCTTGGATGCGGCCAACACTCTTGAATTAGTGTACACATACACCAAATCCACAGCTCTCTTTGTTCTCAACTTGTTCTCAGATTTGTTGTGAACAAAAGAATAGCTACTCCAATTCCGTTCACATGAAGATGAAGATACCGGTTGGCCCAATATTCTCCTTGCAATTGGAGTAATGAGCTTCCCACATGGGCCTTCAAAATTCTACCAAGCGTGTGCTGATAATTTTTGTTCACTTGGATCCAACATGTTGTGGAAGGGAGGCTCCCTATGTCGAAACGCCATGAATTCCTTGACAACGTCCACGTAGTCCGTAGGTTTACATATTTGCATGAGAACACGCTTGCATGCCTCGGTGGCCTCTGAATCGTCGGCTAGTTCTTTATCGTGCAAAAGATAGGGATTCAAAAGAGCTCCTGCATATTGGAGATCGGTCTCTACCATTTCCCATCTAGCGTTGAACGCCTCCTTCAATGGTTTGGCAAGTTTGGGGCTCAATAGAAAAGGCGGATTTTGTAACCCCCCCACATGCGACCGTATCTTCCTCATAATATGCAAAACTTTCCCTGAACATGGCATCTAAATCACGAAGGCCATACACAACAACGCCCATCAACTGCACAAAATTCGTGCAACGCCTCCAGAAATGCTCACTGTTTATTATCTTCTTTGTATACCGAGACTTTGTACGGTTCTTCTTTTTCTTGTCGTCCAACGTCCTCACATATTGTTCTCAACGCGGATCTGTCACACTTTGTTGAAGTGCTCCCTTTACTTTCAACAAGCGTTCAAGCGCAATGAAATTTGAAGCAAATCTTGTTTCGCCTGGCATCAATAAGCTGTGCTCTTTTTTGTATGAACGAAATATTGCAAGCGGCATGTGCCGCTTTCTAAAAAACGTAAGAACGATACGAGCTTTGGCCACGACATCTGCCACCCATGCTTCCTTCCCCCAATCTTTTAGCAACAAATTCAAGTCGTGCACCACACAACCTTGAAAAGAAATGTGAGGATATTTGTCTTTTATGATTCTACATGCTCGAGGGTTTACAGGAGCATTGTTTGTTGTTATTTGCACCACATTATGCGGACCCACCTCCTGTATGAATTTGTCCAAAATAGAGGCCAAGTACTCTGTGTTTTTTACGAACCCACTTATGTCCACCGATCCCAAAAATTGCTCCCCTACAGAAGATACAAGCATGCAATTCACCAATGGCCGATTTGTAACCGAACTCCATCCATCAATAGACAAGGTTGCTCCAAACTTTCTGATACTATCCTCGGTCCTCTTTTGCAACTTTAGCTTGACATCTTCTTTCACTTCTTCTAGTAATTTGGTTCGTAGAGTGTCGTACGATGGTGGGTTGTATGGCTTACCAAACTTAGCTGTTTTCTTCACTGCTTCTTTGAAGGCCTCACTTCGAGCTACCGCAAATGGTATATTGGCTGAATAGAAGAAATTGGCCCACAGCACATTCAAATTGCGTCTATGAGCTTGTTCAAACCCATCTACTAGCTGACTTTGTCTTCGGGGCCAATTGATGAAAGAGGGTGGAGTTGGACATTGTTCACTTGATGTTTCCACACTTTGATGTACCCTTGAAGACGCACGATGAATTTTAGACAGCGCTGCACACGAATCCTCTTGTGTTGAACGTGAAAAATCCCTTCCATTTGAGGCATTGCTTGCAATCCTCCCTATGTTTTCACCATCTACATTGTCAAGGGCCAATCTTCGTGGAAATAACCCATTACAACCGACAAAAAGAGTTCGAATTGACGTAGTCAATTTTGGACATATGCTTACCCCCCTGTCGCAAATACCGTCTTTGCCTTCATATCCAAGGTGGCTCAACATGCGACACTTCCAATTTGCAAACACCAAGTCACATGCCTTGCACTGCACTTTACCGCTTGATGGAACAACATACCAACCGGAAAAATCCTTAATCATTGTGGAAAGCTCCGTTCAAGTTCAAGTCCAAGTTCAAGTTCCAATCTTATCTTCAGTTCCAAATGTTTAGGTTCAAATCACCATGTCACATGTATCAAAATATCAAATATAGTCTGTAAGCAAAGCCTTGGAAACCAAAGCCCCCCTGTCCACTGAACTATGCATTACCAAGCAAGGGACACAAACATTGCAGCTCCTAGCCCTTGGAAATCTTAGCGTTTAGTTCCTCAGAAGTGCTTGTAAATGCCTTCTTCCTTGCTCTTATACTCCTAACTTGTTGAATGTTCTATGCCTTAGAAGTAACCGTTGCCAACGGTTATAAAACCCGGCGGACGGGGTGGGCGGACGGGGCGGACGGATGGGCGGACGGGGCGGGCGGGTCGGACGGGTCAGATGGGCGGACAGGGGGGTTTTAGCCTTTTAGGGTGGTCAATTTTACTTAGTTATTTTTTTACTTCGGACTTTTGGGCTCTTGGTTCAGTTGGTTGCATTCCATCCTAGGGATAACTAGATTACCAAAGTAGTAGAAAACAAGTGTAAAGTGCTACAACAAAATACTCAATCAAAGACACAATTCACTAAAAATTGGGCATAACATGTACATTTCAATAAAACTTAGTCCAAGAAAATGAATTTTATGATAAAAACATTATATATATATATATATATATATATATATATATATTCAAAAAAACAAATAATTACTTGCAACATGTTTTTCTTCACTACATGTATATGCAATACAAAAAAGTCATGATGGACATGGTGGGCCACGTACAATACTACTAGTCATAAAAAAAATGAAGCCCACACTACATAATTATATCCTGAATGCCATTAAAATACGACTACATAGGAAATTAAACATTTCACAATTACTTCAACACACTATTATCTTCTTCAGCATTACGAGATGTCCCCTCCCTCGCCATGAGTCTTCTACTTGTTCGACGAGGCACCGGTTGCGGACTACTTCCATGGCTGCTCCCTTCGCAGCTAGCTTGTACCTGCATGTCAACCCTCTCAAATTGTCGTTTGGTTTCCGAAGAGTGATCATCCTCCTCTTCAATCTTCTGTTTATTCTTCTTCTTCGGAGATAGCTCCACTTCGTGGGCCTTCAAAGCCCTCACAGCACAATCTATGTCATCCATCAGCTGTTTTATCATTTCATCCTCGCTTTTCATCATCCAAGCTTATTCGCCTCCCTCTCCTAGATACTTCCTCCACTTGGTTATAATGTCCTTCATGTTCATGTCAAATGCCCTTGCAACGTCTTCCATCTTATGCTCTGTAGATGATTTACCATTTAGGTCTACCACAGAACGAACTCTTGCTGCTTCTTCCAACTTCGACAAAATGAGGGCCCGCCCTATCAAATCCGTATTGTATCCCTCAAATTGCTTTATGACTTTTGGATCACGCTCAACCTCCACCAAGAGGTCATTTGGACCCTCTCTCTTCCATTCCTTCTCGGGAATTCGAAAGAACTTTTGGTGTTGTGTGCTCCAATGTCCGCCCATGCTGCGACAGAATAACTCTCGAGCCTCGCTGTTCTTAATCTCAAAGGCACACAACTCAACCTCCACGTCAGACGTCATCCAAAAGAATTTATCTTTGGTGGGAAATGGGCCATCGCATAGCTCATATATTTGTGATCGAGCATCCCACTTCATTGGTTTTCCCCGATGCAAATAGTTCTGAAATTTGTATGGCTCTTGGTCAAGTGGAAGGTTCCATCGATTGTATTCGTGCCCCGTAGGCATACGGTGCAAAATCCCTAGCATTTCATACAACCTTGGACTCAGAGGAATACGGCACTCAGGACAACGGCGTTGAAATTCCGCCAATCTTTTAATGCAAAACACATGGAATGTATGGCGACACTGTCCCAATGCTATAGCTCTTTCAGGCCCAAAACAACCTTGGCAAAGAGAACAATGATCCTCCAAGATGGGAGTATTTGGAAAACTTCCCGGCACAAGCTCCTTCTCATGTTGCTGGAAGTGAGCTGACAACGTGCCATAAGGGACCCATCCTTCCTCTGCTTCCAAAGCCCTATCAATGTTCTCCGTATCATAGATCTTTCCGTGGTTTAGCCGCTCATACATCCTATCCATATTCCCCCAAACCGTAAGTTTTAAATCAGGGTCCTTTCTTTCCTCCTCCAACTTCTCCACAAAACGCTCATAAGAACTCTTGACATTCTCGTATGCTGTGTACGATTGCAATGCATACCTCAAGAGCCCGTTCATGAGTCCGGATGATACAGAGGAATGATCTTGTAGTTGCCGCGCCTACACCATCCACCGTAAATCCGCATTTTCCATTGGAAGGATTTCACTTAGTACCTCTACTTCCATCATTCGTTTCATTGTTGATTCGGCCTCATTCTTTCCTTGAACTGCCAAGTCCAATTGATGCCTTAACTCTTCAACTTCCGGATTTTGTGACTACATGGAAGCATCTTCAAATGAAGGAAAAACTATGGATTTAGGACTCGGAATGCGTTGTCGGAGTTCTACGGTCCCATCCTCAGCTTTGCCCTTGTCAAGAGGAAGAGATAGTTGATCGCTCTCTTGTGTTGGTTCACTTGCCTCTAATAGCCCTATTCCGCCAGGCGATTGTTGACCTGCCTTCTCGTTCTGTAATGTCCACAATGTTTTGCGATGCTCTTCTAACATCTCTGTGCATGTCTTCAACTCCAACACCAACTTCTCATTCATAGCCTTGAGATTCTCATTCGTGGCCTTCAAATTCTCATTCGTTTGCTTCAAAGTCTTGTTATCTTTCTTGACACTCTCATAGTCATCACCCAAGGGCTTTGAGTTTGGGGTCTGCCTCCAATACAATGTGTTGTATTTGCTCTCCAATATCTCATACTTTGCCTTGAGGTCATCATGATCTTCTTTGAAGTAACGCACCTCCTTCAACTCTAAATTTTGTTGTTCCAAATTTTTTTTATGCTTAAGGTCTTCCAACTTCTCGTCTTGTAGTTTGTCCGCAAACTCGACAAACTTTCTGAAAGCCAAAGCACCATGAAGAACGGATGGTGTCATTTTCGTAAATGTATCAGTTATTTGCGCAAGAGCAAGTGTCAGTACAGCCACAACTCTAGCTGTACATGATAGAGAATACGTCGTTCTAAATATCTCGCCAAATCCTGCTGTTGAATTGCCTGAAGTGGGGTTGCATCCTTCATTTGTAGTGCCACCTTCATTAGGATTTCCTCCTACATTTGCAGGGCCACCTGAGTTCGTTTATAGTGCTCTCTTCATTTCCGCCATTTGTTGCTTCTCGGTGAATTTCAAATTGATTCCATCGGAGGAAACACTACAACAAGTTCTCCATCTCTTCTAGTGGAGGCATCTTTTGTACAATCTTGAGATCCTCTGGACCCAACAAAGCTAGCAACGGATGATCTTGGATAATCGGGGTCTCTTTGTCGTTGTTCACAGCAGCCTCGTCCTAAGAGTCCATCCTTACATCTGTCGGTTGAGTTGGATGCTCTTCATTTTGGTTTGGTGAAGTCCGAATTGCATTTTCAGGTTTGGACAATAGGCTTGGTCTTCTCCTTGATTTAGGAGACGGAGGGACATAGAACATGATGTCTTGTGCTGTGTCTACTAAAAACCGGTCAATACAAGCGTGAGCCTCCTTCACGTCTTGAATGTCTTCTCTATCTTCAATGTCTTTTATAGGATCTTCTTCTTGGTGCTTCTGTGACATCGATGTAGATTCATGTTCTGTTGGCTGAGGGAGCTTCATTGCAACGTTGCTTTTTGGCACCCCTTCTAACACGTTTTGTGTAGGGTTCAAATCCGTCGGTGGAGTCAAAAAGACCTCTCCCTCCACACCGTCCACAAGACCAGTGCTTCCTTTTGTGGGGTCCCCCATACAAACCAGTTCTACCGCCATTTTCTTTCCATTCAGCACTTCCGTACGACGCACTTGGATTTCAAGAGGGATCTGAATTGATTCCATAGCATCTTCTAATGCTTTTTTTTTTACTTGCTTCAGGAAGTTGCGCCTTCGGAACAAACATATCAAGGATATGTTTCTGATAAGTGGCAATGTTGCTACCGTAGGATACGTACTCCAATCCACCTGATGGCCCAGTATGAGTTCAGCGTAAACCATGCCTGCCAAGCTATAGTTAATTTTGCCCTTGCTCATAGCCTTCTCCGGAAATAAGGCCTTCCACACCTCCATCAAACGGTGCACAAAATGTTCATTGAGGCAATTCAATGGCTTAAAACAATATTCACGGATGTGAAGAGGGTGACACTCTCGAGGCCACAAGTTCTCAATGTGATACATTTTCACGTATTTGCGGCACAATTTAGAGGTCCAATACTCCACATCCTCTTTCTCCTAACCCGTCTCAGCCTTGATGTTGACATCATTCAAAATGTCAAACCGTAGCTCATGACCAACGCCCTTCGGTTTTGACTTCTTCTTACCTTCAGCTGCAGCACTACTTGCCCCCGCCATGATTGCTTGAGTGTCGAGTACTCACTTGCAATTTTAGAATGGAAATTTCTAATATATAATCCCCGTTCTCTCAAAATATATAATGTGCTTCACTGTCTCCAAACGTATGTAAGTAACCAAGGACCAAAATCCAATGTAGTATGATCAAAATATGACCCTCACTCTTCACCACATAGGAGCAACTAGCGCGTGAAGCAATAGTAGCACATCTGACATGGCAGTGATTCCCAAATGGAAGAGTGAAAGTGAGGAAATGTGAGTTGGCCGTCCGCCAATATACTCGTCCGCTTCCAGACCTAAAAGAGGCCCGGGACCAGACCTGTCCCGGACCACACGGACGTGGCCCGAGCCGGCGGACAAGTGGACGGAGCTGCCCCATCCGCCGCTGAAGCGGACAGGCGGACGGCGGACGACCCGAATACATCCGACCGCCCCGTCCGCCCCGTCCACCTAGTCCGTCGCCTAGTATTTCGAGGCGTCCAAATTTTTTCCAATTTGGCATGAGACCTAGGATTCTTCTCGTCTGCCTTTACTTACTGTCAGTTTTTTTGGGTCAATTAAAGTTTCAGCATCCTATGCTTTTGTCATTAACCCAGAAAATCAAAAATAGACAAGTTATAATCAGATTTTAAATAATCATTTAGAGGTCTTTGAAGTTTACAATGAGACCCTAAACCCTAAACCCTAGAAACCTAAAACCCTCAACTCTTAGTCTCCTACATTTCAGATTACGCCATTGTTTTGAGCAAATTGTAAATTTGTAATATTCATTTGAAATTGTATGCATACAAATTTTAACTAGACATAAAGGATATTATTTTTTTATTTATTTTTTCATCATGTAGGATATTTCAAAGGGAAAGAAAAAAACAAGAACATGATCAATATTAGTGATGAAGTGAAACGTTATAATTTACAATTGACCGAATTGAGATGGTGCTACAATCACAACAATTACTTGAAGGGTTTTGGTTTTTGGTTTTGGTTTTGGTTTTGAACCTCATGGACAATTTCCATTGACTTCAAGGTGTTTTGTACATATAGACTTATGGAGAAGCCAAAAATGTATATAACTTATGCATGTCACACACTTCAACGCCATGTTTGTACTGTATTTTGTAATGCACTTTTTTGATTAGGATTGTTTTAAAAGTAAGGGTATACAAAGAGTGTAAGACTTCACAACATTTCTAGAATTAGTAGAACTCTAAAACCCTGTCGTAATGAGAAAAGCATTATAATCTTCTAATCCATAAAAGATATGTTTTTCTGTGTGTTTTTTTGTTTTTTGTTTTGTTTTGTTTTGTTATGTTTTTTGTTTTTTTCTAGAAGAATTTGAAACGTGAAGCAATAAAACATTTTTAGTTTCTATTTGTATAAGTTCTTCTTTTATCTAAGGCTGGGTTTATACTGTGCCTAAGGCCGGATGGAAGGCCAACCGGATTTGCCTTCGATCCGTTCTTCAATCCGGCCCCAATTTTTTCCATCCGGCCCTACTTAATCTAAACCCCTTGGGCCGGATTCTAGGGCCGGATTTTGAATTCATGTGCTCTTCAATTTTCACAAGGCTCAATTAAAAAACGTCAATAAAAATATGCATGTTTATCTTTTATTTCTTTTTTAATTAAAAACAAAGATTTTTTTCATTTTTTTCATTTTTCTTTTTGTTTCTATATATTTTATTTTTAAAATACAAAAAGAAGTTTATTTATTTATTACTTAAAAAATAAAAAATAAATTTAATATTTTGGTTTTCCTCTTATATAGAATATGCATTTGTAATCAACATGTTTAATGCTAAAACATAGGTACTTTATTGTAGTCACTTAGATGATTTTCCTTTAAAATTAAATAAAGTAAATCCATAAGGGAGTTGCTCTAAAAACACCCGTGTCTAAGAGTGATCATGACGGAGAGGTACATTTTGCTTTAGTGAATGTACTAGCACATTTTAGGACATGGTCACTTTTAATGACCGTTGCCTTTCAACTTAAAAAAATTCATAACTAATTACAGAAAGATCTAAAAAATATGAAAGAAATCAAGTCACCAAAAAAATATGAGGATAAAGGGCCTAACATGCATTTCAAAATCTACTCTACAATTTTTTAAATGAATCTTTAATGTGTTTTTTTCTCCAAGATTTAGTGTATTTGAGGCTCATTTCCAAAAGCCCTCAACACTATGAAAGTCAAGTTTGTGATGGACACTCTTGTAGAAAATCTTGAATAAAAAAATCATAATCAATCATTTTGAAAATTGGATTTTTGAAGCTAAAATTAGATTTAAAATAGACTTTAAAAAATATATATATATAAACTACTAAGAATAGCAACTTGGTTAAGTATTATTAGACTTCAAAGTATAGTTTACACCAAAATTTTGTGCCTTGGATATTTAAACATTTAAAAAGATTTGGAAAAATGCCAAATAAAAAAGAAATTGAATCTCTATTCTCATAGATAATTTTCTTTCTTATTTAGTATTTAGGAAGCTTTAATTCATTTAATTAGGATTTGTTATGAGATTTCAATTTGTTTTCATCAATTTTTTTTGAGAATTCAACTTATGTCCTGTTATAAATTCTGAAAATTTCACTACATGCCATATTTATTTTATTTTATAATTAATTTTTAACGAATTTGACTCGAGCATAGGGTATTCCAAGTGATGAACTTCAATGTGTAGAAAAATGGCCCGTCCGCCGTCCGCTCGTTCGCCCGTCCGCCGTCCGCTGTCCGCTCGCCCGTCCGCCCGTCCGCTATCTCTCTGACCGTCCGCCGCCCACTGTCCGTCCGTTGCGCGGTCAGAGCGTCTGTCCGCGGGCTCCATCCGATGCAGTCATCCGCAGTTCATCGAGGCTGTGCGATTGGACACGCCAGGGCATATTGCCCGTCCGCCCGTCAGATTCGGGCAGTGATGTCAGCATCGGCGGACAGTATAAAGAGGGGCGCGGACGGCCCATTCTGCACAGTTGTTTCCCTTGCGGAGTGGGCAGATCCAGCGCCAATTGGTATCTGTGAGCCCCTTCCGACTTGGAGCGTGAACAACTGTGAATGAATTAACTTAATTTTTTTATAATCTCTTCATCACCTTCTCAATTATAGAAATTGTAAACTTCTCACTCAAACATTGCATTCGGTGCGGAAAAGAAGGATTACCATGGCTCCAAAAGGATTTCCCAATCCACTGAAGAAGAGTACAAAGGAAAAATCACAAGACATGGATTGAGACGCCTACTTCAACCATTTTTGTGTGGCTGAAGAGGGATGGCAATACGAGCCCAAAGCAGTATGGACTTGCACAACGTGCCGAGAGTATGTGAAAATGTCACACATTGCGAAACTCTGGCCAGCAGATAACACAGCTGTGTTAGAGAGACAAGTGAGACGGTGGGAAGGTCCCATGAACACTTGCAAGAGTGAACATTTCAAGCAGAGATACGAGAAGATTTGGGCATCTTGCGGTCTAGGTGCTTCCAAACCAAATATCATGAACTATTCCACCATGGCAATGATTTGGGCGGAGATTGTACTTCAGAAAGACGTGGATTGGCGTACGGTGCCTGCAAAGGACAAGAAGACCAAATTGAGCTGTGACAAAGCGGTGATAGACACCAATTGGGTTGGCCCAAGTGATTGCATGCCGGAGTGGTCTAATCGGGGTCAATTTGGATTTCCTCCGGAACCATTGCCAGATGCAGAGGACAATGATGATGATGACAAAGAAGACTTACCACCTCTTCCTCCACTTCCACAAAGGCATGAACGTCGAGAAGAGCGCGAAGACTTGGACTTCCAAAATCAATTGCGAGAGGCAACAAGAAATAGTATTTTGGATCAAGGTCGCCCGCGTCAACAACAGTCACCACCTCGTCATGATCGTGATGTGTGTTGTCCACAATATGGAGGAGGAAGTTTACATTTTAGCCCTGGTCCCCACGATGACTTCCAAAACATACGAGGAAGCCATGGAAGCACAAGGTTCACGGACTACGGTGGATCTCAATATGGTGGGTCGCAATTCTATCCGGGGACGGGAGGGCCGGACTCATATGGGCCTCATGGAAGCTCATTTTACACCGGCTCAAGCGAACGAGGGACAAGAGGGTCCGAGGCAAATGCATCACCTCCTCCACCTCCACCATTTGGAGGTCCATACTTCTCCGATTACGGACAAGGAGGAGGGTCTGGCGGATATGGACGATCTGGTGGCTTCGGTCCCACACCCCAAGGTCAAAATGACGATAGTAGTTCGGATTCAGAATAGAGTATAATGTAGTTTTAACTATTTAAGGATAGAGTAGAAGATGTCTTTTGACTTATTCGGAGGTTATGGATTTACTATTATTGTTTAAATGTATTTTGTGACCACTTTTGTGACCATTAGTGGTCAATGATGTCACTATTTAAAACTTTGAACATGCACATCTATTGATCATGTTTAGTTGTAGTACCAAAAATCTCTTCTTGGAAATGCTTGACAGTGTTTTTTCTTTTTTAGATTTAGTGCAAGGGTACCGAATGCAATGTTGACTTTCTGTATTCTTTACCTGCTCTTGGAAGTTGGAAATGAGATTGAAATACAATTAGTTCTGGAGAAAAAATTAGAATCCAAATTCATTTGGAAGAATTGTATAATAGTATTGTGGATTTTGATTAGCCCTAATGTAATTGGGCTTATACACATTAAGCCTTCCAATTTTTCGTGTCACAAAGTTCATAGGTTTGACTTGCAAGAAATATTTGATCTCTTTTTTGCAATTTGAACACCCTCATAGGTAAACATTATAATTTTTAACTCCATAAGGGATATTGTTGTGCTTTCTTTTTTTCCATAATCTCTAGCATGTCTAGTTTGAATTTGTACTGTTAAAAACTTGAAATTCCAAGAAAATGATAAATGTAATGAAAATATTGACATTTCTTCAGAAGTAAAAATTTCAAGAAATTTAAGGAAGTTGAGAAGAAGCCTTGGGTCTATTTTTTTAAATTATTAGGCATTGAAATGTCCAAATGCCCAATTCCTCCCAAATAAGAAGACCTACATGAAGCTTATTGAATGAAAAGGGGGAAAAATCACCCTAAAAATGAGACGGTAGAAATGAAGCGGACGATCTAAAAATCGCCCCCTCTGGCCCGTCCGATCACGCAGACTATTCGTCCGCTCGATCGGACAGGCCAGAGGGGGCGGACGGCCACCCCGTCTGCCTGATCGGACAGCCTCTGTCCGACCGTGCGGACCAGACAAGGCGTCTGCCAACCCTAAACCGTCCGATCGGACGGCCAGGAAGAGGCGGACGGCCAGTCCGTCCGCCCGATCGGATGGACTTGACGGGGCGGCCGATCGGACGGCCTCCGTCCGCTGTAGGACTGGAATGAGGCCATCCGCCGCATATAAGAGAAGCGGACGGACCATCCGCTCTCACTTTTGCCTTCCCCCTTGCATGCAGAGAGAGCGGAGAGCTTGGTGGTTTGACCTCCATTGGCTCCTTTCTTTGGGTGGATAAGAGTCTAATATTTGGAGTAACTCTTGCCAAATTTTTTATAAAACTTTGACGTTCATCATTCTACCGGTTTATCAACATGCCAAGGGCGAAGAAGGCTTCCAAGGAGCCAAAGGGAAAAGAAGAAGCGTCTTCTATTTAGTGGACAAGGGAGAATCCCTCGGAGAGTTGCAAAGCATTCTTAATCGAATTGATTGTGAAGTTTTATGAGACAGAGACTATAGTGTCTCTTGACACTAAATATGTGCGATATGAAGAGGACTGCATCGAGAAATTCTTCGTGGATATGAGGCAGAGGATGTTGGACGCCTTGCACGTATCGCAGTGGATTCATGAAACGAAGAAGAGGAATTTTTCCAAATTTCTTGACAGCAAGGTGCATAATGCATTATGGAATGCTTCGGTCATTTTGGATAAATATTGGAGGAAGAAACACGGAAATGATGAAGCCTTTGAGCATGTCATTATGAAAGCGGATTTATTCACCAAAAGGTGCCAACCATTTAGGAGGAGGCATAATAGAGCAGGGTCAATTGGTTGGTGGATGAGCAAGCTTGGAATGGACCAAGCACAAAATACATGTCGCCTTCTAATAGCCCTTCCAGAAACGGCCATGGTGATTCCCGTAAATAACAAAATCATGCGGGGTGGCTATGCTACAATTCGGAGAGTGCGAATAGAAGGATGTGCGGAGATTCATCCATCATGGGAGTTTGCAGCAAAGATGTCTCTCCAAGAAGGTGAACGACCTGCTTTTGCAAAGATGGAACACAATACTAAGACTATGGCAGTGAGGATTCCGCATGCTGAAGTGATACGTTTTTTTGCAATGCACTCCAAAAAGAATGAAGGATACTCATTCTGGTGGAACGGCGGTATATTGCGTGAAATCATGCGTCAGGATGACGACTATCTAGACAACATAGCCCTTCGAGTGCAGTATGAGCCGCGTATAACAGAAGAAGAAATCATTGCTGCTAAAAATCTGAAGCGATTTAGAGCCAAATGCGTGGAGCTTGCATGGGCATTACTGCACATCATGAATGCGGTGCACACCGCTGGACATCTCCACAACGACATTTCTCCGGACAACATCATGTTTCATTTTCCTGAAGATGAGTCCCGGGTTTATATTGAAGTTTGTGATTGGGGGATGACTACAGTGATGAGCGAGCCCATGAAGTTGTTGTATACATTCACATCAACAGCTAAAAAGGACGAAGCTATAAAGATGAGGTGGTGGGTGGATCCCACTATTACCTATATACACGGAAGAGATGCGAATGTGCAAAACATCCCTTCTCTTTCCATGCAATCCGAGCAATATGCTATTGCTAAATTAGCTGAACGGATCAGTAGGCAGTGCATGTCGGAGGCGTATCACAAGTTGCAGCATGAATCAAGTAGCTCACATGTCAAGTACCTCCATCAACAATTTGCACAGGTGTTTGATACTTACTTGAAGCGCGTTCAGAACAAAGAGAGTACTTTGGCACAAGTCATCTTCCGTTTTAGTACTTCATTCAACTGGCCTATTCCGGATGAACACTTCCGTCGTTCATATTGAAGTTCAAGAATAGTTTATATAACTATATAGGCTGGTAGTATGCATAGATGCCAAGTAGTATGTATGCGAATTACATAGTTGCATAGCATATGTGCACCATTTTGATTTTTTAAGACCAATGAATGCCAATGTAGTTGGACTTTTATGTGCCTTTGTAATTGACGAGGATATTTTAATTGATAATGATTTTTAAAGTATGTGAATTGTCCCTATCTTTTGTCATTGTTGGTTTGCAATTTTGCATAGAAAAGTCTAAAACCCTACAATTACGGAAATTGTGATTTTTTAAGTTGGTATTTGCAAGATTGGGAAGTTTTTGTTTTAAATTGTATGGTCTTCCATTGTTCAATTTGCCATATATGGTTGAAGATATTCAATTGGACAATGTATTATGTATAATTGTAAATTGTCTTCTAGATTCTAGAAGCATGGTTTTTTGTTTGGTATCAATGGTATGTTGTTAATTTTTTTAATGCAACGGGTTTGTCGGCTTCATTAAGATGTTAAAAAAAAATAGTAATTACCCCCTAAATGCTTGAGGCACCAAAATATTAAATATGGTGTTTGCAAAACTTTGAAGTTCAGTAAAACCTAACTATTTTTCATCATTTTAGTAAGCTAATAATTTTGAAAAATTCTTTTTGAAGTCTACTTTTGGCTCCAGAAGTCCGATCTTGCAATTAAAGGACAATGATTTTTCTAAAAGAGATATTATGCAAGGATACCTTGTGCAATCTTGACTTTTCTTTTGTGTTAAGAGCTTTTGGAAATGAGCCTCAAATACAGTAGATCTTGGAGGAAAATTCACATTGGAAATTCATATTAAAAAATTATAGAGTAAATTTTGTAAAGCCGTAAATTGATTGGGGTAGTGCAAGTTTGGCCCATTAACCTCATATTCTTTGGGTCCCCAATATTTTAGATTTGCCTTGCCAAAAAGGCTTCAATTTTTTTTTGCGATTTTAACAGCATCATAGTCAAATGTTATAATCTTTCATTCTACAAGTGATATTGTTGTGCTTTTTTTTCCTATGCAATCTCTAACAAGTCTAGTTTGAATTTGTATGGTTACAATTCCAAAAAAATTGATACATCTTACCCAAATGTGGGCTCTTTGTTCAATTTAGAGCAAATTAGAGGAAGTTGAAATTTGAAAACAAGGCTTGGGCATGTAGGGGTTACAACATCCTATGGTTATTTGGATGATTGAATTTGTTTGAACCATCAACCATTGTTCTTTTGGGCCAATTGAAGGCCCAAATGCCTAAAAAAAAATGGATTGCACCAAATCTATAGGTTAAATTTGAAGAAAAATTGGATGATAATGCCAAATTGTTCGAATTTGAAAGAAAAAAATTAGATGAAATTGCGCACATCAAATGTAACTCATCTAAATATGTGGATGAAAAGATAGTTCTATCCAAAATATAAATGAATACTAAAAAATTTAGTAACATTATTTTGTCATATATTGCCACTTTAGCAATTCTCCAAAAATTGGAAAAAAAACCATGGTTTCATCCCTAGACCGAAGTTTACCCCATTTTCCGCCCGATGCCCCAATCGGACAACCCCACACCGACCCGCCTTCCCGTCCGCCTCCCCATCTGCCCTCCCCGTCCACCCTCCCCGTCCGCCCTCCCGTTCGCCTCCCATCCGCCCCGTCCGCCCCGTCCGAATCCCCGTCCGCCCATCCGCCCGTCCGTTGGACGGAGACGGTCGGAACGTCCTATGTCGGCGGACGTTCGAGAACCGGCGGACGCTGGACGTCCAAACGTCCATGTAACCCTGGCCTTTCTAAACCTCAACCGTTAACGGCTACAATTTTCAATACTTAAATTTCCTTCTATTATATGTTAGAAATCATGCAAATGCTGAAATTTGTTTGCCTTCTTAGACCCCGACTGTTAATGGCCATGTTTTTTTTAATTTTGATTTATTTGCAGCATATGCAAAAATTTGGTCAATGTTGCAATTAATTTTGCTTTTCCTAATAGACAGCCATTAATAGCCATGCTTTTGAAGATTTAAGCTTATTTCCAACATATGCTAGGAATTTGATCAAATGCATCTATTTTTTTCTATTTTCAATGCATAGTTGTTAATGGCCACATTTTTTTGGATTTAAGATTGTTTATGCTATATGCTAAGATTTAATCAATTGTTGCAATTTATTTGCCTTTCTAATGGACAGCTATTAACTACCCTATTTTTTTAGATTCAAGTTTGCTTTCAATATGTGCTAGAAATTGGTCAAATGCTGCAATTTGGGAGGTCTTTCTAATGTCTAGCTATTAACAACCATGATTTTTTAGATTCAAGTTTGTTTACATCATATGCTAAAACTTGGTCAAAATAATGCTACAATTTATTTTGCCTTCCTAATTGACAACCATTAATAATTAAGTTTTTTTGTATTTAGGTTTGCTTCCAACATATATTATGGATTTGGTTGAATGCTACTATTTTTTGGCCTTTCTAGTACACAAATATTAATGGTCACTTATTTATGATTCCTTCTAATATATCTCTAAGAATGGTCAGATGCTACAATTTCTTTGGTTTTCTCAATAATGGATAGTCTTTAATGTCCACTATGTGAATTACATATTGTAATATATATACACACACACAAAAGTAAACTTTTTAAATCTTAATTTAGATTGAAAGAGATTCATTTTTTAGGGTCTAGATACCAAATGCTAAACCTCTATATTTGCTATAGATTTTAGAGAAGTTTGGCCAATACAAATTTCTCGTTATTATTGGTTAGCCATTAATAGCCAAGCTATTTTACAACTTCATTCAATATAAATAGAGTTGTTTGAATTAAATGTGATTTATATTTTATAGTTCAATTACATTAATCATTTTTTTTAATGCATGACAATTGATTATATTTGGACATCATTTCAAAGTTGTTGATTCAAAGTGATCTACAAGCACAGAGATTAGATGCTGCACTTCAACTTCTTTCTCGAGATCAATTGGAATTACAATTCCATGGCTTTTTGAAAAAAAAAATTGTAAACACTTCTTCTCATTTTCAACAGTTGAAGTATCAACCAAGGGCAAAATTAAAATATCAGTATTCTTTTATGTTGTATGAATTTCTTTGCTGGTTGTAAGGCCATTTATTGAAAAATCATCTCATGAATTTAACTATACATTTTGTTACTTGTGGTTACATGGAAGGAAATGGAGTTTTGTATGTGGTTGTGACAAACAATGAGGGAAATACAATAGATGTTACTAATAATATTATTAAATTATAGAATATCAATTGAGTGTGAACAAATGTTGCATTTTAAAATAATTGAAAACTAGTGAAGATCTTAAAGTTTTTTCTGACAAGATATTTATCATATGGGATGGCAACCATCGTTTGCAAGCACAGTTGCCTATTATCAACCAAGATCTTACAAACAACTTCTCATAGCATTATACTATTGAAAGTGTTGTTTTAGAAATCAAGGAGGGACATTGCAATTATATTGTCAATATTTCATGAAGTCAATAGGTAATCCCTTTAATTTCTTTATTAATTTTCATTTCATTTGACTTTTTAATCTCTAAATCTTATTTGCTTTTGTTTTTGTTAAAACCAAGAAGAAGTCAAAACAAAAAACTCGGTTCACTTTGACTATTGAAGCTCTAAGTGGAGTCTCACACAATGTTCAATTCATATTTTTTTTCATTTTGAGTTCTTCCTTCCATTCTTGGTATTAATTTGAATAAATATTTTCTTAGTTTATTATGTATAACATGTATAACATGTATATGTATAACATTTGTCATCAAGAGCAACTATACTTATTTTTTAAAATCATTCACTTTATGCAACAAGAATTTGGTGAAGATAATTTTTCATTCAAAATTAAAGAAGAAGTTTTCCATTACAAATCCTAAGTATACCATGGCTTACTTAGAGAAAATAATGTGTCATTGTGAAACTCATAATGAAAGTTTAGAGATGATTTAAGAGAAACTTTGGATGTTGAGAGCTATCTTCAATAATGGACACTTTTATGAAGATTCATTAGGAGTTAATACATTTATTTAATGTATAATATATGACTACTATATTTGTTTTAAATATTCCATGTTTAAGATATATTTTTTAAAATTTAAAGGCATAATTATAAAAATAAAATAAAATGAATGTACCATTTTCGTCATTTAAATTTGCATAAAGGCTCATGATGAAAACTACATTTATCACTTAATCATTCAAAAGCATTGTTCAAGATTTAGTGCTTGTAATGTTTATAAACCTTGTCACCAAATTTATATCTAGCCTTTTTGGCTCACTTTTGTTGCTCCTTCTTTTGAGACTTGATAAATGTCACCCCTATAATGGTGTTATGATGTATTGCAATTAATCTATTCATGTGCTTAATAGTAAGACATAATAAACCATTGTACCTATTTTCATTGTGTGTTTGCTTGTACATACTATCTTTTTTTAATGTTTTTCAATTTTTGGAAATATATTGGTTTAATTTTTGGTACAAAATTGCATAGCAATCATATTCATTTGTTGTTCATTTGTACTATAGATCCTTACATCTAATTCCATAGTCATAGGTCCCTAATGGATTTACAAACCCTAAAAGGAAAAAAATTGGAGGCTTACAAGCCCACATGCTCATAGACACATACTAGCATCCTTGGAGTCATTCTTTATGGATTTTTTTGTACTTTGAGCGCTTGCTCACATTTCTTGTGCTTTTGAAGTTCTTTCTTGAAGGATGTAGGAGTTCCTTCAAGCTTTAGCTTGTGATTTTATACTCAATGATGCTAGTATGTAAGCTTAGAAATGTGAGCCTATGAGCCTTAACCCCTGAACGGCTTGGAGGCCCTTTGTGACCGTATCTAGTGGTTTTTCACGTATTTGCGCATGTAGTTGCCTGATTTAGGGGTTCTTCAAATTACGAAAGTTGGAGCAGCTGCAAATGCGCGTCGAATGGTCGGAGCCACTTCTCGCAATATTTAGTAGAATGCTGTCAAAGGAAGAGAATACACAATTAGACCTACGAATAAGCAGCGACCCGGCTCCTAAGTATACGGCAATTGGAGTGACACCCCTTCAAATCCACTTGCAATTTCGACTCTAAAATTTTTGTTGACGGTCCTTGCAGCATTGTAAGCCCATGCACAGGAACGATTGCCCAACGTCCAAGAAGAGAATTTCACATAAATCCTGAAGTTGGTGCATGAGACAGCGCAGTGTGAGGTTCGATGAATTGTCCCAAAATTCTGTGCATCGCTTTAGTCCATAGCCTCGTAAAAATTTCTACGTGACCTCACGACAACACAAAAGCAATCGGAACGGCTGGAATCCCAACTCACCATCGAGAACGAACTTCTTGAAATTCGTGGGTCACCGTATTCATTTGATATGGTGCTGTAGAGGAAAAGCCCGAGGGCCATTCAAGGGTTAAGTCTAGTTGTAAGTTGGTACTTTACAACTATTGAAGGTGTTTATAACATACATACTTATAATATAGTACCTTATATCCATAGAAGGTGCTTATAACATAGGTACCTATAGCATAAACACTTATAATATAATTAAGTACCTATAATATAAATATTCATTAGAATCTTTTTTCCTTCATCAAATAGCAAGGATTGGATGGCATATGATAGGTTTAACAAATACTTTGAAAAAAACGTTAAAAATGATTTTAAAATATAATTTTAAAATTATATTCAAAATTATAAAACTCTGATAGTCTAAAATAGCTAAAGTTCGGTCACATCATATTGTGATTATTTTATTATCTTTTATTATTATTTATTCAAAAAATATTTTTAAAATTAAATATTTTAAATATTTATTTTTTAATATTAAATAATATGGATAGCATTGTGCTTGTTCACAGCTTAGAGAACCTTTTGGAGGGGGGCCCTTTTAAGGCCTAAATTTTTTTCTAATGCTATAATTGCAGAAAGTACTAATAAAATAGGTATCTACAACATATGCCTATAATGTAGGCATCAATAATAGAGATACGTATAACTATTAGTATAGTTAAAGTCAACAACAACAAACAAAATCTATTATAAAAAAATTAGAAACAATATGAGGAGGAATCAAGTGATTTGGTACAATTTAGTGAGCCATTTAGTTAGATTTGTAGTATTTATTAGTATCATAGAAGTCAACAAAGATAACTAAAAAATACTATAACTATTAGAAAACACTATAAAAGATATTATAGAAGTAGAAAAGGAAAATTAGAAGTAATTGCACTTAGTACAATTTCTTTGCAATCCTTTTTATTTAAGTGGTGAACCCAAAAATACAAAAAAAATCAAATGCAACTAAAAATTAATACAATGGAGGGAGGTCATGGATACTACAAGGTGATTATGATTATGATTCACAAGGATGATATTGTGGTGTTTATAAGTTTGATGGTATGAAATTAACTTTACTATTTGAACTTTTTAATTTCATGTAGAATTAGAATTAGAAATAGGAATTAGACCATAATATTAGAATTTTAGACTCAAATTTTAATTTAAGATTAGAATAAATAATTTTTTATATATTCTAAAAATATCTTACATATTAAAAATAGATGAAAATTGAATAAGGTATGCTTGGATGAAGTTTGGTAGTAAGAATGGACGAAAAATTAGAGAATTCATCCAAGTGAATTTGAGAGAGGAATTTTAGAATTTAGATTAAAGTCAAAAGATAAAACTTAAACTAAAAATTAATTTGATAGTTTAGATTGGTAGAATTTAGTGGATGACGTTTTAGAGTATTAATTAGTGGTCCACCTTTATTTGTCTATAACTTTTGCTAGGAAAGTCATATTTTCAAATGTCTTATTATTTTAGAAATTTAATTTTATGCTTAAGAAGTAAAAATAAGAAAACCCTAAAAATATGAAGTGTAAAATAGAATTCTAGAGTCATAAAGAATTAGTATGTAATTAATTAGAATCTTTTGAAGACAAGTAAGGAATACAATTATAAAAATGTATCAACTAGGATATCTTATAAAGATTTCAGAACTAATTTATATTCAAAAAATAGATTGATATTAAGAAAGAACACATAGGATGAAGTTTAGCCTTAATTTAGTTTAGATTTGAATGAAGTTCTTAGTTATTTGATTATTATTTTGGAATAAATCTTTAGAACCTAGAATTTTAACCCCTAAATCCCTATTGTCTTATTGATGGACAAAATGAATTTTGGGTAGGCTCCTATAGTCTCAATTTTTGTTGTGATTTTTTGAATTTTTTTTCAAAAATATAAAAATACATTAACGTTTGAGAATATAATTTTTTTTCAATCAATGCCTAAAAGCAAAGTTATGCCACCTTTAAGTCCAAAGGAGAGTTTGTTTAGCAAGTCAACAATCCATAAAAATTCACACATAGTCAAAATAATTTTTTTAATATTTGGTATCTTTATAGAAAGTGCTTTTGTCTATACAAAAAGATTTGATTCATTCTATTTGGATTAGTAATGAGAAAGTTATCCACAATTTGGATTAGTAATGATAAAATGGTTGTCATTCATCCACAATTTGGAGATTTCATGTAAGAGGTTTTTTTTGGTGAAGTTTTCTGGCAATTTACAAGGTTTATTTCATGTTTTTTTCCAATAGGCATGGTGCCAGGTCAAAAAATCAGATGCAATTTTGTATCAAATTGACAAAAAAAAATACTAGTGCAAACAAGCGGTTGGGACAAGGCAGATAGTTGGGACAATAACGGTGTTTCAAACTTAAAATTTTGTATAAGTCCATAAAGTGAACCTATTTTTTTTCAACTACCAACAATGAGAAATGACACATTCCTTTATGTCCAAAAGTTCACATTGTAAACAATATTCCAAAATTTTCACTTCAACCATTTTAAAAATTTTTTAGCATGATTAAGAATTTAAACATGAGGATATTGGTTATTTGGGGGGGCTTTACTCATTTATTTTCATTGTCCAACCATTAGACTTGGATGTTATTTACTTATATATATTTTATACAATGGGTCTTCCATCTGAACAATAAAAATAAAAATAAAAATGAAAACATTAATTACTTGTATAAATGATATTATATGCCATCATTACCTATATGAAAAACATTCCACCATGTTCTTGGCTTCATAAATAATTTATTGCTTTTCTACAAATGACAACCATGTTCCCCTAGGAAGTACTACCATGCAATCGTGTGGAAAAATCACTGAATATTTCATAATACAAATGTTTTGTCTTCCTTGACATACAAAAATATAATAAATATGGATAATTTTTCATTTGAGTTTCCATTGAGTCATTCATAGTTTGATACACAATGTCAAAAAACAATTGGCAATAAAAAACTGAAGACGTGCACATAAACACAAAAGAAACGAAAACAACTTCAATTACATTTGTCTTTTACAAGTACATAAATGAAATTTTTTATGTTTATATATGTTAAATTGTTCAAGTTACATTATAGTATTCAAAGTACTTTTAATTGCATTCTCTTCTTTGTCTAATACAACAATTAAAATATACAATAACAATTTAGATATTATGTATAGCTTTGTGTTTGAATATATCAAAGCATTTTACACGTTTTGGGCATGGAGATATTATATCCAAATGATTAATTATTTTTTTAATACAACCAACAAATTCTAAATTAAACAAGACCACAAGAGGCATATCTAGTGTTGTCACATTTAAGTCACATAACATATAAGAAAAATCAAAGATTCTTACAACTTCCCACACATTAGATTTTTAAGCAACAAAATGACAAAGCTCACCACATTGAATTTTATTACATTTCTATTTCTAAAGATGTAGTAATGATGCTATGGCTTATTATTTGTTATTAAAAAAACCCGTAGTAATGCTTTAAATTAGGAATTAGAGCAATTTGTTTGATTATTGTATTGTTGAAATCACCTACCAACCGAAAAGCTAGAACTATTTGAACGAAAATTGTATTCCTCATTTAATCATTACAAGAAAATTAAACTCTCCATGTCTATAAACCAAAAATAAAAATACTAAGATGATGAGGCTTACATTAGTTTGATAATTCTAATGTAAAAAAATAAAAATCTCCTAAAAATAACATTTTGCTAATCCGCTCCTTGGCAAGACGTTACGTTTGGCCCCTTTTTCTAGTAGACTACATGTTCAAAATAAACATTTAAATACTTCTCACATATAAATATCGGAATTTTTAAAGAAATGACTATACAACATGCATGTTAAGTTCTTGCCCAACATGTGTCAACTTTATAAAATATTGAGATTTGTTTTAGTAAACAAATGACCTAAGAAATAAGTTTTAGAGTTTTAAATGTAAGAAATGACAATTGCATTCATAACTACAAAGATTTCTTATCAATTCGGTAATTCTGACACAGCCATTATCAAAGATTACCATCTTTCAATTCATAAGTGTATTTTGAATTTCAAAATTTGGTTGTGTACTCTTCAACATTTTATTTTTCCTTTCGTTTCCTTGCAATTCAAAACAAAATGATACAATTTATCAAAAAATTGCCTTTATGTTGGACATAGAAAAAATCCCTAACATCTCCTAATTCCTAAGCATTATAAGCAGTCCTTAATATTAGGGATTCAAAGGAATTACAAGTCAAATTGCTTTCACAAATTGCCAAAAAAAATTAGATTTACAATTTAGGGTTTAGGGTTTAGGATTCACATACTTAAAAAAACACCTTACATTAATAATCATACTTTATGATACATTGGATGTTTAGTTGCTTATTAGTTGGATAATATCGCCATTTATCATCATTAGTGGTACATTGGATGCTGCAACGGATAGCTGGTGAATGGTCCATGGGCGGCGACCGACTGTGCAGGCAGGTAGATGTCGAAGGCAGTTGCTCTGGCATCGGAGGCGGTCAGCGACCTCAGCGGCCGGCCGGTGGCCAACAGACCAAGCGGTGGACAAGTTTGCGTCCGCCAAGAAAACTAGCGCGGGCGGTCGGTGAGCGAACGGTTCGCGTCACTGATGAGGTAGGGTTTGGCGGACAATTGGTCCACATCCACCGCCGGACCGCATTTCAGCCATCTGTCCAATGGATGGTAGGTCCTGGGTCGCTCCATGAGGTCTGGAATAAGTCCGGCGATGGACACATTTAGGTCTGGTGGTGGATGGAGGTATAATTGGAAACAACCTTGGATTAGTCCTCACTTCAACTTTCCTCCCAAAGGAAACCAAGTTGGATGTGCTACTGTTGCTTTTAGCGCCAATTGCTCCTATATGCTAGAGAGTTGGGGTCATTGACTTTTCGTTACGTGTTCTTATTACTATATTCACTCGTCCATGCATATTTTACGACTCTATTGGGGCTAAATCTTTTATCATATGTTGCTTGGACATTGAAGTTGTCAATCATGAGTGGTAAAGGTGGTGTGTTTGGTAATGGAACGACTTCAGGAAATGTCAAAAAGAAGATCAAAACCAAGGGGGCCCCACAACCGTTTCACTATGACATTTTAGATGATCCCAACATCAAAGCGGAGGACCGTTGGGAAGAGGAGAAAGCGGAATATTGGACCTCCAAATTGTGCAAGAAATATGTCAAAATGTACCACATTGACAAGTTGTGGCCTCGGCAGAGTCACGAAAGGCACACGGAAGATTTTTCTTGCAAGCGACACACTTGCAAGGCCCACATTTTGCCTATCGAACTAAGGAAGAATGGCGGGCCCTCTTCAAGGACAAGACAACAAAGAAGGCATACATAAACTATAGCATGGCATCTATGGTCTATGTTGAACTCATTTTGGACAAGAAAGTGGATTGGAACACATTTCCAACAACAAAGCAGGTTCCTCTTCAAATTGGAGAAAATCAAAAAATGTTCCCGATACATACAATCTATAGGCACAATCACTACTAGTATTACAAAATACTAAACCACTTATGGAGAAGGTCGCGGAGATCAAAGGAGGTGTATCAAAGCTTGTCTCTACGCAACCTTCAACAAACGCATGCAACACTTCCTTGGAAGGTGTGGAAGGTGTAGAATGAGAGGTGTTTTTAACATCACCTACATCTTTGATATCCACACCAAATGTAACAACCATGGTTGAAAGAAGTATTGTTCTATAAGAAGAGAACTTTGAAAAAGAATGTGGGCCACGTTTTTTCACAATAGAAGAGGGAGAAGTAGCAAGGGCAAAATGCAAAATTGATGATCTCTTAGATACAAATGCTCTCGATTTTATGGAGTAAAATCCACCGAATTCGTCTTTACTAATGACATCGACCCCCACATTCCGCCGAAGTAGTGAAGTGCTTTCTTCACGAAAAAATGGAAAGGAAATGGAGGATTTGGAAATAATTTCAAGCATCGATGGGGCAAAGATTAAAGAAACATATCCGCTTCTATCAAATATGAATATGTCTGATTTGCAATTTTTGAATGAAATACCCAATGCAAGAGTATTGGAAGACATGTTGCGGATTGGTTTTTGGTGGAGTACTTTCATGAAAGAGCAATGGATCTCAAGGGCTCAGAACGAGCCAAGCAGTTCTAGTCCCCCAAATGTGGATCAAATGTAGCTGATTTTGTTAATACTGCTTCTACATTGTCATTATCAGCTGGTCTATTATCGGAAATGGCTCCAAATTTTTTGGCAATGGCAGTGGAACTATCCAAAATGTCGCTTACATTGTTGAGTGGTGCCTTGGCTTTTTTAAAATTCATCTCGTATGTGGATAAGCTTTTGAATGAGAAGGGGGATTATTTAAGATGATTCATTGAATACGAGGAAGAATGCCCAAGATGAGGATGAAGTGTGACGAATTGGAGAAGGAGTTGGAGACATAGAAGAGGAACTTTGAACACAAGTACGCTACAGTGCTTGGTCTACGGGAACAAATCAAACGATTTGAAGAGCGAATAGCCGAGTTGGAACAAAATGGGGCCACAACCAACAATGATGTGATCATTTTAACTGGGGAAGAAAGTCAAGAGACCTGTGATGACCTCTCTTTTCAATTGAAGAAAGCAGAAGCATTACAAAAGTCTAACATTTTGAAAGTAAATGACATTAATGATGTCAACAACAACAAAGCGGCAATGCGTACATGGATATCCATGAACCTTCCATTACATTCGTGGATGCTTCCATGCAAACTAAAGGGGATGAGTTAGAGGATGTCAAACAGAAATTGGATGAGGAAATCCACAAAAAGGTCTTTGCTCAAGCGGAGTTAGAACGATTAAAACAGGCAATGGACATTAAAGAATATCTACCTTCCAACAGATTGAAACTTCACTAGTTGACATGGGTACAAAACCTCTAAAATATATTGTCCGTAGTATTGCAAGTACCAAAAAGGGTTGAGAAACGTGCAAAGAAGTCCGATGAAGATTGCAATGCCGTTATGAATTGTTTAGAGAAATTCAAGAACATAGTTGCTCAACATCCGGGGGGGGGGGCGACCGACATTACATGTTGGGGAGACATGGATGTCATGTTCGAGTGTTTAAACCACACAAAGAAAAAAAAAACTCTTATCAATAGGGCCCTAGAAGCAGAGGAAGGATGGGTCCCTTATGACATGTGGTCAGTACACCTAAAGACGACGGAGAAGGATGTAGTGCATGCTCGTGATCCTATAGCAGGCATCTTGGAGGATCACTGTTGTATTTGTCGAGGTCTTTATGGCCCTGAAGGCGCCTTAATCATGGGCCAATGTCGCCACACTTTCCATGTGATATGCATAATGAAATCATCACTTCATCGTTCAGTTTGTCCTCAATGTCATTGTCCTTTGAGCCCTAGGTTCTACTACTACAACAATGGCAGTGTTTTATGAATACAGAATTATGACTGAGGATGACTAGCGACTGCTTGCAGTCATATTCTTGAAGGCCAACACTTTGGGGAGAAATATGACTTCAAAATAAACTACCAGTCATTTTTACGCCTTGTACTTCACAAGTGTATACTATACGACCATTAGGAATACCAAAGTATTTCATAGGGAACATAGGGAACATGTTTGGGAACGTTGAGTCATAGTATCATTTATATTTTCATAGTAGTGAATTTTTTTTTTGGGCAATTCAAGAAAAATACGAGCAATTCTAAAAAAATTATAAATAAGCCATCATTTAAAATTTTGAAATCCTAATCACCTATTTTTTCGGATTTTGAATCCTAGACACCACTTTTTTAGTGTTTTAAGACCCTAGCCATTATTTTTTTAGGATTTTAGAACCGTAGACGCCATTTTTTAGGGTTTTGAAACCCTAGCCGTCACTTTTTGTGGTTCTTCTTCTTTACCTTCTATTGTCTCTTAGCTCTCATTTGTTGTTGCTTTTTGTTGCATCTCAACTCTTGTTTCTTGTTGCTCTTTACTTCATATTTCTTGCTTCTTATTGTTGCATCTAAATTCTTTTTTTCTCTTGCATTTGAACTCTTTCTTGTTTTTAGTTCTTGTTTTGTAGTTCTTGTTTCTTATTTCTTTTTGTTGCATCTACACTCTCATTTCTTGTTGTTTCTTGTTATGTCTTAGTTGGTGCTTTTTATTTCTTCTTGTGTCTTAGTTGTTGCTTCTTACTTCTTCTTGTGTTTTAATTATTACTTCATGTTGTATCTTAGTTGTTGTTTCTTGTTTTGTGTTTTTTCTTGCGTTTTAGTTGTTGTTTCTTGTTTCTTGTTATGTCTTAGTTGTTATTTCTTGTTTCTTGTTGTGTCTTAGTTGTTGCTTAGTTGTTGCTTCTTATTTTTTGTTGCATCTTAACTTTTACTTCTTGTTATTTCTTAATACTTATCTTTTTTTTTCTTGTTTCCTCCATCATCAATCTTATTCTTCCTATCCTAAACTTCAGCTACAAATTTTGTGTTGTTATAAGCCTTTGAAGGTTGAGCTTTGTTGTTCAATCACTAAAAAATAACCTCTCATTTCTTTAATTGTATATGCAGGCACCAAAAGTTGAAACAAAGACATTGGAGGCTACTTACAACCCAATGAAGCCATCTTCACATTATTGTAAGGATTGTACGCCTTATTGGATTGTGTGAATGATTCATTATGATATATATATTTTGTATTAGTGACTAATAAATGTCAATGAAGATAGTTGTATTTGTTCTTGCATTCTCCTTCTTTAATATGATTATCTCTCATACATCTCAAAAATCATATATTATGTATTCATTTTTAATTGCATGAGGCTTTTTATTCAATTGTTAAATCATTTTGATGTATGATAGTTATATATCATGTTCATTTAAAATGCATTAAAAATGTGATTGTAGTTAGTAATATGACTAACGAGAGTCGTATTCTACATCATTCAAAAATATGACTTATGAGAATCATTTTTCACATTAACAAAAATATGACTCACCGCAGTCATATTCCACATTACTGGAAAATATGACTCACCCTAGTTATATTCCATGTAACCAAAAAATATGACTCATTGCAGTCATATTCCATGTTACTACAAAATATGACTGACCGCAATCATATTCTATATCACTGCAAAAAATGACTCACCGCAGTTATATTTCACATCACTGCAAAATATGACTCACTGCAGTCATATTCCACGTTACTACAAAATATGACTCACCGCAGACATATTCCACATTACTGCAAAATATGACTCACCACAGTCATATTCCATATTACTGAAAAATATGACTAACCATAGTTATATTCCACGTCATCAAAAAATATGACTCATCGCAGTCATATTTCACGTCATCAAAAAATATGACTCATCGCAGTCATATTTCACGTCATCAAAAAATATGACTCGACACAGTCGTATTTCACATAGGATTTTTTTATTTGCCCGGGCAACCCAAGAAAAAGTCAAAAAACCCCTAGGATAGTCAAAGTATACATCTAGTTGGCATACTATGGCTAAAAATGGGTATTTATACCCCTCAACCCATATGACTGCCAATATGACTGATGTCTGAAGCGACTGCTTTTAAACGACTGGAGTCAGTCATATTTCGAGTCATCTACAGTGATTTCTGTGTGAGTCATATTTTTTGATTTTACGACTCACTGCAGTCATATTTTGCAGTCATAAAACACTGCTTTTGTTGTAGTGTACGAAATGTTTGGAATGTTAGAAGGTATGCTCCTCGGCCATGAATATAATCGATGGAACCTTCCACTTGACCAAGGTCCATTCAAATTTCAAAATTTCAAGTATTGGGGGAAACCTCTAGAATGGGATCCCAAAGCATAGATACATACATTGTACAAGGAGTCTTTGCAAGAGGTGGATCTTTTCATGTGGATGACGAAAAATAGACACATAGAGTTGCAGGCACGGGAAATTGACAATGACGAGGCACGTGAATTGTTTTGTCGTAGCATGGGAGGTCATTGGAATGTGCAGCACCAGAATTCTTTTTGATTTCTTCAGAAAGAAGTGCGAAAAGGACTGGATAACATCGTAGAAGAGGTGGAGCATGCTAAAGAGTTCACTGAGAAGTATGAAGCATACAATCATACTTTGATAGGTAGGGCCCTCTTTTTGTCGAAACTAAAAGTTGCAGAAATTTTTTCTTTTGTACCAACAGAAGGGCAGTCTAGAGACACATGTCATGCGTTAGTGGAAGTAGCAAGGGCATTTGATAAGAGGATGGACAACATCATAAATCAATGGAAGGAGTTTCTATTTGAACGGGAAACAAAGGGTGTTCCATTGAAATTCAAAATTGATGATGAAGCAGTGAATGGGATGGTAGAGCGAGTGGATTTTGCATTAATAGCCTTGAAGGCAAAAGAATTGGATTTGACTCCAAAGCGGAAGCAGAAAAGGAAGATAGAAGGGGACGATGATGATGACCATTCTCCGGAAACAATGATGCATGTGCAGGATTGATATGGAAGTAGAATCTGGAGGGCCCATCATGCATCCAAGTCAACAATGCGTAACTTGAGGACAAATTGCTAGACTCATAGGCAAAGATGGGCCATCTCATGGCTCGAGAGAGGGTAGTAGTCTTGGTAGTGGTTGGAAAAAATAGAAATAGAGCTTATTTAGATTAGAATACAATGATATGGAGTACAGTTTTGATTTCATTAGGATAGAATACTAGTAGTTAATTTTACTAAATGTCTTTTTCAGGGGGCTTTTAATGTGCATGTATATGTACATGTATGTTCCAACTTATATTTACATATATATAAATATGTTTGTGCTCACGCACATGATTTTGTATTTCTATGTTTTTTGAATTACCTTTGTACGGTGGAGTACTAATGAAAATGGTGTTTCTACATTCGGAGGGAAGAGGATTTCACATTTGCCAACTTTTATAGCCTCCCAAGGGCTAAAAATTCTTCATTGACCATGAAATTCTTTTCACAACATGGTCTTTATGTTAATTAGATGTGTACCAAGAGTCCAAGATGAGTAGCTGTGAGAATTTCATTGCTCCTAACTTTGAGTCTTTGACACCCTCCCGAGGATTTTTCAAAAATTTCATTTCATTTTTTTTTCAATTCCATTTTTGGAATAAAACCGTATATATGTTCATAACATGTTTAAAAAATTTGAAGTTCACAAAATCCATTGAAAAGAAGCTATTCAAAATCTACCATCGCATGTAGTTCTAAAAAACAATTAAGAAAATCATTTCACTACTACAAACTTTGAACCCCTCCCCTAGGGTTGAGAACTTGTTAATTTTTCATGAAAATTTTGGAAGAAGATTATGTTTATACTAATAACATCTATGCCAAATTGATAGTCCAAAAGATTCACTTGAAAAAAGATATTGTCAATCAACCAACATGTATAACTATGAGAAACAATTTCATAGCTACCAATTTTCATGTGCTCCCAAGATTTGAGATTTTTTTGTTTTAATTAGGAATTTTTTTTGGCACAAGATGATTTCTTATATCTATAACAATAAGATTAAAGCCAAATTTTTAAATCAGACAAAATATACAAACAAATATATTTGAAAGTTTGTTTGTTTTGTTTTTTTCTAAATTGTAATGGTAGAAATTGAAACATAACATGTTTGAGCACACATGAACAATGTCATAACCTCCCCTGCTTTGAAATTCTGCTTGAAAAATGAAAGATTATGTTGTTCGATTATGTGGGTGTGAAAACATTGAAAACATAGAAAAGTAAAAAGAATAAAAGAAAAAATATAAACCATGTCATTGGGGACTTGTTCCTTTGGTTCACTATACTTTTTCCAAAAATTTGTCTATGTTTTTCTAGAAAAGTCACTAAAGTCACTAAAAAGGTGAAAAGTGAAAATGATTAGAATACTTGTAATCCACTCTTGAGACACTCACTACAAAGTGGGTAGTTGAAGTCTCTAGTGACAGTACTGTAAAGCGGTTCGTCCTTGGCTTGTCCGCACTCAGCCCGTCCGTCGAAGCTTCATCTCCAGAGACTCGTCTGCTCAATACCCGTCCATCCATCCGTTGTCTGCCCTCAACCAATTTGCCCTCAGCCCGTTCGCTTGAAACCCGTCCACTCTAAAGCCTTTTGTAATAATCCGTCCGCAGACGGCGCATCTATCCTAGGGCCATCCACCCGAAGGCCGTGTGCAGGAATCCCGTCTACCCGAGGCCCGTCCGCGCTGAGGTGCGTCCTTCCGCAGCCTATCTGTGCCGAGATCCATCCTTCCATATCCGCGTGCATCCGAGATCCGTCCACTCAAGACCTGTCTGCATAAAGTTTTGTGTGTCCAAGGCAGTGTCTGCCTGGCCACGCGATTGGCTGTCCGCCCATCCGCGTCGAGGCAGTCCGGACATCCGCCACATAGGCCGTCCGCCCAATAGTGTCGGTTGTCTCCAACGGTCTCTGCCATCTGGACAAGTGGTGCTTCATTGAGCTAAAACATATATGTGTAAGAAAGTGGGACATTTGGAATCAATCCTAAGAAACTGAACATTAAGATTTCCAAGGGCTGAAGCTGCATTTTTTTTGTCCCTTGCTTGGTAATGCATAGTTCAGTGGATAGGGGGGCCTTCATTTTGAAGGCTTCACACACATGCTTTTGATCATATTGTGAACATTGTAAACATGGTCTTAATATTTAAAGTAGTTTCTAATAACATAACGTAAAAGTTGTCATTTGTGAATATGGGCAAGGATTTTTCAATGTGGTATGGTGTCCATGTGGTTGGTAAAGTAAAGTGTAAGGCTTGCAACTTGGTAACTGCCAAAAAAGTAAGTCGTATATTGAGCCATCTAGGGTATGAAGGTTCATTAGGTTTTCGTGATATAGGAGTCAAAATTTGCATGCGATTAACATTGGACGTGCGAGTTCTATTTGTTCATTGTAATGGAGAGTTCCCACAAAGGTCTATAGTAGTCGACAATGTCAATCGCAACCATAGCCGTGGGGACGGGACTTCCGTGGATGACACATTAAATGGGAGGGGCATGCAAGAAGATTCATCTATAGCACCAGATGACCTTGTCCATTTAGATTCAAAAGTGAATCTGAATACAAACAATATAGAAACATCCGATGTATGCGAAACTCTAAGGGGATCAATGGGATCAAATAGTAGGTCTCCCAGACAAAGCCGATTGGTGGATGGGTTTAAAGAAGCAAATAAACAAAATTTGCATGCTATGTGGGCTGATTGTTTTTTTGCGGCAAATATACCTTTCGCAGTAGCCCGAAATTTAGCCTTCATAGATGCCGTCAAGAAAACGGCTGAGTTCAGTAGACCATACATCTCGCCATCCTACAATGATATACGAAAGAAGTTGCTAGAGTAAGCAAAGACAAACATTTAGTCAAGGTTGCATAAAAGGACTGAAGATAGCATTATAAAGTTTGGCGCAACATTGTTAATTGATGGATGGAGCTCGGTTACAAATTGTCCATTGATAAATGTTATGCTTGTGTCTTCTACGGGTGAAGAATTCTTTGGATCAGTGGATATAAGTGGGGTTGAAAAAATGTTGCGTTTTTGACCTCTGTATTAGAAAAATTCATCGAGCAAGTGGGCCCCACTAATGTGGTGCAAGTGACTACGGATAATGCTCGTGCAAATCCGATAGCATGGAATTTGATATCTGATAAATATCCACACATTTTTTTCCAAGGATGCGTGGTGCATGTACTGAATGATTGGGGAAAACAGAAATGGATTAAAAAGGTGTTAAAACCAGCCAAAACGATAGTGAAGTTCATCATGGGTAGACATAAGCCATTGGCTATATTTTGAAGGTACTCGACACAATTAAGCTTGTTGATGCTAGGAAAAATAAGGTTTGCCGCAACTTTTATCATGTTTGATCGTTTATTGAAAGTTCGGAAAGAATTGGAACAAAGTGTGATGGATCCGGAGTGCGAGCAATACATGCAAATGTTGAAAGACAACAAGAAATGCTTTCCTCACACTAAGTCCAGAAAGGTTTGAAAAGCTATTGTAGATGACCATTTTGGAGCTCGTTGCACCAATGTTCACGATTTGATGGCTCCAATTTATTTTGGATTAAAAGATTTGGATGCCAAGACGCCATGCCTAGGCAAGGTGTTCCACATAATCAGGGACATAGAGAGCCATGTCTTTGGTTTACGAGAGGCACCTTTTTGTATGAATAGGGATTTGGCCATTCCTCTAGAAAAATCATTTTGCAAACGACAAAAAATGATGCATTATGCAGGAGCTCTTTTGAACCCCTATCTTCTTCATGATAAAGAACTTGCTGACAATCAAGATGTCACAAAGGCGTGTAAGTGTGTCATTCAAAAAATATGTAAACCGAGGACTTACGCACAAGTTGTGGAGGAATTTGTAGCCTTTCGACATAGAGAGCCTCCATTACACAATATGTTGGATCCAAGTAAACAAATAGTGTCAACCCATGCTTGGTGGGATTTTGAGGGCACATGTGGAAAGCTCATTGCTCCAATTGCGAAGAAGATATTGGCCCAACCGGTATCATCATCTTCATGTGAACGAAATTGGAGTAGCTATTCTTTTGTTCTCAACAAATCTCGGAACAAATTAAAGGCAAAGAGAGCAGCAGATTTGGTGTATGTATACACCAATTCCAAACTCTTAGTTGCTTCGAAGGAAAATGACGAAAAAAAATAGTACCATGAGAATGTAGATTTGGAAGAGTCAAAGGAGCTTATCTCGCAAGTCGAAGATAGTGGGATGGAGGTAGATGATGCGGACGAGGGAGGAAGTTCGAATGATGCAAATGAGGGGCATGGATCGAATAATGAGGATGGGAGGGCTGGATCGGATGATGAGGATTGGAGGCATAGATTGGATGATGCAAATGGAGGGTCCGGATTAGATGATGGAGATGAATCAAATGACATTGACTACGATGCAGATAATGTTCAGGATTTTCATTTTGATTGCATGGTTTCCTATAATAAAAATTATAGAGCCAATGGTGTAGACGTATTTGACTATCCAATGGGTGAAGACAATTGTGGGGATGACAAAAATATTCCTTCCATAGGCAAATATGTTGATGGAAGTGGGTTCATGAGTAGCCAAAAAATTCCAGCGGAATGGAGGGAGCCTTATGAAGAAACAACCCCAAAAATTGGGAGAACTCTAGCCAATGATGGGAGTTCTAGAATGGATGAAGATCTTGGAGTTCTCAAACTTTTCAAGTCTCCATCTATAGTTGCAGACAAACTAGAAAAAAATGAGGAATACATAGAGAAGGGAGGTTGTGAGGTGAAGGTTCAAATGCATACAGGGAACATAAGCATTGAGTCAACTGTGGGATTTGCAAGCAAAAATATCAAAGATCCAAATACTAAAAATGATAAAGCAAATGAAGTGAAGAAGAATGTTATTGAGTTTTTGATGGAGTTTGAGAGTCCAATATTAGGAGACAAAGAGAAGGGTAAAAAGCAAGTCATACAAGATCTAGAGAGACTATTACGTAATAGTCATCCGCGTGCATAGTTTCAAACTGTAGTCACAACTTTCAATGGTTCAGGAAGCTCAGGGGCTAAAAAAAGGACTTTTCAAGCTTTCAAAACAAATGCACCTTTCTGTAAATCCAAGACAAACATGTTTATCAAGCATTGATGAGGATCAGAATATGACATTGGTTGAATTTCAAAATCGGCATCATGGTCATCGACTACAGCAGTCCATGAAATTGTCAAATTCTACGTCACAATCTTTGAATGCAATGAACATAGTCATTCAAGGAGCTCCTAAAGTAGGGAAATCAAAAGTGAAAGAATGTACTACAAAGAGTAAAAAAAAGAGAAATGCAACCATTTGCGGTCACTCCAACCAAGAAACAATATATAGAGAGAACCCCCTTTGATTCAAGAGACCCTTTATTAAGAACAAAACAAAAAAGGTCAATCACATTTTGAATTCATTTGGAGAGAAGATATTAAAGATTAAAAAAAAAAAGGAGGGCAAACAAAGGACATTTCTTCCATTTGAGCGAGTATTTAAGGAAGTGGCGCAACCTATACAATGTTCATTTGACGATGTGAAAGACACATGGAGCGATGAAGACGTTAGGAAGAGAAATGCATATGAAAGTAGTGGAGTTGAGGTGAAAGGAGATAGTGATTACATTCCTAGTAGGGATTAAGAGGATGTATTGTTGTAGGTCACTCTTCAAGTGTTCATAATATATAGAGCATGTACTCACAATTGATTATTTAAGCATTCATTGTGGACTTGTGGTATTTGTATACTTGTTGATGTGATTGATTGGGTTTCTACATGTTAAGCCCTGAAACCTTATATTTATGGGGTTACCAAGTTATTAGATTTCGCAAGTGAAAACAAGTTTGAAATTTTTTTGTAGTTTTAACACTTTTGCAACCAAACATTCAAATCTTTCAATCTATAAGTAATAATGTTGTATATTTTTTTTCTAAACCCTCTAGCATGCCTAATTTAAAATTGTATGGTTACAATTTTTAAAAATTGATACAAATCATCAAAATGTTGACTTTTGATTGAATGTAGAGCAAATTCTGAGAAGTTAAAAAAAAGCCTTGAGCATTTAGGGGTTCACGCAATGGGATTCCAACTTGATTAACCAAAAAGAAGACAAAAATTCCAAACCGTAAAACCAAAAGTCTGGAAGACGCCAAAAATTGTGTGTTGTAGTTTGTGGCTTTCATTTCTTTTGTAAATTTTTGTTGTTGTGAACAGCATGGGTTAAAACATTGCTTAACCTCTTTTTATGATGTGGCAACAAAATAGGGTCATTTTCTTACATAGTTGAGACTTGCTTTGTTTTCACTATGAAGTTGGATTAATGATCAACAAATTGTTAATTTGAAATTTTAAGAGCCATATTCTCCGATGGTATCTTATAGCATGTTATTAATTCTATCCATCTTGAATTTCAAGGTTTCTTATCCCCACTTTGATCTACAAGCCAATCTAAAGCCCAAACAAGATAGGCAAGTCCAAACAAGATAGGCTAGTGGAGAGTAGTTCTACGATGGTATAGAAGATTCAATGATTGAAACTCAAGATTCTATACGATTTTGTTTTCATTTGTTCCCAAGCCATTCCTAGTTGTAGCTAGAATATCCGTAATTTCCCGAAGTAAACCTTTCTCTATTTGACAATAAGGTTGATGGTTTATAGAGTGAGGTGCAGTGAGCACAAGAGTTGACAAGAACAAAATATAGGATTTACAATTACAAAGGCCAAGGGTGCACAAGTTCAAGTGCTTCAAGTGTGTGGACACGGGCGTGGGCAGAGCTCAACATCTATGGTTGCAAAGTGTACACTCGAGTGTACAGCTATAGCACGGAAAGCTTGTGGATCTTTTACAACGAAGGAAAAAAAATTTATTACTAAAGAGAAACAACAATTGACTTAGAGTGTTCTTGTTATAAGCTAAAACCTTGTCTCATAGAATTAATAGAAACATAACACTTTTTGACATCACATTTGGATACATTATGCCATAAGAGTAGACCTTGTGATAAAAGACCATTATGTTCATTAGAATCTAAATGGGAGAAAATTAAGTATGATGTTGAGAAATTCATTTCAGTTTATGTAGCAATTAAGAGGTTGAAGCCAATGGGCACAAGTTTTGTTGAAACACTACTGGAAAATGCATGTTTTATGACTGCGAAAATACGATTGAGGATGACTAGCAACTAGTCGCAATCATATTTTGATCTTATACTTCATGGGTGTATAGTATACGCCCATTGGGAACACCAAATACTTCATAGAGAACCATAGAGAACGTATTTGGGAATGTAGAATCATATTTTACAGTTATATTTTTTTAAAGTCATATTCTATAGTCATATCTCTATAGTGATTATATTTTTTGTTTTGGGCAGTCCAAAGTAAATTTGAACAAGAAAATTGTTGAAAAAGTACCCAGTCATATTTTTGATTCAATTATATTTCCAATCATATTTTTTGGGATAGCCCTCAAAAAATATAGGCAATTCCCAAAAATATGGTCAAGCCATTGTTTTAGGATGTTGAAACCCTGGTTGCTACTTTTTTAAGATTTTGAAACTCTAGCTGCCACTTTTTTAAGGTTTTAAAAATTCTAGCCGCCATTTCTTTAGGATTTTAGAACCCCTAGCCGCTACTTCTTTAGGATTTTGGAAACACTAGCTGCCACTTTTTTAGGATTTTGGAAACCCTAGCTGTCACATCTTTAAAGTTTTGAAACCCTAGTCGCCACTTCTTTGGGCTCTTCTTCCTTGCCTTGTGTTGTTTTTTACCTTTTATTTTTTGTTGCTTCTTAATTTTGCTTTCTAGTTGTTGTCTTTTTGTTGCTCTTTTGTTACTTCTTCTTGTTTTTTAGTTCATAACTTTTGTTTCTTGTTGTTGCATCAAAATTCTTTCTTCTTCTTGCATTTTAACTCTTTTATCTTTTTATTTTTTAGTTCATAATTCTTGTTTTTTTTTATCTCATCAAAACTCTTTCCTCTTCTTAACTTTTATTTTTTTCTTTTAGTTTTCTTGTTGTTGCATTTTAACTCGCATTTCTTGTTGTTTCTTGTTGTTTCTTAGTTGTAACTCCTTATTGCATCTTAACTCTTGCTTGTTGTTATTTCTTAACACTTACTACTATTTCCTTTTTTTTCACTCTATTATCATTGTTATTCTTCCTACTTTAAACTTGTACTACATATTTTGTCTTGTTGTAAGTTTTTGAAGGTTGAGCTTTGTTTTTCATTCATTAAAAATTAACCTCCCATTTTTTAAATTGTATATACAGATATGAAAAATTAGAACAAAGTTGTTGGAGGCTACTTACAATTCATTAGAACCATCTTTACATTATTATAAGAAAAATAGACTCTATTGACTTATTTAAATGCTTCATTGTGATATATATATATATATATATATATATATATATATATATATATATATTTTTATTTTTTATTTTTTTTTATTTTTTTATTTATTTTTTTTTTTTGTATTAATGACTAATAAATGTCATTGAAGAAAGTCATATTTTTTTTGCATGATTGTCTCTTGTAATCATATAATGCTCATAGTTATGCATGTCAAAAGGTGAGTTTGCACTTTTAAAAACATAATTGCAATCAATTATAAATTACCAATTACATCCATGTGAACTACCACATCAACCATAAATATGACTCACAAAAATCATATTTTACATCAGTAAAAAATATAATTGATAAGAGTCATATTCCACATCATTCAAAAATATGACTCAAGAGGGTCATTTTTCACATTAGCACAAAATATGACTCACAAGTGTCATATTCTACATCAACTATAAATATGACTTACAAAAGTTATATTTCACATCATTCAAAAATATGATTCAAGAAGGTCATTTTTCACATTAGCACAAAATATGACTCACAAGTGTCATATTCTACATCAACTATAAATATGACTTACAAAAGTTATATTTCACATCAGTAAAAAATATAATTTATGAGTCATATTTCACATCATTCAAAAATATGACTTGAGAGAGTCATTCTCCACATTAGTAAAAAATATTACTTACAAGAGTCATATTCTACATCAATAAAAAATATTATTCATTGTAGTCATATTCCATGTCAACTAAAATATGATTCACTACAGTCATATTTCAAGTCATTCAAAAATATGGCTCATTGTAGTTATATTCCATGTCAACAAAAAAATATGACTATATGGAGTCATATGCCACGTAGGCTTTTTTTCCTTCTTCTCGGGCAGCTCAAGAGAAAATCAAGCCCCAAATAATAGTCAACAGATATATCACGTTGGCAAAAAATGGCTAATTATGGCTAATTATACTCCCCAATGTATATGACTACAAATATGATTGATGTTCAATACGACTTGTTGGTAATGATTGAATCTAGTCATGTTCCAAATCATCTATAGTGATTTTGGTGTGAGTCATGTTTTGAGATTTTTTGACTCTTTGCAGTCATAAAACATACATTTTTAAATAATGAAATTGTAGTTTTAGCAAAAAATTTATTCAAAACATTGAAGAATTTAGACCTCTTTTTTGAGCATTGTTGAATTTTGGTACATGTTTTTTCATGTTGGAATGACGGTTGGAGGTAGTATGAAGCAAGCCAACTCTATCAAAAGAATGATCACTTCTTCTAGTCACAACTCTTATAAAGGTGTTCAATCTACTAGTGTTATAGAAGAATGTAATGGCATTTTGAAAAACTATTCTACTTGTAAAACAAAATCTAACCATCTTAATAACAACCCTAGCTTCACAAGTTACAAATACGGTTGCTCAACAGTTTATACAAATTCGACAAGAAAATATTTGGAAAAACTATTAGAATGTAGAGCCAAGGAGAAGTTGCAAAAGGCTAAAAAGATTAAAGAAAATAAGGCCATATAAATTGTAGAAAAGAAGGTGCAAGAAGAAGCTCAAACTAATGAAGAAATTGACTACAATGACATTGCTACGCAAATTGGAGAAAGGTGTTCTATATTGAACAATGACAAGGAGGAGGATTACCAATACAACCATGATGGTGAAGGAGATAAATTTGTTGAAGACTACAATATGGAGGGATGTGAAAGTCAAGAGCAAAAATAACAATACTTTGCAAGCAATGTAGATGTTGGAGAAGCCAACATGAAAGAAGGCAATTTTGGCATTGGAATCGAAAGCAATGTTGATGGGTTCTTTGATGTTGGGTCTAAGATGAAGTAGGTTGAAGGTAACAATTCCAATTTTGGCTTTAGGACAAAAGTTGGTAGAGGCTTTATTGGAGTGAATCAAATAGGGGGTGAGAATTTGGTAGTTGGGGCCAAGAGAGGAGTTGTTGGGGTTTTTGTTAGGAGATTTTGGGTGAGTTCGGTGGATGATTACAATTGGGGAATTGGAACTAGGAGAAGAATTGTTGGAACTCTAATAGGAATTCAAGACTTGAATTAATGGGTGGAACTATTAAAAGCTTTGTTAAGAGTTCTTTGGTGGAAAAGTAGAGTGTAGGATTTGGTTTGGAGACAAAAGTTGATGAAGGCTTTGTTAGGAAGTTTTGGGCGAATGAAATGGAGGCCGACAATTTAAGAGTTGGAGTCGACCGAGGAGCAAGTGGAGGTAGGAGAATTGGTATCACTTCTTAGGAGAGTGAGTTGTGAGGCAGAAGTCTTGATTTGTAGATAGGGTAAATAAATCTAGTGCAAGGAATGGAGAGTTCTAAGATGACACTAATAGAAATTAGTGGATGAAGTTTAAAGTACTGATTAGCAATTATACTTCATCTATCAATAGTTTTCTTTAGGAAAATAAAAAATTTAAGTATTCAAACATTTTAGAAATTCCATTTCAAGATTTTAAAATGAAAAATATTAAAACCTAAAAATAGTAAGTTAAAAATAAAAAGTCCAAAATAATAAGTAACAACTAAGCAATTAATTGAATCTTTTGAAGATGACTAAAGAAAAAGTTAGGAATGAAATCATTTATAGAGTATTCTAAAAAAATCTAGAACTAATCTCACTTTAAAAATAGATCAATATTGAAGGAGATAGCTTAAAATGAAATTTAGACTTAGTTTAGAATAGATTTGGATGAAAGTATTTAATCAATATTAGTATAAACCAAGTAAAATTCAAAGATTAGGAAGTAGAATCAACTCTAAACTCAATCCAAAATTTAAAGTTAGTTTGCATAGTTAGATTGATAGAAATCAACAAATGAAGATTTATAGTTTAGATTAAAAGCCAAACTTCATCCGCAAATAACTCCTAGAAAGAAAATCAAATGAAGACAAACTTTATCAATTTGAAGAGGGCACAAAAATCTCTACATCTTAAGCTAATTGTAATTTCAACCTTTGTTGGTCTTTACTTTGGGCTTACCTTAACAAAAATCAACTAATAGTACTAACTTTTAATTGCACTGTTTTAGGGATTATATTTAAGTTTACTAAAAAGTAGAAAACATAGCATTTGTCCATTGCTTTAAAGACGCAATAAACCTTTTTAGGGCATTAGATAGCACATTAGATAGTACATTAGAAACCTATTTAGAAATTCAACAATAAGTGTAACAAGAAATTGGTTGTACATGCTTTATCCAAAAACTGCCAAGATAAAATGTTCATACATGTCTTATCCAAAATTAAGTTCATAAAAAATATGATGCTAAAATACATAACAAGCATAACCATATTCAATTTATGCTTCTCAAAATCTATTTTATAATTTTTCACAAGAATTTTTGATGTAAATTTTCTTCAAGATAGAATGTATTTGAGGCTCATCTTCTTGAGCCTTTAACATTAAGAATCTCAATTTGCAAGGGATAAACCTTTTATAAAATCTTCAATAGGAAAAACCATGCTAATTTTTCCAAAATTATATTTTTGATGCTTAAAATAGACTTTAAAGGATATTCAACTAAAAAAACTACCAAAAATTGTACTTTGAAGAGATTTTATATAATTTCAAAGTTTAGTCAATATCCAAAATATGAGTTAACACCTTACTATTCCCTCTTTTTGTTGCTACAACCTTTTTCGATAGAAGTATTACTTATGACACTATTTTAAATTTAATAATGCAATTTGACATCTATTAAGTGCAAAAATGTCATGTTTAAGAAGTATACAAAAAAGGTGTCAAAGTTCAATGAAGACTATGTATGATAGCCTATAGCTAAATTTCCCCTCACCAAATCCCTTTTGACATCCATTAATGAAACTTTACACATTACTGAAACTTTCTTAGTTCTAATACCAGTACTACATTTGTTCTAGTACTACATTACTACTACCTAATGAAATTTCCACTATTTTTTGGGGTAGGTGACCCTAAGATAGACAAGCCTATTACTATTCCCCTCCCAATTCCATCCAAAAAACATCCAATATTCTATTCTTTTTATAACAACATCATAGTATTTTATGACAAAATCAAATTTTTTATGACAATAAGGGGTACCACATCACCGTCTATTAATGGTGAATATTTAGTATTTAACTTGGGTGTTTATGGATTGTTTATGGAATGTTTATGACTCTAGTCTAGAAGTGGTTTTGTAATTTCAGGGCAGCCCATTCAAAAATTCACAGAAAGAAATTTTTCAATTGAAAAACTTTAATTCCAATTTGATTTGATTTGTGAAACATGTGCACACCTCTGAAAAATGTGTAATCCTGCCCTTAGATATTCAGATTGCAAATCAGGGTGGTAATAGGCTTCTCTACCTTAATTTTGCAGTAACCGGACTACCTGACTAACCGGACAAATCAGTCTGAGCCGATTTTGCCAATTCCCAGTCACCCTCTGACCTCCCTCCACCCCGTCAGCATTGGATACCACCGGATATATCCGGTTAAGTCACCGGATAATCCGGTAACGTCCCTGCTCGAGAATCACTTCAACACTGCCTTCTCCGCTCCTCCGCAATACACAGCATCGCAAGGGTCCGATGAGAGTGCCTCGGTCATTTGTTTTGGTCCCACGCGATTTCTCTACGCCGTCGGTGCATTCGCAATTCCACATCTGAAAACAATTCTCAAAGAATCCCGGTGGAAGTCAATGTGGACCGAAGCTTTGACACAATCCATTGTGGGAACGCACTTAGGTTTTTCATTTGGATGCAAAATTTCTGAAGAATTTGAAGCGCTAATGCTGTTTGCATAGGCTTTTGTTCTTCCGATCCAATCTTAAAAGCAACCCATGTGTTGTTTGGCGCTTTTTTGACTCCGGAGGAATTTGACCTAATTTTGTTTGTTTCGTCGAGTTCTGATTCTCAGTGGTGACAGTGAAGCTTTTGGCTTTGAAGCGTTTGTTAATTTAGTTTATGGTTTAGGGGAAGGCGTAGAGAATAGTGTCTGTCTTTGCGAATTTTGATGCTTCGGGGAAGAGGTTACGTTTGGGCGCGAAAATCGAGTTCGGATTGCACCTGTGGGGAGTTTCTGGATGGCAGACTGAAGTTGACCCAATTTTTGAGGTGGCGGAGTTAGGGTTTGGAAGCTGAGGTTCGGTTTGGAGATGGCTAGCGAAGCCGCGGAGGCGAGCTCGTCAGGGACAGGGTCACCGGAAAAGACTGAGATTTCGCAAACCATCAGGAGTTGTAGAGGTTGTTTGTTATACTCGAGCATAATGCGTGAACATGGGCGGAATCCCGTCTGTCTGGGCCTTAGCCGGAGCAGTGAACCGGAAGTGTTCATGGTCCACAATGATCTGGATAGCGAAGTGGCTAAAAACTCCCGAAATTTCAGAGATTTCAAGTATGCTTGCATAGGATATAGTGCTCACAAGGAAGTGAGCTCCAATCAAACGACGCAGGCGATCGTGGACGGGCCCATCGAGCTTCCGTATTGCGTGGGCCTGGAGTTTCTTGCTGATCAAAAGCCGACCAGGCATGCTGTTCCCGCCGAGACATCATCTCCTTCAGCGGATTCCGCACCTCCTAAGCCCCTGGTACGTGAGATGCAGAGTTTAGGGTTTGAGTCTTGCACATTGTTTTGTAAGTGACAAGTAATATCGAGTTTGTCTCCTCTTTGCATCACGTGTGAAAACAGGCATGTTGCAATACTTTTGAATTTGAACCGAGCTTTGTCAGTAGAAGTTCTGACTCCTTTTTACTTTTACAGTGCCAATAAGGATATCATAGATCTGATTAACGAATTGGAGTGTTGGTTGGTCCACTTTGAAGATGACCATCCCTTTTGTTGGCTTGTAGCTAACAATGGCATTCATAGGCAATGTTCAATATTTGGAATTAGAACTGATTATACTGACCAGATGCTGTAATTCAAAATGGTGCAGGATCGACCAGCTAGAGAAGATGGACCTAACGTAATGCCAAGGCCGCCATCCTCTATAGGCGGCGGCATGAGCGGAGGAGGCGGCTTGTCCCCGGACGAGTTTGCAACCAGGTTCTTTCGCACGTCTAGATTGGTGGCCTCTGCTGTTGTAAACAATTTGGGTAAGGTTGCGAACAACGTTCGGACCACAATAGATAAAATCTTAACATCGGACCAAGGTCGCCCCAAAGCTTGACGGTCCTGTTCTCAGCAATCGGTGGGTAATTAATCATCTCGCGTTTGCTTCAGAGACAATATTGATAGGCAGTAATTGTCTACTGTGATTAGTTGCGTTGGACAAAGTTTTCTGCACAATTCCTTGTATTTTCCTCACGTAATAGCTGTTTCTTTTATGTGTAGGATTAATTTATGTGTAGGCTTTGAAATTGGTATCAAGAGTCCCTCTTTTAAGAGTTGAAATCCATCATTATGTTCTTTCAAGGATGAGTACCATACTACACGGTCTGTTTTGCGTCAGCTTGGACCTTTTTTATGAAAACAGTAACAGAACCAACCACTGCTTATCATGTTCTAAATGTGAGACCGCCCCCTGAACCTTGTATGAGTGTAATATGACGACAATGTGAAACACTTTGTATGTCCTTCCGGGTTTCAAGTATGTGAACTGATTATATTGCAAGAACCGTAAACTTTCTTTGATCTGTGTTCCAGGCAATGTTAGAAAGAATGTGAATCTGCGATGTAGTAGAGATACCCTTTATTTTGTCAAAGTAGGGATGGCAACCCTGTGTCAGAAGGGTTCAATCTAAAATTATGCAACAAATTGGAAGGCTTTATTGAGTTTGTGAGTATTGAGTTTGAACATTTTTTCTTCATTTTTCCCCTTTTTATTTTTTTCCTTCTGGGAGTTATGGAAAAACTCCTTTTAATATTTTAATTTCTCTTCAATTGATGTTTTGTAAGCATGATATTAAATCGGTTGATTTCTCCCTGAAACTAATTCTGGTAAATGACTTCTGGTAACTCTCCTTGAGGATGCAGATTCACTAATTAAAAAGTTAAAGCCTTATGTTCGTTGGAACTGTGTACGGGAAAATTTTGGAGCTCAGCCGGTTGATTTGATTTCCTCCTTCCACGGAAATGGACCGGTTTTTTCAATGGTCACCAGTTGCACCTCTCAACCGCAAATTTTTTTTGTTAACTGCAAAAATTTTCTGGTTAATTTCCTGCAATATCAATTCCTCCGATTTCCTCCAAATTCAAATTGACATTGGCTGGAAAGTATGTACAATTAAGGTATGTACATACCTTTCTAGCCAATGTCCAATATAATCATGGCATATCTCTATGACCCTACCCTTCTAGCCATGATTATATTGTACATATTTTTGTGATGTATATATTGTACATATCTTAAGTAGATTAACTTTGTAAGGACATTGCATACCATAATGGTCCAATGGATGATTTCACTGTTGACTATAGAAAAAGTGAATGCATTTATTAATTCAACAAGTAGAGAGTTTTGGTGTCTATTTTGGTCATGGGGTTGCATCCTTCTAGGAGTTAAGGTGTAGGATCCTTGCATTGGCTGAGATTTTGTAGTGTATTTAGTTATAGTTGGGAATCACATTTCAATTTGGCCAATGGGTGTCAAAGATTTATGTACTTAAGCTTTAATGTTTCTTCTTTTGTTCTTCACAATTTTGGTTGTCCAAATTTTGTTTTTGTTTTTGAATTTTTTCTTTTGCACTTTTAAGTTTATTTATTTATTTATTTAGTTCCATTTCATACAAAGATTGGAGACTTTCATTTGACTTTGTATATTGATCTTTGAATTTTGCAACTTTTTTTTGTAAAGGTAAAGGTGAAGGTGAAGGTCCTTTTTGCATTAGGTGAGATTTCTTTGTGTATTCATGGTTTGATAACACATGCTCAATTTAGTCAATGGATTGAAGGAACTTTATTTGAAGCTTTGTAGTGGCCTTCTTGCTTTTTGCAATTTTTGATTGTTATAATTTTTCTTTTCTTATTCCCTTATTGTTGAGTAAAGCCATATCTTAATGTTTCATAGTAGTCAATTTTGTACAAGTCAAGCAATTTAGGGCAATGCATTGAGTTGATGACTATTGCAAAGCATTGTTCTTATTGATCCTTAACTTCTATTGCTAGTCCCTCTATTCTTTAAGGTAGATGTCACATGAGGTGATATCAGAGCCATTCTACGTTGAATTGTAGTGTTAGATGAACTCTCCTAAGAGTCCTTTTTTAGTTTTGGATGGATTTCATCCAAATGTTAGAGTTCATCCATCTTAGGGTTTGTTGTTTAGGGGGAGAGAGTTCCTTGGCCTGACATTGTTGTCAAGTGAGAATCTTTAGGGCACTCAAGGGTATGTTTGTTGTACATTTTATGCTTAGTTTTTGATTGCATATTTGGTTTTAGTTGTGGCACTCGATCTGTTGTGTACTACAATTTTTATTTACACAACATAGAAGTACCTATTTGTGATAATTTCAGCATTTCAACCTGTAGGATATGAGAAATTTGTTGAAAAATTGAACTCAATGTGTGCAAATATAAGGATAGAAAGAATGAAAAAAAATTCTAAGAATGAATATTTTATTCAATATAAATGTGAATTTTCAATTGGATCCATTCTAATCTTATAGACTCACCTATTATGGTTAGCTTTGGCACCTCTCCTTAAGCAAAGAGGGAAGAGAGATAATTGGACAAGAAGGTAGAAATAGAGAATTTTTTTCAATGAATAGTGCATGCAACTATTGTCTACAATAGGTCTTTGTATGAAGCCAAGATGGGGGGGGGGGGTATTTGTAATAGATATCATCCCCTTTTTTATTTTTGTGAAAGTTCTAGGATAATTATCACTTGAAATTTGGTGAAGCATTGTATTTCTACACTCATCCATTTTTTGGAACAAAAAAAACTTTTTAGTCATATTCATGCACTTTTTCATCCAAATATGACAATTTCATTCACATTATGAATAAAAATGGGAAATTTATGGCAAAAAAAGATTTTTTTTTTTTTGACAAAAAGTAGAAATTTATTTTGAAATGTTGCAATTTGGCCCCACAATGAAACTTTATAAAAAAAATAAGGCTAATAAATACTTCTACCTTGTGTCAATATCTACCTTTCGAAATTTTTATCTTACCCACATCATCCGAGTATCTCACTCCACCAAGGTATTAGCCACTTTTGGAGTTAAAATCCACCAAGTGTTCAAAAGAGGTTAAAATATCTTTCAATTCATTTTAGGAGGCATTGATTGATTTCCAACCCTACCAAATTACATCCTTTGTTTTCAATTTTTTTTTTTTCCCCAATTCCATCAACTAAATTTGAACTAACCATTGGTTTTTCATAGTTCTCCATAGACAAATTCTATTTGATAACCACAAAACAAAACCTACAATGATCACAATGTACCTTGAATTGGCAATATCATTTCTATCTATACCTTAAGAGAAAATGTTTGTTTTGTTTTGTTTTATTTGTTTGTTACATTGAGATCTCCTAGACCATGCATCCCTTGGTCACAAGACAAAATGTTTATTTTGTTTTGTTTTGTTTGTTTGTCACATTGAGATCTCCTAGACCATGCATCCCTTGGTTGCATTCTTGATACTACCAAAAAGCTCTCAACAAGGAGGGATGCACAAGCTTTGTTTCCTCGTGTTTGAATCTACAATGAGAAAGTTTTTGAATTTTGAAGTTTTTATGAACTAAAGAATTAGAAAGTTACTTTTACTTTTATTTTGATTGTGACAATGACACCAAGCACATTAGTCATTATGAAGTTAGGCCATGATAACTTTTCCATTAAGAAAAAAAACTTGTTTGGTGTGAATGATGAGGTTTAAAATTTGAGAGGATGTGCACTTTCTTATGATCTTGGGCATGTGTTGAGTTCAGCCATGGCATGGGTTATAATTAGCTCACACTTGAATTTTGAGCATGACATGGCCCATAGCAAGGAGATTTGTGTCTTTCAATAGAATGTCCCTCAAGGTAGAAGCACTTAAAAAATGACACTTATTCAAGATTTGCAGATCTTGAAGGTAGGGACAGAATAAAATGATGTGCACTCATTAAGAAATGGTTTAAGAAACCAACAAAATTAGTTTCATATTTTCCCAAGCATATATGCATTTAATACGAATTTGTGAAAACAAGTGCATAGATGCAACTACCTCTGTACAATAGATTTCCACAAAAATGGACACAAAAACATCCAAAAGCGACACAGAAACACCCAAGAGCGTATCGGTTGTGTTGCTGGCTAAAACAAAACCCACCCCATCACTGACATATTCATGGAAACTCACCTAAAATAGTTTAGGACTATTTTAGATGTCCATATACGACTCCTGTTACATTTAATTCCTGTTACATTTACGTGCACATACCTTACTGCACTAAATTTCCCAGCTCGTCAACTTTACTTCCTGACCACCTATGCCTTCGGTCAGGACGAAGGCACCAGTCTATTCTTATGCTCCATCCCCAAAGTGCAAGTCACCTCTTCAATTCTAAGCATCCAAAACCCAAAATTTGCTATTTTAGTGCCGAAGGTAAAAATAATTTCTGGAAAGACAATACCTTTGAAGGTTTGCGAGAGAACCTCGTCAAGAAAATCTCCCTATATCCACGGGACATGAAACCTCAGACATTTTACAATAAGTAGGTTTCCAAGTCTTTTTTAGATCCTTTCTCAGCCTCAGTCAATCGTCATATAAAGACGCTTAATGTGAAGCAAACGAGGGCCAACCCCTCAATACCATCAACCACAAAGCACCAAAGGCTCTGATCACAAGTCAGACTACAAGTTGGTAAAAAGTAAGATATATAAAAAGTGCGAACGCAAAAGATCGAATTTCCAACACGCGGCAAGAAGACAAAACAATCAAAACTTCATGAAGTTGTAAAATTGATCGATTCCATTAAGACTGTTTTAAAAATGTATTGCAAGGTCACATTACAGAGAAATACCTGGAAGGTCTGCAATGTAGACATTGCTCAATCAATCGCTTACCTGATTGAACAATGTCTACATTCGTACCGCGACGGCTCCACTTGGTTTAGGCATGTACCGGTACCCAAAATTGACTCAATCCCTAAAGCTCGCCAGTTAACATGGTTCATTAAACTATTGTTAGTAAAGATCGTTAGTAAAGGTCGTTAGTAAAGATCTCGCAGCTGTTGATTTTCTCGACGAAGAGTCTTGATCTCCTCCACAAGCTCCGCCTGCTTCGCTAGGAATGAATCCATCATGCTACCCATTTCCGTCTGCAGAAACGGAATTCATTTCAGAAAACACACCAAAAAGCATGCTCCTTATCATGACGACTTCAGAAATCGGGGAATCGAAAACGAATGATCATGCAATTCGAATTTGTTTGACGAAACCGAACAGACAAATCTGAGCAGATAGCGGAGATAATGGACCATGATGATCCAGGACGAGAACATCTTTGTGACTCACAACCGCACCGTGGCAAGGAACTCCCTCAGCCGGGATGGAGCAGACGAGTTACCTGCTGAATGTGAAACTGCCGAAGAAGCTCCAAATGCAAATTTTGGACCTCCTCATGAATTGCTCGCTGGACTGCACCAAGACTTTCTTCCAGTCCTCTTTGAACCAGCTGGAGAGCGAAACCAGTAGCTCCTATCCCTTGCTGCTGTTGCTGCTGCTCCAGTGGCGACTGAGCTCTTTGCCCATTCCCTTGAGAATGGCCCTGCCAAATGTCGCAACATGTACTGAGCGTAAATTGACGAGGGAGAAATCAAGAACAAAACAGGACTGCAGTGTAACGACATGCATTGTCACGAACTGGGCTCAAGGATGCATACGTTTGTTGCAGGTGGAGTGGCCCCTGCGGAACCGGCTACATCCGATCTTGACAAATAGCCATTCTCGAGGTCTTTCATTCCTTCAGAACTTCCTAACACCCCACCCCTGTCCTCTCGTCTCTCCAACCCCGACTTCCTTTGCTTAGGGGATCCTGCATCCCCAGCAGATCCTGGAAAGACCCCAGGAAGAGATCGTGAAAAGCTTGAGTTCAGATCCCGTGCCTCGTACGACAACAACTTCTTGTTAGCAGCTATGGCTGCCGCTTCAAAGTTACTCGCTGACACAGTGGCTGGCTGATGGGCCACGCCATTTGTTACGGGTAAGGACGACTCTTGATCTAAGGATCGGAGCGATAGGATGTCACTTTTGGCAGAAGACGGATGCTTGCTTTCTGCAGGCGTGGCCAACGAATCGAATCGGGATGATGGAAGACCTGTAGTTGAACCAAACCTGCACCACGCAAGGACGACCCTGAATAAGAAAAAACCACGAGTAGCATGAATCTAATATGCAGTTGCACTTGAGAAGAAGAGCTACTGTATGCAAATCTGTAGATCGTACACAAATCGATGACGACAATTCAGTGAAAAATCCAGCGCATCATAAATGAACAGCTAGATAATTTCCCCCTGATGAGAGGACCATCCTATGACCGTCAATGCCTATCCCGTAAAAAGCACACTTCAAGCATGCAGAGTACAACCGAAAAAATGGGAAAACACTGAACCTGGACATAGTCGGTTGCCTTGAACCAACTTTCTCCAAAGCTTCACCACCCCAAGCCTCAGGAGGCGTTACGGATGGAGATCGGTCCAGCTTACTGGATATTCCTGCGGGAGGGGTGACTGTCACAGAAGACCCAAGAGACATTCTTCCCTGTAAATCACCCTGCCAAATAATCGCATACATTAGAATATCAAATCGATAACCCACCCAAAAAATACGTCAACGCGAAAAGGCCAAAATGAAAACACCACGAGCAACGACAAAAGTCCAAGCAGCCCTGCGCTGGTTTCATTTCAAGAGTACCTGTAGGACCGAACAACAACTACATACGACCTGAAAACTTATCGCTGAAAGAAGGAAATTCTCCCCAAAATAGGGAAGCAAAGACATACACCCAGCGTAGTAATAAGCATTTGAAGAGACAAGACTTGAGTATCGGTTCTAAGATGGTGCTTTCTGTGCAGTGATGCTACGCAAACTTCGGTGGTTATGAGATGCACCTGCCGACCTCCGAGAGAAGACCTGCGTGAAACACTGGAATCGCGTGAGTCTCGCGACTCCCGTCTATCCTCTTTCACTTCCTCAATGTTAGGGAACTGGCGGACTGAAGGGGTTCCCCAAGTACTGATCCTTCTATTGTCTCCTCCAAGAGCTGCCATATCCTTGTTAAATTCATCTCCAGTACCTCCTCCATCCCAATAACCGGAGATGGAAGGCGTAATGGGTTGTACATCAACGAGAGGTGAAAAAACCTCCATGTCATCTTTCCCAGAGTTGAACGAGTTCGTCCGAGGAGTTTGAAGTCGAGAGATGGGACCGTTTCCCCATGCGCGCATGGAAGATAGAGGTGTAGCATCTCCTCCTGCTGACTTGGGCCTGGGAGGCCCACCAGCACCTGTAGGTTCCTGGTTTGTCCGGTTGCTAGGTTTAGAAGAAGCAGCACCGGTTGTTGTTCGCCCCCTGGTGCCAGCAGGAAGAGGATCTGGCATTATAACTGATTCTTCGTTGCTATTACCTAGAAGAGCAGACTCTCCAGATCTTGAATCTCGGACAGCAATCGGATTCGAACGCTGCCAACTCAAGCTTGTCACGGCCTGCACGAACGGGAAGGGAAAAGGTGCACAGGGGTGAGGAATAGCGGGTAGGGAAACTATAAACACCACAGTTTGTATCCGTTACAATTCGTGCTCAAACAATGATCATCCCCTCCCTTGCGAACCTCATAGAACACGATTTGCGCAATATCGAGACAAAACATCCAAAACCTCTCCTCGATAATGAAGCCAGCTCCATATAACTTTGGGAATGCACCATAAGACATTTCCTCTCACCTCTGCAGCACTGTAAGCTCGAAGAATCGTGAAGGGCTGGGGACGACCACGAACGTCATAGAACACAACCCGGCCACTATTGGTACCAGCGGCCAGGGTGTTGCCATCATCCCTAAAAGCCAAAGACGCAAAAGGAGCTTCATACGGTACACAGTAAACAGGCTTTTTAACACCAGGGTCATACGTATACAACTTCTTGTCAAGTCCACCACTCACAATCATCTGGCAATACATTTTGCATTAAATATTAGAACAGGCTTCGCATAATCGTTGCACCTTAACCAGCATCTGATATTTCAATCAATTCGGCTACAAAGAGGTAGCAGCCTCTTCACATTGCCAAATTTGTGGCTAGATACCAGACAAATCTCATGTCCAGCATCGAACCAGATAAACAACACAGTGCAGAGCTTTCAAAGGAAAGATTGAATTTCCAAATGAAAAAAGAAACAACAAGAAGTCGGGTCTAATGCCCATTATCGCGAATGGTATTTCGCTTAGGTAGCTTTCAATTCTTTTGGAATTTCAAAAAGGTCGCGAGTGAACGAAGCTTGAAGGGCGCCTAAGATCGTTCAGTCCGAGCGACTTCTTCGATGATCACAGTAGAGAACAAAATCCCAGTTTCAATGGTTTCAGACAAGGTCGCAAAAACGGACCTTGTCAGACGTCGGTGAGAAGCAGATCCCTGTAGTAGGTGCCGAGTGCTGCTTCAGCCAGGATAACTGCGGCAAAAGAAGTTTATTGTTAGAGACTAACACGTACACACTCGCTTACGGTGCAACATAAGCTCCCACATGAGAGGTAAACATCTCGAGAAACCAAGAGGTAGAACAAACATTCCAGGGATAATTGAATTCCGAGATGCCAAACTCTTAACTTGAAATCATAAACTGGTCTTCCTCTATCAAAAAACGATGGGATTTTAAGAAACAAAGACACGGCGGCTCAATCAGGAACTCAGAGTCCAACTCAAGACATCTAAACTCAACAAAAACATTCCAACATTCGGTCGAATACAACGGCCCCAATAAATAGGCTTACAAGGAGAATTTGAAGCACAAAATCGGATAAAGGAGTAAAGTGGAAAGACAAGAATTGACCTGCCTTGGGACTACGTGAAGTGGTGTCCCACAAATGGACAGTGCCGTCGTCACCGGCAGTCAGTAGCAGGTGCCTACTCAATCGAGAGTATTCCATAACTCTGAGAACCTGATCCAATGGAAAAAAACAAAACATAATGTTCTTGAGATAATCCCTCAGATCTTTACCAAAAGACAAGAAGTGCAACGAGCTCAAACGTGTTCATACCTGATTATGAGGATCTTTGAGCTCTGCTGCTCTGGTTCCTGATGCAAGGTTGTGGATGATCAAATCACCCTTCATGCTGATGGAAGCCAAGTGCTCATCTCTACAGTTGTACATAACGCCAGTGATAGTATCGGTGTGGCCCTTCAACCACTTGATACATCTCCTCCTTTGCAAATCCCAGACACGGACAACCTTTCCAGTTCCACCTGAACCAAGGTACCGGGAGCCTTTGCTGCTGAAACAGATTCCCAAAATCGACTCCTGCAATAGAAACACAAGCAATTACTCCCCAAAGAGTCGAATTCTGTACAAACTTCTCTGCTTTACGGATAAGGTCTGCCAGCACATCACGCTTTGTTACAAAACCACTCCCCTGGCGTGCCGTAGCTTTGACAAAGGATCAAACGTCAATGCCTCTTCTCATAAGCATTACGCATGCACTACTTCAGAAATACAACATTGTCCTCCACACTTACATCGATATTGTCATCTGCTTCTGCACGAGGTTGAGGTACGACTCCTACTGTCTGACCATTTTTCATCCACAGCGAGATCTTGCAATCTTCTCCGGCACTTGCAACCACCAAATCTGCGGGAACAGATGCTTCAGAATGGGCCAAAACCTACCAGAGAAAAACCTTTACACCTATTTCAAGGAGTCCGTGATGCAAATGGTGAGATCAACAGGTCAGGAAGACATCCTACAAATAAAGCGATAGCTCCTTTCAAAAAACAGTAGGACAATATTCTTCGAACCAATCCTTGTCACCTCTAGCACATCATGATGCAGTTTCACAAGTGGCAAGGACGACCTCCTCCACGAATCTCGACGTAATGACAGCAAAATTCGTACACAGTGGTAAAACAAATGCAACTTGGATCAATGTGGTCATTGTAGGTTACGCATACTCTAGCGAGTTATTGTGCAATAATTTCATGCTACTACGCAAGATATGCAACGGGAATAGTTGCTTTCTACCGACAAGTCAACCCTGGCAGCAACACCCTTAAAGGGCTAACCTACTTCCATCCACACAACGACAAATTGCTAAACTTCCTTTCGCTGAACAGGAGAGCACTATTTCAGGCACTGTTATGAAATGCAAGACACTAACATTCAGACCAAGTCAATTCCTACATCTCGTTAACTGATGTTCCTGTCAGCGAAATTCTCGATTCAACTCAAGTACGTGCACTTTTAAGTCACCATTACTAAATCGGAAGTGTTCAACGTTCCCTCGTTTCTACACCGTGTCTTCGCACAGAATACTCCATGGCGTCCTACTCCAGCAAGCCTACTCAAAACTGTGCTCATTCAGTACATGGCCATTAAACACAAACACCAGTGCGAAGCTAAACGTGCCGCCATATTCCCCCTCAAACGACTGCAGCAGGCTTCAAGAAAGATATATTCTGCTGGCTGCCGTCAAGAGTATTTTTCTCAGAAGAGTATTTAATTTCTAGCGCAATGCAATGACTCACGCTATCCGTCAACTCTCAGCAATCCACACACGTGCATTCAAGTACGCGTTCGCAACCTACAATAAACACATGGCTTGCCATGGCTGTTCTAAAACAGCTGGTATCTCCGCAAAAGAATTGCAACGACGTTTGGCGATCAGACGAACACGATGAAGAGAATTCACATGCGTCTGCACTTCAAGCATCGTGCATAAAAAACGCAGAAGCGACCTCGCACCTCAGATTCTCCAGGACTATTCCAGCACCTAACTCACCAACTCCCAATCTTCCCCTAAAATCGTAAGATCATTCAAAAACACCGAAACACGAAGCCAATGCCGAACTTACTGGTGTGGTTCCATCGCGCGCAATTGACTTGATACCCGGGAGAGGGAGTGTATTGGAACGTGCAGGGGTCCCCTGTCTCAATCGATACATCAAACAGCTTCACCGTTTCGCCTCCGCACGCAGCCAGCAGCGACGTCCCCTGTGCCATAGCTCAATCCAGTAGACGAAAAAAAAAAAAAGCTCTCCTCGTGATTCGTTGTGACCTCCGCGAAAACTGTCTCACCCAAACCTCAGCTCCATGTCTTTCCATCCCGTTCCCGAGCTCCGATCCCGAAGAAGCTCCTCCTCCATCGCGCGTTCGTTCCCCCTCTCAACCCTAAATTCGAGACCTCCCGCAGTTCCGCACCGTATTCTAAGGCGTTTGCCTCGATGAGACTCTCGCCATCAATGCTGCTCACTCCGGATTGAAAATGCTGCAGAGCAAAGCCGGCTCATCACTCATCAGGATCCACCGAGAGCTTCTGCAATGCACGCTTTCGTCGATCTTGGCGCCAAGCTCTGGGTCATCACCGGAGGCGGTCTGTTTCTATCTCTGTCTTCTGACACTGATGAAGCTCCGTTGGTGCTACTCAGGCAAATGGAACAGGGCGTTCCAAAAGTAAAAGCTTCGCTTCTAACCTTTCGGCGTGCTCCTTTGTTCCCGTCCATTTCAAAAAAATCGAGACACCGTACTCGAGTTATTTTTAGCCCTCAGTGGATTAAGAATGTTTTGAAGAGCTCATTGGGAGAAGCCGAGAACTACGTGAATCGGATGAGGTACATCTAAATATGTCGAAAGGGCAATTTTTTTGCCTATTCTTCAATGATGCAAGTGGCATGGCGACTTGATGCTTCATAATTGTTGTGCAAAGTTATGAATGAATTAATATAGGAATGCAAAGAAAAAATAACTTTGTAAAAATGAAGATATAATGTCTAAATTTTTCTTGCGTCCAAATTTTTCTTGTGCTATAGTCTATTTGTCAAAATATTTTAAATTTACATTAATCTTCTTTCAGAGGACTTTTAGTGATTTAAATTAAAGTTCATTCATAATGTGTTGCCTTCTCTCTGTTTAGGTTTTCAACTTATTGTTTTCTAAAATTGTATTGTTGTAGAGGGCTTCATTTTAAACATTTCTAAAGGAATTGTGGTAAATAGTGATTTAATGCCAAGGAAAAGCTCACATATTCTTATATTAACTATATATAATAGAGGGATGTTTTTCTTTAGATGAGATAGTGAGAGTAACTTTTTTTAGCAAGAAAGTATTTGGGAGGGATGGTAGCACATTTAGGGCGCATATTCATGACTATTTTTATAGTGTCATTTTCTTGTACATATTGCTCTAAATCCAAATCCTTGAGACCATGATTAACTTTATTTTGATTTCTCAATCAATTTCTTTTTATCTTATTGGATGATGTAAGGATTTAGAATGAGAAGAACAATATGCATTGTAATGTAAAGAAAACAATGTATATATTTTATAGTAACAAGTTGCGTAGTAAACTAGATTTGGTATTACATAGCTTTATATGAAGTAAGTTGTATTTGATCTTTAAAAATGTATATTTATGTATTATACATTTTTGCAAGGTCCTTGCTTAATATTTTAGAGAATGCTAAAAGGAAAGAACCATTGACTTCTAACAAAAATTTGATTTTCTTGTCATGTTTGGGATTCCTAATGAATACCAATAGTTAATTGCTTACTTTCAATTGGATCTTCTTTCATTGGCATTAACAAATAATCAATGTCACAGAAGGATTGTTTCTTGGGCTATTTTTCAAGCTCTAAGTCAAAGCATTATTGTGCAAAGTATTAAATAAGAAAAGTTCAAATAATTAAAAAAAACATTTAAAAGATAATCACAAAACACATATAATTATCCAACGTGGAAATTTTTAATAGATAGACTATAGCACAAGAAGAATTCAGACATTAGATCTTTATTTTTGCAAGTTTTTTTTTCTTTGAATGCCTACATTAATTCATTCATAACTTTGCACAACAATTATGAAGCATCAAGTGGCCATGCCAGTTGTATCATTGCAATAGGCAAAAATTGCCCTTTCAACATACTTGGATGTCCGATTCACGTAGTTCTCTCAATGAGCTCTTCAAAACATTCTTAATCTAAGAGTGACAAAACTCATTGGCAGAATGCTAAGCAGTTAAAAAACTGCGTTAATTTTAAAAACACGTATTTTCAAATTGGTACAATGGATACAAGAAGTAACCATATGATCTGAAGTGTTGGCATCAAATTCAATAAACTATGAAGTGAAATGCCGAAGAAACATAAATTGCGAGAAGATCATGAGCTTTGACCATCAAAATTAATGAGTTGACTTTCTTGGGTAGGTGGTTCAGTAGCCATGTCATAAATGACACTAGGTTGGTTCAAAAAATGTGGGAAAATTTGCAAAGTGCTCAACGTTAGGAGATGTACGGCATGGTGCAAATTTCATAGCCACAAACAAAAACATAGTCAAATGGAGGGCCTTGCAATGAGGAGGTCTTCTAAAACAAAGCAAAAATAGATAATTTTGCATAGAGTAGCCCGAGATGGTGACTTGTCCAAATGAAAATATACCAAACCTTAACGAGTGTAACAACAATGACACTTGGCAACATAAAATATTATTAAATATTAAAAAAATTGTATTGGCATTGACACACTCTTGTTAGTTGGCATTATGGGACACTTACCTCAAAAAAAGTCAACAATAGTTGTCCTCGAAGACCAAAGACTAACAACATTCTCCTAGATTGTAGAACTCTCACATTCTGGGTGTTGAAAATAGCTACATGAAGAATGCGAGGGGGAAAGGTCAAAATTGCAAGGGCTTGGGTTGCACAAGAAAGCAACAAATTCCGGTAAAACATAGCGACATAAAAAGGAAGAACATGCACAATTTGTGTACAATAAATTACAACAAAACTTCTCAACATTACATTATTTACAATCATGAGAAGCCAAATGGCATAGTTTTCGTGATGTCAACATCCAAAGGTATGTACACGAGAATTTCCAATGATCTCATCAAGTCTATAGTGTCTACAACATTTTCTAGTGGCATTGTGCGCTTTTAGAAATTGCCTTCTCTATAGTACGAAGTTGTCTGCCTCAAAGCTCCTCACTGACTAGAAGAACTTCATGTATACTTGCCATAGCAACATCATTACCGTTTTCTTTACAATCCATGTGCTCATAAGAGATACGAGCTCTTGCTATCCAATACAAATGGTTAGTGTAGTGCTACGAGGTCTAAGGGGAGGTCACTCTATGCATTTATACAACCTACGTGAGGCAAAGATTTTGGACCCCTTACTTACTTCATAAAATTTAATTTAAAGAAAATAAAAAAACTTGAATAGGTTTTTCTACTTTGAAAGTTTGTATTTTGAATTATTGATATTTTTTAAATTGATAATAATTAGTTACAAATCTTTGAAGAAAAAAGATATATTGTAAAGCTGAAAATAACTTTGGACCCCTTACTTTCTTCATAAAAAATTGCCAAAAAAATGAATTAGAAAATCCTAAAAGTAACTCTCTATTGAAAGTTTATTTTTCTTGAATATTGATGTAATGGTCATCTAAATGTATTCTTTGTTAATGTTTGAGTTGAGAAACATGTCATTTTATTTCATTTTTCAACCTATTATAATAGTCATTTTAGATGTCATTTGAGTTGAGAATTTTTGGCAATAGAAATCTATAGTCATTATCAATGAAAGTTCAAATTATAGTTTGAAATTATAATATATTCCAAAGTAAATAGGGGGGCAAGAAATCACTTTGCCACACGTAGTACACAAAATCCCTATGGAGTGACCTCCACCTCAACAAGATCCTATACTATGATTGTACTAAACCTGTACAAGTGATGGCAACAAAGCTTAGACAAACATTGTCCTAGAAGAAGGTGACGACAAACACGACTATCCGCAAATATACATCACCTTATATTTATGTCTCCAAAACTAATATGGTGTTTTGTTTTGCAATGACTTGAAACTCCTAACAACATGCACCTTCATGTGCACAGAGAAACGTACCTTTGTTTCTACAATTGTTGTATGGCATACATTGCTGCTCATTGCATTCCATACTTCTTGAAAGTGACAACTAAAACATTAATACTGCTCAGAAAATGGTGTACTTCATGACTAGTAGTAGTGTTCGTGTATTTGAAACCTTCATGTCTACAACTGAAGATCCAAACAAGTTGTACACCTGCTTCTCCTATTTCGTTTCTTGAGCGTTATAACTTACAGAAAGGAACTAAAATACAACACTTCAGTTGTGCATACTAATATGTAATAGTTTAGGAACTCTATATACACTCTGAAATCAGTCCTTACTCCTCTACCTTGCCACTTCCACAACAAGTTTTGATGATCATGCCATACATAAAGTTATATTCCACATCGATTGGACTATACTATCCCCGTATTTTTTTCGCCTGAACTGAATATCCTGGAATGACCATACAAAGAACATGCTCCTGACTATAGTTTCTTAACGTCGGGTAATTCATTACTTTCGTAGCACTACTATGCCCCTTTATAGTTGTTGCATCTTTTCCAAACAACTAGTTTCATGATTGTAGACATAACTAAAAACAAGACACCCCAATACTACTTCATGACAGTTTCACTTATATTCAAAGGCTATTCACAACTTCTAAATAACACAAACTTGCAAACCACATGTAATAGAGGACCATAGAACGCAAAAGGCACTACCGACGGAGATAGTAGTGATTGCGCCTAAAGCAATCACCCATGTGCAATGGGACGCCACCACATTGAACACAACTCAAATTAGTATGCGTTGTTCCAAAACAGAATTTGCATTTCCATCTACTCCTAGTACATACAAGAGAATGCATTGTAGGCATGGCAAGCCAAAAGCTAGAAACACAATCTATCTTCATCTGCCATGGCTTGCACAACACTTGAGCAAGTAGTAGTTGGAAATCCACACGTGGTTTCGACTCCTACACTAACTTTTCACAAATGGATTTGTACAAAATGTAGCAATTTATTACTAATGTATCAAGCAGGAAAATGAATAGACGGTGCCACCATTTGTGACTTCGAACTTGGGCTAAATAGGCTCCTCGCATTTGTTCGACGACGTCTACTCTATGCATGAACTCTAAATATTCCTTGTACATTGGGGAAGTTGGCATTTACTGCTCTTCATCTTGAATTCTATGAGGTACTACATCTCAAACTTAAGGATAGACGGATTGTTAACAATTATCGTGTAGTTATCGTTGTTTCATGGAACCCATGAAACAACGATAACTACACGATAATTGTTGCCAAATCGTAGGGTCTAATCTTTGTGATGTATGGGCCACTCTTCATCCAGATATGGCAATGGAGGAAAAAATGATGACACAAGCAAAATAACTTTTTGACCCACCCACAAAACATAAGATATTTTCCTACTCTCATGCATATGCCATGCTATCATTCCTTGAGGATCGTAGGCGAAGAGCTTCTTTTGAATCAATGCCTTGGAAAGGTCAAGACAATTGTTCATAATGGTCCCTGTTGCATAAGTGCCCAAAGCCGCCAAATCCATGATGAGTTTCACAGAAGTGAAGTAATTGTTAGTGACAACAACGTGGCCTCTTCCTTGCAATCTTTGCATTAAAAGCATGACAACTTCGTAACCCGATTTGGCGCCTTTTCCATTGGCTCTTGCCAGCACTGCATGCTACATTGACCCCTTGTAAACATCAAAGTCATACACATACTTTGTCCTAGCATTTGCCAAACACCATATTTTAATGCCCCACTTGGTGGACTTCTTGAAGAGATCTTGGTAGATAGGGTAGTAAATGCTTTTGTAATGAACCATACTTTCATCAATTGTCACTTCCTGATGCAAATTCCAATTCTTTTTAAACTTCGTCTTCATTTCTGAAAGTAGCCAATCTAACTTAGACAGTGCATTTGGCGGCTCATTGCTGTTGTCTCCCTAGATCAAGTTGTCTTCACAAATACATAAGCAGCAAGTTATATCCTCATACCTTGACTTTGAATTCATGCTGGCTATGAACTGACAATACAAAAATGGAAATTCCTTGTTCCAATATGCTTTGTAGTTTGGCAATTTTTTTTTATCCCTATCATCAGTGAAATGCCAAGAAAAGTGCACAGTTCGTTGGGACAAAGACCCCACTAGTATGGCCTATCCAATATCAAGTGCGTCTTTGGGTCGACCTCACTTGTATAATGGTTCATTTCTTCACAAATTGCAAACAATGTCTTCTCCGTCTAATATCTGCCCAATAAAGCACACTTTGAAGACATGCGTCGATACGGAAAACTCGGCCCTGGTGACAGTCCCGTGAAAGAGATGGGATCATGTGTGTACGTTGAGTATTCAATGGACCAAGTACTCTCCTAGAATACATGAAGGAAGTTGATGCATTGCATAGCTATGCCTCTACAAGTCGCATGTTCTTCTCCAGAAGTTGGTTCAATTATTTTGTTGGGAACAACTTTTGTATTGTTCATCAATCCACCATAGTGCGCTTGGAAGACGGTAGGGTCCAAAATGGGTTGCCTCTCTTCTTCCATGGATAACTTCACCCCAATCAGCTTCCTAGCTTGCTCAGTTGGAACACGAAGTACGCTTGCGAGACAAGCAAGTACATAAAGTTATTTTTGCACTAGCGAAAAGTGGAAGCCTACATGTTGTACTGATGCTTGGAGTATGTTGCTGAGTGGTAGAGGGCCCTTTTTGGTGAAGTAGCCACCGCAACATTCGGCAACTGCGCTTGTTTTTTGTGAGGTTTGGCATGAGGAACAAAGATGTTGTCATCAAATGCTAATGCCTTTGTTTTTGTGGCTATTGTCATTGCTTGTCCATTCCTAGTCGGAGGGTGGTCACTACCAAAACCAAGAGGAATGCTTTGCTTCTCTAATAGATCAAAGTCAAAGAAATCATTGAAAATGTCATTGTAGCTGGGTCACATGCAGTCGTCCCCTACGAGAATATCCTACTTTCCATCGTGCACTTCACAGAGCCCTAGTTTGTGAACAATGTTTGACGTTCCTTTAGTATCGCGGAAGTCAAAGTTTTGTACATCTAGTCATTATAACAAAACATGGTAAAAAAACCACACTAAAAATCAAGTGCAATTCTTTCGTCCACATTTCTGTGCAGGCCCACTACTCACGCAAACAACTTCTTTTGCAATTTCCGACTACAATTTTTAGAATTTTGGGGCATATAATATACCATTGGAAAGGTATTGAGAAGAAATTTCCAATGGTATATTACGCGTTCCAAAATTCTAAAAATGGCAATCAAAAATTGCAAAAGAAGCTAATGGCCTACTACGCACTCACGCATAGAAACGTGGACAAAAGAGCCTCACTTGATTTTGAGTGCGTTTTTTTTACCATGTTTTGTTATAGTGAATGGAGAGTAGTCAACGTCAAAGGAAGTGGAAGGCTTGACAAAGCTTGTTAGCGAAGCAGATGCGTCTGCGATTGCAGGGAGAGGGACGTTGCTATCGAAGTGCAAAGTAGATAAACTAGGGCTACACTTGCTTCTGCGGGACTCAAGCCCATGTTATTAGTGTCGCCGCAACCAATGTTGGACGCGTCATACAAGTAGTCACCGAGTTCTCACAATGATGAGTGATCCATGAAGTGCAATGTTGGTGTCCTAATGTTGTCGTCATTGGTGGGTCATTTTCAGGGAAACTAGAGATGGCAATGCGTTCGACCTCATTGCATGGTACATACAACACATGCTCATCATCAAGAAGCACAATGTACATTAGCTCTCGGCAACCTTCCTGAATGTATGAATGGATTGCTAGTCCAAGGAACCAATTGCCCTCCTCGCTACTTGATGCACGAGTTGGCAGTTGCGAGGCACATGTAGCAGAGATTCAAACTGGCAGAGGGTTGTTTATATATCGTGGTAGCATTGCCCGACTTGTTGGCTTTGGTACATTTCCTAACCTTTGCCACATGAGTGCCTTGGTTTGTTCTGTCGAATAGGCTGTTGACGTATTTTGAGGTCCATCATCATTGTTGTCGTCGAAGACATGTAGATGTGCATCACCAAGTTTAAACCCTACGGTTTATCAATGGTTATCATGTGGTTATCATCATTTTATGGGTTCACACGTTAATTACAATTTATTGCATCATTACAATGCATTACTTCACATTGTTATAATGCAATTGTAAGTAATGCATTGTAATGATGCAATAAATTGTAATTAACATGCGAATCCATAAAACAATGATAACCACGTTATAACTGTTGACAAACCATAGGGCTTAAACTTTGTAATGTAGAGGTGGATGACAAGCTGCTATAACGACTTTGCGTGACTTTTCTACTTTCAGTCGCTTTTGAGACTCTGTGAAGTTGTCCTCTATAGTTGTTCCCTTCCTTTTTGTGAAGTCCAAGTGGGTGGTCTTCTAGACAAAGTGGCAAGGTCATTGTTGTTATTGGTAGACTTCTTGCACAGTCTTGTCCGAGCTCCATTCACATATGTGCTTTTGTTAGATGCCCTCTCCATATCGTAATTAATTTTGTATGAAGTATTCTCTTTAAGATGTATAGGTTGACGGTAACAAAAGACTTCACCAAGGTCGTTGCAAAGGAAAGTCAGGCCACAGAACTTCACAACGCAATGTTTACTGCATTGGTAAACTCAATCGGATGGCCTTCTGGAATTTAGTCCTAGGTGGTGGTTAGCTTGGGGTATTACTTTTTGGACACACTAATTAGGTGATACTTGTTTAAACCCTCCAAAGTTTGTCTAATTTGTATATTTTGACCAAGTAATAAAAACCTAAAATGAAAATAAAAAATTTGTACACCTCAACATGATCAACATGTATATTTCTATTGAGTTTCTTTTTTTTCAAAGTAAATTTTTGGACTTATTGATAGAGGTGAGAAAAACTTCTAAATTTTGAGATTTGCAAGCATCATAGAGCACAATTTATTAAATTTTTATTGATGAAATTAACTTTTTTATATGTTGGACTACAAAATATAGGTTATATCCAAAAGTGATATTAAAATAAAATTATTTGATATTCCAAATGTTTGTTTCCAAGGATTTTAGGTACATGTGACAAAACTTACTTTTTCAACTAAAAAATTAACTAAAAATTCTTAAAATCCTTTGATTGTCATGAATTTTTTTTCTTGACACATTATAAGTGTTGAAAACTAAAACCATATTTTATGAATTCATAATTTATAATATTTAAAAGATGAAGTCATTTGACACAATGACATGGACTGATATTGTAGTTGAGACAACTTTTTTGTGTACCCAAAGCCGACCTCACCCTCCTTCCAACCTAGAATGCTTTTAATGTGGTATTGAAATAAGAAACATAAGCCTCGGGGGGGGGCACTCTATACACTCCTTTTTTGACCGGCTTCTAGAATAGAATTCTCTTATCCAACAACTACAAGATCCTCCGTCTTTGAGATTTTGATGCACCAATACTTAGTGTTCACTCGCTAATAACAACTTGACAAGCTAGCATTGATGTCTTCTTGCCATCAGAAGTGTTGAGAATGTGAACATCGTTGTTTCTAATGTGAACTTCATTTGACTTCTTTGTCGGCATGCAGATACTGTTGAAAGATGTCACTTATGGCTATGGAAAGCAAGCACCAGTTGCATTTCTAGTCAGTGACTACATTATGGAAGAGATGCGGCACGGATTGGTCTTCCTCTCTATAAACGTTGTTTCAGACTAGAAGAAGTTGCATGGTAGGAAAATGGTCACCAATTCTATTATACAGTAGTGGTACGAATTCTCATTGATATAAAGGCATGTGAGATTTAAAAAGCATAATTCTAAGAAAAAGGAAGTGGAGTTATTGTCTTCTTGTAAGAAGAAACATAGAATAGTCCTACAAGGTGCACATTGCAATACAACAAAAGCAGTGTTTTATGACTGCAAAATATGACTGTAGTGAGTCATAAAATAAAAAAATACGACTCACGCAGAAATCACTATAGATGACTTGGAATATGACTGACTCCAGTCGTTTAGAAGTAGTCGCTTCAGACATCAGTCATATTGGCAGTCATATGGGTTGAGGGGTATAAATACCCATTTTTAGCCATAGTATGCCAACATGGCGTATACTTTGACTTTCCTAGGGGAGTCTTGACTTTTTCTTGAGTTGCTCGGGCAAACAAAAAAATCCTACGTGGAATATGACTATGGTCAGTCATATTTTTGGATGACGTGGAATATGACTGCGGTTAGTCATATTTTTTAATGACATGGAATATGACTGCAGTCAGTCATATTTTTGAATGACATGGAATATGATTGCAGTCAGTCATATTTTTGGATGACGTGAAATATAACTGCAGTTAGTCATATTTTTTGATGACATGGAATATGACTGCAGTCAGTCATATTTTTTGATGATATGGAATATGACTGCAGTCAGTCATATTTTTTGATGACATGGAATATGACTATAGTTAGTTATATTTTTGGATGACATGGAATATGACTATAGTTAGTTATATTTTTGGATGACATGGAATATGACTACAGTCAATCATATTTTTTGATGACATGGAATATGACTGTAGTTAGTCATATTTTTGAATGACATGGAATATGACTGCAGTCAGTCATATTTTTTGATGGCATGGAATATGACTGAGGTGAGTCATATTTTGCAGTAATGTAGAATACGACTCTCGTCAGTCATATTTTATGGAATATGACTTCTGTAAGTTATATTTTTGGCTTTATGAAGTTGCAAGTAGCTTCCAATATCTTTGTTTCAACTTTTGATGCCTGCATATACAATCAAAGAAATGAGAGGTTAGTTTTTAGTGATTGAACAACAAAGCCTAACCTTCAAAGATTTACAATCAACACAAAATATGTAGCTCAAGTTTAGGATAGGAAGAATAAGATTGATGATGGAGGAAACAAGAAAAAAAATATAAGTACTAAGAGATAACAAGAATCAAAAGTTAAAATGCAATAAGGAATAAGAAGCAACAACTAAGCAACAACTAAGACACAATAAGAAACAAGAAGCAATACAAAACAAGAAACAACAACTAAGACACAATATGAGGCAACAATTAAGACATAAGAACAAATAAAAAGCAACAACTAAGATACAAGAAGAAACAAGAAGCACCAACTAAGACATGACAAGAAACAACAAGAAATGAGAGTATAGATGCAACAAGAAGAAATAAAAAGCAAGAACTACAAAACAAGAGGAAACAAAAAAACAAGAACTAAAAAGAAGAAAGACTTCAAATGGAAAAGAAAGAAAGAATTTAGATGCAACAATAAGAAACAAGAAGCATGAACTAAAGAGCAACAAGAAACAAGAGTTAAGATGCAACAAAAAACAACAACAAGTGAGAGCTAAGAGACAATAAAAAGTAAGGAAGAAGAGCCACAAGAAGTGACGGCTAGGATTTCAAAACCCTAAAAAGTGGCGGCTAGGTTTCAAAACCCTAAAAAAATGATGGCTAGGATATCAAAATCCTTAAAAAATAGAGACTAGGATTCAAAATCCAAAAAAGTAGGTGACTAGGATTTCAAAATTTTAAACAATGACTTCTCTATATTTTTTTGGAATTGCCCAAATTTTTCTTTAATTGCCCAAAACAAAAAAAAATCACTACTATATGAAAATATTAGTGATAATATGACTCAATGTTCCCAAACATGTTCCCAACGTTCCCAAATATGTTCCGTACATTCCCTATGAAGTACTTTGGTATTCCTAATGGCCGTATAGTATACGCTTGTGAAGTACAAGGCGTAAAAATAACTGGCAATCATATTTTGCAATCATATTTCTCCCCAAAGTGTTGGCCTTCAAGAATATGACTGCAAGCAGTCGCCAGTCATCCTCAGTCATAATTTTGCAGTCATAAAACACTGCCATTATTGTAGTGTTGGTACAATTTGGTAAGGCTTTGGACACGTTTATGCCTTGCACTAATATTTGATGATGATCTTATGTGCTTCTAGTGTATGAGAAAAGAATTGCTTATAGAGAGATATTGCTAAACTGAATGCTAAACACATATTTGTATCCTTTCATGTTCATTTTGTATAGGAATATATTGGTTTTTTTGTGGAGGGTACTAGATTGATTACTGTCGTCTGCCAAATCACTAGATTTTGGATATGTACCAATCTTGCTAGTTGTGGAATTGACGGTTACACGAATTGTATTTCATAAAATGAAGTAAGTAAGGGGTCCAAAGTTATTTTCAGCTTTACAATATATCTTTTTTCTTCAAAGATTTGTAACTAATTATTATCAATTTAAAAAATATCAATAATTCAAAATACAAACTTTCAAAGTAGAAAAACCTATTCAAGTTTTTTTATTTTCTTTAAATTAAATTTTATGAAGTAAGTAAGGGGTCCAAAATCTTTGCCTCACGTAGGTTGTATAAATGCATAGAGTGACCTCCCCTTAGACCTCGTAGCACTACACTAACCATTTGTATTGGATAGCAAGAGCTCGTATCTCTTATGAGCACATGGATTGTAAAGAAAACGGTAATGATGTTGCTATGGCAAGTATACATGAAGTTCTTCTAGTCAGTGAGGAGCTTTGAGGCAGACAACTTCGTACTATAGAGAAGGCAATTTCTAAAAGCGCACAATGCCACTAGAAAATGTTGTAGACACTATAGACTTGATGAGATCATTGGAAATTCTCGTGTACATACCTTTGGATGTTGACATCACGAAAACTATGCCATTTGGCTTCTCATGATTGTAAATAATGTAATGTTGAGAAGTTTTGTTGTAATTTATTGTACACAAATTGTGCATGTTCTTCCTTTTTATGTCGCTATGTTTTACCGGAATTTGTTGCTTTCTTGTGCAACCCAAGCCCTTGCAATTTTGACCTTTCCCCCTCGCATTCTTCATGTAGCTATTTTCAACACCCAGAATGTGAGAGTTCTACAATCTAGGAGAATGTTGTTAGTCTTTGGTCTTCGAGGACAACTATTGTTGACTATTTTTGAGGTAAGTGTCCCATAATGCCAACTAACAAGAGTGTGTCAATGCCAATACAATTTTTTTAATATTTAATAATATTTTATGTTGCCAAGTGTCATTGTTGTTACACTCGTTAAGGTTTGGTATATTTTCATTTGGACAAGTCACCATCTCGGGCTACTCTATGCAAAATTATCTATTTTTGCTTTGTTTTAGAAGACCTCCTCATTGCAAGGCCCTTCATTTGACTATGTTTTTGTTTGTGGCTATGAAATTTGCACCATGCCGTACATCTCCTAACGTTGAGCACTTTGCAAATTTTCCCACATTTTTTGAACCAACCTAGTGTCATTTATGACATGGCTACTGAACCACCTACCCAAGAAAGTCAACTCATTAATTTTGATGGTCAAAGCTCATGATCTTCTCGCAATTTATGTTTCTTCGGCATTTCACTTCATAGTTTATTGAATTTGATGCCAACACTTCAGATCATATGGTTACTTCTTGTATCCATTGTACCAATTTGAAAATACGTGTTTTTAAAATTAACGCAGTTTTTTGACTGCTTAGCATTCTGCCAATGAGTTTTGTCACTCTTAGATTAAGAATGTTTTGAAGAGCTCATTGAGAGAACTACGTGAATCGGACATCCAAGTATGTTGAAAGGGCAATTTTTGCCTATTGCAATGATACAACTGGCATGGCCACTTGATGCTTCATAATTGTTGTGCAAAGTTATGAATGAATTAATGTAGGCATTCAAAGAAAAAAAAACTTGCAAAAATAAAGATCTAATGTCTGAATTCTTCTTGTGCTATAGTCTATCTATTAAAAATTTCCACGTTGGATAATTATATGTGTTTTGTGATTATCTTTTAAATGTTTTTTTTAATTATTTGAACTTTTCTTATTTAATACTTTGCACAATAATGCTTTGACTTAGAGCTTGAAAAATAGCCCAAGAAACAATCCTTCTGTGACATTGATTATTTGTTAATGCCAATGAAAGAAGATCCAATTGAAAGTAAGCAATTAACTATTGGTATTCATTAGGAATCCCAAACATGACAAGAAAATCAAATTTTTGTTAGAAGTCAATGGTTCTTTCCTTTTAGCATTCTCTAAAATATTAAGCAAGGACCTTGCAAAAATGTATAATACATAAATATACATTTTTAAAGATCAAATACAACTTACTTCATATAAAGCTATGTAATACCAAATCTAGTTTACTACGCAACTTGTTACTATAAAATATATACATTGTTTTCTTTACATTACAATGCATATTGTTCTTCTCATTCTAAATCCTTACATCATCCAATAAGATAAAAAGAAATTGATTGAGAAATCAAAATAAAGTTAATCATGGTCTCAAGGATTTGGATTTAGAGCAATATGTACAAGAAAATGACACTATAAAAATAGTCATGAATATGCGCCCTAAATGTGCTACCATCCCTCCCAAATACTTTCTTGCTAAAAAAAGTTACTCTCACTATCTCATCTAAAGAAAAACATCCCTCTATTATATATAGTTAATATAAGAATATGTGAGCTTTTCCTTGGCATTAAATCACTATTTACCACAATTCCTTTAGAAATGTTTAAAATGAAGCCCTCTACAACAATACAATTTTAGAAAACAATAAGTTGAAAACCTAAACAGAGAGAAGGCAACACATTATGAATGAACTTTAATTTAAATCACTAAAAGTCCTCTGAAAGAAGATTAATGTAAATTTAAAATATTTTGACAAATAGACTATAGCACAAGAAAAATTTGGACGCAAGAAAAATTTAGACATTATATCTTCATTTTTACAAAGTTATTTTTTCTTTGCATTCCTATATTAATTCATTCATAACTTTGCACAACAATTATGAAGCATCAAGTCGCCATGCCACTTGCATCATTGAAGAATAGGCAAAAAAATTGCCCTTTCGACATATTTAGATGTACCTCATCCGATTCACGTAGTTCTCGGCTTCTCCCAATGAGCTCTTCAAAACATTCTTAATCCACTGAGGGCTAAAAATAACTCGAGTACGGTGTCTCGATTTTTTTGAAATGGACGGGAACAAAGGAGCACGCCGAAAGGTTAGAAGCGAAGCTTTTACTTTTGGAACGCCCTGTTCCATTTGCCTGAGTAGCACCAACGGAGCTTCATCAGTGTCAGAAGACAGAGATAGAAACAGACCGCCTCCGGTGATGACCCAGAGCTTGGCGCCAAGATCGACGAAAGCGTGCATTGCAGAAGCTCTCGGTGGATCCTGATGAGTGATGAGCCGGCTTTGCTCTGCAGCATTTTCAATCCGGAGTGAGCAGCATTGATGGCGAGAGTCTCATCGAGGCAAACGCCTTAGAATACGGTGCGGAACTGCGGGAGGTCTCGAATTTAGGGTTGAGAGGGGGAACGAACGCGCGATGGAGGAGGAGCTTCTTCGGGATCGGAGCTCGGGAACGGGATGGAAAGACATGGAGCTGAGGTTTGGGTGAGACAGTTTTCGCGGAGGTCACAACGAATCACGAGGAGAGCTTTTTTTTTTTTTCGTCTACTGGATTGAGCTATGGCACAGGGGACGTCGCTGCTGGCTGCGTGCGGAGGCGAAACGGTGAAGCTGTTTGATGTATCGATTGAGACAGGGGACCCCTGCACGTTCCAATACACTCCCTCTCCCGGGTATCAAGTCAATTGCGCGCGATGGAACCACACCAGTAAGTTCGGCATTGGCTTCGTGTTTCGGTGTTTTTGAATGATCTTACGATTTTAGGGGAAGATTGGGAGTTGGTGAGTTAGGTGCTGGAATAGTCCTGGAGAATCTGAGGTGCGAGGTCGCTTCTGCGTTTTTTATGCACGATGCTTGAAGTGCAGACGCATGTGAATTCTCTTCATCGTGTTCGTCTGATCGCCAAACGTCGTTGCAATTCTTTTGCGGAGATACCAGCTGTTTTAGAACAGCCATGGCAAGCCATGTGTTTATTGTAGGTTGCGAACGCGTACTTGAATGCACGTGTGTGGATTGCTGAGAGTTGACGGATAGCGTGAGTCATTGCATTGCGCTAGAAATTAAATACTCTTCTGAGAAAAATACTCTTGACGGCAGCCAGCAGAATATATCTTTCTTGAAGCCTGCTGCAGTCGTTTGAGGGGGAATATGGCGGCACGTTTAGCTTCGCACTGGTGTTTGTGTTTAATGGCCATGTACTGAATGAGCACAGTTTTGAGTAGGCTTGCTGGAGTAGGACGCCATGGAGTATTCTGTGCGAAGACACGGTGTAGAAACGAGGGAACGTTGAACACTTCCGATTTAGTAATGGTGACTTAAAAGTGCACGTACTTGAGTTGAATCGAGAATTTCGCTGACAGGAACATCAGTTAACGAGATGTAGGAATTGACTTGGTCTGAATGTTAGTGTCTTGCATTTCATAACAGTGCCTGAAATAGTGCTCTCCTGTTCAGCGAAAGGAAGTTTAGCAATTTGTCGTTGTGTGGATGGAAGTAGGTTAGCCCTTTAAGGGTGTTGCTGCCAGGGTTGACTTGTCGGTAGAAAGCAACTATTCCCGTTGCATATCTTGCGTAGTAGCATGAAATTATTGCACAATAACTCGCTAGAGTATGCGTAACCTACAATGACCACATTGATCCAAGTTGCATTTGTTTTACCACTGTGTACGAATTTTGCTGTCATTACGTCGAGATTCGTGGAGGAGGTCGTCCTTGCCACTTGTGAAACTGCATCATGATGTGCTAGAGGTGACAAGGATTGGTTCGAAGAATATTGTCCTACTGTTTTTTGAAAGGAGCTATCGCTTTATTTGTAGGATGTCTTCCTGACCTGTTGATCTCACCATTTGCATCACGGACTCCTTGAAATAGGTGTAAAGGTTTTTCTCTGGTAGGTTTTGGCCCATTCTGAAGCATCTGTTCCCGCAGATTTGGTGGTTGCAAGTGCCGGAGAAGATTGCAAGATCTCGCTGTGGATGAAAAATGGTCAGACAGTAGGAGTCGTACCTCAACCTCGTGCAGAAGCAGATGACAATATCGATGTAAGTGTGGAGGACAATGTTGTATTTCTGAAGTAGTGCATGCGTAATGCTTATGAGAAGAGGCATTGACGTTTGATCCTTTGTCAAAGCTACGGCACGCCAGGGGAGTGGTTTTGTAACAAAGCGTGATGTGCTGGCAGACCTTATCCGTAAAGCAGAGAAGTTTGTACAGAATTCGACTCTTTGGGGAGTAATTGCTTGTGTTTCTATTGCAGGAGTCGATTTTGGGAATCTGTTTCAGCAGCAAAGGCTCCCGGTACCTTGGTTCAGGTGGAACTGGAAAGGTTGTCCGTGTCTGGGATTTGCAAAGGAGGAGATGTATCAAGTGGTTGAAGGGCCACACCGATACTATCACTGGCGTTATGTACAACTGTAGAGATGAGCACTTGGCTTCCATCAGCATGAAGGGTGATTTGATCATCCACAACCTTGCATCAGGAACCAGAGCAGCAGAGCTCAAAGATCCTCATAATCAGGTATGAACACGTTTGAGCTCGTTGCACTTCTTGTCTTTTGGTAAAGATCTGAGGGATTATCTCAAGAACATTATGTTTTGTTTTTTTCCATTGGATCAGGTTCTCAGAGTTATGGAATACTCTCGATTGAGTAGGCACCTGCTACTGACTGCCGGTGACGACGGCACTGTCCATTTGTGGGACACCACTTCACGTAGTCCCAAGGCAGGTCAATTCTTGTCTTTCCACTTTACTCCTTTATCCGATTTTGTGCTTCAAATTCTCCTTGTAAGCCTATTTATTGGGGCCGTTGTATTCGACCGAATGTTGGAATGTTTTTGTTGAGTTTAGATGTCTTGAGTTGGACTCTGAGTTCCTGATTGAGCCGCCGTGTCTTTGTTTCTTAAAATCCCATCGTTTTTTGATAGAGGAAGACCAGTTTATGATTTCAAGTTAAGAGTTTGGCATCTCGGAATTCAATTATCCCTGGAATGTTTGTTCTACCTCTTGGTTTCTCGAGATGTTTACCTCTCATGTGGGAGCTTATGTTGCACCGTAAGCGAGTGTGTACGTGTTAGTCTCTAACAATAAACTTCTTTTGCCGCAGTTATCCTGGCTGAAGCAGCACTCGGCACCTACTACAGGGATCTGCTTCTCACCGACGTCTGACAAGGTCCGTTTTTGCGACCTTGTCTGAAACCATTGAAACTGGGATTTTGTTCTCTACTGTGATCATCGAAGAAGTCGCTCGGACTGAACGATCTTAGGCGCCCTTCAAGCTTCGTTCACTCGCGACCTTTTTGAAATTCCAAAAGAATTGAAAGCTACCTAAGCGAAATACCATTCGCGATAATGGGCATTAGACCCGACTTCTTGTTGTTTCTTTTTTCATTTGGAAATTCAATCTTTCCTTTGAAAGCTCTGCACTGTGTTGTTTATCTGGTTCGATGCTGGACATGAGATTTGTCTGGTATCTAGCCACAAATTTGGCAATGTGAAGAGGCTGCTACCTCTTTGTAGCCGAATTGATTGAAATATCAGATGCTGGTTAAGGTGCAACGATTATGCGAAGCCTGTTCTAATATTTAATGCAAAATGTATTGCCAGATGATTGTGAGTGGTGGACTTGACAAGAAGTTGTATACGTATGACCCTGGTGTTAAAAAGCCTGTTTACTGTGTACCGTATGAAGCTCCTTTTGCGTCTTTGGCTTTTAGGGATGATGGCAACACCCTGGCCGCTGGTACCAATAGTGGCCGGGTTGTGTTCTATGACGTTCGTGGTCGTCCCCAGCCCTTCACGATTCTTCGAGCTTACAGTGCTGCAGAGGTGAGAGGAAATGTCTTATGGTGCATTCCCAAAGTTATATGGAGCTGGCTTCATTATCGAGGAGAGGTTTTGGATGTTTTGTCTCGATATTGCGCAAATCGTGTTCTATGAGGTTCGCAAGGGAGGGGATGATCATTGTTTGAGCACGAATTGTAACGGATACAAACTGTGGTGTTTATAGTTTCCCTACCCGCTATTCCTCACCCCTGTGCACCTTTTCCCTTCCCGTTCGTGCAGGCCGTGACAAGCTTGAGTTGGCAGCGTTCGAATCCGATTGCTGTCCGAGATTCAAGATCTGGAGAGTCTGCTCTTCTAGGTAATAGCAACGAAGAATCAGTTATAATGCCAGATCCTCTTCCTGCTGGCACCAGGGGGCGAACAACAACCGGTGCTGCTTCTTCTAAACCTAGCAACCGGACAAACCAGGAACCTACAGGTGCTGGTGGGCCTCCCAGGCCCAAGTCAGCAGGAGGAGATGCTACACCTCTATCTTCCATGCGCGCATGGGGAAACGGTCCCATCTCTCGACTTCAAACTCCTCGGACGAACTCGTTCAACTCTGGGAAAGATGACATGGAGGTTTTTTCACCTCTCGTTGATGTACAACCCATTACGCCTTCCATCTCCGGTTATTGGGATGGAGGAGGTACTGGAGATGAATTTAACAAGGATATGGCAGCTCTTGGAGGAGACAATAGAAGGATCAGTACTTGGGGAACCCCTTCAGTCCGCCAGTTCCCTAACATTGAGGAAGTGAAAGAGGATAGACGGGAGTCGCGAGACTCACGCGATTCCAGTGTTTCACGCAGGTCTTCTCTCGGAGGTCGGCAGGTGCATCTCATAACCACCGAAGTTTGCGTAGCATCACTGCACAGAAAGCACCATCTTAGAACCGATACTCAAGTCTTGTCTCTTCAAATGCTTATTACTACGCTGGGTGTATGTCTTTGCTTCCCTATTTTGGGGAGAATTTCCTTCTTTCAGCGATAAGTTTTCAGGTCGTATGTAGTTGTTGTTCGGTCCTACAGGTACTCTTGAAATGAAACCAGCGCAGGGCTGCTTGGACTTTTGTCGTTGCTCGTGGTGTTTTCATTTTGGCCTTTTCGCGTTGACGTATTTTTTGGGTGGGTTATCGATTTGATATTCTAATGTATGCGATTATTTGGCAGGGTGATTTACAGGGAAGAATGTCTCTTGGGTCTTCTGTGACAGTCACCCCTCCCGCAGGAATATCCAGTAAGCTGGACCGATCTCCATCCGTAACGCCTCCTGAGGCTTGGGGTGGTGAAGCTTTGGAGAAAGTTGGTTCAAGGCAACCGACTATGTCCAGGTTCAGTGTTTTCCCATTTTTTCGGTTGTACTCTGCATGCTTGAAGTGTGCTTTTTACGGGATAGGCATTGACGGTCATAGGATGGTCCTCTCATCAGGGGGAAATTATCTAGCTGTTCATTTATGATGCGCTGGATTTTTCACTGAATTGTCGTCATCGATTTGTGTACGATCTACAGATTTGCATACAGTAGCTCTTCTTCTCAAGTGCAACTGCATATTAGATTCATGCTACTCGTGGTTTTTTCTTATTCAGGGTCGTCCTTGCGTGGTGCAGGTTTGGTTCAACTACAGGTCTTCCATCATCCCGATTCGATTCGTTGGCCACGCCTGCAGAAAGCAAGCATCCGTCTTCTGCCAAAAGTGACATCCTATCGCTCCGATCCTTAGATCAAGAGTCGTCCTTACCCGTAACAAATGGCGTGGCCCATCAGCCAGCCACTGTGTCAGCGAGTAACTTTGAAGCGGCAGCCATAGCTGCTAACAAGAAGTTGTTGTCGTACGAGGCACGGGATCTGAACTCAAGCTTTTCACGATCTCTTCCTGGGGTCTTTCCAGGATCTGCTGGGGATGCAGGATCCCCTAAGCAAAGGAAGTCGGGGTTGGAGAGACGAGAGGACAGGGGTGGGGTGTTAGGAAGTTCTGAAGGAATGAAAGACCTCGAGAATGGCTATTTGTCAAGATCGGATGTAGCCGGTTCCGCAGGGGCCACTCCACCTGCAACAAACGTATGCATCCTTGAGCCCAGTTCGTGACAATGCATGTCGTTACACTGCAGTCCTGTTTTGTTCTTGATTTCTCCCTCGTCAATTTACGCTCAGTACATGTTGCGACATTTGGCAGGGCCATTCTCAAGGGAATGGGCAAAGAGCTCAGTCGCCACTGGAGCAGCAGCAACAGCAGCAAGGGATAGGAGCTACTGGTTTCGCTCTCCAGCTGGTTCAAAGAGGACTGGAAGAAAGTCTTGGTGCAGTCCAGCGAGCAATTCATGAGGAGGTCCAAAATTTGCATTTGGAGCTTCTTCGGCAGTTTCACATTCAGCAGGTAACTCGTCTGCTCCATCCCGGCTGAGGGAGTTCCTTGCCACGGTGCGGTTGTGAGTCACAAAGATGTTCTCGTCCTGGATCATCATGGTCCATTATCTCCGCTATCTGCTCAGATTTGTCTGTTCGGTTTCGTCAAACAAATTCGAATTGCATGATCATTCGTTTTCGATTCCCCGATTTCTGAAGTCGTCATGATAAGGAGCATGCTTTTTGGTGTGTTTTCTGAAATGAATTCCGTTTCTGCAGACGGAAATGGGTAGCATGATGGATTCATTCCTAGCGAAGCAGGCGGAGCTTGTGGAGGAGATCAAGACTCTTCGTCGAGAAAATCAACAGCTGCGAGATCTTTACTAACGACCTTTACTAACGATCTTTACTAACAATAGTTTAATGAACCATGTTAACTGGCGAGCTTTAGGGATTGAGTCAATTTTGGGTACCGGTACATGCCTAAACCAAGTGGAGCCGTTGCGGTACGGATGTATAGAAGAGCGGGCATTGCCATTGTATTCATCATGTTGATGTGAGCGTAACTTGCTTAACCCTTTGAGGGGTGGCGGTGACCATATTGTGGTCTCATATTTTTTAGGAGTTTGAAGAGTTTTATTGGGATTTCGTACTTGTTCGAATAATTTTTTTTATGAACTTTTACATTCAATGTTCGTGACTTAATCTAATGCTATAAGGACCATTTCTGTGACTATTTGGTCGACCAGAGTGGGGATTTCAAATTGATTGATCCCCTTCGTATTTTCAATAGATTAATAACTTGTTTTGATTTCGACGTATTATATAAAGGTGAGTTTACATGCGACCTACACAGCATTTCTATTGTTGGAGATGACACTTAAACTTCATTTGCTAGGGTTGCTTGGGTCCTTTGTTTATTCCTGATCTGCGTCCGCTATTATCATATCGTCCGCTATCATCATATCGTTCGCTATTATCATATCGTTGACCCCTAATGGACTGGTGTTGGTGCGGCTTTTTGAATACTTCGGTGAGTATATATTCATAAAATCCATTTTAAAGCTGTAGACGTGTAGGTCATCTTCGTCACTTCCACGGGCGTGTTCAGAATCCCATTATCAATCTTCGAATGTTTGCATTTGATGCGCTAGCTACTTTAGCGGGCCACGATTCTAGACAATGTTTCCATTTCTGCAAATCTTAACTTCTTGACAGTATTCGGAAGTTAGAGTCCTGCTGTCCAGATTCGACGTCGAAGACCAAACGCAGAGAAACTCGTGGTCTGGAGAATGCAATTACAATAGCGCTCATGAGGCCTGAGAGCGGGCTTTCTCTTCGGGGTATCAGGCGATTCTCAAACGAGATTGGAAACTTTTAGTGAGCTGGAATTGTTGATGTTCGTTGACGGTCGTTGATGAGCTCAAAATTGTGCAGGCCTCGAAGTCGAAAGAAAGAAGAGAATCCTGCAGTTGAAGTTACGCACTGACATTGCTTTCTACTAGGAACAAGACTTTGGGCTAGCTCGTAATATTGCAGGACCAAATTGGATAGAAATGGTGAAATCCTGCACTACAAGTTGAGAGTTCTGAGACCTCCTAAGCTTATTCAGAGTGTAGCAAGCTTTCAAGAACTGACTTGTCGCTTGTGACAGAGGTTCACATCCACTTTGTAGGTTGAGTTGCCACGGTGGTCCCCGAATTTAGAAACTAACGGAATCCCAACTGTCAGTCTGACACCATCGCTCACCATTCACAAAGTTTCTCGGAAGCAAAAGTCTTCCGAATTCCAATGACATTGGCCCGCTTCTGGTGGAGCATGGGAGAGTCTCAGACGGTGCAACTTTACAGGCGGCGTCCGCTCATTCGTTGTAACCTCTTTCCTTTCTTACAACGAGGCGGTTTGCAAATACTGTTTCTATGAACGAGGAGACTGGTAAGCTTTTATATACACTAGGTAGTCCTATAGGAGCTTCACATCCCATTCTGTGCAACCATTCAAGGTGTGCTTGCTCTTGAGGCTGCATCGCTGTCAATTTCGTAGCGATGGCGTTCGGAATCAGCAGAGGGATGCCCATCCCTCTCATGGTGCTCAACTTCTGCCTCTACTTCATCGCTGCTGCACTGGCAGGCTCCGTGTTGAACCGCAACTTCAGCGCCAACTCTGGCTTCGGTGGATCCAACGTCCCCTTCGGTGAGTACCAAACGACCTACGGAAATTCTATTACCATTATGAATTACGCAGAAGACGTAGATTAGAACCGCCTTTAATAGCTGCAGAATCATTCGAAGTTCTTGAAACATGGCTTGTAATTCTGAGAGTTGCCACTATGGAGATCTTCTGTCACATGTAAATGAATGCATATCCGCATTTTGATGGGGGAATTTGTGATTCAGCTGGAGTGCAACTGTGGTGACACCCAGTTTCATTATTTCCTCTGGAGAGAATGACTGTCTGCGGGTGTGCACTTCAGGCTCGGGGTGGTGTACCCAAATTGTACTTCCTGATCATCTTCTGTCACATTTAAATGACTGCGTGTCCGAATTTTGACGGGAGACTTGGTGATTGTTGACAGGAAACGTGGTGACGCCCGTCTTCACTATCGTCACCTTGGTCGCGTGCATGGTTGGTCTGGCCTCTGTGTTGGCAGGGATGCACCACATGCGCCTGTGGCGTACTGATAGCTTGGCAGCCGCTGGTGCTGTCTCTCTCATCGCTTGGTCGCTCACCTTGTTGGCAATGGGCATTGACGCCAAGGAAATTCACACCCGCTACGGTCGCAGGAGAAGACTGGTATACTCTCTCACCTTGGGTCGCAACTTTTCGACTAGGACATACTGTAGTTTGAATGTGTGACGAGTTAGCTGCAGTTAATGATAGTGTGCTATTTACCCCCTTACCTTAACGCCTGAATCCTTTCTTGATTTTTTGCATATTTTTGCTTCTATCTTCATAAATGTATATATTATTTAGCTCAACTTCATCAAATTCATTTCATCAATTTCATCATACAGAAAGTTTTACACAAAAAAAATCAAGCATTGGTTTGGATGAACGAGATGTCTGGCGTTCAAAAAAGCTCCTGGAACCTCTTATGTTCATCATCCAGATTTTGGACGTCAGAGTGCTTACGGGTTAATAGAGTCATAATAAGGGGTTGTAGTGACACCAAAGATTGGTTGTCTCCCTTGGTTTGGCTTCTCCAGAGGCATATGCATATGCCAATTGAACATTCTTAAATTGATTTTTGTTGTTGCCTTACTGATGAATTTGCTTCCAATAATTTCATTATGACGTAGGATGAATCTGTGACAAGTGAGGTGCAGTCGATGATAGTATGCAGGATATTCGAAGATTTTATTTGATAGGATTTGATAAGAAGTTTGAGTGTGTATCGTCACGGATTTGGCTGATCTCCTTTTGACTGGTTCGGAACCATCTGCATATGGTAAATGACTATTTGTGTTTTGATGAATTGCAGAGAATTGTGGAGGCATTCATGATCATCCTGTCGCTCACGGAGTTGCTCTACTTGCTGTCGTTGCACGCTGGATCAGTCACCCGTGAGGGATACGCCAACGATCCCGGCCAAAAAGCTGCAAACGATCCCAAGTTAGGCACGCCTGCAGCCGCCTCTGATGTGTTTTTCCACTTCTGTGACCGAGTTTTATTGATTGTGTTGTTCATATTTCTGAAGATGTGCCAAGATTATAATACTGTACATATATTACCAAGTAATATACATAATTAGTATAATAATACTCCATTGATTTTTAAATGCACATACAGAAGCTGAAAGGAAAAATATCCATCCATTAAGCTAAGCAGTTTGTGTGTTTGTTTTTATTTGTTTGTTACATTGAGATCTCCTGGGCCAGGTGTCCCCCAATCATGCTCTTAGTACCATCAGAAAGTTCTCGGTGAGGAGGGGTGCATAGGCTTTGTTTCATGGTGTTCCAATTGATGGTGTGAAAGTTATTGATTTTTGAAGTGTATAAAATTAGAAAGTTAGAAAATCACTTTTATTTTGATTTTGATTGTGGCAACGGCATATGACACACTAGTACATCAAGAAACTTGGAGTTGGACATTGAAAATATAAGGCCATATTCATTAAAATGAGGAAAAATGTACATGTTAAGATTTTTTTTTCCTTCCATTTCAAAGATAGTTGTTGAAACAAAGATAAATATAGGGCAACCTTTGATTAAGAAATCAAGAAATTACAAGATTAGAAATATAAACAAAAATGAAAGTATCTCATATTTTGAGAAGGCTTGGAGCAATCCAAAACCAATACAATAAAGAGATGAATATATGAGAAATGGAATTCCACATGAGAAGCCAAAAAGTATTTGACATTTTTAAAAGTGGGTCACTTTGCATTGAAGGATATGAATTTACTTGAGAATTTATGTACATGTGAAACAATTTATCTTGTTTGTATATACAATTCACTTCATAGAAAATGAAATCTTGATTATTCATTATTCTAATGATTGGATGTTTTAGTATAAAAATGTAGAGGCTAATTTAACTTTGTTAAAAATTGAATTTTTAATGTGAATGTGAATGATTGTTCTATTAATAGTAATTAATGTTTCACAAAGTTGATTGCATTGTAAACAAAAACCACTTAGTTAACCATCTTTCTTGGTGGAAGAACTACTTGTGTCTACCTCCAATACTTTCTATTTAACATACCTTCTAAGTATATATTTGTATTGAGAAGGCTTTGTGTATTCACTCGCATTAAAGAAGGTAGTGTACATCCCTTTTTTGAGTAATTGCTTGACCTCTCTCCTTCACTTTCATTCAATGTATAAAATCTTAGAGTTAAAAAGAGATCTAGAAGCTCAAGGAGGTTGCCTTGATATTGGTCTATTGACAATGCTTGTATAGGGATCTATAGTTGTAGTAGATTATGAGTTGTTTGACCATCAATAGTCTTGAAGAACTATTCAACGAGAAATAGGTTGAGTAGAAGATCTGTGTGAGTGGATTTCATTGTGAAGCAAAATCCATCCACAAGATTGGGCCGTGAGGAGTGTATGGACCCCTAACTACCTAGCCTTCCAAGCAATGGCAATTCATCCTCAATTTAGTAAATTAACTTTAGTATGTGATTTTGCCCTAAAAATTACCATTAGGACACTCAATGTGACTCTAAGTAAGGTTCAAGTGAAAATTCCAGCACTCAATCTCCCATAGCATCACATACACCCATTCACTCCACATACAATTGCTTCATCACAAGTTTTATAGCAATGTGCAATTAAAATTGCAATTGTTTAACCACAATTGAGAAGGAAAAAACCCATCCAAACCTCCAATTGTTCCCCCTTCTAGAGGCAGCAGACTAGCCTTCACAAAAACAGTCACAATTTCTTCACACTATCTCCAATTGGCTTGAGTTTTGACTTTTTGGAAAGCTAACTTGATCATCCTTGTCCTCCCCAAAATTCAATTCCACCCCGTTCTTCAATCGTCCAAAGTGTCTCGCCAAAGTTGGTGCTGTCCATTCGCCGCGGCAGTAGACCTCTCCTCACAAAAACGGTCGCCATTTCTTCAAATTTGCTTCAAATTGTATGAAAATTGTCTTCATGGAAAGCTAACTTGAATGCGCCTCTCCCCTCCAAAATTCAGCTTCATTGAATGTTTCACACTTTCGCAATCGCTCCTCAAAGTGGGCAGGTTCAAGGAGGATTCCAAAAACCTAATATTTCACTTCATATTCTCTCCCACTCTCCCATCTGACCTCACCAAACCTCACTTTTCACCCCATTGTCACTTCAATTGAGTGAAAACCTACTTGACAAATTGACTATGATCCTCAATCAACCTCTTGCACTCATTGTTTTCCCCCAAAAAGACATACACACTCCATACACAAGAGAGCAAAAAGAATAAAACACAAGAGAGAAGAGAGAGAGGAGAAAGGACTCCTAACCCTAATTCGACCTTTTCCTTCAACTAACTAACTAACTAACTAACACTCCTAATCACTTTCATCCAAGCTAATTTACTGAAATTTCATTAAATCATTACTAATTGCCTAAATTAAAGTTTCTACTACTATGTTAGTTTTCTCATAGTAGTTTTAAGTTTGATAACTTCTTTTGTGCTTTTCATATTTCTTCTTTTTTGTTGGTTTTTGATTTATATTTAGGTCCATTTTCAACTTCTAATCCTTGTTTTCAATTTCTTTTTGTATTTTTTTATCTTTTTAAATGTTTTTGGGTTGAAATTTTGATTTAGTTTCTTGTCCTATGTACTAAAAGTCTTCTAACTAATGATTATAGTTTGATCTAATGTACTAACACCTTTGAACTTCAAATCTTACACATAGTTTTTATATTTTCAATGATCTTAAAGGTGAACCAATATTATGGTTCACAATCTGCCTCTCATGGATTTGGAAGGGAGGAACTTGATGATGTCTATAAGGCATTGGCTTTTACTTCACTAAATACATCCAATGGGACCTTCTTTTTATATCCTCCCTATAATTTGGTTTGAGGTCGTTTTGGAGAGGATGATGCCTATGTGTAACTAGCAACAAAATTCCATTAAATCTAAATTCACTACTAGGAATCTAGAGAGGGATTATTTCAAGGAAAACTAGTTTAGGCTGATTTAACAACATCAAGTGTGGTGGAAAGTTTTAAATCTAGTATATTATATTCTAATTAGGAATGGAATCTTTTTAGCCAAACAAAAAAATTGTAGCAATGTATTGAAAGGAAAATTGTAGTATGGTAAGAAGAAAAAGTTGGTCAAAGAAGCGACCCTTTACTAGGTGAAACGAAATTGGAGTCGGTTGGTGAAGTGAGTGAATTTTCAATAAAAGAAGAATGAAATTTGTATTGAATGGAAGAAATTGCATAATTTTTGGAATGTTGGACATTTAGTTGTAATTCCTAAAATTAAAAGCTAGTAGGCCACTATCTATAATTTTAGTCCATAGGTGGTGCAATAATCACATGGCACAATTATGTGAATGTGCCATCATGTATCTCCAAAGCAATCCTCTTGTACTTAAATGGTATGGAACATGGTTTTAGAAAGTGTCCCTTACTAATTGAAAATCATTAGGAACATTGAAAACAGAACATTTATTGTCATATTTTTAATGATTGAAAATAGGACAATCATGGCTTCTCATTTGTTGATAATTTTTCTTGTGTGTTACATTGCCTTTTTTCTTTTCATTCATCTTAGGGATAAATTTTGTCTTGTGCAACTTCCCATTCTATGTGGACACCATTTGTAGACAAGTATTGAACCTCTAAATATCAATTCTTCAATTTTGCATTAATTATGTTAGACACTTTTATTGGGGCAATTTGAAGACCTTTGTCATTGGAAGGATCTCGTACCTTATATCCAACACTAATCCTAGCCATTACATTCTTAGCTAATGTGATTCTCTTTACATTTATTTTTAGAATAGTGTATATATAAATTATGAATTCTCAAAGTGGTTCAATGTAGTGATTATAGCCCCAAACATTACATTTTAACCTCAACCACTACATTCTTAGCCAAAGCTTTTTAAGTTTGCCCTAATCAATGTTTGAGAAGAACCATTGGTTAGTTCATTGTTAGCCGGTGCCTTTGGAAAAATAACCATTTGGAGTGTAAAAATGGAGAATCCATAACCGGTATGCTAAAATAAAAGGTGGATATATAGCCACCACTTTTATGAAATTGTTAGATTTTAGCCACTTGCAATTTTGAATCCAACACTAATACCTAGGTTGTTGAAGGTAAGTATGTTCTTAGATAGGGCAGGTATCACTTTAGAATTAGTCATTGAAGGACTTAAAATATTTGAATAGGGTATGGATAGGTATTGCTTTAGGTTTGGTCATAGCTACCAATTCCTACTCCGTCATTTGTATCTATTTGATGTAAATTTAGAGTTTAGTTTCAAAATCGGCATGTCTTTGAAAGAAGAGGATAGTAGCCTTTGCAAATTTGAAGTTAGAAAGTGGCTGGTGTGAATTTGATACTAGAGAAATGAACCTAGAGATGTCTTTGAAAGAGGAGGATTGTAACCTTTCACTACAACAAAAGCAGTGTTTTATGACTGCAAAATATGACTGTAGTGAGTCGTAAAATCAAAAAATATGACTCACGCAGAAATCACTGTAGATGACTCGGAATATGACTGACTCCAGTCGTTTAGAAGCAGTCGCTTCAGACATCAGTCATATTGGCAATCATATGGGTTGAGGGATATAAATACCCATTTTTAGCCATAGTATACCAACTAGGCGTATACTTTGACTATCCTAGGATTTTTTTGACTTTTTCTTGGGTTGTCCGGGCAAATAAAAAAATCCTACATAGAATACGACTGTGTCGAGTCATATTTTTTGATGACGTGGAATATGACTGCGATGAGTCATATTTTTTAATGACGTGGAATATGACTGTGGTGAATCATATTTTTTGATGACATGGAATATGACTGCGGTGAGTCATATTTTGCAGTAACATGAAATATGACTATGGTGAGTCATATTTTGCAGTAACGTGGAATATAACTGCAGTGAGTCATATTTTGCAGTGATGTGAAATATGACTGCGGTGAGTCATTTTTTGCAGTGATATAGAATATAATTGCAGTCAGTCATATTTTATAGTAACATAAAATATGACTGCAATGAGTCATATTTTTTGGTTACATGGAATATAACTAGGGTGAGTCATATTTTGCAGTAATGTGGAATATGACTGCGGTCAGTCATATTCTTGTTAATGTGAAAAATGATTCTCATGAGTCATATTTTTAAATGATGTAGAATACGACTCTCGTTAGTCATATTACTAACTACAATCACATTTTTAATGCATTTTAAATGAACATGATATATAACCATCATACATCAAAATGATTTAACAATTGAATAAAAAGTCTCATGCAATTAAAAATGAATACATAATATATGATTTTTGAGATGTATGAGAGATAATCATATTAAAGAAGGAGAACGCAAGAACAAATACAATTATCTTCATTGACATTTATTAGTCACTAATACAAAATATATATATCATAATGAATCATTCACACAATCCAATAAGGCCTACAATCCTTACAATAATGTGAAGATGGCTTCATTGGGTTGTAAGTAGCCTCCAATGTCTTTGTTTCAACTTTTGGTGCCTGCATATACAATTAAAGAAATGAGAGGTTAATTTTTAGTGATTGAACAACAAAGCTCAACCTTCAAAAGCTTATAACAACACAAAATATGTAGCTCAAGTTTAGGATAGGAAGAATAAGATTGATGATGGAGGAAACAAGAAAAAAAAGATAAGTATTAAGAAATAACAAGAAGTAAAAGTTAAGATGCAATAAGAAATAAGAAGCAACAACTAAGCAACAACTAAGACACAACAAGAAACAAGAAGCAATAACTAAGACACAATAAGAAACAAGAAATAACAACTAAGACACAACAAGAAACAAGAAACAACAACTAAAACGCAAGAAGAAATACAAAACAAGAAATAACAACTAAGATACAATATGAAGTAACAATTAAAACACAAGAGAAAATAAGAAGCAACAACTAAGACACAAGAAGAAACAAAAAGCACCAACTAAGACATAACAAGAAACAACAAGAAATGAGAGTGTAGATGCAACAAGAAAAAATAAGAAGCAAGAACTATAAAATAAGACCTTAAAAAAAAAAAAAGCTCAAATGCAAAAGAAAAAAAGAATTTAGATGCAACAATAAGAAGCAAGAAACATAAAGTAAAGAGCAACAAGAAACAAGAGTTGAGATGCAACAAAAAAGCAACAACAAATGAGAGCTAAGAGACAATAGAAGGTAAAGAAGAAGAACCACAAGAAGTGACGGTTAGGGTTTCAAAACTCTAAAAAGTGGCGGCTAAGGTTCTAAAGCCCTAAAAAAATAATGGCTAGGGTCTTAAAACACTAAAAAAGTGGTGACTAGGATTCAAAATCCGAAAAAGTAGGTGATTAGGATTTCAAAATTTTAAATGATGGCTTATTTATATATTTTTTAGAATTGCCCGTATTTTTCTTGAATTGCCCAAAACAAAATGAAATTCACTACTATGAAAATATAATTGATAATATGACTCAACGTTCCCAAACATGTTCCCTATGTTCCCTATAAAGTACTTTGGTATTCCTAATGGTCGTATAGTATACACTTGTGAAGTACAAAGCGTAAAAATGACTGGTAGTCATATTTTGCAGTCATATTTCTTCTCAAAGTGTTGGCCTTTAAGAATATGACTGCAAGCACTCGCCAGTCATCCTCAGTCATAATTCTGCAGTCATAAAACACTGTCATTGTTGTAGTGTTTGCAAATTTGAAGTTGGAAAGTGGTTGGTGAGAATTTGATATTAGAAAAATGAACCTAGATATTTTGATAAGGAAAAGATGCAAACAATGTCCTTACAAAAAAACCTGGCTCCTTCTACAAGAGGCAACCCCTTCTTGATCAACCCCCCATTCTAGCAATGTAAGTTGCTCTTATTGTATGCATACTTGATGCAATTGTGGCACATTATGATCGGCTATAAGACTCTCAATTTTGCAACCAACCCTAAGAGATATTCAACAAAGTGGCATTGACAGCACGTAGCAAATTTGTTGTATTTGAAAATTGAACTTCTGTGATGCTATTTTTCACAAGCGACATCATCTGCATGGCAGAATTATTTGCAGCAACTGCATGGCAGGATTATTTGCAGCAACTGCAGATTCAAAGCTTGCGTGAAATAAGTGGATTTTGCAACCAACCCTTGGTTGGAAATAGGAAGGTATATGTGACCAATATAGGTCACACAGAATCTGCAGCTAAAAAATTCTTAGTAATTATGTTTTGAGAAGTAAAAATCTGGAAAATCATGGAAACCTTTGGAACTCTTTTTGTGCGGGAAAATTTCCCCACTGAAGAAACCCGCCGTGTATCTGCTTAAATGGTCAGAAATGGGTTGCCTCCCCTCCAAATACGAGGCAGCTTGCCGGGGCAGCTCCAAAAACTTCCTGAACGCTGGCCCTGATTACCAGCTGAAAAAGGATAATGCCTTTCCGACTAATAACTGGTTTTCATAAAGTAAAGATGAAACTCTATCTGAGCCACCCAAATTATGAATCACTCGGGAGACCCCACATGCCAAGGAAGGCAAAGGACCCCAGTGAAGGTCAAGAATGTTGTAGATTCCCATACTGGGGAAGTTCTCATGAAGCAGCAGCACCGAGGGTCGACAAATTAGAGTCAGCAAGTGAGGATTGAAGTACTCGCAACACGTGGGACACAAACGCATTTTCAGAGGGTCTTCAGCACAACTAGACTGTTCCAGGAACTTCTAAATATAACCATAAACATAATCTTCTCCATATTTCATGGTTTCCCTATGTTTTTTCAGCAAGTGTGAAGGGACTAAGAAATAGAAGCCCACGACAAGGAGGATGAAACAAAATAGGAGTTCAGACGTGCTGTCATCAATGAGCAGCAACTCCTGAATTGGACGCAGAGCATCCAGTTAGTACCACAGAAACTCAGAAAGTGATGACAATTACCAACAGTGTCTCAATTGATGTCAATCTTGATCATGCGCACCTGCTTCGCGCATAGCAGAGTCGTCTCTCTTTGAAAATATCCGTTCTAAGAATCAAAACAGAATGTTTGAATATGTTCTACGTCTTGGTGACAAAGTAAAGAACCAAAATTCAATCCTTGAAGTCAACTACAGTATGGCCCTTCCTCTTCTCCTACTCTTGGCAACTGCAACAGGAGAATCCATCATATCATGCCCTGCTCTATCACTGTAAGAATGCACCTAAGCCTCAAAAGCCAGGTACCTGACAATGCTGAACAGCAAGGGAATGGATATTTCGGTGCAGTAAAAGAATCTCCAGCAGTATGAATCATCCTCTCGACACTGGTCTGAACGCCAGAAATCAAAGGAGCCTTGAAAGCGCGTCTCATGGCTTTGCTTCAATCTGTTTTTGCTGGTCTTCGCCTGTGGCCTCTGTGACCTGACCCTTGATTCGGCTCATGTCCAAGCGCGTCTTGTAATGGAAGTTCACTTTGAGCTGCACCCCCAGCATGTTGTGATTCTTCAATAGGTTGTACTTCTCCCGCAGTTTGCCCACGTCCATGTCCATGACCAGCAGCTGCTTGCGCGTCTTCATCTCGAACTGTTCTCGCGATTTCTTGTCCACATGGGGGGAACGGTTGAAGGTGAAGAGGATGCGCGTGGTGGGCAAGCCCACTTTGCTCACGTTTTTGAGCTTTCCTGGACGGATCTTCTCGAAGGACTTCAACGTGATGGACATGCGGGCTGTCGCTCCTGCTCCCGATGCCATCTCTTCGATACCGTCTAGTGCATCCACCTGCACCGATACACAGTAAGGTCAGTAAAACAAAAAGAGAGACCATCCGAAATGCAAACATTCTCCAAAACTGTCATATCTAACTAATGGAAGTCGAAGAAGAGGTAAGTAAACCTAAAAGAGACAGCAATCACACCATCCGAAAGCACTAACAAAAAGGAAGCACATATTCTCCGAAATCGTCATAAAGAAGTCGAAGACGTAAGTACACGTAAGAGAGAAACCATCCGAAATGCAAAAGAACCTCAAAAGGGAAGCACATAGTCTCAAACTGTCACAAGTAACTAATGAAAGTTGAAGACATAAGAAAACCTAAAAGAGACACCATCCGAAATGCAACAGCGCCCTAAAAGGGACGCACATACTGGCAGTCTCCAAAAATTCTCGTAAGTAACTAATGGAAGTAGAATGGTGAATAAACATGAAAGACACACCATCTAGATTTAGCACGAAAAGGGAAGCTCATGCGATAATCTCAAATACAAGAACCCAATAAAAGTTGAAGAGATCTTTGACGCAACCAACGCGAAATGGATGCCCGATTTGAGGGAGAGTACGGTGTCAACATGATTTCAACTTTGCAAATCCGTAGAATACTTTTGAAGATTTGAACATGCGTGATTCTCTGAGTTTTTGCCCGTACCCTTAGTCAAATGGTGGGATCCGACAAAATGTCAGAAATGGGATGCATGAGCAAGTTTAATTATATATATTGGACAAATGGCCTGAACCCGATTACGCTAAACCCTAATTTGTTATTGAGAGAATCAACCCTACGAAGCAATCCAAATTGAGAAAACAATGCGCTTCCTGAATCGCTGAGAGAAGCAAATCAGAAAGTACCTGAGATTCTGGTATTCCGGCGAGAAAGTGTCGCTACCTTAAGAAATGGGATACATGAGCGACTTCAGTTATATATTGGCGAAATGGCCTCAACCTAATTTCTGCAAACCCTAATTCGTTTATTTTGAGTAAATCATCCCTACGAAGCAGTCAATATAGAAAAATCGATGCGCTTCCTGAATCGCTGAGAAAAATAAATCAGAAGATACCTGAGATTCTGGTATTCGGCGAGAAAGTGTTACTACCTTAAGTCCTTAAGTACTAGAAATGAGATGCGCGAGCGAGTTCAGTACTTTATTGGCGAAATGGCTTCAACCCAATTTCTACAAACCCTAATTCGTTTCTGAGTTAATCAACCCTACGAAACACTCCAAGTTCAGAAAAATGAATCTGAAGCAGAACGTACCTGAGATTCTGGTATTCCGGCGGGGCGTCGTCCAACTCGAGCAGCGACAACGTCGGTGTACATAAACCGCTTGCCATTTCCTCCTTCATCGACAACTTTGTTCGAATTCAACTCTCGAAACGACGACGAACAAATGCTAAACGGACCTGACGCCTGCATTCGCCACCACTCAAATCAGAATTTCACAAACCTCCTAAATCCTAAACCCTAAAACCCTTCCAAACCCCTCCCTAACGAAGATGAAAAACGAAACAGAAAGAATCCAATACCTGCACTTGAGGGAGCAACGACGAGGAAGTCGATCGTCGAAGCAGCAGCCGAACTGCCATCGCCATAGCCAATGCAACACCGAGCTTCCAGTGCAAACCTCAAAAATGCCCTAAAAATGCTCAATACTTCCGCCTCTAACTTACGATCCAAAGCTCGTCCATGTGCTCCCCAAAACGGCGAATATGTGTCCCAACTAAATCAAGGCAACAACCACCCTGACCCCCATAACAAAAGGAAAAAAAAGGAAAAAGAAGTGCGAAAAGTCAGTGTAACAATAGATATGGTCCCCTATGACCGTGTCCATAGGCCAAAGTGCTCCGATTTCATTCTGCGAGTGATGTGAATTTCGGCATTCATTGCAAATTTTACATTTTGGGAGAGCGCAATCAGCAATGGCATCAGGGCATTGCCTGGTGCACACATTGCCTGGTCCATTGCTGCGGAGATTTGCGGCCTTCGCAGTTGCGAGCAGGCCCAGAGGAGTGTTGCTGGGCAATGGAATGCGATGGAGTGCTTTACCGTTTGTGCAATTGCAGCAGCACCAGCAGCATCGACGACAGAGTTCCGTGGTGTCATGCTCTGCGGCGAGCGTGGTGAGTAGTGGGCGAGTGCTGACGCGCAATGTGGTGGAGGTTTTGGAGGAGCGAGGCTTGATTGAGTCTGTGACTAGCGAGGAGCTTCGGGTGGAGTGTGGGAAGAAGAAGAGGATGAAAGTGTATTGCGGATTTGATCCCACTGCGGAGTCGCTGCATCTGGGTAACTTGCTGGGGATCATCGTGCTCTCGTGGTTCCAAAGGTGTGTGCTCGTCGATGTGAAATTAGTCGTCGTCGATGCTTGTCCAATTCTTTGTCTCTCAGAAATTTCCATGGCATCCATTTCAATATTGGGTTACTTCTTCTTTGTCCAATCCTCTCCTCTGATATGCTATTGCGTTCTGTACAGAGTTTAGGGTTGTAGAGGTGTTTGTACTCGCTTCGCATTGATTTTCCTCTTTGTCGATGTGGAGTTAGTCTGGAATTCAAGTTTGCGAGAACGCTTGCTCAGGTCTTCCAATTCATTTGTGTCTCACACTTTCATGGCAACCATTCCAATTCCGGGCTATTTCTTCTACGCTCTAACCTTTCCTTATTGGATTGGTAGTGCGTTTTGTACAAATTTTTGGGTTCTAAAAGGTGTGTGCGCTCGCTGCGCATTGATTTTCCCCATTGTGGATGTGAAATTAGGCTGGCGTTTTTGTTCGCAAGAACTTTTGATCATGTCTTCCAATTCTTTGTCACTCACACTTTTCATGGCAACCATTTTGTTGTACTTCAATTCCGAGATACTTCTTGGCTCAATCCTTTCCTCACTGAAATGCTATTGCGTTCTGTATAGAGTTTTAAGGTTCCAAAGGGGTGTGCACTTGCTTCTCTCTCACTGGGCTTGGGCGCGCATTTGAATTTCCTCTTTGTAGATGTGTGGTTAGGCTGGAATTCATATTCGCGAGGACGCTTGCTCATTTCTTCCAATTCTTTGTCTCTCACACCTTTCATGGCAACCATTTAATTCTGGGCCACTTCTTTCTTCACCCCTTGCCTTACTGAAATGATATTGCGTTCTGTACAGAGTTTTTGGGTTACGTGATGATGGATGGTGAGGGGTGTCTGTTTCAATGGAATTGTTTGAAGAGATAGTGTCACAGGAAGAGTAGCCAATTTGACGTATAAGCCCTAAAAGACCAAGGAGTCATGGTCATAAAACTACGAATTCGATTGATCACATTGTGAGAAGTATAATTCAAATGGAGTCGAAGTTTATATCACTAGAATCAGAGAAAAACGTTGATTATGTTGGTCAAGAAGTAAAGAGATTTGGACAAAAGAAATTTCGCAATTTGACCTGCTTAAACTGCATAAAAGAATCGTGAGACCGAATGTTGGCTTCGTGGTCCTTGAGGTGTTAATAGGGATGCATGAGTTTCTGAGTGTACACTTGTGTAGACAGGAGTATTTTTGCGTAGTTTGAGAGTGCTGGGGTGAATACGTGCTGATTCGGTCCGTGTAGGTGTGGCCATATCCCAGTTGCGTTGCTTGGAGGCGCTACTGCTCGAGTTGGGGACCCGTCTGGCAAGAGCAAGGAAAGGCCTGTGCTTGACGATACAACCATTTCCCGAAACTCGAAAGGAATCGGCGAGATTATTGGCAAAATATTGGAGGTACCCCTCTTCAGGTTTAGGGTTTATGGAACTGCTTTTCAATTGCTTGGAAGATCTGAAATCAACTCATGTTCTCATGAGTTGCTGTCGGTAACAGGAGTCAGTTTAAAGGAGAAAGGATCAGATCTGTAATAGTTTTATTATCCTCTACTTTGAGGTGTTGCATGTGTATTATCTTGGTAACTCTCTTGGTAAGCAATCTTGGTACATGTTTGTAGGTGCACTCGGATGCAGATGAGAAAGTCATTGTTCTGAATAACTACGACTGGTGGAAGGAATTCTCCTTACTCGATTTCTTGAGGGATGTTGGGAAGTATGCGAGAGTTGGGACGATGATGGCGAAGGAAAGTGTGAAAGCGCGGCTCAACTCTGAGGATGGCATGAGCTACACAGAGTTCACGTATCAGTTGCTCCAGGGATATGACTTTGTACATCTCTTCCAGGTGCTTATTCAAGTAACCCCTTTCGCTAATGCATTGTTTTTCCATGTCATTTTGTTTTGGTGGAGAGGTTTTGATGTCTATTTCATCCTAATCTGGGAGTTTTATCTAAGGTAACCATATTAAAAGCCACAAACTTTGATATGCTAGTGGTTGTATTCAGGATCACTGGAAAACGAAATCTTACGTTTAATTCCATTTTCAAAGTGCGACTCTGACTGCTTTCTTTCGATTCTGTTCTCAAAAACTCTTTTTCAAGCTTTAAATACACGTACAAAGATTGAACAGCATTAGAAAAGGGCCAAATCATTACTGAAATAGAGATTTAAAAACGGATTATAATGGGTTTCTTCCTTGTTATGGCAACGCTGGTTGTATCTATTACAGGAGGAGGGCGTCTCAATACAAATTGGAGGTAGCGACCAGTGGGGAAACATCACAGCAGGCACAGACTTAGTCCGAAGGTTACTCCAACAAGGAGCATACGGTCTCACATTCCCTCTCCTCCTTAAGAGCGATGGGAGCAAATTCGGCAAGTCTGAAAGCGGTGCAATTTGGCTGTCCTCATCCGCTCTCTCCCCTTACAATTTCTACCAACATTTGTTTGCCACGCCAGATTCAGATGTGATCAAGTTCATGAAGCGACTCACCTTTGTTGACATCAAGGAAATTGAAGCGCTAGAGGCCAGCATGGGACAACCAGGATATGCTCCTAACTCAGCACAGAAAAGATTGGCTGAAGAAGTCACCATGTTTGTTCATGGAGAGCAGGGCTTGACCGAGGCTTTAAAAGCAACGCAGGCTTTGGCACCGGGGGCCGCTGCCGAGCTGGATTCACAAGCGTTGGAGGCCATTGCACAGGATGTCCCCTCGTGTTCTGTGGCTTACTCCTCTGTGGTGGGAACATCTCTGGTGGATGTGAGTGTTAGCACTGGGCTTCTGCAAAGTAAAGCTGCGTCACGACGGTTAATTAAGCAGGTATGTAGTTGTATTCTTGCTTTCACTTCTATACTGTGAATTGTAACGTCGCTAGGCTGTGCAGGCCGTCCCATTTAAGAAATAATCACATGAGGTAGGAGGTTCTAAAAGCGTCGACTAACACGGAGGTACATATTGCAGTTCTAAATGTATCAATGGTGAACATATTTTAATAGCCCTATGCCATTTCAGCTTCAACAATTCATAACTAATTTCACAAAGGTCCAAAATATTCAAAGCAACTTCGTTTAAATGCTAGTTCTATTTATCTTTCAAGGAAAATTTATAGGAAAATATTTCACGGGGATTAGCTTCCAAAAAATGCGGTCAGCTGGTGAATGGTCGCTTTACAATGGACCTCCTATCTTGTACAAAAATGGGGTTCTCTAGCAGTTGATCTCATTGAATTCTGATAATAATGGGGTCCTCTATATACTTTAGATACGACTTCGTCAGCTTCCATCCCTTATAGAACGTCGATCTGAATGGTAGGTTCTCTAAACCACATTGATTTATCCTTTCAGTTATCGCTCAATTTAGTGTCACCTGCAAAATTAGTGTCACTAAATTTTATTTTGGGGGAAACTCTGCACTCTTCTTCTGTAACATTTCAGCTTACACTAATTTGAATTTATCAGAGGTAGTTTGACTCTGGCAAATTGCACTCTAACTTCCTTAATGTGACTACTTGGAAGTCAGTCATAGTAAAGGTCAAATAGTTTCTGTGACAATTTCTTCCTGGACATTTCTTTCTGGACGTGAAATGTATGAGTTTGAATTGTAGCAAAAGAATCAGTGGTGTGAATGTGCGGGTATTGACAGGGTGGTCTTTATTTAAACAACAAGAAGGTGGAAGACGAAGGGAAGGCCATGGCAGCTGAGGATATCATAGATGAAAAGATTTTTCTACTTTCTGCAGGTAAGAAGAATAGGCTTCTTGTTAGGGTGACAAGATAATTTATTTTCTTCCATTGGTTCTGCAGATTCTGTCCATTATGAGCAAGAGACTTCCGTCCTGTCAGTACCTCTTCAGGTGTTGAACCATTCGGATTGTGTACTTAGAGTGACTCATTGGTCATATTCTGTTGAAAATTTGAGAGCGGTGAAGAATTGAGACAAGCATTGCAAGTTGGTATTAACTTACCTTACCCCACTTGGTTGAGTTCTTTCCTGGTAGAGGTAGGATTTGAGGATTTGAACCGAGGTTTAACGTCATACAGTATACTATTTTCTCGGATATTGTTCTAGCATGTAACGTAGCATGGGGCAAATTCCTGATACTTCTATTTGGTGAAGACTGGGTCAAATTTAGTTCACCTGACTGCTCCATATGTCTACAGTAAGTAACTCCAACCTTTTCCTAGGCTGGCGTAAATTAAGAGTCTGTTCATCTTGGGTCCGACATCAAGTTCCAAAGAATTAGGTTGAGTTACTCCTAGACTATGTAGCTCCACTGGAAGGGAGACTCTATAAGCACAAAAAGATTTGGGATTCATGTGAGTTTGTGCAAGTAGGGCAATATGTCTATCAAATTTGTTAGTATTTTAGTGAGGTAGGAGTATGTTAGTTGGTAGTGGTTGATTATTTTTTAGTTTACATTTGTGTAAAAGTACATAGAGTATTTGATTGCAATGTTGTTAATTTTGTTTAGCATTTGGTTTATGGCTCTTTTAGGTGTTGGAGAGTTTTTTTCAGGGCAGTAGCAATGGATGTGTGTGTAAGGTAGTTCCTCTAAGGTAGGAAGCTCTAAAATCACATGGGCATTAAGAATTGCCCCTATCAAATGGACATGAGGTGGTTCTTAAATTGATTGCTATAGTCATTTGAATGATCGAGGAAAAAAGCATTATTAATTGCAAGAGCCAATCATTGTCTTTGTTTTCCCATCTTTCTTTAAAAGTTGCAAGTGAACAATTTACAGAAGACCTAGGGTCATAAATAGAGGCCTACAACACAACTCATTTGAAAATTCATGAGTAATTCAAAAATGCTTCAAAAAATATGAAACCACTTGTTGAAATCCTCATCTGTTGCTCTTTGTCTGAAAGATTAGCCCTTAGATGAGCAGTTTCTGAGCCTCCTACCTTAGCACCCTCTGTTTAAGACAAATCATGGGTTTTGCAACCTGTTGAGTTGATACTTTGTGTTATTGCTTCCTGTTTGTTTGTTTATTTGTTTGTTTTTTTGCTTCTACTGCTTCTTTTGAGAATGTGTCTGACTGCTTTTTTTCAGTACAGTACGGGTTCAATAAGCTCAATAGATTAGAGTGCCGATAAGTCTGGACAGTCATATGTCGACTTACAAAGCTGCAGGTGGCTAAGCTTAAGAACCTGTGCCAGCAAGCATCAACTCCTACCATGTGGCAGGAAGTGAGTGGCCTCATGTGAGAAATGCACCCAATGGAATGGCCAATGCAGAGCTGATCCGTGCTTGGATTTTACAACACTCACTTGCTGTACAGTCCCCTACCAAAAGTTTTCGTGATTGCATTTCGGACCCATCTATTCCCTTAAGATTGTGAAATGCAAACCGGAGTGAAAATTTTGGTTTCCTTCAATCAACACCCATATCTTGCACACTCCCCCTCAAGCAAACCAAATTTCACAATCAAAAAATCAAATCTCTTTTTTTTGGTGAATTTTTAAATTTAATTTTCATGGTTTCACATGAAAATTTGTTGAAAACATTGGTGGTGAATTTTTTGAAATTTTTTGTGGCGATATGTAAGAATCATCCATGCGCACATCTCACCTTTGAAAAACATCCCCAAAAAGTTTCACAATTCTCTCCAAAAAGATTTTAGTCAAGGTGTGACAATGTCCTAATTTTCAAAAATAGATATCTTGTTGATGTAATTGGATTTTTGTGGTACAATTCCTTTGCGGAAATCCAATTACATCAACAAGATATCTATTTTTGAAAATTAGAACATTGTCATGTCCTGACTAAAATCTTTTTGGAGAGAATTGTGAAACTTTTTAGGGGGTGTTTCTCAAAGGTGAGATGTGCACATGAATGATTTTTACATGTTGCCACAAAAAATTTCAAAAAATTCACCACCAGTGTTTTTCAACAAATTTTCATGTGAAACCATGAAAATTAAATTAAAAAATTCACCAAAAAAAGAGATTTGATTTTTTGAAAGTGAAATTTGATTTGCTTGAGGGGGAGTGTGCAAGATATGGCTGTTGATTGAAGGAAACCAAAATTTTCACTCCGGTTTGCATTTCACAATCTTAAAGGAATAGATGGGTCCAAAATGCAATCACAAAAACTTTTGGCAAGGGACTATACATGAAACAATACAATGGAGGCACCCATAGCTGATTATTTAACCCCTGAAGCTTTAAACTGCTTTTTTTGGGCAACATAGTGATTTTAGGTAGTTCATTGCAAATGGAGTTTTTATTTATTTTTCTTTGAAATTTTCACACAATATGTGTCCAATGAATAACTATCTTTCAAGCTCAACAATTTTCATAACTTTTGACTTCATGATTCAAATCATTCTATTTGGATTAATGAGATGAAAGTTATGAGGAGTTTTAGTTCATGAGTAGTTTGTGGATAGTTGGATTTTCTACTCTAAAATAAACTTTAAAGTCCTTTATTTCACTCACTTTTTAATATTTTTGGAAAAAAATAAAATCATAGGCTATAGATTATTTATTACAACATTACAACCATTGCATTGGGCTTGGCATTTTTCAATTCCATAAATAAATTTTTAACAATTTAGTATTTTGAATCATTTCTACTTCTTTCAACTTACTACTTTTTTCTATATGTTGTACAAATGATCTGAAATTTTTCAAGCATGTAGTCAACTTGCCACAAAAAATGAATTCAAAGAATCACCACCATTTTGAACACTTTTTCATAGAAATGTGACCTTGTGAAGTACAACTGCCCAATTTTTGCAGGGCCAAAAAAAGGATTTTTATCAATTCAAACTCTAATATCTTGCAATTTACATAGTAGAAATTTGTGAAATTTTTTCCACATCTTTTTGTATTAGTGTACTACAAGATCCTTTGGTTACACGTGTCCAAAAATATTTTTTTTCTAAAATTTGGTACTTGTACTAGAAATGGCAATTTTGGAGTGTTTTGGTGAAAATATAGTCAAAAAACTTTAGGGATTAAGTGATTACATGCATGTTATGGATTGCAAATTTTCACAAAATGAAATTTTTTTGCCATGTAGGAAGATAGAAATCACAAGGATTGCAAGTTTTTTGGTAATTTTATTCCTTAAATTTTAATTACTATGAATTTTGGGAGCCTAAAAGTGCTCATGACTCATAGCCAATGTCTAAATTCTTCCAATTCCAATCATTCAAGAATTACTTTTCTACTCATTACTTCCTACTTTCTTGTTTACTACTTTGATACATGAATCATGACCTTATTAGTCCTAACCTTGAAAAGGAGCAAAAATTGCATTCTAAATTTTGGTTGGGAATTTATTCCAACCATAGTTGGAAATAACTACACTCTACATGATGCGTATGGGTCCTTGGTTGGAAATGGGTGGTTCTACCTTAATGTAGGCTAAAAACAATACATTTTTGAATTTGACAATTCCAAATAGAAAACAATGCAATTATGTAACAAGAGTTTATTCCCAAACCTTCTTTATTGACAACCCTTATTTGTGCAATTGTATAATACCATCAAAACTTGGAAATTAATATGAACCCTTGAAGGATACTGAGGTTAAAAAATGGTTGATGGATGATTTCTCTATTCATTGTAGAAACAAAGAATGTACCTATTGGTCCAATAATGAGGAATAGTTTCGGCAATTGATTATCTTGGACATGGGAGGTTGTATTCTTCAAGGGTTAATGTCTTTGCATTATGACGCCCTTAAATTTTATAAGAAGTCACAATAAAAACTTCATAATATGAACTAAGATAAATGTGGAAAAAGAAAGGATATTTGAGGTTTATCATTTTGTCTCTATAATGTCACATGATTATATAGGTAATATAGAGGTCTTTTGAAGTGTTATTAACACGATCTCAAAACATATATCTCAAAACATATAGTGGAATGTCTTCAACTTTTTACAATGTCCATATAACTTTCAAATATATATAGTAGGTGAATACTAAGTAGCAAGTTTGACACTACTTATTTCAAAAACAAGTTGAAACTATTTAAAAAACATAGGCCTAATATATTAAAATAAACATAAATATTATTGAATGGCACCCTAATTGTCGTGACCCAAACGACGCTTTACAACTATGACTAAGTTTACCACGATCCATTTACAGCATCACTTGGTCACAAACTACCTAACACTACACATGCCAAGCATACACAGTGTTAATTCGCATTTTTAATTCATTTTGCCAAGTTCCAATCACAAGGACTACTAGCACATACTCCCTTCATGACACCTAGCATGCCACTTAGTAACATGGAGCGGAACTTCCACCTTAATGTGCAAGGACCCATGGTAGCACTACTTACCATGGTCCTAACCGCCCTTGAGTGTCATCCTATTCCATACTAACCTTTTTGCATTTACTATTTATCCACTGAAGGTAACCAACACTTACAACTTGGAACACATCCAAAGAGACCTAACAAAGAGCAAGATACATACAAATGTCCCATGGTGCCTTGAAGTGATTGTGAAGTCACTACCAACAACCATGAGTCACCGGGACTCACCAAGGCTTTAAGAGGAAGAGAGGAGAGAGACCAATCCCTCCTATAGTACTCTCTGTGGTCTTCGATAGTCCCCCCTTGTATAGTGAAAGAATACCCCAAACACCTTTGGGTTTTGGAAGACCATCCGTTTTCAATTCAAATCGCTAAGTTACCTCATCATTTGAACTCCCGAACTTTCAAACGGCGAAACTTGGCTCAAAGCTACAAATTTAACATACAAGACCATTTTAGACATTTACATGACAAGTAAATATCCATGGACTTCTCAATCATCTCATTTAGATAAGTTCTTGCAAAGTTATGGCCCTCCAAAGATTCAAGTTCACTGGGGGAGGCGTCACGCCTTCACTACGACTCTTCTTTTAGCCATAATTTTTTACTCATGCCTTAAAACCTCGTAATACTTGTCATTCTAAGTTCCTTGTGTTCATGGCTTTCCAATGATATTCTATATGGCATACTTCCTTGTGGGATTCATTGAGAACCCCTCACACCTAGCCCTCAAGTGTCTTGGCGCAATCGGGACATAGTCAACTTTGAACAGCCATAACTTTTAGCTCACAATTTCAAATCACGTGTTTTTTGTGCCATTAGAAGTGCATTGTCAAGAGCTTTTCAAAAATGTATGACACTCTACTATCATCTTCAAAACTAGGGCGCTATTGTGCCCTGTTTGATCAAAAGTTTCTCAAATTTCCCTTCCTAGTCTATTACAAAGCTTGGGAAGTCATCCCCAAGGTCCCCCCTTACTCACTAAGGTTCTTTGGGCACCCCAAGGAAATAGGGTTGTGACACTATTTAAAGCCTCATACAATCATAGAATCGGTAATATTGATGGCTAAGTGACTTAAATGTTGAATATAAAGGGAGATTAGAGTAGGCATGACCATTTTGTATGGTCAAGTTCTAAATTTGACCCTCTTCACTATTACATTTCATAAAAATATCTTAGAATATGTTGAAATTAAATTAATTTATTTTTAAGATGCCAAATTCAATTTTTTGGGGAAAAAAATTTGATAGAGAGGTATTAGATTTACTATTTACTGAAGCTTCAATTAATAAAATTGAAGCCAAATACCTTTTTCCAATATTTCAATTCTTTTTTCAAAATTTAATAATTCAAGTACCAATATCAACTTAGTTTGCTAACAAAAGATGTGGAATAACATGCATCTTTACGAATTATATATAAAAGAGAGATATTTGTATATAAATCTTTCTATACACATCTTTTATTTGTATCTACATACATTTTCAAATTTGTATACATTCAATTGGACTCCGCCTTCTTTTTTTTTTTTAATTTTGATATATTATAACATCCTCGGCTAGACCATTTTTTGAATAAATTAGTGTATTTGAGGGGATAGTGAGTCTTTTTAAAGATAATTCAAAGGTGCATCTATAACAAGCAAACCACTTATGACAAACACCTAGGGAACTACCCATTAGAGTCTTACATCAATCCATGGCAAACTTTTCTAATAAATGGAGTTAGGACTTAGGACTACATTAGGTTGATTTACCTTTGAAGATGGTTATAGAATTATTAGTGATTAGACCTTTCTAGTATAAACTCATCATAAAAAGTTATTCTTTTATTCTTTCATGTCATGGCTATGTTAGGAAAGCTTGTAGCCATGTTGAAAAATGTTGGACCTACTTTAGATGGTAAGATGACCATCATGAAAATATTTTTTGCTAATTTGGAGTAGTCTATAGACTCTTTTAAACCAAATGGACAACACACTTTAGAAATTCATAACAAATTCATACTTTGTCCAAAAAATAAAATTTCAATTGCTTCCTTAATTTCTCACATTTGTCTTTCTATGGGAAAATTTTTGAATTGTTTTTTCTAATGGCAACAAAACAAAACACTCAATCTTTTTATTGTAGGCATGTTTACCTTATATGACTTGTTCAAGTTTTGACTTTCAACATTCACAAAAATTACTAAAATTCTCATATTTTATTTATCTTTTAAATTATAATTTCTATCTTTCTCCTAGTAAAAGTTAATTTTGATTTTATCTATGCATATTAACTTAATCAAATGGTTTTCAACATAGTTTTTTGTAAGCTACACAACACCCAAGTAGGATAAAAAAGAAATTTCTACCAAATTTCACCCAATTTTGCAAAATTGTAATTAAGCATTGTTTGAATGTTCTTGAAGCAAACATGGAGGCTACTTGGATGCCATAATCCTCTCCTATCATTTTCAAATGACACAATGTAGTTGAAAAAAGAGAAGGTGATTTAGAGTAGTAATTCCCCAATTCCCCCACAATCTTTTGAAAAAGACTTAGATCTCCTAAATTTTACAATTTTAATTTGGTGGAATGTATTTACTTTGTAAAAATTCTAAAGCTGAAAAGTGGCTAATGAATGACATTCTAAATCACTATAGAAATGAAATGTGCACCTATTGTCTAAAAATCATTTTTGAACAAATAAGCAAAGTGATCATTTTTTAGTGACTAATCTTGGTTATAGACTAAAATCTTTTTAGAGTTAACTTGTAACAACACCCAAGACTAAAAGTGTCCTATAAATGATTTTATAAGAAAGTGTAGCCATCCCAAAATTTGATATTTTTTTTATTAACTACCTTGGTGATAGTGAGGCAGCCTTTTAGAGGAAGTCTCTAAATGTCCGAAGTACCAAATTTCAGTATGGACAATACTTTGAAGTTAAAATGAAATCTTATTTAGTTACAATTTTCAATAGTTCATTTAAAAAAATTCTTGTTCAGGTTTAGTTTTAGCATCAAAATTTCAATTTTGAAAATGAATAATTATGATTTATCTATTCAAGATTTTGTGCAAGGAGGTCCATTGCAAATCTTGATTTTTTAGTACTAAGGACTCTTGAAAATGAGCCCCAAATACACTAAATTTTAGAGAATAAATCACATTATTTAGAAATTCATTTAAAAAATTTATAGAGTAGATTTTGATAAGGCATAAATTGATTGGGATTATGTATGATATTCCCTTTTAACCTCATATTTTTTTCGGTGACCATTTTTTGGATTTTACATGCAAAAAGAGGCCATACTCTTGGTCAGTATCAAGAACATATTATTTCAGGCTGCCCTGCCCGCCTGATTCTCAACATTGAGGAGCAGGGCCCCCGCCTTCTTCAGTTTCGAGATATCTGAAATGAACACCCGCGCAGCCATTGCGAGACTGCGCACGACTGCTCTGCAACAGCAATCAATTCCACGAAGGGATGAATTCTCTCCGTCTATTCACAAGATTTGATCTAAATTCCACCGAAATTGGCTCAAAATTTGATCTAAATTGCGCCGAATCAAGCATCAATCTGCCTCGCAAAAGCAGTGAAACTCGCAACTCAAAATGAGCTGGAGCGCGATTCCCATTCCTCACGATTATTGTCTTCCCCAGCGATGCTCCCTTCTCCGTTGCATCTAGTGTACAGTACAGTGCCATCCACCAGTTGCCGACGGTACAGCACCTCCTCGCATTCTCCTCGCATCCCTAACACCTTTTGTGTCGAGCGCTCCGGGAATCATGGTTTAGGCATTGCGCTGATGTAAATCGGAGCAGGAATTTGTGTGTGGCGAGTAATTTATTGGTGGCGCAGTAGGTAGAGCTTTGAATTCGCGAGTGGATGCACCGACAAGGCGAGAGATGGCACAGAGGATGGGATCGGAGGAGACTCAGGCGTGGATGACAGCGCAATTGGAGAGCTTTAACGCCTGGGACTGGAACGTGGCGGGGCTAGGGCGGGCATTGTACATCTTAGCTGCTGTGGTGTTCTTCTCCGTCGTGTTTTTCGAGCAGTACAGCAAGCGGAGAGAGCGCCTGGCGAAGCTGCCGCCTGGGCCTTTCCAGTGGCCGTACCTCGGAAATCTGCCACTTCTGGTTCGCACTGCCGGGGTGAGATCTTCCTCCAAGTTGAGGGAAACGGCGGCGGCACTCGCGAGAGCGTATGGACCCATTATGATGCTGCAAATTATGGATCGGCACTTCTTGGTCGTGTCTAGCGGGGAATTCGCGAAAGAGGTGAGAATTGGTCTGTGGTTCCGGCTTTTGTCACACTTGCTTGTTGGACTGGTCAATATTTTTACTTGGTCTTGATAGCAAATGAAAGAAAACTCCAACACATCTAAGTATGTGTCCTTTGGATACCGTATGCAAAGTTATGAAGTTTGGAATAATATTGGTAGATGACCTAAAACGGCACTTGAACAAAGATTCTGAGTGCTTCTTGATCGTTTCGAGCGAGGAATTCGCGAAAGAGGTGAGATCTTGGTTCTTTCTTCTCACCGGCAGTTTTCTCTTTTGTCACACTTGCTTGTTCGACTGGTCAATTTTTTCTTGGTCTTCATAACAAAGGAAAGAGAATTGTGACCCATCCAAGAAAATGTGGCGTTTGGATACCGACATTTATGAAGTTTGATTGGTTGATGACCTAGAACGGCACTTGAACAAATATTTCCGTGGTCTCAAAGTTGCTTGACCCTATTTCAGCCGTGGTTTAAACCCTAAAATGTGGTTTGGAAATCTGGCTAGAAACCAATTGTATTGTATAGGCACTATTAGAACTGAATTTTATTTTCACACATCTTAGAAGCTACGTTTGATAGCAATCCTTGTTAGTACCATTGATGCTATGCTTGCTGATCGCAGGGCCTTGGGGTTTAAGGCTCCAATTTGTCATGCTTTCCTCACTTGTTATGCAATTTTGGAAATTCGATGATAGGTGCTTGTCACGCACGAATAGCGGAATTTTACTATCGGATGAACTGAATTTTATTTCACAAATTCCTAGAAGGCTGGGTTGATAGCAATCCTGGTTAGTAGCAGTAGTGATGCGCTATGCTAGGCTCAGGGTTTATGGCTCCAATTGTCATGCTTTCCTCACTTGTTATGCAATCTTGGAAATTCCTTGATAGGTTCTTGTTACGCGTGATGCGGAGTTTTACTTTCGGCCTCGATGCGCGGTGGGGAAGTATTTAGGTTTCGGCAATATGAACATAGCCTTTGCAGAAGGTAGGCACCATTGGTATTTGCGGAAGCTCTGCGACACGCGTCTGTTCTCCCCGGAATGCTTCTCCCCGTATGCTCCGATGCAGAAAGTCGAAGCTGGGAAGATGTTGCACTCGGTGTGGCAAGCTTCTCAGAGAGGGGAGGACATCTGCATCCGGGAAACAGTAACAAGCTTTGTACACAACAGTATGTGTGGGATGTTGTTGGGCACGGCCCATCTGGACGTGGAGAATACCAGCATTCAGTTTACGAGGGAGACTCTGACGACGTTGTTGGAGGACAGTTTGTCTCTGGTTGGGGAGACGACGTTGAGTGATTTAACGCCTGGACTGAACTGGCTGGACTTGCGTGGTCGAGAGGAGAGAATGAAGGACTTGCATGTCAAGTTGACAAAGTATTTTCAAGTTATTCTTGATGATCGCTCTCTACGCTTGGAAAAGGAGGAGCCGGAGGCTCTTGTGGATGTGTTGCTGTCTCTGGAGGAGGATTATAAGCTCTCCAGCGACGCCATCATGGGCATTCTCTTGGTATGCACCCTGCTGGTCTCTTGAACCATGGTTTAGGGAGCGGATAGTCTTTGCGTCCTTCAAGCATTTTAACCAGTCAATAGAGTGTGCTTTCATTGGGAAATCGCTATGGAGAGAGCCCTCTGGGTAAGAGAGCCTAACTCTCTAGAGATCAATTTTTATATCACTATGCGTGTATTTCTATTGCAATTTGGAGGTCACTAGGCCACTATTGAAGGGATAGTCGACAGCCATATTTTCATTTAAAGATCAAAGGTCGAAGGCATTTGAGTAAAGTCATGTTTACACACAACTTGCTACTTGATGACCAGTGGAGTGGAGTGGAGGGGATGAGTTGATGTTGGTAACAGGGAGCTGTATAGGAGATAGGATCATGTCCCTGACTGTTTTAGTATTCTCTGCCTTGTTTGAGTATCTGTTCTTACAGACTTCATGTGTTTATTATCTATTCTTTTAAATACAGAGTGTGGGGAAGTAAGCATCAATTTAGACCTCACTAAAGGGGACATATTCTTTCTTTTGAGATATTTTCAATTTTTCAACGGGATATACTAGTATGAGATATTTACGGATGTTGAGTTCATTGTTGCAGGATGCTTTGGTAGGAGGCATATATCCAATTATTGCTACTGTGGAATGGGCTCTTACCGAGCTGGTTCGTCACCCTGCAATGCTTGAGAAGGTGCAAATGGAAATGACTGATGTTGTCGGCCCGTATCATATTATAGACGAGACCGAATTTTCGCAGCTTACGTTCTTCCAGGTAAGTGCTTTGGATCTCCTGAATTTTGAATCAAATGAACTCTCGTATCATCGTGCAAGATTGTTTTTCTGGATTTCTGAAATGAGATTGGTGCCAATTCAGATTAGTTTGTCTTTTATATCTGTCGCTAGATTAGCTTAGTTCTAACCTTCTGTTGAAGAAATCCCTCATGCATACAACATCTAGTGTCAAGTTTCTGCTGCTATAAACTATCCTTGTATTTTTGTCGTCCTAGTGCTAGATATTGTGGTCTCTCTGAAGAACTATAACTTTAATTCCATTGGTCGTATGTGTTCAAAGTGGGGTTGAAAGAGGGGGTGACACACCATTTTTCATAGAATAACTGCATTGATTGTTGCTGCTAAATTATCCCTATATTCTTATTATCCTAGTGCTAGACATTGTGTCCTTGTTGAAGTCAAACAACTTCATTGCCATAGGTTGCATGACGGTCAAATGGGGGTGACACTCTTAATTATAAGGTATTAGGTAGAAGTATGTAACACCCCTCACCCAGTTATGTCATGGTGTTGAATCTTTCCAAAGATGCACTTATTTGGCACCTTAAGATTTCTTCAAGTTTTGACTTTGAAAATTCACAGAAATAACAAAAATTCTCCAAGAATATATATGGAACTTCGTGATTTCCACTTGCGTACAAGTGAACTATTGCTATTTTGACCTCTAGTTTTGACTGTATTCATGCACATTAGCTTAAATGAAAGGTTTTACCTTAATTCATTATGCAGGCGATTGTGAAAGAAACACTACGACTCCACCCAACAGTGCCCACATCCCTCCCCCACATCAACAAGGTGGCAACTCCACTTGGTCGCTATGAAGTCCCTGCCAACACAACTGTGGTCATGGACTACGCAGCAATTGGACGTGACCCCAAAATATGGCCAAAGCCGCTCCATTTTGACCCCAAGCGGTTTACAGGCACAGACGCCGCATCTCAAATTGACACGTTCAAGCTGTTGCCGTTTGGTTACGGTCGCCGAGGCTGCCCAGGTGCCAATCTGGGCGTGATTTTGGTGCAGATGGGCTTGGCTTACCTCGTCCAAGGCTTCGATTGGCAGCCCATCAAAGGACAACTGCCCCACGACATCCATGTCCAGGAAGCCCCTGGGGTCGTCTGTTTCAGGTCCGTGGTGATCCTCCACAAGTTTCTTGTCAACTGATTTTGTTGACAAAACTTCTTTGTTGTATGATGTGATCTTGAACCCGTAAGTGCCCGAAGTTCACTTCTAGAAGCACGATTGTAAATCATTGTAACTCCTCTAATATATCGATAAGGTACGTATGCACACCAATAATCGTCACTAATTACACTTGGTTCTCAGACTCATGTTTTGATTGTGTATAATCTTTTGTAATCATTATCTAGGTTTTGGTGACGCTTTTCAGTTCAAATATTGTACCTGTACTTGTCACACTTGGGGTAGTGTTATTTTGGGTGTACATCCTTGCAATAGAGTATTCTTTCTACGAGAGCATTGATATTTTATAGGATTTTCTTGAAGCTTCCTCATGAGTATGAATTGGACAATAGCACTTTTCAAAACATTTATACTCTATTCATTGGATGGTTGTGCATTTAGGGGTTAAGAAGCATTTAGTTTCAAATTTCTTCCTGAATGATTAGTTTCAAATTTCTGATGTTTTTGACTTGTTTGAATCTTTTGGGCCTGTCGAGTAAGGTTTTTTGACATGTGATGGGTGTAAAATTACTTGTTTCAGGTCGGTGCCTTTGACTTTGATGGCCACTCCACGACTGGCCAGCACTCTGTATAAGATATAAGTTTAGAGGTAATAGGTAATTTATTCTCAGAATTGTATTCTTACACTTGGGCAACCATTGTAGAATGCGGGTAGTGATGGACTCTTTAGCTTTGATTCTTTTCACGGTCCTGAACCAGCCCTACATTTTTGGCTGTAGACAATTCACATAGAACTTGTTTTGGGGAAGTATTCTGGCTACTTTGTTATAAGCTATAAGTGAGACTTTAATTGCTAAAAGACACTATTTGTAACATAGTGTAGGCTGAGATATTTTGAAATTTCAGCCTACACTAATAAAATTATTGTGTGTTTGTTTTCCTTCATTGTATGGAGTTTAGTTCATGTACAAAAGAATTCCATCGTATAGAATTTAGAAGAGTTGTATTAGCTCAGCTATACATTGGTTTGAAAGCACTTCCCTCTATTCAAAAGGTGGAATGGTTTGGATTCTATTTTATTTTTAAAAGCAAAATATATTTGAAAATATTTAGTATTTGGATGCATCATATGTAAACCAAATTTCCTTGCCATTCTATGTTCAAAATCATTGATATGGGCTTACAATTTCAAAGTACAATAGAATACATTCTTTTGAAATTATTTTGAAGCTTTCAATTGTAATAGATTGAACTATACTTTGGAAGCTTCATTTGATTGGAGAAGATTTCAACACTCAAATGGATTATTTTTCTTCCTAGCAATGATTTCAAATAATTTTTGGGAGACGCCAAGAATTATGAGTGCAATTGCTTATATAAAAGCTAGAGAGTTCATTAAATATTACAATAATATATTAACAAAATATCAAATACATTGTTTACTTCCATTTTTAATGTTTTCAATTTTTTCCTCACACCTATTTTTCATTGGATAAGAATATTTTTCATAATCTTGTTTTCCTCATTTTATATACAAAGTAAGAATTTTTGTATATTATAGTATATAAGGCTTTTTGTCACAATGTACTATGAAGCAGTCTTCTAATAAACTTGAAGAATTCCCATTGAACTTGGGGGTGAGGTGGAAGATTGAGCCTACTTAACCCCTAAGTGGCCCAACAACCCAAATCTAGCCTCTCCAATTTTGAAAAATGTTTGTGTTTGACTATTATAATCTTTTGAGTGGTACAGTCAAAGGACATGTAATTTTCCCCCACACCTCTAGGTCTCTCTTGACTACCAATGGGTATGATTGAATTATGTGTATTTCTTACTAGGAGGAAATTTGAATGGAATGAATTTGCAAAGGTCTAGATTTCACTAAATTTGCTCTGGGTGCTCAGGGGTTAAGCTACAACAATTGAATTCAAATCTCCAAATGCTCAAATTGAGAAATTTATAGCCAAAAGAATATTGTGACAATGTACTATGTACTCTAAGTTTAGAAATCTCATTGATTATGATTAAGAAAATTAAAATTTTTTTTATACAAGTTTACAACATCACAAGGATTGTATTTTTTTTATCATCATTTTATTTTAGGATTTTTTTATAATTTTATATTTATCTTTGACATTCAATGCCTTTGATTAGCTCTAAGGAATTTTTAAATCATATTTTTTTTTAAAATTATTCTACAAAAATTATGAGGTGAAAATTCTCTTGAATTTTATTTACAAAATTCATAATTAGCTATGAAAAAAAGAGTATATATATTTTAATGCAGATATTCTAGTGCAAATTTTAGTTCAAATATTGAAATTTTCTTATAATACTAGTGCAAATTGAACATTTGTATGTATTTCAAACGCTTCATAAAACTTTTCCTACAATAGCATGCAATTGTCAATATGTTTCATACAATCATTTTCATCTTCAAGATATATTGTCCAATGTCTATGGAATTTTCATAGTTGTGGCTATATTAGAACATACAATTGCATACAATTAAATGATTAAAATATTTCATACATAGTGTGTACACCTATAGTTATCACTTTTGAAAATACAATATTTCTATTTGGAGCTACAAACAACAATAAAACTTAGATATTGATGATACATGATATAATCAACACATGAGAGTCTAAGAATTCTTAATAACTAGTTTTGACACTAATGAATTATACTTTGAAACTTCACAACATGTTCATATTGTGTCCACATACTCCTAAAATGCATTGATATCTTCTCATTTGCCAATAAGATCCAATACACATATACAAGTAAAAGCTCTCTTTCTATTCTCTTTGTGCATAACTTGCAATAATAAAGTTTGTAGGTAGATCCAATTTGAAGGATATTTTCTAAAAAGTAGTGTTAGTGGCCATTCATTACACCTCTCTCAATGCATAGTCCCTACACCATGTATTAAGAGAGATTCTACTTGTATCATATTTTATAACAATTGCATATGTACATTCAGTTGTTGTTAGTGTAGATTATAGGTAGACTTCCCTTACAGTACTAGCAAAAGTACATGTATTTCAAACAATAGTCCAAGAATGTGGTCACTTCCGCCTACAGCTACAATAGCATGGGCTCTGAAGGAATTTTGCACGAGGAAAAACAATTTGGTAAGGAAAGGAACCAAAGTTGTAAACCTGTTGCAAGATGAAGCTACTTTTCTCGTCCCTTTTCTTCTGCATGTCAGAAGTCATAAAAAAGAGCATGCAATGTTTGCCACATGAGATGCCACACTTGTAGACTTAACTTACGTGATGTTACGCAGGTTTCAATTGAACTCGGGCACCGCTGCCAATGTGGACAGATATTTGTGCCCAGTAGTATTATATCTCGATCATATACACAAACTTTTAGTACATTTCTGAAGCCAGAGAGGAAGAGCCATTTCTTTTGGCAAAACTTCTAACTTATCTGTAATGCACTTCTGGAGATTTGACATACCAGTTCTACCACAAAACTCTATGAAAAAGGACAAGTAGCAATTGAAGTGAAGGAGTTTAGGGTTTCAGTGCTATAAGAGGAGATTGTACAACACCTTAGGCTGTTGTCGAAATGGAGAACAGAGTCTCTGCAGTCATCACAAATCAAAGCATCAGTAAATCCCATTACACTCTTGTGCAATTGCACTGTTATGTCAAAGGATTGACAAGAGATGAATATTACGAGGGCCTTTGTACTTCCATGGTACTGTTTTGTTACAAATGGAGACAAGCACAAATTTCATGGGTGAGAGGGATAAAGTATCCAAACCTCAATAACAGATGCCACTTGCACTAGAGTAGCTTCTGACCATGGACGACCGATGAGTTGGAACCCAATTGGCAAGCCATTTTCATCATGCCCAACCTGAAAACCCAATTCATGAACTTCACATTAATCCACCATGTCCCTTGGAATCATGCTAAGTTGACTAGATGAGCACAATTTAAAAGAAATATGGTTGAAGCTCTAGGCTACATCAAACCCATTTTAAGGATTTAGGACTAGTTTGGGGTTCTCTGGATAAGTCCTGATGACAAGCAGAAAGGTGGAGGCCAAGACATACTTAGCTATTTGGAACTCTCAGAGGACAAGATGGCAATACTTCAAAACATAAATAATCTAAATGGTCTTGCCTGTTTGACCATTTTGTTGCTTGATGGTGTTTGGAGCACTCCACAAAATGGTTACCCAGACAAGATCACTCACTCAAAGTGTTGCCATCCATGTCATTTTATCATCCACAGTCGAGATTCTATCAATGATCGTCCAGACAAAGTGTAAAGCCCTTCAGAGCAACTCTACAACTCTTGACTACCGTAATCCCTTTTGCGAGAATGTTGGTCGAAATGTCTTGCCCTCAAGGCTTGTCTAGAGGAATGTGAACCGACTTTTAATGTATTGAGAATACTATTTCAAAGAACACTTACCGGGACAGAAATAGCTGGTAACCCGAGAAAATTTCCAGCGATCTGGAAACGCATCAACTTGGCTGCAGCAAAAGAGTATTAAATGTCAAAGATTTTGGCAAAAATCAATGTAGCTTTTGTAATTTGCCGAAGGTTTCTACATGGCCTGATACTGGTCAATTCACGAGCATGCTAAAAATTGGAGAACTCTTCGAATTGGCAATAACATATTTGGTGTATATCGCTGCTTGAACCCACATGAGGAGCCCAAATGGCCGAGGCTGATTTCAATCAATCAATACAACACGAACGAAGATGGATGCTTTACCTCCAACGACATAGTCCAGTTCACCACATCTTTCAGCATTGCTCCGAATTAGTGGTGCAGTCGTCCTATTGAACATGTTACCACAAATTTATTAGTAAACGTTTCCTCTTTGGTGCTGTGTCCAATTTAAATTCCACAGTATGAGGAACTTGATCTCCACAATTTTCAAGACTTGCAAGACTTGAATGATCGAGCGATCAACTCACCCTGTAGTAGGTGTGATGATGATATCAGCCTTCTTGAAGACCTCATTGTGATATTGCATGTGCCGAAACCTGAATCATACGATGAAATATTGTGGCTTACGAGTTTAAATTCCTTTCGGGGTCTCTGAAACTTTGCTTGCAAATCAACTATAAGCATTACTCTTCATTAGAACTTACTGCGTTGTATCAGTTCTAGAGTCATATAATAACGGGGATACTTAGTCAAATTCAAACTTAGTGATATCTGCTTTATATTTTATATGATATCTCTGTTCCCAATACATACCTTATCCTTTGTGCAGCAATGAATTCATGGCTACTAAAACTTTTATAAATGGAGAACCCAACTCGCACGTCTGCACCGGATGCAGCGACCCCCCTGTTTATCACAAATGCACACCACAATCAGAGAACAACTTGAATTAATAAGAATAACATCACCATACAGGGTGAAATGATCAAGAAGACTTACGATTTCACGTAGTCAGCACCAAGCGAAGTGTCACATTCACTGCCAATGGTCACAAAATGTGACAATCTCATCTCCTCGAGCTCGGGAATGGTCACTTCCACTATCTGTGATGGCCCAGATTGACAGAAATATTTCATAAGGACATTAATTCATGATTTCCTCTCGAACATGGAATAAAATCAACAATAAGTACACTGAGTAAAATTCAAATGAAATGAGTCATGTACTTCTTTATTGCATTGTAAGCATGACAAGACAATTAGAAACGCAGAAAATCTCACCTTGACATTAAAGGACTCTTGCAATAATTGCACTACTCGGGAGCATGCATTCCGTACAGGTTCGTCGCAATCTTCGAACCACTGCAAAATGAACCAACAGTTCAAATAGTCAATAGTGTGCCTAAAGAAGATCAAAGAAGAGAAAAAGAACGGAACACAATCAGTAACCTCTTGCTCGAGCATCAGAACGTCTTTTTCAAAAGATCGTCCTACATTTGTGTACTTGGCGAACTTAAGAGCTCCCATCAGTTTTGCAATACTGGTGAGCTCCTCATTTGATTCCTTCAAAAGTGGCAAGTTTGCTGGCGGCTGCAAAACATTCAGACTCAGTGAGTGCTAGAATTACCACGAAGTAGATCGGGGAAAATATGCTTCTGATACTAAGGATCTCTTTCATAAATCGAGAACGTACCGGGAAGGACACTATATGGTCGTCGGGAAGCGGCCCGTGCATTGCAGCATACCTACAAAATCAAATTACAAATGTGAAGATATTGAAAATATATTTAAAAACTTGATACTAAGGAGACCCGAATCGAACTCAGCACTTACGGAGGCCATGTCCATTGATTGAATTGCTTACATGATGAGTGAATCTTCCACGGATGCCGTAAGAGTACCCAACATGCCCACCGTCATATTCAATGGCAAAACACTGCACGAGCCACGAGCACTCAATTAATCTATCATCAGATGACAAAATTTGCACATGGATCCCTGACGAGACTTATCTTATTTGAATGACTCCACTGGTAACTGAATTTAGACTCTGATAATATCCTCAAGAATACAAGGATTCACTAGGGGTCCACTAACATATCCAGGATGCACTAGCTCTCCGAATTTCAGACATTTCCAGCAAATCAGAAGCTAAATTCTGAAAATACTAGGAGTCCCAAATCGGACCTCATGATCTTGTTTATCAGGTTGCTAAAAGTCATATGGAGACTCTGTTCAATTTCAAGAATTTACAAACAAATGCCATGTTCTTTATTGATCCTGATCACTAATTTGGCCCCTTCTGAACTATATTTTCCCAATATGATCAGGTCTCCATAGTATCAAGTTTTAAAATACATTATGTCATTTTCAAACCATGAATCCTTGATCCTGTTAGGGTTTAAAGTGCCGTCCACAACAACCTTGCCGTTTATTACATACAATTGAGTGCGGAGACAACTAGAATCATGTCCAAGTGCAGCTTGAGATGTCGTCCCGGAGTACGGAAGAGGAAGGACATACCCAGCGTTTGATGTCCTGCCGAATGTGGGCTTAAGTCCCACCACTCCACATAAACCGGCGGGCATCCGCACTGAGCCTGCCATAAATCCCAAACTGGTGAGACAAGACAGACTGACAGAGTACTACAAGGATCCTACAAATCTTTCATACACTTGGGAGTGAATGGTAGAGGTAAGGTCAATGCTGCATGACAGAGTAATACGGTCTGCTTAATTAGGAAGAGACAGGACTGGTCATCAGTCTTCACCTCCTCCATCCACACCCAGTGCAGCTGGGCAAAGGCCAGCTGCCACTGCTGCTGCTGAGCCTCCTGATGAGCCTCCAGATACTCTTGCATTGTCATATGGGTTACGGGTGGCCCTGCGTCACAGAAACAAGAACTAGGACCATCAGTGCATGGCCTGCAGGTAGAGATCAGTACGCTTTGGAAACCCTGCTGCGCGTACCATCAAGAAGGAAGTACTACGACTCTTCTCTCTTGCTTTCAATTCTCAGCAAGAACTTCAGAGAGTGGAACCATTCTGCATCACGGATTGAAGATCATAAGGATCGGTTGACAGAGGGAGCTTTAATTTGCTCAAGAAGTAATAAATCTATGTACCCGTAATGTGGGTTGATACCAGTAGTGCCCATCCCAAGTTCGTGCATGTTGGTCTTCCCAACCATTACAGCTCCACATGAACGCAAGCGTTTCACCGCTTCGGCATCCTGCTTCACCTGCCGCACCTTGCTTAGCCAAGTCGTGCCCCCTGCAGAACAATTTTTTTTTTTAAACTCTAAACCTCAAACCTTTTAGGATCAACAAATAAATGATAACCCCCCAAAAGACACATATTGGACCTCGTGATGATTTAGCAGTTTTATGGGGACTTCTCTCCTTTTGTCCGATCTTACTTATTTATTTGTTGACCAGTATATTCAATGTCCTTCACTGATTCTGGTTGTATAAAACTTGGCCCCAACTGAGTTCTAGCATTTTCACAATATGATCAATCAAATTAGATAGTTTCAAACCATAAATCCTTGCTTCTTTTCAGTTTAACACCTAAAGGACCAAGTGACTGCATGCAAGAGATCTTGGGTAACTAAGCTCAAGTCAATTTTGGTCAAATATTTATGAGATACATGTTCAAGTTCACAAGTGAACATGTAACCCCTTGTGAACATGTAACCCCTAAGTGGAAATATAATTTCTTTTCTAAATGGGTGCCCAAATCAAAAGTTATTATACTACTAAGAACTTTTGGGGGCAGCCCAGGCAGCTTCAAGCAGCATGTGCAAAACTCCTCCTCAAAATTACTTCTGAAATTTGACAAGTACCTAATTTATATGATATAAGATGAAAAGATAAAAAAAATAACCACATGTGGTGTAAAAATCTCATTCTAGGAGTTAAAGTTTAAAGGTCAAAAAAAACTTTTCTTCTAACTTCATATATTATAACCTTCCAATGTGTGCAGGCAAAAAAAATTCCACACATTCCCATAGTAGTGTAGTACAAAATTTGTACGGTTGAATTTTGAAAAAAATACTCTTTTTTTTTCATTTTTTTTTCTCACTGGCCTTGAAAGTAACAGTTTTTTCACAATTTCTGCTCAAAATGTGCCTCAGTTCCTTAAGGGTTAATTTTCAATTCCAAGCCGCTGCCATATTGATTACACAACACCCCCTCACTGATTGTTCAGTTGTGATTCTCGTACCAGTAGTCGCATAAGGTAAGCAGTCTATTTCATCCTTTACAGCAATAGGGACCCCATCCAAAACTGACAACGGATTTCCTGCAACACATACATACAAAACGAGCGATGAATTAGAAACAGAGGAGATTTCTTGAGTACGGTGGCAGGGAATCAAGGATATTCAAATATCAATATACAGTAAGACACAAGAATATTTTGGGGGAATTCAAGGAAATGCACTAGATATGGAAAGGACTTGGCCATGTCATGCACCTTGTTTGTAACGTTCAGTGGAAGCGGCAGCCTGCGCAAGCACGTTTCGAGAGTCCACCGCTATGAACAGGTTCATTTTAATGCTCTGCTTACTGGAATCCTCGACTGCAGATAGAAACCGCTCCGCCACCTGCACCACATGTTACTGTACATGGTTAATGCCATTGATACACAAACTCGAAGCAAGTGCACACAGTGATCTGCACTTGCTTGAAGAGAAAACATCGGCATACAATAAGTCTCTTGCAATGGTGGTACAATAAGTCTCTTACAATAGATAAAGCGCACAAGTATAGAATCAACTTTCTTACAATATGAACAATTTTTCTTGCAGCCAGTTGGTTTGCAGTTATAGCGTGGAGAAGGGAAATTGTGCAGTCCATGGTGTGTCTGCCCTAGTACCTGTGTTGGAGTGAGCCTTCCTGAAGCGTAAGCGTGGGCATAGTCACGAATGGTCCAATGGCGAAAACTCTGTTTCTCCACCCTTCCATCCTTTGATTCCCTTGCTACGTGCGTTGGCAAGCCTTCCACAGCACATCGTACATTCGCAATCGGCATCGTGCCTGGCTCGACTCGTTGCACCCTTTCCTCCGGAACACACTTCTCTGCAAACACAGAGATTCTTAACATTTGTTCAAGAATCCCATTGAGGTTAATTAGATTAAATGTGGGAGTGATTAGGATTATACCAAGCTCGTAAGCAAATTGCGGAGTGTACATGGGTGGTTCCACATAATCCGACTCCACGAGTGTCTGAAAACAAAGCACAGGAAAGTCACAGTATGAAATAAAAAAAAGATGAGTGGCACTATGTCCAAGAAATTGCTTTCGTTATCTGTAGGGGAATGTATTCGGCCACGACCTTAGTAAGTAGGTTGTCCTTCTTCAACTTGGGAATTAAGATCCAGTTCGTCACTCCCGACTCCAAGAGCCATCTGAAGCACTTGAGGGGAAACCCCGACAAGATCGGAGCTGCGAACCACAAACAATCAACCAAATCGCTTCAAATGCTCTTCCGACTCCCGCAATGTCAATGAAACACGTTTCCTTGCCGAAACTTAAATCCGATCAAACGATGCTCCCAAACTGTGGCAACACTATTTCTACCACTACACTCTTCCATTGAAGGAAGAATCTCAAAGACAGCATGCCATTACTTCTCGAATATGAGGCTAAGAGTTCAACGAAGAGACAAGGGCGCGCGTCCAATTTCAGCACCAAATCCCTTTCTTGAGGATGTAAATTTTTTCAAAAGCCTCGTCGAAAACCAGGGGCGGGAGCGTCACAATAGCGTCGATGTTCTCTAGTACTGCGAATGGAGGGATGCTCAACTGTACCAGTTAACTAGAGGCGCCTTTGCGACTTGCATTTCTGCAGGTTTGAGTGCGACAATTGTCATGGAAACACTGACTATGAGTTGATGACACAAAGTTCGAGGAGGTCGATTCTAGGATGGATTACGAAGAAGCGTGCCTTCAGAGCTAGGATTCGAACTTTTCCGACTTCCATTCTAATCCAGAACGTGCGCCTCTATTTAAGTTATTACATTATCTCTCGTCTCTCAACATAAATTTGGCACGAGAACAGTGGTTTGGAACTAATCGGAAGTCCTCTGGCTTTGCTATTTCTTTGGCGACAAAAAACAGATTACAGGAAAGAGAGGAGAAGGCAGTCAAGCAAGCTAGCTTATACCTTTTACGACGACAGACATGTACTCTGCTTCGCCATCATCGTCGATGCTCTTCAGCTCCATGTCTGCTGCTGCTGCTCCTTGTTCTCACAAATTGCGTTGGCAGCAAACTATTAATCAATCACTACCTAAGTTAGCCTGTAAGCACAAACTAACAGCGGACTTCCCTTGCTTGCGTGTGGAGTTCTGCAAACCACAAGAAGAGTCTCGTGCCTTGGCTTGCTCTTCAGTTATCTTAATCCGAGAATACTCGCCTTCAGAAAGAACGACAACGTTGCATGTATGCAGACACCTGTAGCGGTGGCTCACGCCACATTCAATGCAGTTGGTCGACTGATTCGTGGGAGTTTCAGCTAATCGAATTGAATGAGACACAATCTGCATGAGAGAATAGAAAAAACAATAGGAGTAAGGTATACCGTCATTCAAGTGTGTGCAGGCAAAGAGAGTTACAAAGCTGGCACTTCTCTCTCAACCAGCTGATTGTTCTCTCTCACCCTCTAGGAAAATCTTGAAGTTAGTTCTGTGGCTGACATTCAAGTTCCATACTCTTGCAATCATAATCTTGTGAACTCACTGCACAGGCCACATTGGAGCTTTACCCACCAACCCTGATTGCTGATTTTCCAAAAGGAAACCGACAGCCCCAACCTGCTGTCACCATGTAATTTAAATTTGTATCAACTTATTATTATCTCTCTGCAATTGGCACGGCTTCTAAATGCCTTCTCACGTGTGTTGTAAGTTGACGAGTCCAACCACAAGTGTACAGGTTACTTTTGAGAAAATGAAAAAAAGTACAATTATAGATTGTCATAGTGTGTCATAGCTACAGAGCCATTTCAGAGGATTCAGGTGAAGAGTACAGCCAGAGCGTGGGATTTACTGTTGCAGGTGATGAAGTGCAGGTGAACTGGTGAACAGCCTAACATTCAGTAAGGTAGGAGGCTCGAAATATGAGCGGGCATTAAGAACTGCCCATATAAGGGAACAGGTCCATAAATCGCCCGCGTAAGAGCTGAAACTGAATTTTGGAGATGCGAAGCTTCTTGAAATAGTTTTCAGTAAGGGGCGCTTCACACTATGGCCGACCAAGTTGAGAGGCCGTGGAATTGAGTGGCCAAACTTTTGGTGAGAGGCCAAAGAAATGAGCAATAAATGATAGGATTTGGAGCCTTCGGCCAGCCATAAGTGTGAAGCCTCCAAAGGCCAAGTCCAAAGTCCAAACCCTTGGCAATGAACTCCCATGGCCTCTCAACTTGGACGGTCATAGTGTGAAGCCTCCAAAGGCCAAGGTCAAGGCCGAACCCATATCATTTGTTTGGCTTGTATCCATGTCTCTTCACATGAAAAATCCATCCAATTTCTGAAATTTTCCTCTCACATTCTTTAACCATGGATTCTAGAAAGGAACGCATTCTTGTTCTACTTTCGGTTTTCATGGTCATGAAGTGTGTTATTGTGGGCATTTTGGCATTGCAAAAACTTGCAATTTTTGAGCAAAATGTCCAAATGATGATGATGGCAATTTTTATTGCCCAAGGACGAAGAGTGAATGTTCAAAGGAGGCATTGGCAAATTCCAAGATATGGAGGTTTTTTGGAGCATGAATTGATGGGGTCATTTTCAGATGGTGATTTTCGAAAGCGGATGAGGGTGAGTCAATCTACATTTCAATATCTATGCACTCTTTTAGGGCCTCCTGTGAAGAAAAAGGATACATATTTCAGAGAAAGTATAAGTGTGGAGCGGAGGATTGCCATAACTCTTTCACGTTTAGCTACAGGTAATTCATTGCAAATGATTGGTGATTTATTTGGTGTGGGATTGAGTACAACTTCTATCATAGTGAGAGATTGCTGCGAAGCTATTAGGATTCATTTGAGACCATTGGTTTTTAAGAAACCAAATCTTGCTTGGATGAAAAAAATAGCAAATGGTTTTGAAGCCCTACATGGTATTCTGCTTATTCTAGGGGCAATAGATGGTAGCCACATTCCTATTCTAGCACCGTCCCATGATCCTACAGCATACTATTGCCGAAAGGGATATTATTCATGTTTACTACAAGGAGTTGTAGATGCTGATTGCAAGTTTTGGGACTATGATTTTGGATGGGCTGGCCGGATTCATGATTGGACCTTATTTCAGAAATCTGAAATTAGGAAGAAGACTATGAGAGGTGCATTTCTACCTTATAAATTCATAGGTGATGCAGCATATCCTATGAGGCCTTGGTTTTACTCACCATTCAAAGGAGAAAGAGAAGGGTTGCCTAGGAGTAAAGCACATTGGAATTTTATCCAATCAAGCACCCGTATGGCTGTGGAAAGAGCATTTGGAATGTTGAAAGGAAGATGGCGCATATTACTGAAAAGAATAGACATGCCACTTCAAAATGTGCCTAACATTGTTACAGCATCTCTATGTCTTCACAATCTATGCATTCTAGAAAATGATGAATTTTGCATGGATTGGGCCAAAGAAGCTAAAAAGGAGCTGCAAGGTGAAGCAAATATGACATTTGGAAACATGCACAAAATTGATATGTTTCACTCTTTGGAAGCATCATTGCGGGAAATGAGGGATCTCCAAGCCAGAAATCCACAAGGTGAAGAAACTCCATTCATAGAACTGGAAGAAGAAGAACAAATTGAGAATGAAGAAAATCCAGCATCTAAAGAAATAAAGGCAAAACGACAAGAGAAAATGAAGAACATGTTGGCTGATTCAACTCGAGTTCATCTATTGCTAGCGGAGAGTTTTTACAAAAGTCATTTGTCTAGAAATTCAGCCATTCAATTTGAAAACTATGCACATGATGATGATGATGATTGTAGCCTAGATGAAGAGTAGCATACTCTAGAGCTTATTGATCAAACGATCAAATTGGTGGTCTACTCTTTCTAGGAGTTCATTTGTTCTCTCAAAGTTTTTCATCAAACCTGTGCTAGTTTCTGCCATTTTCTCAAAGATATCAATAGCTCTATCATGGAAGCTTTGTTTACCTTTTGACGGTGGTGTAGCAATCATTGTTGGAGTTGGTGCACCTTCTACATCATTTGGGGCTGAATTGTCTTGATTTTGTAGATGATCAGTGGTTGTTGCCGAAACATGCTTCATGATTTGTTCAGCTTGGTGATACCACTCATCCAAAGCATCATAGAATTTCACTACAACAAAAGCAGTGTTTTATGACTGCAAAATATGACTGCAGTGAGTCGTAAAATCAGAAAATACGACTCACGCAGAAATCACTGTAGATGACTCGGAATATGACTGACTCCAGTCGTTTAGAAGCAGTCGCTTCAGACATCAGTTATATTGGCAGTCATATTTTCCGAGGGGTATAAATACCCATTTTTAGCCATAGTATGCCAACATGGCGTATACTTTGACTTTCCTAGGGGAGTCTTGACTTTTTCTTGAGTTGCCCGGGCAAACAAAAAAATCCTACGTGGAATATGACTGCGGTTAGTCATATTTTTGGATGACGTGGAATATGACTGAAGTGAGTCATATTTTGCAGTGATGTAGAATACGACTCTCGTTAGTCATATTTTATGGAATATGACTGAGGTGAGTCATATTTTGCAGTGATGTAGAATACGACTTTTGTCAGTCATATTTTATGGAATATGACTGAGGTGAGTCATATTTTTGGCTTCATGAAGTTGCAAGTAGCTTCCAATGTCTTTGTTTCAACTTTTGATGCCTGTATATACAATTAAAGAAATGAGAGGTTAGTTTTTAGTGATTGAACAACAAAGCCTAACCTTCAAAGACTTACAAAAACACAAAATATTTAGCTCAAGTTTAGGATAGAAAGAATAAAATTAATGATGGAAGAAACAAGAAAAAAAGATAAGTATTAAGAGTTAACAAGAATCAAAAGTTAAGATGCAACAAGGAATTAAAAACAACAATTAAGCAACAACTAAGACACAATAAGAAACAAGAAGCAACATAAAACAAGAAACAACAATTAAGACACAATATGAGGCAACAATTAAGACATAAGAACAAAGAAAAAGCAACAATTAAGACACAAGAAAAAACAAGAAGCACCAACTAAGACATAACAAGAAACAACAAGAAATGAAAGTATAGATACAACAAGAACAAAAAAGAAGCAAGAACTATAAAACAAGGGAAAACAAAAAAAAAAGAACTAGGAAGAAGAAAGAGTTCAAATGCAAAAGAAAGAAAGAATTTAGATGCAACAATAAGAAACAAGAAGCATGAACTAGATAGCAACAAGAAACAAGAGTTAAGATGCAACAAAAAGCAAGAACAAGTGAGAGCTAAGAGACAATAAAAAATAAGAAAGAAGAGCCACAAGAAGTGACGGCTAGGGTTCTAGAACCCTAAAAAGTGGCGGCTAGGGTTTCAAAACCCTAAAAAAATGACGGCTAGGGTCTCAAAACCCTAAAAAAGTGGTGACTAGGATTCAAAATCCAAAAAAGTAGGTGACTAGGATTTCAAAATTTTAAACAATGACTTCTCTATATTTTTTTGGAATTGCCCCAAAAAAAAAAATCACTATTATATGAAAATATTAGTGATAATATGACTCAATGTTCCCATCAATGTTCCCAAACATGTTCCCAATGTTCCCAAACATGTTCCCAATGTTCCCAAACATGTTCCCAAACATGTTCCCAATGTTCCCAAACATGTTCCCAAACATGTTCCCAATGTTCCCAAACATGTTCCCTACGTTCCCTATGAAGTACTTTGGTATTCCTAATGGCCGTATAGTATACGCTTGTGACGTACAAGGCGTAAAAATGACTGACAATCATATTTTGTAGTCATATTTCTTCCCAAAGTGTTGGCCTTCAAGAATATGACTGCAAGCAGTCGCCAGTCATCCTCAGTCATAATTCTGCAGTCATAAAACACTGCCATTGTTGTAGTGTTTGCTCTCTTGTCGATTATTGCCAGAAATGCCATTAGCCATTTTGTCTTCTTTGTAAGCATAAAAAATGACCTTGAATTTCTTACGGCATACTACAGCAGTACGGTTGAATTTTGGTAGCATGACAACCATTCTAGCATGAAGCCTCACCCAAGTATCAATCCCTAGAAAAAAAATGAACAAAAAACATGAAGAAATAGTCAAAAATGGCATTGGAAGAACAATTACAGCACATGTGCTCACTGTGAAAGAAGACTATGTAGGATATAAATGAGAAAAGAAGGTGACCTTCATCAAGGAAAGGAAGTAGGTGGGAATTAGGTGGATACCATGCCAAGTCTCCCCATTGTGATGGTGGAGACTAGGGTTCAAATCCCACCGGCATCACCCATTTGCGAAGCTAATGGGGGGAAAGGGGGGCAAATTTAGGGGCCGTGGTGGCCGGGCATGGGCTCGCCTGAAGGCAAAGGCCTTCAGGCCCCCAATTGGCCCCAATCCTCAATCCGAATCATTTTGCAAAAAATTTAAAATGCAAGGTAAAAAAATTATACCTTGTTTTTTGCCGTTTCTAATGAATTCCGGCTCCATCTCCCCCTTCAATGCAATCAATTGAAGCACCTCCGAATCTTCCCACTTTCGAGTTGCCTCTTCGCCTTCACCTTCACCTTCTCCTTCAATTTTCACTACCGCCTTCTTTTTAGGAGTTGCTCTTTTCTTTGGAATAGCCTTTTGCTTGGAACCCACTCTCTTTTTGGAGGATCCTATAATCTCACAATCGCCTCCCTTAACAACCCTTTCAACATTTATCTCTTGACTCTTTTCTATTCTACTCTCTCTGATTTCAGTTGAAAAGGGCTGAAATGCTGCATCAGGATTTAGAGTGAAATTTTTTTCTGCCCCTACCAAATGCTGTTGGCTGCAAAAGAAAGGGTTTTGAGAGAAATTTTCCATCTTCTCTACTTGCAAAAAAATGAGAGAGCAAACTAACGACAAAGAGCTGCCAAAAATTGGAGCGATTTCTATCAAGATGCACAAGAGAGAAAGAAGAAGAAGTTGCTTCCGACTTTTTGCCTTGCAAAACCAGTCCATTACTCCATTGAGATCCAACAGCTCAGATCTTGTCAGTTTTTATTTTTTATTTTTATTTTTTTATTTTTATTTTTTTTTTCTTCGAAATTCGACGGCCTCTCGACTGGAGTTTGGGTCGAGCAAAAAGCTCGACCCAAACTCCAGCCGAGAGGTTGTCGAATTTCACAAATTTCCCTGACAATCTGTCAGTTTTGAGGGTGACGGGCTTTGGGCTGTGCCTCATAGTGTGAAGGCTCGAGAGGCCGTCCAAGCGGGTTTCTGGAATCTGATTGGTTGAAATCGACGGCCTCTCGACCAACGGCCATAGTGTGAAGCGCCCCTAAATTTTCCGTGACAGACAAGTGGAATTGGCATCTAACCCAAGTCGTTTCATATTTTGGAGCTTTGTGGAATTAGTTATAAAATTTTGAAGTTGAAATGGCATAGGGCTCTAAAATTGCCCACCCCCCTAAAATGTACATTGTTTGTACATTACTAAAGGATTGCTAAAGGCTATGAAAATGCAACATGTATGCAAAGTGTACATTTTGAAGATGTGGGCAATTTTTGAGCTTGTGCAATTTCAGAGCTTGTTACCTTACTAGGTGGTTGTGAATGGATATGAAGTGGTTCTTAAATGGCCCTTTGTAGTCCTTGAATGAATGGAAAGAAAAAAGCATTGTTAATGACAAAAGCCAATCATACTCTTTGCTTTCCCATTTATCTTCAGAAGTTGCAAGTAAACAGTTCATGGAAGCCATAGGGACATAAATAGGGACCTATACCACATCTTGTTTGAAAATTCATAACTAATTCAAAAATGATCCAAAAATATGAAACAACTTGGGTTAAATGCCAATTCCTCTTTTCTTTCAAGGAAAATTTACTGAAAAATATTTTGAGAAGTTTTACCTACTCAAAACTTAGTTTCAAGCCTTAAGATGCTCGCTTTATGGACCGACTACCTTAGTGTTCACCAGAGAGGTTGCGGCTCTTCTTCTATGGAAGCCTCATCCTTTGAAAAACATCCATGTGGGGAATTAAAGTAAGCTTCAACATCATTAGGTACTAGGATTGTGGCAATACATCTTTGATCTTTGGAGTGCTCTTTTTTGGGGGAAATCTCAGACCATCTTAACAAGTTAACAAAGAAATGTTAAAATGGTTTGTCAAAAATCTTAAAAATCCTTTGGTAAAAATACCAATGTCATTTAGTTTTTTGCCATTAAAAGGAAATTTTGATGGCCTTATGATGGATTTGTTTTAATGAATTTTGTGGGAATCAAGAGTTAGAGAGGTCATTTTTATATTGAAATTAGTTGTCCACCATGAATCCTCAAAGGATATGGGATAATTTGAAAATGAGAGCTTGACTGCCCATTGTCAAAATGTAAAAATTATGTTTGATGTAGAATTTCAAACCTCATTTAATCATAGTAGAATAACTTTTTTCAAATAAATTTGGAATAAAAAAATTTGATAAATCAATTTAAATTTCATCTCCAAAAGTTCTTTTGAGATTTTAACCCCCTAAAGTCCCATTGGCCCTACGGGGTCCAAAATGCAATCTTGGGTAGGCTCATACAGTCTCAATATTCATCATAATTTTTTGAAACTTTTTTTGAAGTTAGAAAAACACATAAGCTTCACGGGGATATATTTTTTTAATTTCAATTGGTGTCCAAGAACAAAAGTTATAGCACAATTAGCCAAAAAAAGGAGGTTGGTGGGCAACAAAAAAAATCACAAAAAATCAAAATTTTAAATTTTAAATTTTATCCTAAAATAGCATATTTTTCTCTACATATGAAGCTTTGATTCATTGTATTTGGATTGACAATGAGAATGTTATGGACAATCTTGTTTGGGGGGCAATTTAAGCAAATTCATATTTAATGCAATTTTCACATTTTAAGAGAAAATACTGTTTGATAGGGCTGTGTACTAGCTAAAACATTCTCACTGTTGGAATTATTGTGCTTCAATTCCATTTAAGAGGTATTCAAAATTCAGTCTTTCTTTCAATCTTAAACTTACTTCTACTTAACAATTTTTTAACATAATAAATTTTAAATTCAAAGTGGGCAGTGCAAAATTTTTCTAAGAATGGAAATCAAAGTCATTTGAGATTCAGTTGCAGGCTAAAATTCAAAAAACTTATTTTTCCAACTTTGAATGCTAATATCTTCCAATTTGTATAGTCAAACTTTATGAAAATTTTACTACATGATCTTAGATAAGTCAATTACAGGATTATACAATTAGATTCTAAAAAAATTATTTTTTCTATTTTCTTGGACAAATGTAGTAGAAATGGAAATTTTGAATGTTTTTGATAGAAAAATGGCCTTGAATAAAAAATTATGGAGAATTATAAGATGATGTTTGAAAATGTCAAAGAAAATGTTCTTTCCAACCCTTCTTTGAAATTTATCAATAACTTTTGATTGGAGGCTCAAAATCTGAAGTAGATTTTGGGAGATGAAATTAAACTTGATTTTTCAACTTTTTTAAATTTAATGTTTCTTAAAAAAAATTATTTTGTTATGACTAAATGACGTTTGAAATTCTACTTCAAACATTATTCCTACTTTTGATTTAACTATGAGCAATTCAAGAGCCCATACTAATTCTAATTTACATGTCGCACATGGGTTGTTTCACCTCCTACCACCCTATAAGTATATAACGAACTTGACTTCACAATTCTCAACACAAATGGCTTTGCAAGCAAAGTTAGTTAAATCCATTGTTGAATTTTTTTTAAAGGAATAGCATGTGTTTTTAAAGTTTTATTAAAAAGTACAATTTTTTTTTGCATCAACTGACTATACAACATTGTCATTGTAATTTAATAATAAAGCTTATATTGTTGATTCAATTTCTTGATTTTTATTTAGAATTTTGACAATTCTTGACATGTGTCCACTTGGCTACTAATGGGTGTGGAATATTTCACGCCCTTTCATTTCTTGGATGATATGGTCTAAAATATTTCACATCCATTAGTAGCTACGAGGACCCATTCCGTTCAAGGGAGGGCACTTCTTCTCACCACTAATGAATGTTATGAAGACATAGGGTAAAGTACCCCATTCTAGACCAAATGGGAGTAAATGCATATTATGTTGGTAGTTGTACATTTAAGTTCTGAAATGTATACCACCATCATAAGTTAGTCCACAATGGGATCACTCCCATTTGGTTTAAAATGGGATAGTTTACCTCAAGGTCAATTCCCACCTGGTGTTTGCAAACACCATGTGCTTAAAGATAAAACTTTGGCATTAAATGGAAATAATTTCTTTTAACCCCTAAACATCTAGACTCTTCTCCAAAATCGATGATTTGGAGAAAATCATTGTAAAGTGCTATTTGGGAGAATATTTTAGAAGTAATATACAAAAAAAAGTTGTAGATTTTGAATTTTAGATTCCATCTATACACATTAGATTCACCAATGCTATCACCAATATTTTTCTATAAATTTGGAACGGGAAATTTCACAATTCCTTCAAAATTTGATTACAAGCAAAATATTATCATTTTTTGAGCAAAACTTATTGGAATGAATTCAAAATGAAGTTCTCTTGACATAGTGATTTTCTTGAAATTTTTGTATTCTTTACATCTATGACTTCATTTTTGCAAATTTAGTTTTGAACTAGAATCAATGCAAATTGACCACTTGACACACTTCCGCATTTGTAATTTTAGAAAAATTTATATTATAATAACACCAAATCCAACCATTAGATAAGACAAGAACTTGATAAAGTATCACCCTAAATTAGGATGACTTTCATCCAAACAAGAATAAGACAAAAACAAGAACTTCAATTTGTTCATTGTCCAAAAAATGGATGTTGGAGTTAATTATAGTTCAGGTTTGGTACTGTAGTAATTGTTTCTTAGTGAGGTGCAACGCCCACATGCTTGATACTTTATTTAGCCATCGTGAGGGACCTCATGTACCCCCACACATCTAATTACTAATTTTGATCTAATGGCCAAAAATAATCTAAATTTCAAACCATGAATGATTTTGAAATTTAATTGTGGAGCGATCCGACATCCAAAAATAGGACAACGAATAGAATGCAAGCCTCATAATGAACAAAAAAAAGAGCATTTTCATCCATGAATTTTTTTGGAAGTTCCGAGGTGGATTGTTAGTCCATTGATGACGTTGCTGACTGCAAAAGTACTAGCAATCGAGAGTAACAAAAATATGAAATGAAACATGTTAGCTTTTGAGGAAAAATTGAGAGTGACTGTTGTGAAGTTTGTGTTGGGATGCGATAGTCTTGGTGTAAAGAATGTAGTTAGACTATTGGATTTGGGCAATACTGTTAGCATTTGGGTATGCATTTTATAATTCATGGAAAGAAATTTAAAAAAAAAATACGAAACAGTTTGTATTTAGTGATTTACATACACAATAAAAGCTGTTAGCAATTGCAAGACAAGTGTCAAATTGACATTTCCATAGAATGTTCAATTGTGTGGATTTGAAATGGCGATTGTCCAATTTGAATTGTAAGGAAGGTGGCAATCCTACACCAAAAGGCAAAATGGTCATTTGCTCTTGATCAATAGGAAATTTTATAAAACTAATAAAACTACTATAGAGTACAAAGTAGTCGGTTGAATGCCTGAATGGCAATAATACCTTATAACAATGACCACCGAAAAGAGAGTTGTACACTTGAATTGAAGATGGTTGTAACCGCCAATTCAACATCATCGAAAAACTAATTAGGCTAGCAAAATATTAGTTGTCTTGAGCACCGCAAACTTTGTTTTTCCTTGAAAAATAAGTTATGTAGCCATAATGAAGTGTATTTTTCTATTTCCTTATAATGTCTAAAGAAGCAAAGCATCTCCTTTGCCTTGTACAATGTCAGATGAGATCAATGTTATGAGTTTCAGCATTCACTTTCACATTTTGCACAATTATCGATTATGCCATACAATACTATACTATGATTACGTATTGAACCACATTCCCTTTCCATTATCTTGCTTGTAGTCTCAAGCAACTGGTAATCTGATTTAGGACGACTACTTCTTAGACTATAAAGAGCTTGGAGTCCTCTTCTACTTACATTTCACATTTTACACTTCCTTCCCTATGAAAAACACACAAAACAGTTTCGCAAGTCTTGAATTGTTGTTGAAATATGCACCTCTTACCTTTTCATTGATGTTGGAATCATGTAAATGCCGCATGAAGTGACTAACCTTCGTCTTGTCACTTCAAAACGAGCATCCCGTCTTTGCATTCATTCAACAACTCTTGAAGTCACTAGTCTCAGGGTCCACAGAAAAAAATAGGTGCTACTGTACTTTTTGCTGCACCTGGCATTGCTGCTTGAGGCAGCATCATAGTTAGTTTATGGAAGCCAAAACTCCATCCTTGTGTAGTAGCCGCTCAATCATCTTGAATTGGACCATTGAAATTGGAGCATCAAAGTCTCAGAGAAGACGTATACTTCAGTTGCTAGATAGCAAGTTCTTACTATGTAAAATATAATAAAAGGATTGTGACGAGAAAATTCAACTTGCAAATTATATTTCCTCTTCCAATACCACTGTCTCGACCACTGTGCCAAGATTCTCAATTGGAATGAGAAAATCCGTGAGGAAAATCTTGCACGTTTCAACAAAGACATTAATAATGCACTTTGAGTCCTATTGTGGTTGGACACAAACAATGGAAGACGATAAGGACTACTCATCGGACCTTCCTGACATACCAAGTTCTAGCATAGTACCATAGCGGGAGGTGGTTGAAGTATTTCAAAGCTCTTTCGACAAGACCAAAAACTGAAGTGCTCGTCTCTGACAAAATATAAGATACAAACATACTATGGACAGTCCAACTTCTTCAAAGAGTTCTGAACTTCTTAACGCAACGACATGTAAGAAAAGGAAACAATCATGTATCTTTGATGTTTCGAACGCTCCAGAGGCTTCACCTGAGCAACAACAAGTCAGGATCACTAGCATTGACGAACCACAGGAAGCAGTGAATGTCAACATCAGAAGGCAACACGCCGACTTCAATAGCAGCGACCACATAGTGCAACAAAGAAGATGTGCACCGCTAATGTAGAGATGTGAATCGCTGACAGTTGCGGAAGGAAGCTTTAAGCCATTTTCTGCAAGTATTGTAGAGCCCGTCCCAGTGCGATTTTCATCAGCAGTTGTCGCTTACCTTCCACAACGTGTATCCTGTAGCAATGAAGGAGAATGGCTTCTCGGCTTGACAATTTGGTCTTACATATTGCCTAGTCAACGTGAGCTATTCTATGTTGTCATGCTTGAGGATGGTCAGGAGATACATATGCCATGTGGCGAATTGGAATACATTTCGTTGTTAACAACTATAAAAACGAAGACATCAATTGTGAGTAGAAACAATAAGATTTATCTGCTCACCCATCCTCATTGGATATGAGCAATAGCTCCAACGCGTTCATTGACGATGCACAAGCAGCCAACATCTCTCACAGAGTGCACGACTTCCCCAATTATACTTCTGGAACCTCTATTGATTTGCTCCATGAAAGCCACAATGACGACATTGGCAGGGATGACCAATCCTTCTCGTACTCATACTTCAGAAATATACCACATGAAGTGAAAGTTGACAGACAAAGCACTGCTAGACACAACAATAGCAGCCAAATTACAACCTTCATTGAAGTTTTCCAACAAGTTTTGTTTGATAATGCACTAGTTGCCCATAACGAGATTGTTGTAGAATAGGGATGCCATGAGTACTTTGAAGTCTACAATGCCTCACTTAGTATTGTGGATGCAAGCTTTGACCCTTTCAAATCGCAGCAACTAGCCTCCATTAGCTACAGAAGCACCCGCTCGATGAAAATTGGTTGTTGCCCGAGTAACGGGACGTGGCTACCGTGCTCTTTGCATACCTCCACAAATGAAGGACCAACTGGACTACCGCCGCATCACGCACCGTGAAGGCAAATTGCCACAAAAATAGTGGACATGCACAAACCTCCTACCATGGCTGGACCTCGTTCAATGGCTACACATCATTGCAGACCACGCACTTTTGGTGCCTCCTACCAAGTAGTTAAGGCAGAGCCGATCTCCACAGATCCAACGGGTGAAAGTGAATCCAGTAGGCCCACTGCCATTCAGTGTATCGCGCGTATCTTGACGACAGCTCATGCTACAACATTTATGTAGGAATTCTGTAATGAGGAGTAGAATACGGATAGTAGCACATTCATGACCCTGTTCGGTTCACTAGACCTACACTTGGTCCAGCTTTTTCATATAATCGTCTACCAAACAAACTTTCATTATTCTCATGGAAGCAAGAAGACATTGGAGAAGATATGTCGTGATACGAATAGATACGCCAACGAGATTGATCCTGATTCTAGCTTGCGAATGGGTAGCCCATTTTGGTGGGGGCTATATCCAACAGAATTATAGGCTTTCATGGAAATTTCTTTAATGATGAATATAAAGAAGCTGCCTAACCACCAGTCTTTTTGTTCTATCAAGGTATAGCTAGTACCATGTCCAAATCTAGGTTTGAGGATGTAACTCGTTGTTTGCATATGGCAGATGACAATGCCTTGGATACTGACAAAGCTTTGAATCCAATAGGACATGTGGCAAAGTTGGCATGGTTATTGACAGAGATGAGGGACAAGTTCAAATTGAATTGAAACCTCCACCAGCATGTTACTATTGATGAATCAATGATCAAATACAAGGCAAATATTGCCCAATCTGCTAGTACATACTCAAAAAACTAACGAAATGGGGAATTAAAGTTTGGTGTTTGGCGGATGCTAGCAAAAAATACATGTACGACTTTGATGTTTATACTGGGTCTTTGCAGCAATGTGCACAGAGAGGTGTCAACAGTGGTGGAGCAAAAAATGGTTACGAAGTCATCATGCTTCTCATGGAGGGATTGTATGGAAAATGCCACATGGTTGTTACAATCAACTTCTTCACATCCGTGAAGTTCTTGTGGACTTGATGGCAAGGGGCACATATAGAGCGGGCATTGTGGTTAGCAACCAAGTAGGGCTTCCAAAGGCTCTTTCACAAAAGCAACTTTTCGCATATGAGCCTCAAGGGACTATTGCTTGGAGAATGCATTCTAGCCGGAAAATTACATGTATTATTTGGGTTCATAAGAGGCATGTTCTGTTCCTGTCTTCATTCTTCACATCGCTTCTACAGGTGGGAGAAGAATGGCCAATTGTGCCCCGTTAGATTCGAGGTGAAGACGTCAATATGGGGGTCAATATCGTAACGTCGCTAGTGCACAAAGGTTACTATGATTACATGAGAGGCATAGATGTTGCAGACCAAATGCGTGGTACATACTCTTGTCAAGTGAAGAGCCAAAAATGGTGGCATCATATTTTCTTTTTCCTTCTTGATACATCTATGGTTAATTGGTACATTTTATATAAGGCAATTTATGAGTGACACATGAAAGAACCCGTGGACCGGGTAGATTACCAATTGCTACTAGCGGAGGCTCTATGCAAGCCATAGCAACTCAAGTGGGGTTGCGTGTCTCAGTTTCGCCTAGCTACACCTACTATACATAGCGTTGTGAAGACGGACAGTCAACGGAAGTGTCGATTTTGTTTTAGCAAAACTCGAACCAATCTCAATTGCATCCAATGTAGAGGGATATACTTGTATCTTGGCGATTGTTTCCGGCAAAGTCACTATGCTCTTAGACGGTGATCAAATAAACTATAGTTCAAAAAGGGGGCACCATGGTTAAAGAAAATAGTCTGGCTAGCATGCAACATTTGTTTTTTCGGGGGGCTTGTTTCGTTGTTTGAGCGAACTATATTCTATATGTAGTTCCTGTGAATTTGCAGACCTTATAAATATCCGCCATAGAGTTGTTCTTGGCTTGTTGAGTCCATGCACATTTTATTAGTGCACAACTAGAATAGAATTCAGTAAGAACGCTGTGACATGAAACGCTATTATATGTAGTAGCAACTGCAATGGTTCATAGCACTAGAAGTCTCAATGTAGGAGAGCGGTTGCATATTACTGCCGTGGTCCCTTTTTCCCTTATGTAGTTCCACGTTGTTGTCCGAAATTTGTACAGCTGACGACCAAGGGAAGATGCTTATGGAGCAACAAAGTAGATGGCATTCTAGAGCAAGTAATTTTGTAGTCAAGAGTTGAAGGAATAGATGAATTTTGACAAGGACAAGGCCTATACATGTAATGTTTTTTTTGGGATTGTAGATGAGTGCAGAGCCAAATGCTTCTTTGTCCTACAGAAATGGACACTAACATGTTAGAGGATGTACTTTCTTTAGTACTCTATTTATTCTACATATTACAGTAAATCAACGGATACAGTATGAACGGCCAAGGATGAAATGGTCCAAGTTGAAGGTAGGTAGCACAAGGTCTCCAAGGCATCAAACTTCAAAGGTGAGCATTGCAACGTCAATGGTGGAAAACTGTTTCTAATTGAGAACATGGCATGTTTATCTTGCATTAGAAAAATTCTCAGCCCTCCGGAAGACCGCTCCACAGCAGCTAAAAGGACCCCATGATTACTTTTAACTTTGCTTGATGATTAATTTTTCCCCTATACTCGCCCACCTGAAGTCGCAACGTCCGATGACTGTCAAGGTTCAGCACCCAAGTATAAGTAATTAAGTAATCAAAGGTTCAACTATCATAATCCAGCTTAATATTGATTATTGCATACCTTGTTAAAAATCGAGTTATGAAAAAGAAGCAAATGTCAAAAATAGTTCAATGACATGTACCATCAAGCAATTTTTGATGACATCATGAAAGAGACTAATCATTAACATTTGGTTAGAAGGATGGTGAAGAGTTTGTTTTTATAGAAAATCAATTGTCCATGGTGAATCGTCAAAGGATATGGGATATTTAGAAGATAGATCACTCATTGTCAAATGCTAGAATTATGTTCAAAGTCGAATTTCAAACCCCATTTAAGCATAAAACAATTATTATTTTCAAAAAACTTTGAACTAAATAAAGTTGTAGAATCAAGATAGTTTTCATCTCCAAAAATCTGTTTGAGTTTTACATTCTTCAATTCAAAGTTATAGACAAAATTCTAAAAGAGGTTGAAAGAAAAAATTTCTTTGAAATTTTCAAACACCTTCTCCAAATTTTGTCCATAACTTTTTATTGAAGACTCTAAACTTCAAACGGATTTTTGGAGATGAATTCTAGTTTTATTTTTTAAATTTATTCAGTTTAAATTTTTTTGAAAAAAATCATTCTATTATGCCTAAATGGGGTCTGAAATTCAACTTTGAATACAATTTCAGCTTTTGACTCAACTATGGGTGGTTGTGCTCATCTTAATCCTAATTTACATATCCCACATGCATTGATTTACCTACTACTATACCACTTGTATAAATAACTTCTCTCCTCATTCACTAATATCCTCATCTATTTGACAATTGGAGCTAATTGGAATACCTGAATGTTCTCTTATTACTTTGACATCAAGCTTCAAAGTTCACTTCTCTTTGCTTATGTTTAGTAAAATTGATTAATTCGTCAATTAATGGGATTAACTAAAACTGAAGTACTTGATTATTATAGAGGTTTCCACTACACTCTCATTACTTGAGTCCTGACATCTTTGGCGAAGTTCACACACTCTGACCATGCACTGTACCTATATGCCCCTACTAATTCCAGGACGGTTAATAGATTGGTTTGGTCACTGTGGAGCAGGCTTCCGGAGGGCTCAGAATTTCTCTAATGTATATCATTTCATATTTCCTTTTTTGCCATGCACGCAATTTACTTTGTAGAAGGTGAGTAGCAATGCTTCAATAGATGATCAGTCACAGTGGCAATGTTGAAGTCCACGAAGTTCATGAGGCCCCACTAGTAGTGCATGCACGAGTGGAGTCATGACTTCGACTGAATGCAAAGGCAATACTAGTTGGCTTGCTTGAATGAGGGAGAAATTGCATTGGAGTCGTTTGCCTCAATATGACGTTGACAAGGGCTTCAAGAAAACTTCTTCCTCTGTTTTTTATTTTACTTCTAGTATTGGCAAAGAACCGCAAGCCCCACTGCATATGTATTACTATCCTCATTTATATATCTTGACATGTAGGCATCACGAAGACTATGTCAAGTTTGGCTCTGTAAATCTTATGATCACGATGTTGGTCTCAGCTATGAAGTATGGGACTTTTGTAATATACTCATGCATGTCTCTTTGTATTGAATGTTAATAAAATCTAGTAACGTTCTACCTTACTAGAAAGAGCTGCACTACTTACAAGCATCGACAGAAGTCAGGTATTTTGTTAGGGAATGTGTACATCTCAAAGTTTTTCAAATAGCTAGGGTCATAAAGACGCAACCATGCAAGACATTTGCATTTAGAAATCCAATTAGTTATGCTTCCCTTCATTTAGTCAAATAAAATATTGTGGAGGACAGAGCGGGCACATTGGTAACTTCTTTCAATAATATTGACTTGTTGCTTCATATGGGATGCGGTCTACTCCAAAATAAGACAACTTTTTCCTTCTCTTCTGAAAGTATTCCGCATTGCAAGATGTGAAATTCGGAAATTGCTATTGCAGAAATTTTTGTGAATGCATCCTCTAATTCTTCATAGCCCACCCAACTCATAGCACATTTTCCCTGAATTTCCCTACCTTTTCCATGCCTATAGCAACGTCGTCTTTGAAGTAAATACCTCCTGTCCGATGAAGGCAACGTTGAGATTTGAGTGGTCAAAGCTCTTGATCTTCCAAGCGTTTAGAGTTTCCAACAATCGTACTTTGCAATGACAATACCATATACCTCTTTATCAAGATCTTACGGTTCTTTCTATCATGGAGTACAACAATTAGCCAAAATTCGTCTCGCTAATGTTATGACATTTCTAGTTGCCTCGCACTCTGCTAATGAATCAAGGCGTTCTAGGGTTAACAAGTCAACTTCCCAAATCTATGGACAAGGAATTCTAAACAAAATCCAAATATTGAAAAAGATTTCGCTACAATTTAATGTCAACATATGTGCACCAAATAATGGGTGGAGAAATTTCTTTTATAATGAAATTCATTGTCCATCATGAATCTTCAAAGGGTATGGGACCAATTGAAGATGAGAGCTTGACCACTCATTGTCAAAACACAAGAATTGTGTGCAATATAGAATTTCAAATCTCATGTAAGCATAGTAGAATAACTTTTTTCAAGAAACTTTGAACTAAAAAAAGTTGGTAAATTGAACTAACTTTCATCTCCAAATATTTATTTGAGATTCCAATCCTCCAATCAAAAGTTTGGGACAAAATTCAAAGAGAGGTTGGGACTAACTTCTAAAGTTTCATTGCATATTAACCCCTCAAATGTCCAAGGCCTTTTTTTGTGCTTCTTGAAACTTGCTCTAAATGGAACTAAAAGCCAACCTTTCAATAAATTTTATCATTTTTTTTATAATTCAAACCACAAAATTCAAACCAAACATGTCAAGTATCAAATAGGAAAAGAAAAGTTAACAATATCACTTGTGAATTGAAAGATTGTATTGTTTGATGATAAAACTATAAAACCAATTTGAAGTCTTTTAATCTTCTTTTCACATGTCAAATCTAAAAAATTGGTCACCACAAAAATATGAAGGTTAAAGGGCAAAATATTCATAACCCCAATTAATTTATGGCTTTTAAAAATCTATTCTTTTATTTTTTAAATGAATCTTTGATGTGATTTTTTCTTTAAGATTAGGTGTATTTGAGAGCCCTCAACACTGGAAAATCAACATTTGCAATGGACACCCTTGTACAAAATCTTAAATAGAAAAATATTGAAAAACAATAACTTGGTTAGGCTTTATTTAACTTCAAAGTATTATTGGTAAGAGAATTTGTTACCTCAAGCATTGAAAGGATTAGGGCGGGGATTAGGGTAGATACCCCTCAGACCACCACTTTTTCAGGGTTGCACGGACGCTGGGACGCCCGGACGTCCAACGTCCGCGTCCACGGGTTTTCGGGCGTCCAGGGACATAGAAATTTCGGACTCGCGTCCGTCCAGTGGACGGGCGGTCGGCCGGTTCAGTGAGCCAACCGAGCGGTCGGACGGCGACGACGGGGCAGACGGGGCCGACCGACCGGACGGACGCGGACTACGGGGCAGTCGGGGCCGACCGCGCGGACGGACGGGTCGGACGGGGCCGACCGATCTGTCGGCTGATCGGGCCCGTCCGACCGATCAGACGGCCAATCGGACGGACCCGACGGGGCGCCCCATCGGCCGTCCGCCAGGGCGGACAGCTGAGATTGGGCGAACGGGATGGCCGTCCGCCTCATACAAAAGAGGCGGTCGGGCCGTCCGCCTCTCACTTTTACCTTCCCCCTTGCTTGCAAGAGAGAGCGGAGAAGTTTAGTGCCTTTGGGTCCTATTGCCTCCTCTCCTCGGGAGGGTAAAGGTGAAATCTTGGGGGGACCCTTGTCATTTTTTTTCTCGAATCGTGCAATATTCATCAAGATGCCAAGGGCGAAGAAGAAAACGAAGTTTGGGGAGGAATCTACTAAGGCCAACATCATGGACAACCCCTCGCACACTTGTACCGCATTTTTGAGAAAATGCATTGTTGAATTCTATGAGAGAGAAACTACCATGTTTCTTGATTCTAAGTATGTTCGTTATCAAGAGGAGGGCATTGAGAAGTTCAAAGGCGATATAAAGGACATAATGCATGAAGCGTTGTGGGTGGGAGGGTGGTATGAAGAAATGGAAAAGAAGGATTTCACTAGTTGGTTGGACAAATGAGCGCATGATGCACTATGGAATGCGAAAGGGACCGTCGAAAAATTTGGTAAGGTTCATCGCATTGATGATGAAGCCTTCACGCACGTGATTACAAAAGTGGACATGTTCGTGAGTCGGATGAGACCATTTGCTTCAAGACGAAATAGAGGTGGATTTATGAGTTGGTGGACAACTCACGAAGGGCGAGTCAACATGCGAGTTGTATTTCGCCATTTAATAGCGCTCCCGGGAACCGCAAGGGTGATTCCACAAGATAATATTGTCCTACGCGGAGGCTATGTCACAATTCGTAGGGTGCGAATCGAAGGGTGCCCTGAACTTCAACCACATTGGGAATTTGCAGCAAAAATCTCTCTCCAAGAGGGTCGACGACCTGAGCTTGCAAAGATGGAACACCAAACTGAATCGATGGCGGTGCGGATTCCGCACAATGGAGTCATACGCTTCGTTGCAGTCCACACAAATCGGAACGAAGGCTATTCATTGTGGTGGAATGGTGGTACTTTGCGTGAAATGTTGAGAATGGATAACGATTATCCAGACAATATTGCCATACGCATTATGTGTGACCCCAAAATTAACGACGAGGAGGTCATTCGTGCTCATCGTCTAAAGCGATGGAGAGCAAAGCGTACGGAGCTTGCTTGGGTACTACTGCATATTATGAATGCGGTACATGGTGCCGAACACCTTCACAACGACATTTCTCCAGACAACATCATGTTCCATTTTCCGGAAGACGAGTCGCAGGTTTTCATTGGAATTTGCGATTGGGGGATGACCACGACTAGTACAGAGCCCATGAAGTCATTGTATACATTCACATCAACAAGTGATCGGGACGAAGTTCTGAGGAGGAGGTGGTGGATCGATCCAAAGATTACATACGTACATCGAAGAGATGCAGATGTGGAGAACATACCCGTACTTACCATTAAGTCCGAAGAATTTGCTGTTGGTCAAATAGCGAAGAGAATCAATAGTACATGTATGTCAGGGACATACTACGGTTTGCAAGGTCGTGGAAGCAAAAAACATGTGTTGTACTCGCATCACGACTTAGCACAAGTCTTTCAAGTGTATTTGGGGAGACTTTGCGAAGATGGTCCCGATGGCCATAGTAGTTTGGCGCAAGTGATTTCGCGATTTACTTCTTCGTTTCATTGGCCTATACCGGATGAACACTTCCGCCACTTTGGAGCTGTAGTTTAAGTCTTTAATGATATTAATATATCATATATAAGTAATTAACTATAGCCTACAGGTGTTTATAGTATGCACTATTCATAGAGGCAAAGACATATACTAAGTTACATGTCAATTATATAGTAGTATAGTATATACGGATGATATACCTCAGTTTCATCACCAATGAGGGGATTGATTGTGAATGATGTTTTACAGCAAGGTGCATCTTAGCATTTGTAATCAATGAGCATGTTTTAATTCACAATGATTTTGGAGAACTTGGAAGTCTTTACGCCATTTGTCATCGTATGTTTGGATGGAAAATTGGAAATCTAGAAATCATTATATGAAATAATTTGCAATTCTTTATTCGTTGAATTTTTAATTGATGATTGTTGATTCTATGATTCATTGATTGTTAGCTTGACAAGTCCTTGTCTTCATTTCTGTGGTATAGTAAATGTGATTGAAGATGTTCATTATAATAATGTCAATGACAATATAAAAAATGGTAAGCGTTTACTTACCTCTATGTCTCTTAATTCATATGACGATGGAGGGCAACTAAAGGATCGAGGGAAACATCGTGTATGAATGTATGATTGTATGTGAGTGCCTAATTGTGAGTTCAAAGTTCACTTCTAAAGGACTTAGGGTCCCTTCGAGGATTTAGGGGTTATTAGGTAGGTACTTACAACTTGAAATTTTGTCGTGATTTGTTGAAACTTTTTCTAAAGATGGAAAAATTGATAAGCTTATTAAGCTATATGGGATAATGGAGACCTCATTTTCTCCACAATCAGTGACCGGGAATAGAAGTTATGACCTAAATTGCTCAAAACAAGGGAGTGAAGGGACGGGGGGGAGTGTAGGCACTACTGCACTAGGTAGTAGCCTAGTAGGTTATAGTAGGTAGGAAAATAATTGTAACTTGTTTTAATTTTTAATTTTTTACTTGTACATTATATTCTTGCCTATCCAATATCCAGAGAGCTCGAATTCATTTCATCAATGAATTTCAACAACATGATATCTTGTTGTTTTTACTCTTCTAGTGTTAAAATACCTGAAGAAGAATAAGTCTTGAATTGTTGTCGTGAAGGTCCAATACTTAAAATAGCATTTGGGAAGTACAACATCAAAGCTAATTACATAATGAAATTTCTTTTGGTGCATACCAAATTACCAATTACCAAAAGGTGTTCAGTTTTTCGACAAAGGTTTTATAAAAATGATTTGGTCACACCATTTTGACTCAAAAAACAACCGTACATTTACAATTCTATATACAAGCACGTAACTTTCATGGTTTTCAGTACGCATTCATTACAAATGACCAAAATACGTAACTTCCGATGTTCAAATACATTACACCACATCATTCACATACTCAACACTTGCAACAATTAACCATTCATATTGGAGTGATAGTATGGAACTCTACTTACTCTACAAGGTAAAAAGCAAATAATTTTATTATATTATAAAATAGTCTTATAGCTTGTACCACTTTCGTTTTGGGGGCTAAAACAAGTTTTTCATACATCTCACGTGTTCGAATATACTTGCATTCCTACAACTATTGCATTATTTCCAAATGGCAAATGACAAATTGACAATGCATTACACTTGAAAACCACACTAAAAAACAAAGCCCATAACTACATAATGGCACCTTATATTTTTCTACAAAATAACACTATACTTCATTCAGAATCAGAACTACTATCATGATTTTGACTTTGAGGCGTAGAACCGGAGCCACCATATGGCCCATATCCGCTTGATTGTCGCCCTTGTCCATAATTTTCGTAATAAGGACCTCCAAAAGTTGGAGGTGGAACTGAAGCATATTCATGTGAGCCTCCAGTCCCTCCATGGCTTGAACCAGTGTAGTAAGAACTTCCATGAGGCCCATACAAATCATGTCCTCCTGTTCTCGGATAATTTCGCGAGCCGCCTTGTTCCGAACCACCATAGTCTGTATAACTGGTGTTTCCATGAGGTCCCCTTGTTCCTGGGCAGTATTGAGGGCCGCCATGTGAAAGACCACCGTAGTCCGTATAGGTTGTAGTTCTATAGCCTCCTTCTACGTTTGGACCACCATCTCGAGGGTTGTTCCTATAGTGTGAACTACTTCCTCCATGTCGCGAGCCATGTACATCACGTTCACGACGAGGTGAAGTGTGATATCCACGAGGTCGGCCTTGATCCTCAACACTCCTCCTCAATGCTTCCCGCATTTGATTCTCGTATTCTATGTCTTCGCGTTCTTCTCGGCGTTCGTGTCTCTCCGGAGGTGGAGGTGGAGGTGGCAACTGTTCAGCTGGTTCTTCATCATCGTCAGCATCACTGTCCTCTGCATCCCGCATAGGCCAACATGGGCACCCAAATTGACCTCGGTTCGACCAAGCCGGCATGCAATCACTTTCGCCATGCCAGTTAGTGAACACCACAGCTGAGTGACACGTCATCTTCGTCTCTTTATTCATCCCTATAACTGTACGCCAGTCAACGTCTTTCTGGAGTACAATCTCCACCCAAACCATTGCCATGGTAGAATAGTTCATGATGGTAGGCTTCGAGGGACCTAGATTTGAAGCTGCCCAAATTTCTTCGTATCTCTCTACAAAGTGTCTACTCGTACACGTCTTCATAGGGCCTTCCCACCGTCTCACTTGCTTCTCCAAACTGTCATTTGCTGGCCACAGTTTGGCTATGTGTGACATGGTCACATATTTCTTGCACATTGTACAAGTCCACACTTTGTTGGACTCGTACTCCCACCCCTCCTTTGCCACATTAAATTCATCGAAGTAAACATCCCAATCTAGTTCTTGTGGTTTCCCCTTCGAACTTTTCTTCGAAGAAACGGAAAGAAACGGAATTCCTTTGCGAGGCATAGTACCCTTCTTTATAAATTACCTCAATGTTAGAATGATTAATGAGTATTGTGTATTGATTTCACATTATAATAATTAGTGAATAGTGGATACCATTCATTCATTCACAATTGTTCACACACCAAGGCGGAAGGGGCGCACAAAGACCAATAGCCGCTGGATCACCCACTCCGCAAGGGAAACAATTGTGTGGAATGAGCCATCCGCTTCGCTTTTTATACCGACCGACGAGGCGGACGTCGCTGTCGGCTTCAGGGTCGAATGGCAAGATCGGACGGACAGCGTGAATCCGCATCTCCCATCCCACGGTCAACAGAGACGTACGGACGGCCGAGTCGAACGGACGCACTGACCGCTTGGCCGTCGGGCGGACGGACGGACTTCGTCTGCCCCGACCGATCGGCTGTCGGCCCGTCCGCTCAGCAGACGGGTCGTTGCTTTCGCCGACCGCTTGGTCGGCGCACTGTCCGCCGAGCGGACGGCCAGGCAGCCCACGACCTGTGGATTCTCCAAAATTAGTTATTTGTGAGTGGAGAATCCAAAGGAGTGAGCTGGCAGCCTATTAGACCATTAGTTCGTTATGAACTTCAGGTAAGGACATGAAAACTTTGAAAACTGAAGGCGGGAATTTTGCCTCTTCAATGTGAAACTTGAAAAATAACTCCATGCCCTAAACCCTAAAACCCTAAACCCTATACCCTAAAAACCATGAATCCTATCCGTAATTCTGATGACTACTCACTTTTAGAATTTCAATATTTCTCTTCATGAAATATGTTTGCAATTGACTCATTCTTACATCTTATAAGTACTTTGAGTACAAACTATAAATGTACATAGAGGGAGAGAGACTAAATTTTCATTTTTTCATGGTGAATTTTAAAAATATGTAATTGAAGAAAAGTGAAGTTTGTAGTCATTTTCTAATGCATATAATCATAAAATAATGATTCTTTGTGATTTGTAAAATACTGAAATACTTAAAATCTGAACTGTAAACTTCAGAACTCGTAAAAGCTTGTTTCTAAAAGAGTAAAAGTATTGCTTTCAGTAGTCAAAACTTTAGTAAACTAAAAAAAAAACAAGTATGAAAAGTTATAAAAAAAGACATTGCAACTTGCAAACACTCAATACAGGACTCTAAAATAATATGAGTATTTTTGAAAATCACCCTTCAATTGTGAATAAAATCCAACAAAAACTAAGAAAGTATGATTATACAAAGTTACAAACTATGGTAAAATACTCATTCAATCACTTTTCACTATAGTTAAATATAGAATGACCTTATTTCATCTCCAACTCCAATTCCATTTCATAAAATTGCATGTAAACAATTAAACAAACTGTCCTTTAAAGTTACAAATCTCAATGCAATAATGCATTAAATAATTCGGTTTCTGTTTATAGGTCATATTTAGGTATTTATGTGAAGTCAACTTGAGGGATTAGAGTTAGAGCCCCTTGAAGTTGTTGTTAGTAATTTAACAAAAGAATAATATTCTAAATCTTGTATATTTTTGCTTCTATTCTTTGTGTACATATTGGTTTATTGGTTACCTCCATTTCATCAAATTGGTCATTGAAGGTTTGCACTCTCTAGAGTCCAGAATCATTTTGGATAAAACATCTTCATTTAGATGAAACATCTTCCTAGTCACTTAGTTCATCATTCCAAATATAGAATTGGGAGCCTTTTGACATTGAAATGTACCTAAAATACAATGAAAATTCTAAATTTTTTCTAATTTCTAATGGATCTAGGTGACTGCAAGAAACATTTGATAATTTTGTTGTGCTTCGTCCAACACTCACGATTTTGTTGTAGAATACTTTCAAAATTTATAAATACCTTATTAATAAATCTTGAGTCATGTAGATCTAAAATGCAGAATTCCTGGCCAACAAACAAATCAACATGCAAGGTGAGATAGTAAATAGTATACTAGTATAGGTGTTTCTTCATTCATTTGAGCTTTCCGGCTTGGATTAAATATTTTGCGGAACAATTTGGTTGGAGGTTTCAAATTACAAAGAATACAAATGTACTTATGTAGGATTGTAGGGATTTCACACAGACTCACAGAGCTTTCTCTGCTACATGGAACCTTGTTTTCATTTAAAACCGATTCCATTTATAGTTTGACCATATAAATATATGCATTGTAATTCTATAAAGAATGGTACATGGTGACATAGCCGACTGGCCGTGAAAAACTGTAGCCCTGAAATCGAAAAATATTTAAGTAATTTACTCTTTGCATTTTCTAGTGGTAGGTTTCATTCAAGATTCGTTGGCACTTGGCAAGGACTTTAGCTTTATTATTGTTCATTCCCCCCCTTTTCCACAAAGAATGAATAGATCACCTACTTTTGAGAAATGGGAATTGGTTGTTGGAAGTTGAAACCAAGCCTCATACCACCGCATGAACTCAAGTGATCGAACCTCAGACCTCAGACCTGAAGACAAGAAACACAGTAAGTCCCAGTTTCCCGAATGGCAGATGACCTCTTAATCATTTGGGTCACCTTTATGTGGCCGCTGCGGTCGGCCCATCCGCGCGGTCCGACAGTCCGTTGCGTACCATCGGTCGGCCCCGTCCGGCGCGGTCGGCCCATCCGCGCGGTCCGACAATCCGCTGCGGACCATCGGTCGGCCCCGTCCGGCGCAGTCGGCCCATCCACGCGGTCCGACAGTCCGACAGTCCGCTGCGGACCATCGGTCGGCCCCGTCCGGCGCGGTCGGCCCATTCGCGCGATAGGTCAGACTGGACAGTCCGTTGCGAACCATCGGTCGGTCCCGTCCGCTGCGGTCGCTGGTCGGACCGTCGTTAAACCTGCAGTAGGCCCGGTCGGCCAGTCCGCGGCCCCTGCTTCTCTTCTCTTTCTCTCGTGGACGGTCCGCTACGGACCTGCGGTCGGCCCATCCACGACCTTCCACACGGTCGGAGAGTCTACTGCATTGCTACCGTTGTGCCCCCCCGCCATTCCGCCAACCACGATCTTCAATTTTGTAATTTGGTATTTACAGATTTCAGTTTCTATGCAAGCTTTCTTTCTGAGGTTCATTATTTCTAACGCTTCCCAAGAAATTATCTGATTTATTTGTTTTGTACATGGAATATGAATAACCAAAATACACGCAGTGAAGACTTCTTCAATTTCCTATTCAACCATTCAACCAAAGATAATGAATAAAAAAGGTTTATTACATTTTTCAAAATAAACACGCAAATTCCTATTATAGAGCAATGCGTGTCAAATGTCAAACCTCATTTGAATCATTTCTACTACGTTCATAAAGTCTTCCAAATTCAAATCATAAAGATTTGAAGAACTATCTATGTAACGTATTCTAATCTAACCCATTCTAAGAATGTAAGATTCAATTCCTAAGGATGATAATCACTATCTCCTTTTACCTCTGCCCCACTACTATAGTCTCTTGATAGCCATCCGTCGTCTTCATCGTCGAAAGTATTGTCTTCATCATCTGATGAAGACAATACTTTTTCTTTCTCTTTTCCTCTGATTTCCGTAGATGTAGAAGCTTTCTTCCCCTTGCCTATGTTTGGATCATCCTTCCTCCTTAAGAAATTCTTACCGAGGATGCGTTCTCGAAGACCGCCGGCCAATTGTCCTTTCTTTGCGGGAAGAGTTGGAAGGGATACTCGTGTATCTAAGGGGGTTCTTCCTCTATGTACTTTCTTCCTTGGGGAGATAGCAAATGGCTCCATCACTCGTTTCTTCTTAGGTTTAGCGGATTCTTCTACCATTGCTTCTTTTGCTTGTTGCCTTCGTTAGCAAGCAACCGCTGTTATTTCATTCACAGATCGCAGTTTCATGTCCTCTAGTCTTTGAGAACATTGTGGTGGGCGGCTTGCTATGCTCTTGAACATTGATTCCAATGTCTCATCTTCCCTATCACTAGTACACTCTAAACTAGTGAATTTTCGCTTCACAGTTTCTTCTTGAATGTTGGAAGCTTGCAATGTAGGTAGAAAACTCGGTGAACCCCCCAGAGTAGTACTACCACTTCCACCGTTCAACAATGAGCGTGGAGTGGGTGGAGGATCGTTATTCGTTGGACGTTGCGACCTCTGCATGTTGTCATTTTTGCCTTGGTCATTGTGGACCATGTTCGGACTTCTGCACTCATTTGAACCTGAATCCCCCTTGTCCAATACCTCTAGCGGTTTGAGGCTTAGAAAGCTCGGTCTCTCGATGCTCTTATCAACCAATTTTTCTCCAAATTCGAAGCTTGTTTTGTCCGCATCCATTTTCTCCCAAGAATGTAGTTTGTCATTTTCTTCAGGTTGGCCTAATGGTATGGATGGAGACCTTTCACGTTCAATCACTTCATTTGCTTGTAAAGTTTGGCCTCTTGTAACTGATATCCCGTTCTGAACCGCCTTTTCCACAATGGTGTCTTCCTTGTTTGCCAAAACGGTATGGCTGTTTAGAAGTCGGCTCCCATCTACAAATCTCGCTATAGAAGGTAGATCTTCGTCTTCTAAAAATTCAAATTCATCTCGGTTATTTGTATCCAAGTCAATCATGTCATCATCATACTCATTTCGTCTTTGTGACAGTCTACCACGAAAAGCGTACGTGTCGTCGTTCAGATCCTCTTCTTTATCGGATTTGAGGTTGTCATCACTTGTTTCTGGTTCCAATTCCGATTCCCCCCTGTCGTCATTGACCTCCTCATTTCCACGCCATGGAAGATGTTCTTCCTCAACATCATGATCACTACTTTCGTCATCCTCCATAAGCCCCTCGGATTCCTTTGACTCCGCATTCTCGCGGTACTACAACTTCTCATCGTTCTCCTTTGAAGCAGCGAGGACTCTGGAATTAGTATACACATACACCAAATCCATGGCTCTCTTTGTTTTCAACTTGTTTCGAGCCTTATTATGAACAAAGGAATAGCTACTCCAATTTCGCTCGCATGAAGAGGAAGAGACCGATTGCCCTAAAATTCTCCTTGCAATCGGAGCAATGAGCTTTCCACAAACACCTTCAAAATCCCACCAAGCATGTGCCGATAATTTGGACTCGCTTGGGTCCATCATATTGTGAAAAGGTGGTTCTTTATGTCGGAAAGCCATGAATTCTTTCACGACGTCAGCGTACTCTCTACGCTTACAAATTCGCATGAGGACACGTTTGCATGCGTCAATCGCCTCACCATCGTCTGCTAGTTCTTTGTCATGAAGCAAGTAAGGATTTAGAAGAGCTCCTGCATATTGAATATCGGTCTCCACCATTTCCCATCGCTCTTGGAATGCTGCCCTCAATGGCTTTGCAAGTTCCGAACTTAGTTTAAAAGGCGAATTCTCCAAATCCGCCACGTGCTTCCGTATTTTCCTCATGATATGCAAAACCTTGCCTGTGCATGGCGTCTTTGCATCTAAATCACGGAGGCCATGTACCACGGGGCCCAACAACTGAACGAAATTGGTGCAACGCCTCCAAAAGTGGTCATCGTTAATTATCTTTGTCGCATTTGTAGACTCCTCGCCACCATTCTTCTTCTTCCTCAATGTCCTCGCATATTTTCGCCAACGAGGGTCTGTTACACACTGTTTTAAAGCACCCTTTACCTTCAACAATCGGTGAAGCGCCATGTAATTGGAGGCGAATCTTGTTTCCCCCGGCATCAACAAGCTGTACTCTTTCTCGTAACTCCGGAATATTGCAAGTGGCATGTGTCGCTTTCTAAAGAACTTAAGAACCACTCGGGCGTCTGTTACTACCGTGTCCACCCATGCTTCCTTTCCCCAATCTTTGAGCAACAAATTTAAGGCGTGAACTACACAACCTTGGAAAAAAATGTGAGGATATTTGTCCGTTATAATCTCACACGCTCTGGGATTCACAGGAGCATTGTCTGTTGTTATTTGCACCACATTTTGAAGCCCCACCTTCTGTATGAATTCATCCAAAATAGAAGCCAAGTACTCTGCATTCTTTTCATGTCCACTTGTGTCCACTGATCCCAGAAATTGCTCCCCTGCGGAAGATACAAGCATGACATTTACCAATGGCCGATTCGTAACCGAGGACCACCCATCAATAGACAATGTTGCACCAAACTTTCGAATACTATCCTCGGTCCTTTTATGCAACTTCACCTCAAGATCTGCCTTTGCTTCGTCTAGCAATTTAGTTCGTAGAGCTTGATACGATGGAGGACTATATGGCTTTTTGAAGTCAGCCGTTCTCATGACGGCTTCTTTGAATGCTGCAGTCCGAGCTACCGCGAATGGTATGTTTGCTGAATAGAAGACATTAGCCCACAACATATTCAACTTCCGTCTTTCGGCTTCTTCAAATCCATCTGCTAATCGGCTTTGTTTTTGAGGCCTAGTTACAGAAGAAGGTGTAGGTCGTTGGTCACTTGATGTTTGGGCACTAGGAATCACCCTTGAAGCTGAAAGAGCTGCTTGTTCCGGTGCTGTGCACGAGTCTTCTTGTGTTGAACATGGCGACTCCCTTCCATTTGAGGTATTGCCTAGAACCATCAGTGCGTTCCGACCATCTACATTTTCAATGATTGATTTGGATGGAAACATCCCATCACAACGAAGGAAAAGAGACTTGACATCCGATGTCAATCATGGACATAGGCTTATTCCTGAGTCGCGCTTGCCATTTTTGCCTTCGTATCCCAAGTGGCTCAACATGCGACATTTCCGATTTACGAACTCCAGACCACATGCCTTACACTTCACTTTGCCGGGGGATGGAATGGTATACCAAAGATGAGAATTTGTACTCATTTTAAAAAATGAATAGCTTGCGGATCCAATTTGAAACTTCAAATATCGGCCTTCGATTTCAAACGCATAGTACGTTCATTCCTGCACCCAATCACATGTACGAAATTTTTTTTGTGTATGAAGCCTTGTAAACCAAAGCCCCCCTGTCCACTGAACTATACATTACCAAGCAACGGATACAAATTTTTCAATTTGCAACTCGTAGCCCTTGGGAATCTTAGCGTTCAGCTTCTCAGGAGTGCTTGCAAATGACCTGAACCTTGCTCTTATACTCTGCCCAGTCCGCACTTTGCTTTAGAAATAAGAATTGACCGTTGCACAGTCCGTAGGCCGAGTACAACGGTCGTGAAAAATCAGCGGACGGTGCCGACCGCGCGGTGTGGGTGGACGGGGCCGACCGACGATAAGGTCCGACCGAGCGGACGGGGCCGACCGACCGAAGGGGGCCGACCGACCGGACTGGGACGACCGACCCCACAGGCCGGCCGACCTCAACGGGCCGACCGACCCCAGAGGGCCGAGCAAGCAAATGAGGTATAATATTGAGTCTGAAATAGAACATATTGAATTGAATTCAAACAATGAAATAAATAAATAAATGAAAAAATAGACATATTCTTCAATTTATATGCCAAAAAAAAACTATATATATAAAGAAAGAGATCGAATACAAAATATGTATATATAGATATACATGTAAAGTGAAGGAAATCAAAACATACTTTTGTGGCATACACCTATGATTCGATGTACATTATGAAGAAGCTATGATGAACGTGATAGCCTAAGTACAATAATTTTTGGTAGAGAAAACTACTAATTAAAATCCCCACAAGCTATTTATTTTCTACTAGTACTAATATAATAGATGTAGAGTACGAAACGAGACATTTCCCTATTAGTTTTTAGTACTACTATCTTCTTCTGCAGCACGAGATGTCCCCTCCTTCGCCATGAGTCTTCTGCTTTTGCGACGAGGTATCGCCTGGCCACCACTGGGTCCTTCTCCAGTTTGTACTTCCATGTCAACCCTCTCAAATAGTCTTTTAGTTTCTGGAGAGTGGTCATCATCTTCTTCAACTCTCCGTTTATTCTTCCGCTTCGGAGACAACTCCACTTCATGGGCGTTTAAAGTCCTCAGAGCGGCATGTACTAAGTCTTCGAGGTACTTGATGACTTTATCTTCGCTCTGCACGTAATACCAAGCTGGTACACCTTTATCAGCTATTGGAGGTTCGCCCCCTAGATACTTCCTCCACTTGGTGATAACATCATCCATCCGTTTATCGAAAGCCCGAGCAATCTCTTCCATCTTATGGCTTGTCATTGCTTTCGTATTCAAGTCCAACATGCAACGAACCTTAGCTGCTTCTTCCAACTTCGCTAAGATGCGGGCCCGCTCGACCAAATCAGAATTGTACCCCTCGTACTGCTTTGTGATTCTAGGATCAGACTCCACTTCCACGAAAGGGTCATTTGGCCCTTCTTTCTTCCATTCCTTATCAGGAAATCGGAAGAATTTTTGGTGCTGCGTGCTCCAGTGCCCCCCCATGCTACGACAGAACATTTCTCTTGCATCGTTATCCGGGATCCCGAAGGCACGCAATTCCACTTCCAAGTCCCGCGTCATCCAGAAGTACTCATCCTTGTCTTGAGGATCCATGTATAATGAATGCATCCCTTCGTTTGGTAGCCATACCATTGGTTTTCCCCAGTGCAAATGATTTTGGAATTTGTGTGGCGCTTGGTCTAGTGGAAGGTTCCATCGGTTGAATTCATGACCTGATGCCATAGAATGCAATATTCCTAGCATTTCATAAAACCTTGCATTCAAAGGAGTACGACAGTTGGGGCAACGGGCGGAATATTGTGCTGCTCTTTGGATGCAAAGAATATGAAAAGAGTGGCCACATTGACCCAAAGTTAGACCTCCTTCAGGCCTAAAACGATATTGGCAAAGAGAGCACTTTTCCTTCATCAAAGGAACATTGGGATCACTTCCAGGTATAAGCTGTTTCTCATGTTGAACAATATGAGCAGACAATGTGTTGTGAGGAACCCATCCTTCTTCCACTTCCAATGCCCAATTGATGTTGTCTGATTCATAGGTTCTCCCGTGATTCAACCGCTCAAACATTCTATCCATGTTTCCCCAAACTGTAATGCATACTTCGGGATCCTTTAATTCTGCGTCGAACTTCTCTTTCAAACGCAGGTGAGAAGACTGCACGTTTCTCAACGCTTCGTCCGACTGCATTGCATACTTCAAGAGCCCCCTCATGAGTTGAGAGCATAAACCAGATTGTTGTTGTAGGTGTCTTGTCCACAGCACCCACCGTAGATCCCCGGTCTTCATTGGAAGGATGTCGTGTAGTATTTGTACATGTTCCATTCTCTGTATAGAAGACTCCGCGTCATTCTTTGCTTGAATTGCCAAGTCCAATTGTTGCCTTAATTCCTGGACTTCATGATTCACCGTTTGCGTGCAAGCAACTTCTAATGAGAGTGGAGGCACAACTTTAGGGCTCTCAATGGCCATAACGACTTCTACAGTCTCGTCCACAGCTTTGCCCTTGTCAAGAGGAAGCGAAAGTTGATCGCTTTCTTGAGTTGGTTGACTTGCCTCCAAGAGGCTTACTCCGTCCCTGCAATGTTCAGATGACTTGTCGTTTTGTAATGTCTTCAACATCTCCCGATGCCATTGTAAATTGTCCTCAGATGTCTTCAATTGCAAAACCAACTTCTGGTTTTGGGACTCCAACGTCCCATTCGAGAGCTTTAAAGTCTCAACTTCTTTTTGAAGACTAAAACACATATCTCTCAAGGCTTCATGGTCTTTATCCCAAAACACCATAGAGCAATGCTTATCCAATTTGTCGAACTTGACCTTCAGGCGATCATGATCTTCTTTGTCATAATTGACCTTCATGAGCTCTTCGTTTTGTGTTTGAAGCTCAACCACAGCCTTGAGATTTTCCACCTTCTCTTCTTGGAGCTTATCTGCAAATTCAATGAATTTTCTGAAGGCCACGGCACCCTCCAGTATCTCTGGTGTCATGCTCATAAATTCTTCAGCTATTTGTGTGAGGGCAGGTGTCATAGCAGCTACAAGTTTAGCTGTACATGATAGAGAGTAGGCAGTCTTGAATAGTTCGCCGAACTTCCATACTCGGTTGCACGGGGTTGAGGTTTGCCCTTCATCTATCGTGCCTCCTTCATTTGTTGTACCCTCTTCATTTGCAGAAGGATGAACTTCTTCTTGAACTTCAAAAGTCTTCCATTTAAGAGAACATTGTAGTAAGTGCTCTATTTCTTGTAGCGGAGGCATCATCGATAAAGTCTTTAGATCCTCTGGACCCAAGAACGCTAGCATTGGATTCTCCTCCGTCTTTGGGGTCTCTTCGCCATTGTTAAGAACACCCGGTTCCCGAGAGTCCATTTCTACCTTCTGTAAGTTCTCATCATTCATGTTTTGGGAAGGTGGCACTTCATGCATTGGACTCCGAACTGGACTTGGACTTCTGTTAATTTCTTCATCTGTAGTCCTGGCACTGATGTCCATAAGGGCATCACTGTCTAGAAGACGAGTGATTCTAGCAGTTGCCCTGTCCATCTCTTCTGAGGGAACCTCTTCTTTGTACTCCAATGTCTTCAACGTCGATCCTTGTTTTGATGGATGAGATGGCACCTTGAAAATACCAGGTTCTCCCTTCGCGCTTGATGCAATTGGTGAAGGGCTCAGAAACATCGGTACAGTGTCAAGCACGACTCGTTCCGCACCCTTCGAAGAAGACGCTAAAGCTTTCGTAGTATTACATACGGTATCCGGTTCTAGCATCATACTTCCTCCTCCATTACCTTCTGTATTATCCACTTCGGGTTGAAGTGAAATATCAGCTTGATTCGTCCGATCCGCTGATGTGGCATTCATTTTGCTACTTTCAAGGGGGCGCTCCTCCTTGTTTTCCCCTTTGTCTTTCATGTCCTGCACTTTGTTTTGGATAGAAACACGTTTTTCTTCCGTGTTGTGCTGTAGAGTAGCATTGCCTTCAACCATTTGAAGGACTTGTCCCTTTGAAACAAACGTATCGAGAATATCTTTCTGGCCATCAGGAAGTACAAGCGGTGTTTCTACTGTCCCGGGGTACGTACTCCAATCCACCTTGCGAGCCAACTTCAATTATGTATACACCATGCTTGCTATGGTGTAGTTAATTCTACCCTTGCTCATCGATTTGTCCCCAAAGAGAGCCCGCCACACCTCTACGGAACGATGGACAAAATGAGGGCTGAGACAACTTGCGAGTTTAAAAGAAAACTCCCGAGTGTGACCAGCATGTAATTCTTGAGGCCACAACTTCCCAATGTGATACATCTTCACATATTTCTTGCACAACTTGGAAGTCCAGTATTCATCGACCACCTTCTCCCACTCAGGCTCAGCTAAAATGTTCTCATCCTTTAAAATGTCAAGACGGAGCTCGTGACGAGCTCCTTTTTGTTTCGATCTCTTGTTGCTTTCACCTTTAATGCCGCGCTTTTCTTCCATAGCTACTTGATGCCTTGATTCTTCTCTTCAACCGTGTATAAATGACCGATTCAAAACCCCTCCGGTGTAATCAAAGATGTATGACCCCAACTCTCTACCACATAGGAGCAACTGGCGCGGTGAAGCAACAGTAGCACATCCGATGTGGTGTTGTTTCCCAAGGAGGAGAGTTGAAGTGAGGGAAAATGCCTTGGCCGTCCCCTCATATAGCCATCCGCGCCCAAACCTAGAATTTGTCTTCCCGAATCTACTCCGGACGACGCGAACCTACCCCGAACCTGCGGACGGCATTCGATCGGACGGTCCGTCCGCTGCCAAACCTGCAGACTGGCGGTCCGCCCGACCGCTGCGACATCGGTCCGACCGACCGCTCCGTCGGCCACCCTCCCAACCGCTGCGACGTCACGCCCGACCGCTCCCACGACCATCCGACCAACCGCTGGACGCCGACCGACCACAGTCCGGCCGCGTCCAAGACGCCTAGACGACGGACGTCCGGACGTCCGGATTTTGGACGTGATTTCGTGATGGACGTACGTCCAAGACAACCCTACACTTTTTGCTACTCTATCTAGCTACTATTATAATTAGACAAGTCAAATTTTTATATTTTCTTGTTGGCAAGTGAAAAAAACTTCCAACGCACAAAAAAATGCAACATTTGAATATTGTATGCAAACATAATGATGGGTCAAAGCTTTTTTTGATAGGGGTGATAAAATTGTTTTTTCTACATAGGTACATATTGATTTTGAAGATGTTCACAAAGTGGTTATGGTTTTGGGTTAGTAGCACATATAGGGTACAATGGAAAAACATTCACATCTAGGACATTACAAATGAATTGGGTGCGATTAACTTATCATAAGTTTACCATGAATTCATTTTGCAATACATTCAAACCATTGTTTTCATTTCCATGTTGGAATCATGCTACACTAAAAATGTATTTAGTGTCATTCATACTTTGCTACTTACTCAAGACTATAATTTTCTATAGAAGATGAATATTTTTATTACCGATGTAGATATCAACACTATTCAAAGAGGAAAATTACTATGAACATCATTTATACTTTCATACTATCATACTACTAAAATCACAAGGCCTTCTGTAATATCACATTTTTACATTGTGTGATATTACAGAGGTCCAATTCCTCTGTAATATCACATTTGTATACAATATGATATTATAGAGTTCCAACGGCCATTTTACTTCTATAATATCACAGTGTTAAAATATGATATTACAAAGGTACAATGATATTACAAAGGTACAGAGGTTTCATATTTCTTGACTTCACACTTCATTTTATTGCCACAATTCTATGATTTGAATGTTGAATATTTCAATCCTAATGTTCTTTTCTTACTACCAAATGATTTGAAGCTTTGTTAGATTGAAGCAATTTTGGATTCTACAACAAAGTATTTAATTTTAGTTCAAATTAAAGTATTTAATTCTAGTTCAAATCTAGTTCAGATTAAAGCTCAAATTCTAGTTTACTCAAAACAAATGTAGTTTACTCAAAACAAGCTGAAAATTAAATTAGAGCTTTAATTTGAACTAGAATTAAATTAGAGCTTTAATCTAATTTAATTTTCAAGAGATTGATGTAATTAAAGCCAAATTGGAGCAATTAGAGCATTCTTAAAGCAATTTGACCTATTGTGAGCAATTTAAGCTTCATTTGAACAAATTAAATGTAATTTGAGCTTCAATTAACTTAATTTCAAGAGATTGACGTAATTAAAGCCAAATTGGAACAATTGAAGCATTCTTAGAGCCATTTCACCTAATTTGAGCTAATATGAATAATTTGATTTAATGTGAACAATTTGAGCTTCATTTGACCTAATGTGAGCAATTTGAGCTTCATTTAAACAAATTAAGTGTAATTTGAGCTTCAATTAACTTAATTTCAAAATATTGACATAATTAAAGCCAAATTGGAACAATTGAAGCATTCTTAGATCTATTTCAACTAATTTCACCTTAATGTCAACAATTTGACTTAATGTGATCAATTTGAACATCATTTGAACAATTTGAGTGTTATTTGAGCTTCAATTCAAATGAATTTTAAGAGTTTGAATTAAATTAAGTCTAATAGGAGTAATTGGAGCAATTTTTAGAAACAATTTGACCTAATTTCACCTTAATGTTCACAATGTGACTTAATATGAATAATTTGAGCTCCAATCTAATTGAATTTACAAAGTTTGACCTATTTAGAGTTTAACAAAAGCAATTGAAGCATTTTTGAGTAATTTTGATTTAATTTCATCTTAATGTCAACAATTTGACCTAATTTCCTCTTAATGTTAATACTTTGACCTAATTTCCTCTTTATGTTAATACTTTGACCTAATTTCCTCTTGATATTAACAAATGAATTTGACTTAATGTGTTTGTATTTTTTATACGTAGTGAAAATTTGGAGTGAGAGTGCTTGGAGCATAGTGGAGTATATTCAAAAGGTGTAAGTATTTGAAGTGCAAGTTCTATAAGTAAGTCTTCAACTTTTTTTCTACATTTGTATGCTAAGAATATGTTTTTAGGGTTTATGGTTTAGGAATTTATATTCTTAATTTAAACCCTAATTTTTTAAAATTGAGCATTACGTGCATTCTGTCTTTTAGGGATTTTAGGCTTTGATGTTTAGGAATTTGTATTCCTATTCTAAACCCTTATATTTATAATTGAAGGATTTATGATATTTTCTAATCTAATTTAAACTTGTGATTGTTATTAATCATAGACTACGGCTTAAACTTTAGCTACAATTGATGACTACGTGAATGTTAATGTCGATGGCATTGAATCCATGTACATTCATTGTTAAAAATGTTTGGTATTTCATTTTAAAAAAGAAAAATCTATTATTTGTTGTTATAATGGTAAAATTTCCAATGAACATGTTAGTCATCCTATTGTCCATCCAATGCTCCATGAGTTTTTAATGGACAATACTTTTAAGTCTCGAGGATTTCTAAAATCCATTAGAAAATATAATCAAATTTTTGCCTTCACAAGTATACGTAGTATATTTCAATCTGGGCGCGAAGGATATATACATTTTGAGTGAATGGAGAGTTATGCCACTATATTGGAAATTTAGAGCCTGAAATAGATCACAGTGTAAAATTTGCACAAATTTACTTTTTGGATGATGATTTGTAAATAGACCATCAGATAAAGATCTTTGATGATCTCGATCACGACACCATAAACACCATCCAAAAAATTTTAAGATTAGTTAATACATTAGTTTGTGATTTCAAATCTTTTTGTGATGTCTTTGTAGGAGTCAAGACACAATATGGAATTTCATATATCCAGTGAGGTTCCTATTGGGGAACATTGTTGAAGATACAATTAACCTGTTGTTCCTAATATTGTTGTTGTTGTTCTTGATGAACAACATATGAAATTTGAACATGATACTATTCTTTACCAACGTGGTAGAGGATTACAAAAGATTACAAAGGATTAAAGAAATTCATCTTTCTTATAATGTATTGTCTTATTCATTATTATTTTTTGAAGAGCAATATGGGTAGTCACCTGTTTTTAAAGTAAATATTGAAATGACTTTAAAGTCATTTGTTCAATATATGTTTTAAAAGTGACCCGAGTCTAATGTACTACATAAAGCTGAAAGATTATTTCAACAATATATAATAAATTAATATTTGCGTGTAGAACATGAAATTTTACTTTTTATTAAACAACACTCAACAAAATTTCATGCCAAATGTTATCGAAGAATTGTAGATGCTTTGCAAAAAGATAATGAAGCACGCATCAAATATTGCATTGTTTTACTTGCAACATTTATTGGTTCCCTTAAATATATGCAATTTTTTTAAGATAGTATGGTTTTGATTAAAGTCTTAGGTAAATTGAATTTATTTATCACAATGACGTACAATTCGACTTGGCCTAAGATTATGGATGAACTTGGTTCAAGTCAAACCCTTCCGGATCGTTTAGATATAGTTGTACACGTTTTTTTACTCAAATTGAAAGTCATGATAAAAGAATTCACAAAAAATATGTATTGAGAGAAACAATTGTTTTTTGTAATACTATCAAATTTCAAAAGTGTGGTCTTCTTCATGTTTACATTCTATTTTGGTTGAAAGACAAGGTCAATGATTGTGACGTTGTAGATAGATTTGTATTTATTGAGATTCTAGATGTGAATAAACAACTATTGTTTTACGCAATAGTTGCAAAGCATATGATGCACAGTTCATGTGGTTTGAATAATTTCAATCGTTCTTGTATAGAAGACAATAGATGTTTAAAGAATTATCCTATGCAAACTTAAAATACCACTGAGGTTAATGGGGACGATCATATTTTGTACTGCTACCAAAATCACGGTAGATATGTTGAAAAACGCTCACAAAGTCAAATTATCTACTTGAACAATCAATAGGTTGTACTATACAACCCATATTTGATAGGCCATTTTAATTGCCATATTAATGTGGAGGTTTGCAGTTCAATAAAAACTATCAAATATCTCCACAAATATATTTTTAAGGGTTCAGATTGTGGCGTGGTAGAAATCGATGAGGTAGTAGATGAGATTAAAGACTCCTTAGAGGTCCACTATATGGCCGCTTCTTTGGTTTCAAAACTAACAACAAGAATAATAGTATTTGTCGTTTATCAATTCATCTTCCCGACCAATAGTATGTCTCGTTTCATGAAGGTACATCTTTGCAATCGGTGATTGATCAAAATATTAATACTAAAGTCATGAAGTTTTTTGAGCTCAATGGTTTTTGATGGAAAAGAGTCCTTGAAACTTTTAGCATTAAGCTCAGTGTGTGTAACTTTAATTTAGCAAACTTACACTTTTATTAAAATATTAGAATTAAGGTAGGGGGTTCTAAAAGCGCATAGGTTCTAAAATTACCCACCTCTTCAAATGTACATTGTTTGTATATGTTGCCTTTTCATAGCTTTCAACAATGTACAAATAGTGTACAATTTAGAAGGTGGATGATTTCAGAGCCTTATGCCATTTCAACTTCAAAAGTCCACAACTAATTCCACAAAGCTCCCCAAAAATATGAAACCACTTGGGTTAGATGCCAATTCCGCTTGTCTTTTAAGGAAAATTTATGAGATGGCACCCTGTTTCCAACTAATTAGATAATTAAGCCTATTTTTTGTTGTTAGGGTGTGCCAAGAGTAAATTTTTTTCCCATGTAGTGAAATTGAATCCAAGAGGACTTGAAATTTTCTTACATATTTTTCATCAGAGATAGAACTATCCTAAATTTTTTTTCGGAAAGATTTTGTAAAACCTATTCTTTTCATATAGAGCATTGCATTTCCAACCACAGGGTGGTCGAATAATAAACCATATAGAATTTATAACAGTGATGAATATGGCACCCATCCGTGCTTTCCTTGTCTAGTCCATACTGTGTAGTTACACACACCTGGTATGCTTGGAAATACAATAGTCTATAAGGTAACAGGCTCTAAAACCACACATACTTTAAAGTTGCCCACATCTTCAAATTCTACACTATGTGTACATGTTGTTTTTTCATAGCCTTCAGCAATGTACAAACATTGTACATTTTAGGGGTGGGCAATTTTGGAACCCTATGCCTTTTTCAACTTCAACATTTCATAACTAATTCCACAAAGCTCCAGAAAATATGAAACGACTTGGATTCGATGCCAATTCCACTTGTCTTTTGAGAGAATTTTACTGAAAATTATTTCAAGAAGCTTCACATCCCCCGAATTCAATTTCCGCTCTTAGGTGGGCGATTTCTGGACCTTTTCCCTTCCTGTGGGAATGCGGGTAGTTGTCCTCGAGTGTCCCTGTTCCCTTGAGCGTTGCCTTGTGGCCTGCCATGAGTGGCCCTCGCGCCTCTCATTGTGCTTTGCCCGGCTTCGTCTCTGTCTGGCTCGTTGTCTTGCTCTTGTGTCTCCCCGCCCAGCCACCCGTTTCCTTTCTTCCAGAAAAGAAGAAATGGGGGTGGTTGGAAATGGGTCGCCTGCTTGATGGAAATTGATTTCAAGAAGCTTCTCTGGAATGGGCGAAGCCCAATGGACCTCCTACCTGGGTGGAGGCTCACGTACCACAGCCAGTAATGTACGACTTTCCACACACTGCAGACTGGAAAAGTCACACTGAAATCTACACCATCTGTAGATCTCAACGTCGTCAGATGTCAGAGTTCGTTTATAATAAATGAACTTCTCCTGCAACTCCATGTGCCGCGCTGTTGAAGCTTCACTGCGACCTGCAGCTAAGGTAGTGTAGGTAATGATTTACTGCGGTTGCAAATTGGGTGACAGACCTTCTAACTGACCATATAATGCACGCTCGCCCCACTTAAAGGTAGGTGCACACGTGGCATTGGGTAACAGCGGTTTTAAAATCGGAGTTACACCTGGCAATCAGGAGCCGGTGCAGGTTTCATGCAAATATTAGTTTTTATTCTCTCCGTCTCATAATGATCTTCCTGTTGGCCTTAAATTTTGGTCTCATAATGATCTTCCTGTTGGCCTTAAATTTTGGTCTCATAATGATCTTTCTCTTGGCTTAAATTTTTTGTCTTCAAAGTTCAAACGATCTTTTTTTTTCTTTTTCTTTTTTCTTTTTTGACGCAAATGAAAAAGTACATAACCACCAGCCACCAAGGGCCTGGCAGGGGAGGGCAAAGCCCCAGGATCTCCAAACAATCTTCATGTTGTACTTTGTGACATTGGAATAGGTCAAATTTGACTTATGATTGATTTTGGGGACTAGCAAAACAACTCTCAGTAGTAGTTCCCCCCTCCGTCCATGCAGTCATCAATCAAAAAACAAATGAAATGATTGGAGGGATTAATTAAGATTGTTTGTTCTTATTTTTTTGCGTCTCTTTTAGTATTTCTCAATTAAAGGAGATGAAATTTGGGGAGGCAAAATAGAAGTTTGAGTATAGTCTTGGGGATGTGATAAATGCTCATAAAATGAAAACCTCACACTCAACAATTAAACATCCATTGGTGCTCTTTGAAAATGCCTCTAAAATTCTACTTTTCAACACTCCAAAACCACAATTTGAAAAGGGCTATGAAGCTCAAACTTTCTTGAACACTAAGATTGCACCAAACCCTACTTACATAGTGAAACAAGTCTTGAAAATGTTATTTTCAAACTTAGTCCAAAACATGTTGTCCAAGAGAAAGATCAATTTGGGATAGAGGGAATAATAGGTTTGACATTGGTTCGGGGTTGACTACGATCGTCTTAATCCCTAAAGGTTTTTTACTATGTTTTCACCAAAAATGTTCCAAAACTACCACCTCTAGTACAAATACCAAATTTTTGACAAAAAAACATTTTTTGACACATCTAATCGTAGGATCTTATAGTATTTTAGTTTGAAAAGATGTGGAAAAAATTTCAGAAATTTTCACTATGTAAATTGCAAGATATTAGCATTTGAAGTGACAAAAATCCTTTTTTAGTCCTTGCAAAAAACCAAGCAGCTACACTTCACAAGGTCACATTTGTATGGAAAAATGTCCAAAATGGTGGTTACTCTTTGGATTTGTTCTTCAAGGCAAGTTGGCTACATAATTGAAAAATTTCAAATCATTTGGAATTGTACAACATATAGAAAAAAAGTAGTAAGTAGAAAGAAGTAGACAATGATTCAAAATACTAAATTGTTAACAATTTTTTGTGGAATTGAAAAATGTTAATCCCAATTGTTGCAATGTTGTAATAAACAATCTACACCTAATGTTTTTATTTTTTTTCAAAAATATTGAAAATCGAGCTAAATAAAGGACTTCGAAGTTTATTTTAGAGTACAAATTCCATAACTACCTTCAAACTACCCACAACTAAAACTCATAACTTTCATCACATTAATCAAAATGGAATGATTCAAAGATATCCATCTATAAATAAATCTAAAGAATCAATTTCAAATTTATATTTTTTTGAAAAGTGATTTTTAAAAAAGTTTATTTTTTTGCCTGGATTGTCTACCGAACATTGAAACTACATATCATACAATAACTTTTTAACCATGTAGTCAAAAGTTATGAAAATTGTTGGGCCTTAAAGCTACTCTTTGGTCACATGTTGTGTGAAAATTTCAAAGAAAAAAAAACTTGACCATTAATAGTTAAAATATAGAAATTATATGTGAATTAGAATTTCAAACCTCATTTAAGCATAGTAGAATAGATTTTTTTCAAAAAACTTTGAACTAAGAAAAGTTGTTAAATACATCTGAATTTGATCTCCAAAAACCCAATAGTAAATTTGAGCCTCCGATCAAATTTGTAGATAAAATGTCAAAGAAAATGTCCCTTCCAATCCCTCTCTCAAATTTGTTCATAACTTTTGATTGCAAGCTTTAAGTATTAAATGGTTTTTTGAAGATGAATATTAACTTGATTTAACAATTTTTTTTCCTTCAAAACTTTTCGAGTAAATTTATTTTACTATGCTTAAATGAGATCTGAAATTCTACATTGAACACAATTCCTACTTTTGACTTAACTATGAGTATTTGAATTCCTACCAATTTTAATTTATATATCCCACGTAGTTTGCATTACTTCCTACCTCCCTATATCTATATATAGAGTTTTATTCTTTAACTAGATTCAAATTATGACTAACTTTTGAAGTAAGTGAGGTAGTTCATTGGATTTGTTTTGATAAAGTTACCTAAATTGCATGTATCTCCTTGCATTATGAAAGATTGTCATTAGTGCTCTAGAATCTACAAAATTGAAAGATTCAAACTTATATAATAACAGTCAAAGAGTTATAAATAATTCTTGATTTCCCTCTAGTAAACAGTGCTTATAACCCCTTACCAACTCTGTAGCCACATAGGTTTAGCAGTTACAAATGAACGGTGGTTTAAACTCCTATCATAAAAAATTATTTACCATTTTTACAAACAATGCTCACTAAGTCTAGATGTGCACATACCTTTAGTCTTTATTATGTAGGATTTTAGTGGTCCTTCCTAATAGAAATCCACAGCCAACTTGTAGAAGGCAACTATTTCCAACCAAAGCTTGGATTGTATTTTTCTCTCTTTTTGAAGGTTGAACCTAATAAGGTCATGACTTATGTCCTGAAAGTAAGCAAAAAAGTCAGCTGGAAAACAAATCTTGCCCAAGACACAAAAGTCACGATTTAGATTGCCCATCAACTATTTTAGCAAAGATCTCAAGCCTATCCTTATGTTTGATAAAGGCATCTATCAGATTCTATTGCATTTATAGAGCATAGCGCTTGTCTCTACTTACAACAACCCATTTTCTCCTATAATCAATGAAGCCACTTAATTTTTACCCCTTAAAGAACTACAAGTGTTTTTCAAGAAAAATTGTCAAAAATTGCTTTTTAATTATTTTTTGTGTAGTGAAATCTAAATAGTAAAAATCTAAAGACAAATGTTTAGAATATGTGGAATTTAAAAAACAAACTATAACATCATAGATATCAAAATCTTACCATTTGAAGTTAGAAAAAATGTTTCTTTTCAAACTTACCCAACATTACTTGTCAAGAGAGTTTTACTCCTCTTGGAATGAGTTTGTACTAAATTTTTTATTTTGACTTTTTACAATTATATATTATATTATATTAATAATCTACATGCCAAATTTGAGAAGTAGATGAAGAGTTTAGGAAAAGATGCCCAAATTCCTTGAATTGCCTATAATTTCATTGGCAACATCACTTTTGATTTGAGCATCCAATTGTAATTCTAAATTCCATTGAAGGGGCCAAATGTTCCCAGTTTATGTTAAAATTTCAAAAACATTTGTTAAGATTGACTTTATGTGAACCTACTTGAGTTTTCAATTGTTCGTGGAATGAACACCAATCCTATTTTTTGGTTTTAAACAAACAATTTGCTTGGAATTGGTGACAAATTTTGGCACTTGGGGGAATTGTTGTCATGCAAAAAAAGGTGATTGAAAATAGTGATGTATTTTGGCACTTACAAGACTTGTTCCAACATAAGACCTCTTGCATTTTGAACTTCGTCAAGAAGGTATCAAAAGAGGGAAGCTGCCAGCATACCAAATTTGAAAACAACGAGAAGCAAATTGAATGACACCACTACAATGAACACAATTTTTGGCATGTTCCTAATGTAGGGGCCTGGGAAATTTTGACCTACAATCAAGGCTCCTCTCCCACAATAGGGGCAATGGGGGACTTCCTACGAACTTCAAAATTTTCTTGAAAGTCGTAGACTTCCAAGAAATTTTTTGCCAACCATGCAACTCCCATAGAGGAATACAATTAGCAATGGAACCCTAATGATTTTTGTCAAGTCTCTCCTTGTTTCAAGTCTCACTGATTTGTTTCTAGTTAATTACTACCCATTTTTTGAGAAGGATCCAATTTAGAGTCCCCACACTAAGACCGTGCCCAATTTCTCTGAGAACAACAAATCACCACAGCATTGACATTAATACTGTTTCACTCTGCAGTCACTGCAACTCATCCACATACAGCTTTTTGTCAACTGCACACAACTTGTACCAAACCCCTAATAATTCGGTGTCTGAATTCAAGGCTTGCATAAACTGCAATTGTTCTAGTAGAGAGGAGGAAGACGGTGACTAGCTGGTAGCCGTGTGGTAACCTCTGGAGTGAGACTGTTTGGAGTATGACCTCTTCCCGCAGAAGCACGCTTTGCAGCAAGCGAAAATGAGAAGGAGCAACCCCATCACCAGGCATGCCACTGCAATTGCGTACCCAGAGATTCCTGTAAACGCTACAGACTGCCATTCCACGTCCAATCTACAACCTTCAGAAGTCGAAATTCAGCCTCAAAATCAAAGTCTTTCAACCTAGTGAATGGAAAAAGAGCCCAGAACTTCTCCCATTCATTATTTTTGATCGCACTAATTGATATCTACTGTGGATATCTCTAACGCGTGGGTAACTGTCACTGTAGTGATGACTCCGAATCAATTTAATGTAGATTGATGCAACTTTATTGTAGTCCTCACTTGAGGAATGCATGAGTGGAGGGATTGCACTACTTACCCCCCATTAATGTTTTCTCGTCACGTCGTACCCCTTGCAGTAATGGTTGAAATGATCAAACGGGTCGAGACGGTCGTCCCTCAGTCAGTGCCAATGGCCGACCAGCAATGCTCGCCCGTGGGCTGCGTACGTTTGCCAAATCAACCATTACTGTTCTGTAAGCTTCTTCTCATTCAGAAGTAGCAGAGAATTCATGATCATTTCTCGAAGTGACAACAGTGACGACACAATCAAATTTAAACCTCTTGAAAATTTGAAATAAGACCCGCGCGCGGGTACATGGAAACAAGGTGGTCCCAAACCATGCATGACTTTGATGGTTGTCAATTGATCAAACTTTCGATTCACGCGTTTAGCTCCATTCAAAAAACTGTTTTCGACACTCAATTATAGCAAAATTCGCTATCAATATTTGCGGAAATTTACGTGGGCATAGTCGAATTCCCACTGGGTGTATTTCCTTCAAGAAACGGCTAGGAAGGCGTTTTGAAATAGGCATGGATGTAACTCACCGGTTATCCATTCGCTAGTGACGGTGTCACCAGCTGCGGCAGTAGTAATATTACTAGGAAAATGCGAGCGAAAACTGAGTTGTACCCCAAACGATTTCCTCATGCGCTTGTTGTCATCACCTCTCTGCACTGGTCGCGACCAATACTGAACCTTGAATGGAACTAAACCCACCCATTCTAGTTTTAGGCACCATTATAGCAGGACTCAATATCTGTGATTCAAACTTCGCCACCATCGTGATCTCGAGGGCATGCAGCTGGAGAATGGTCTATCTGAACTCTCAATGTTTCAATCAGCAAGTGATTCAATCTTCGCCGTCGCAGCTAATAAGCTCAACGTAATCACAATATACGCCAGTGTACAAATTCTATTCTTTGAATATATGCAGTGTTCCAGTAGTGTGCATTCAGAACCGTTATGGCTCATTCGAAACTGAGTGTCTTCCTCAAAAGTTTGAATCTTCAGGGAGCTAGCTTGCTTCTCCTCCAGAACTTCCAGTGAGAATCTCTGTCCGAGCCTGAGACTCCCACAAACCCCGGAACACAACGAATCCCAGCAAAATTCTATTTTTAGTGAATTTTTTAAGCCAATTTCCATGGTTTTATATGATATTTTATTGCAAGCAATTAGCGTTTGGCGCTTGCTTTTGCTATGCACTAACTATATTACTTTCATCAATTTCTTATGTGATAAAATACAGATTAATAAAGTATGTATAATATTTAAATGAAAATATTGACATCTTCATATAATATTCTTTGAAAATACATATATTGTGCAATAAAAAGTAATTAAAGAAAATCTTTATATCATAATTTTGAAAATTTCACAAAAAAATCTTTGTAAAAATAAAAGAAATTACAATAAAAAAATTAATCAAGTGAAAAATGTAAATAGAACTTTACATTTGAATATGTAGAGCAATAGTTTCAATTTCAAGAAAATCTTCAATGAAGAATTATTAACCTTCATATAATAATTTATAAATATACATATAATAATTTATAAATATACATATAATAAAGTGTAGAGTAATTCTAGCGGTTGGCGCTTGCTACACTACGCATTCACCATTAAAATTTCATTAGATTTTTTATGTATTAGATAGAATGCAAAGCAAGAATTTCCATAAAATTTCAGATAAAAATTACTAAAATCTTCATATAATTTTTTTAATAAATAAATATATATTGAAATAAACAATAGAAATTTAATGAATGATAAATGAAATACATGCAATACTATAAAAGATACACATACATTACAATGCATTAGAAATTTGACTCAATTGTTACAAAGTACAAACAATGTCTTGTCAACCCAAATAGAAGAATTTAAAGGAGAAACTTGTAAATCTCAAAACTATATTATTTCTATTGTAAAAAGTGATATTATAGAAGTGATTGCAAACTGCTACAGACTCTATTTTTGTAATATCACATTGTGTGAAAATACGATTTCTATGTATGCATGATTGAAAATATTTTCACAAAATATTTAAAATAATTATTTTAAAAACTTATTGAAATCATTATCATGCATTCTATTCAAATATATCAAACTTTTACTAATATGTGATACAATAAATGTGTAGCATAGCAAGCACGAGCCCCTAGTATTAATGGTAGCATTTGTGATATTACAGAGGGAATTCTAATTTTAGGAGTATGATTGGTGGTGAATTTTTAAAGTTCGAATGTGGATATATGTAGGGAACATCCATATGCACATCTTTCCCTAGGCAAGCATCTCCAAAAAAGTTTTACAATTTCTTCTGTAGAGATTTCAATATTGGCAATGGTAAAAATTGATATTTCTTTATTATAATTGGATTTTTCTATTTGCCCCTCATGTGATAACTAATTAGGGACATTTAAGCATAATGGTACAATTATGTTGCCAAAATCTAATTAAAATGTAGAGACATCTATTTCACAAAGTTTGGTCATATGATGCCTCAATTGAGCCCTTATTGGTAGCTTATATTTTTGTTACTTAATAGGTTGTTTTTTAATATGAAAGATATGCATATAGATGTTCCCTACATATTTATGCAATTGAATTAAAAAATTCATCACCAATTATTTTCAATAAAATATTATGTAAAATCTTGAAAATTGACTTTAAAAATTTACTGAAAACAAAATTTTGATTTTTTAAAACTAAAATTAAGTATGCTTGATTGGGATTGTGTTAGAATTGGGTGTTAATAATGCAAGATGAAAAAATTCTATTTTTCTCCTTTACTTTGCAACGAAAATTGGAAGGGCGCAAATGGATAGTTCGTAAATGAAACAGACCTTACTGTACAGTACAAGGGAGCGCAACCTTGCGGCAATAAAGTGAGGAAGAGTGGAAATGAAGGAGGCCAAGTAGTGGAATGCCGTGTGCATAATCTGACAATTCCAAGTTCAATGCTCCCTAAACCTCTGGCGATGAGCGGAAATTGAAGTAACAATAGCTTGGCCATAACTGCACAGCCAGGACAGGCGACCCATTTTCAACCACTCCCCATTCCCAACTTATAGACTGCCCTGTTTCCGTGAATTGTGGCGTAGTTCAAGGAGTAAGGTAAAACAGCCCATTGTGAGGCATTTGACATCATCTTGTTGTGGAAATTTTTCAAATTTTTTCCCACATTAGTACAAGTGTGAGAAATAGCAAGTGCAATTGAAATTATATTTTTTTAACAAAGTGTAAGTTCATTAGGAATTTCTGAAGTGTTCAACCCAAAAGAGTCTGTAGACTATCTTAAAACTAACAAAATCTGAATCTGTAATGCTCATCTCACTACCTAATGCAGTCAAAATATTTTCTATTATGGAAGGCCAAAAAAGTCAATTTTTACAATGCACTTCACACTGAAAAATCAGAAGTTCCTAATGAGGTCAATGTTCACTCCATTGCTCTCATGTAAGACATGCATTGTGGCCCACATCTCACATACTCAAAAAAAAACACAAGGGGTCATTTCCTAGGCGACCGCAATGGGTCACTTGACCGCAATGGGCTGTTTTACCTTAGTTGTGGTGCATTATGATTGGCTACAAGGCTGTCAATATTGCAACTAGTCCTAGGTCAATTCTGCAATTAGCCTATGGTTAGAAATAGAAAGGACCATATAATCATTATAGGTTTTAGAGAATCTTCTATTAAAAAATTCATAATAAATACATTTTGTGTAATAAAATTCTGAAAAAATATGCAATCCTTCAAAACTCTATTTTTGTACATGGAAAAAATTCTGCACACAAAAATCTGCGCTCCAAATCTGCGTAATTGCTTAAGTGGTTGGAAATGGGTTGCCTGCCCTAAAAATGCATTATAGGCAATGTAGGGAGATGGGGGGTTCCTCTTGCCAGCCCGCCTGGGAATTTTTTTGTTCTATTCGAATTAAATCACCCATTTTGGTTCTCTTTGAAAATGAAATGTTATTAATTATATTGTAGCACCTAAATCCTATAGAGTGGAACGAGTAGGATTTAGACCTCGAACGGAGCGCCATGAGGCATGTAGCTACAATAGTACTTAGGATAAATATAAAGGGGTTTAGGGTTTTATTGATCATATTATTTGGGTTTTAGAGAGAGAATTTTAAAAAAATTGACATTACAACTAGGACCCCAAATGCAAAGAAAGAATTATAGTGTTTTTCCCAAACAATGAGGGGAAACAATGGAGGAGGTGGGCAAGCGGGTGAAATTCCACATGATGGGCTGCTAGGTAGAAACTCCCATCCGTCTAGGACAAAGTGGTAGGGGGGGAGGGGGAATTGCAACAAATTGTGCTAGTGTGGACATTTCAAATTCAAATGCTACGCCATAGAGTTTCCTTGTGACCACAACCGCCAAGGCTAGAGCTTTACAACAATGCCGTGCAAACTCCAAGCGGTCCCATGTTTGTTTTTATTTTTTCCATTTTGGAAAGAGGAGCCAATTGTTTCTTCAATACTCATGTGATACTTGGTGATATCTATATGAAAAGTAGGTGATACCTAGGTTAAATTTGTCTATTGGTTCTTAAATACAATAGTAATTTGGTTATTTTGACTCCCAAAATGAAAATTTCCTTCACAAAAATAGCCAACATCTTTTGAAGAATCCCTATTTCATGAAGAATTGTCACAAATGAAATCCCTGAGGTTGTGATTAAGCATGCTTGTCCCACGAAATATAAACTTGCATCCATGAAAAATATTTGTAAATCATGAGAGACCTTTGCAAGTCAAACAAGAGAAAACAAGGGGTTCACAATGTAACATGATTTGCAAATTTGTGTTGAATTCAATCATCACTACCTGTAGGTATAGTCATTTATCATGTCCCACACTATTTTCCAAAATCACCCTATTTTAAATCAACATAGGCTTTAAATATTCAAATATGGCATTAATTTCCACTGATTTTTTTAATGATACTCTATTTTAGTGACACTAATTGTGCATCCTCACTCATATGATAAATAAGTGTAAGATAGGAGGTCCATAAAGCAAACCTTTCATTTACTAACTAGTTTGCTATTTGGGGGATTTTGGAAGACAAATACAATTGGCACCTAACCCAAGTTGTTTCATATTAATTTTTTTTGTCCTTTGAGGAATTAATTAGGAATTAGGAATAACATGAAGCTCAAAAAGCATCCCCACACTGATATGTTCACCCTTTGTACATTCCCTGATATGTTCATCCCTGGTACATTGAAGAAAGCAATATGTACAGTGGGGTACAGCTCAATTACGAATTCTTGCATTCACAGTGAAAAAAAAGTTCACTGCTGCCCACTTTGACGCCCTCCCGAGGGCTGAAAAATTAATATTTTCTCACGAATTTTTTTTACAAGATCCTCTTTATGCTAATAACATATGTGCCAAATTTCAAGTCCAAAAAATTTATACAAAAAAAGATATTCAAACATGTACCAACATGTGTTGTTCAAAAAAAAATTTCACTAATACCAACTTTGACACCCTCCCAAAAATTGAAAAAAAAAGTTTTGGCCTTGAAATTTTTGGTGTAAGATAAACTTAGTGAAACTAACTAATGTGCAAAATTTCAAGTTCAAAAAAATTTCCCACAAAGAGTAGTTCAACTTCTACCAATTGATAGGTGTAGCCATGAGAAACAATTTCACTATGGCCCAACTTTGACACCCTCCCAAGGGCAAAAAAATTGTTTATGTACCATGAAATTTTTGGCATGAGATCACCTCTATGTTGGTAATATGTGTGTGAAATTTCAAGGCCAAAAGATTTACTTAAAAAAAGATATATTCAAAATCTACCAGCATGTGTTGTTATGGAAAAAAAATTCATAACTACACATGTTGGTAGAAGTTGAACTACTCTTTGTGGGAAATTTTTTTGAACTTGAAATTTTGCACATTAGTTAGTTTCACTAAGTTTATCTTACACCAAAAATTTCAAGGCCAAAACTTTTTTTTTCAATTTTTGGGAGGGTGTCAAAGTTGGTATTAGTGAAATTTTTTTTTGAACAACACATGTTGGTACATGTTTGAATATCTTTTTTTGTATAAATTTTTTGGACTTGAAATTTGGCACATATGTTATTAGCATAAAGAGGATCTTGTAAAAAAAATTCGTGAGAAAATATTAATTTTTCAGCCCTCGGGAGGGCGTCAAAGTGGGCAGCAGTGAACTTTTTTTTCACTGTGAATGCAAGAATTCGTAATTGAGCTGTACCCCACTGTACATCTGTTAGAATCCACTTTTAGATCCTCCTCCCTTAGTTCTCCGTATGTGAGGTGAGTGGAACAGAAGCCATAACAGTGACGGTGCCTGGACTGGAGGTGATATCAATAAATTTGAGGGCATCACAACAGATCTACAGCTCACCTATAGACCAACAAATTAAGAAAATGTAGTACGTCATGTGAGAGTAGAGCCTTTTTAAGGCAGACTCGCAGTGGAAAATCAATTTCACTTTTCATCCTATTGCACATCAATTAAGATCAAGTACATTTCCTGTCCTATTGTACTCATAACCATGCACAAAACAATGACCTAAAAGCCACGCTTTGAGAAGGACAATCAGACCTACACCTGCAAAAGAATGGCAAGAACGCTAAGTCCTGTGACTCCTGTCCCTTTCTCGGACCTGCCTGATTCAAGAGTCTGCAAAGAATGTATGTTACAACTTATAACCTTACCCAGCGTTTTTTCAGAAGAACAATAATCCACTCGGGGTTGGCACCATGTCGTTGAATTAAATTTGGAGGGAGGTCAGTGTAATAGCCCCTTTTTGTCAGAGCTGGCAAAATTCCACCAGCAGAAGAAACACTGCAAAATTCTGTTTAATTCTCACCACAAAAAAGTTTTAGTTACATGCATATCAGTCCGACTTTAGGGATGCATAGGAATCACCGTCTAGGATAGACAGTGAAAGGCTGCTGCTATGGGAAGCCGAACTTCACAATTGTTGACTAGCCACGAAAGTTGTAGTTCCAGATTACAGTTGTAAGAAGAATACGGTAGTAGATCTAACCATAAAGGTGTCATTCGAAATTCAACATCCGCACCGTTTGTTCACACATCAGTACCAAGTTATGCCCTATTATATAATGCATGTTTACATATCTACAAATCAAGAAATGATTTAAGATGCTACGGGTTTGAGGTTTGGCCTCACAAATGTCCATCACAACAAAATAAAACAATGTTGCTCATATCAGGTGCAACTGAAATTCAGACCTTTCAGACAGTCATCCGCTATTTGCTCAAAATGCAGCGTGCATCCATTACTCACTGACTGAAAATTCTCGTACATTCTATGAAAACAGCAGGAACTTTTGAGCCTACCACGTAGGAGGCTCTTATGAAGCCTGCTCAACTTGATGAGGGTAAACTACACCTAATTGCGATCTTACACCTACAGATAATTGCCTAAAATGTAGACGACCTGAAGATGAGAACCTAGAGCCAATTTTGGGTTCCTGTACAATCAGATCTTTAAAGATTCATAAATTGTTTATACAGGAAATGTCCTGTGAACAGGGTCCAACAAATAGCAAGGGGGTCTGATAATAGGAGCACTATAAGATGACTGTTCGGATGTTTTCAGTTGTACACACCTTACCAGAAGCTTCGAATTCTGGACACCACCATACCTGGACGTGAGTAAACAATTGTTGAAATTCGAAAGCCCTCAGTGAATCCTCTAGACATGAGTTGTTACTATTAACGATGCCATGGGGTCGACAGCCGGGTGTGCAATCAATTATCCATCATCTTTATCAAGAAGGCATACTGCAGCGCTGTTGTTCTCAAATGCTGGTACCGGCCATTTTCACCGAAGTGGCCTGTGGTCATGCTAGTCTTCAAAATCACAGGCCTGTCTTCGTCCCAAACTGCCAAATCCCGAATCTTTGCAACCCATTTGGCCGCTTCCCAATACCCTACCCTGTTCAAGTAAAATTAATCACAACTGAAAACTGCACAGTGGATCCAAAATTCTGGCTTTGACGAGAAGAAACAAAAACATAAACAAGAAGGTTTCTTTGTAACCAGGTACGATGTAGAACATGAATGAAAGCAGAAATCTTACCTAGTATCCTGCAAGGACGCTGAAACCAGTAACGCTGGATAGGCGGCTTGCTCCTTAACTGTATCATAAGGTGAATATTCACGGATATGCTTGAAATAGGTGGGGTCCTCAGGATTACCCCATTCACCATACTCAGCTATTGTCAAGGGTAAGGTGGGATCCAGCATTGTATTGCAAATATCCACAAATGGTACCTGCAAGACAAATACTTGTTGGATATTCAGACGACAATATGCTTCAATGTTATAACCGGGTTTACTCGAAATGCTGCACTGAAAATAAAATCGTTAAAAAGGAGGTACTTTAGAAACGAATCAAGCGGAACAATGAGAACCACCTGTAAAGCCTTTGTACAATTGTTTAAACGAAATCGTTAGATCGAATTTAATCGAAGACAATCACAAAATATGCACACCTAGACGTACCTCAAGTATGACAGCACGAAATAGATCAGGGACCATATTAATAGTGGCACCAACCAGCAGCCCCCCTGCACTGATTCCCCATGCAGCCATCTTTCTTGGATGAGCGTAACCATGCTCCACAAGGTAATTGGCAGACGCAATGAAATCTTGGAAAGAATTGCACTTTTTTGTCAGCCTTCCAGCATGGTGCCAGGTCCTACCGAGTTCTCCACCGCCCCTGCGATGAAATGCTGTAAATCAGAAACGACCTCCACGACTTGAACAAAGCAGAAAAGCAGAAATGAGATGTGGATCGACATATCATAAGAGCCCCCACCTTACATGCGAAAAGGCCAAAACCCAACCACGATCAAGAAGACTCAATCGGTCACTGCACCATTCTGTCTCAAGCACCTGACCATAAGCTCCATAGCCAAGCAGCAGTGCGGGAGAAGTCCCTTCCTTGACAAGTTTGCGTGAATGGACTATAGTAAGCGGAACATAAATTCCATCTGATGAAGTTGCCATCACCTGTTTACATACATATAGAGAAGAAAGATCGATCCACTCATGGGTCGTCCTTGGCACAGTACTTTCCGTGTGTTCAACACAAGCTCCACTGACTTGAGGAGAGGGTTGAAGTACAGGTTGACTTTGCTGCAGAAGAGTCGGTTTCCCAGTGCCAAGATCATAGTCGAATGTTGCCTCAGGCATCTACACATCAGACGATGCAGGCATTCAATGATGAGACAAACCAGAGAGAACATCGATGCTCCTCACTTCAAAGAATAGCCAATTAAAAGATGGCGTGTAGAGCAAATCTATCAATTCAGTGCATAAAAAAATCTGTAGGAAAAGTCAAAAGGAAAAGAAACGAACCAGCGGTGAATTGATAGTGAGTCGGAGTGATGGTGAGAAGAAGTCTTGATTAGCACCAGGGAGGGTATTGCAAACTTGTTGCGGGAGGGAAAGTTCCCTTCTGCCTCCTTCCTGCATTCAGAACCCGCCACATCAAAGTGCTGTCGCGTATTTAATCTGAGCAAGAATCCTGTCCGAAATGTGCACGAAAATTCTGAAAATCCAACTGCCCAGATGAAAAAATACGTCAATCTCTAACTTACGCATAGCCAAAGGGCGTTGGCGGGGTGATTAAAACTTACACCACATATCCCGTCATTAAGTGGTAGATCCAGAATTTGTACACAAGGCAGGCCTGCTCTTCGCTGATACAAGACCAAGTGTTTGTGAAATACGTCCAAGTCTACTATGGCCATATTCTCCTCCGCCCCAACGATTTCCTGCATTCATAAGAAATTAGGACTAATTATAAAGCCCATCATTCACAGCGACAACAATCAGCAATTCTGACAGAAGCAGAGTCGTGATGTACATTATGCACCCATTTCTTCATCTACAAGAATATCGTCAAGGTAGAAGTTTGCTATGACTGGCAGTTCAGTTTACCTCCCAGTGCTTTGAAGCAGGTGTTTGAACGGGACATCGCACCAGTCGATAATTGGGGGAAGGCCCTGCATTAGTAAGAATGTAGAGAAATCCATCATGGTGCTCTACAAAATACTCAACTTCAGACTTGCGAGGCTCCACTATGCGCACACCTCCACCAGGATTTCTTGCATCCACGAGATAGACCTGCATGACTTGTTTTCGTATATGGCTGCTGAAAATGCTTACTGAGAAACTAATACGGATACGGATTACGGATGGTCTAATAGATTGATGACCATTCATAATCGAGTCCAAAACTGGAAAAAATAAAAATAAAATGAGCAGTGGGGTTATAAACCACTACCACCCTAGTCATGTATGCAGTCAAAATAAAAATCGAACACAATTCAGGTCAGAACCTACCTCTGATGATGTCTTGCAGTTAATGTTGAGAGTCAAAAAGCGCCAGTCCTTAGTTCTTGCAATATCCACAAACCTACTGGAGTCATTTTCCTGTAGCACCAATTTGCTCTCCGAATTGGAATCCAAGGTGCGACAATATACCCTGAAACGTCACACCAATATCTGTTAAAATTTGTGAAGAAATAGATCTTGCGAAAATATTTAGGGCTCTTATAAAAAAAAACTGTTGGTAAAACCGTCACCAAAGGGAAGAACCAAAAAACGACTTTCACATTCAATGCAGGAAAGAACAGCCAACTATTTCATTTCGCTGCACTCGAAAAGTTTACACAATGACAAATGATGCACCATTCTCCTCGCTGTCGAAGCGCTTAATTATTTACCATAACACACTGACGATCATTCTTGTTCCTAATCGATGATGTTGCATGGAAGGAGCCCAATACCCATGTACACGCATTTGCAATGTTTAGGTTTAACACTGGAAACATATATGCAATGTGAGGATTGCAACCTCGATTGCGGGAGCTGAAGAGCATTGTGATTGAAATTTAATAGGCATAGGCACCAGGTACACGTAACTCAGCATTAAATATCTACCAATGCAGTTGCGAGAACATAGCCAGATGAAGGTATTCGGAAACAACACACAACTGAATTGTACTTGGAAGGTCGCATCAAGTTGTCGATAACAGTGTAAAACAAGCATGACTCTCTTTCCGCCCATTCAACACTCACGACCCCTTCGGTTGTGTGCTGATTCAGCACCTCTCCGGTACTCAAGTCCTTCACAAACAGTGTAAATTCCTCAGAACCGTTCTTATCCAGAGTATAAGCCAGTAATTTATGGTCTGCTGAGAGCTTGCACATCCCCAAATGCGCATAACCTGCGTCCAGTTTTCCACATCTTTTATCAGTACCCATTCTGCATCAACAAGCACTGTAGTACAATCACTGAACCTTAAAATGCAGATGAAGTAGGCCAATACGTTTGTAGCTGATAATCATTTTTCCTACAGTCAGGCTCTTATGTTCACTCTCGGCCAATAGATGCAGATTGGAAACAATATAGTGCGAATCTCATTAGACATACCAAACTGCCTAGCGATAGCATTCTGATCAAGCAAAGTCTCCTCGTGCGCGCTCATAAAAGCCTTCACATCAGATCCTTCTGCACGTTTCCGGTAGTACACTGGAAATTCGTCTCCTTCTGGCACCTTACTGTAATACCACCTGTTAAAGTAATTGCAAGTTCAATTAGAATCATATTAGTGAAAGTACACGTCCTCCGAACCTTGAAAAGAGCCAAAGATGTTGTGTGCCTGAGCTTATTGCAGAAAGTAAGTCTCACCAAACGCTACAACGTTTATTCAATTTAGTGTATGTAGACTACTTTAAAGGCATAATGCTAATTCAAACACAGTGTATTAGTGTACCTGTGGATGAATAGGATTGGAATACCATTTAAATAAATAAACAAATATCAAGCTACCAAGCCAGTTGTTGATAGACTCACTATTCACTCAAAGCTCCTCTTTCCTCTCATTTAAACCAAGCACACTATTTAACGAAAAAAAGAATTCATTTAATGTATGGAATTCATGCTATTTTGGTGGCACACTAAATCATTCATGATACTAAATAGAATGAGAGATGTACAGTAGCTTCCGAGTAAGAGGAGGCAAGCTAAAAGACCGTACCAGCTTCCCCATCGCTCTGGAGGAGTAGAAAGCTCCGCACTCATCCTGCCTTCCATCTCCAGCACTAAGCGTCGTTGCATAGAAAGAGTGTCAGCCGTCACCGCATCTGCATACCGATTTTCCCCGTGAAGATGCTCGATCAATTGTGCTTTACCAGCGGGAGTTGACATCCAATGATACGGATCATTCCACTCGACGCCATGCGCTTCTTTGAGGAACGGCTTCTTTGGAGCAACCCGAGGTCTAATGTGAGCATGATGCCGCTCACTCCCAAAACCTCGCCTGGAACTACGAAGGAGATAGTTTCGCAAACTGGATGAAACAAGATCTGGTTCTCGTCTCCAGTAACAGGAGTAGAAAAGACGAGACAATGTCCGTCGTTGCCCCATTCTGACCCTCGATGGTCAACCGCTCCACCACATCATGGTCAGTGATCGAAAGCAAGCGCTGATCGGACAAGGTCTTCGACAGATGTATGCGCCATTCATTCCTTGTTACTGTCCATTCCAACAGCTAAACTCCTGCCAAGAGCTCACATTCGAGTGACTATATTGAAGATCATATTTCGGTTGATTGCCTCGACATGTTCCACAAAGTCGCAGTAATGGTTATGTATACGACAATAATGCAATAATGCTCTAAGGTAAAGGTATCTCATTGTGACAAGAACCTAAATGAACCTGAAAACACCAGAGCTCGTAGGTGCAATAAGTACACATTAATTTTGAGAATGCAGCCCACCTTAACATCAGAACTCGTGCCAGTTTTACGTCATCCTTGTACTTTTGCATACAAATACGGCATACTTTGGTGTATTGGAATCCCCTTGCAATTGCTAACAGGAACACCTTCAGTCTATAATCAACGCTTAATGTGTCGCATTTTAGGTCTGGTTCCCTTACACAATAGCTGCACTACATAGAACGCTCCGAAATATACCAGTTCCAGCTCCAATACTGTCCAGGGGATTGATACACAATTAGAACACAACATAATGCCCAATCAAATAACTTTTTCAAGACTATCCGCTGCTTCATATGAGTCACATTCAAAAATATCGAGCAAAGATTCATAAATCTGCATTGCAACGAATTCCTTAATCAAGCAACATCCATCTTTTACACTCTCACACTTCAAAATTCACCATGTTCTCTGCAGGTTGCGAACACAAATTGGAAACTTCAAACTTGTCGTTCCTCGAACCAGGTTGCTAGACTTTCACAATTCTAAAAGAAAAGACCACCAAATTCTCAAAACATAGCAAATCGAGATTCCTTCAACCTTCAAGATTCAAACCCTCCGTGAAGCAACAGAAATATGAAAAATAAACATTTAGGATGAAAAATCGCAGAGAGATACGTCGCGCCAGTAGCTGTAGACTCGTACCTCTCTCACAAGTTTTGAATTGGCGGGGACGTCCGCCACTATAGCCAGAACTTGAAGTGAGTCGGGGAACTCATAAACCCTAAAACCTCAGGCAGATGAATTAGTGTCACCTTGGTAAATTAGTGTCATACTCACTTAAGGTAGAACCCCCATAGTCAACCAAATAAGCAATTGGACACATGATCTAGGATAGTGCAAGACAAAGCAAATATTTTTAGAGGTGTAGGGATAAAAATGAGGAAGATTGCAAAAGCTTTTGTAATTTTATCACTTGAATTTAAACTACTATGAATTTTGAAAGGCAAAAAGTGTTCCAGACCCATTGCCAATCTATAGACTCTTCCAATTCCGATCACTCGAAAATTACCCTCAAACTCAAAGCTTTCTACTTTCTCTTTCACTAATTTCAAACATGTGTCAATAACTTATTGGTCCCAATTTTGAAAAGGAGAAAAAAGAAAATTCTAGCTACGGTTGGAAATAAGTCACTCTATACGATGGTTATTGGACCCTAATCGGGAATGGATGGTTCTACCTTATAGGACAAATCAATGTAGTTTGGAAACTTTAGATGGGTTTTTTCATTGTTAATTTATTATAAATATTTCTAAAAATTTAAGATAATTTTGGAAAGTAGGATATAGCTTGGTACAAGAATAGAGCTTGTTGCAGTACGACACCACCAAAAGGGTTTCATCGAGCTACACAATTTCATTGAAAAGTTGCCTTCATATCATTTGGATTTAACAAGAATGGATGAATGAAAAATTATGTTGTTGAAAATGTGACATTGTTTTCATTTTATATATTTAAAAAATGTGTACAAGCGAGTTTTTATATTATTGAAGATGTTGTGTCTCTAAAGACTTTAAACTCAAATGAAGAGCTATCATAATCCACCTACAATTGTTGAAATGCAAAATCATGAAATCACAAATAATTCCGAATCAACAATTGCATGTTTAAATTTTCAACCATAAAAATCATGAAAACATTTTACTCTTTCAAAGCAAATGGATAAGTATAATTTTTTAAATTTCAAAATCAAGTAAAATTAGCAAGCATGTCTAAAGAATGGGAGCAACCCTGCAAAGGTACAAGGTCCCACGCATGAATGGTAGATATATGCCTTTGAAGATTTTACTTGTAAAGATTGTGTTTTCGTATTAGTTCTCCAATGTATAAAAGTTGATCTTTGCACTTCTTTGCACTTGGATTCTAGTTATTGTGATTATGTTTTCATATGAGGTTTTGCAACATTTGAAATCAAGTTATTCATAATCGAGATACATGGAATCAAAGTAGGAAATAATAAAGCTAAACTAGTGGAGGCTAGGTAAACAATTGATCTTGCAAAAATCCATTCAACTTATCAAATTTGCCACCCTAATCCATTTGACTTATCAAATGATGCTTAAATAATCATATTGTGGGAGAAATAATATAGATCTTTGATTGCATATGCCAAAGCAACAAGTTTAACCCCTACAGTTCCTTGAGTCAAAATTAGAAAATACTTCCAAAATTGTCCCAAAGTAGTACTTCCTAAAAATAGTTACATAAATAAAAAAAATATTCATTTTTTAGAATTTATAATTCTTAACTAGTACAAGGGTCTTGTTTAAAAAATCGGGGTTTAAAACCATTGTTTTTTTCAAGGTTGCCCAAACTTTTGACAATCTTACTTTGTCAAGCTTTTGAGCCGTATAACTCAAATTCTTCTTTGCAAAAAGATCTAAGACTTTAAATTTGAATAAAGTCTCAAATTAGGAAAAAGTATGCAAATTTTCAAAGTAAAATAATGTTTTGCTCCACCTATCAAAATTGGAGGTCAAAACAAAAAATTCATATAATATTTGAACCAACCATTGAAATCTTTGTAAAAATTAAACTCCCCCAAAGGTCATTTGATTTTCCAATCTCAATTTAAAATTGAGAGAAAAAAACCAAAATCTCATACTACACTTAGGGTGCCTCAAACATCCAAGAACCATTTAAGACTTACAAGACCTCTAGGATGACACATGAGAGATAATAAATTTAAGATAATTCAAAGCAACATACATAAAACTTGAACCAAAATGATAGGCAAGTAAGAGTGTGTTAACAAGATTAACCTTTAAAGGACTAGTGAGAGTGAAAATCATACCTTTACAATGTAATTCATTCACTTACAAAATTACAAAAGCACTCAATAGAAGTCAAAGTACTATAGAAGATCTCTCCTTTTCACAACAAAATCATGAAGATGAATACTTGCACTTTTGTCCTACTAGATTCTCTATCATCCATCAAATGTCAAACGTCCTCATTGACATTTAAGAATTAAGATTATCCATTACATGTGTAACACCTTACGACACATTTGAAATAACTCCTAGTGTCAAATCTACATCAAAGTACCTTATATAAATTGCTTTTACTTCACACAATTTGTCCTTAATCTTTAAGGACATGCATGTGACCATGGAAATCATCCCTTTTAGCATTGTATGAATTGTTGGCTTAAAAAAATCCTAAAGCACTCATTGAAAGTCAAACTACTATATATGACCTCCCTTTTCCATGGATGAATAGTTGCATTTTTGTCCTACACTCAAAGATTCTTTGTCATTTATTGACCAAAAAAGGCCACAATATTATTTATGAGTTAATCTCTAAAGTCCCAAAACCCCTATAGGAGACTTTTGGGATTTCAGGTAGGTTTGTGTGATTTCAATTTTTGATGATTTTTAAATTTTTTTTTAAAGACACAAAATCATATTAGCTTTTTTTGAAATATAAATTTTTTCAATTGATACCCACAAACAAAAATTATACCACCATGAATCCGAAAATCAACTTGAGGGACAATCCAAAAAAAATCACAAAAAGCTAAATTTTTTAGTTTTTAATTTTTTTCTCAAAGATTATATTTTTGTCTACATTGAAGCTTTGATTCATTCTATTTAGACTAGTGATAAAAATTAGTTATGAACAATCTTGTTTTTTGAACAATCTTTAGGAAAAATTTAGACCTCAAAAAGGTTGTGAGGTTTGCACCCGCACGGTGCAATTATATATATATATATATATATATTTTTTTTTTTTTTTTTTTTTTTTTTTTTGAATCTGGCATGGCACTACTAATGCCACATCAGCATCACATCATATTGGCTTTTTTGAAATTTGAAATTTTGAAATTTTCTTTTCAAAAAGATAGTTTTTAGTAGGGTTTTTTTTCTGTACTTGCATTGTCGGGTGCTGAACTAACAACTTTTCAAGCTTGAAACTTTTCCTAATGCTAAGGGCCACTTCACACTATGGCCGTCCAAGTCGCGAGGCCAATGGAATTGAGTGGCCAAACTTTATGAAGAGTCCAAAGAAATGAACAATAAATAAGCAATAAATTATAGGAATTGGAGCCTTAGGTTGGCCATAGTATAAAGCCTCCAAAGGCCAAGCCAAAGTTCAAACTTCATTTTACCATTTGTTTGACTTCTATCCTTCTCTCTCCACATTAATCCATCCATGAAATTTTCCATGAAGTCTCACCTATATGTTAATTTTTTCAAGCAAAAGATAAAAAAAATATGAGAATAAAGTCAAAAATGGCCTTGGAAAAACAATCACAACACATTCTCTCATCATCAAACAAGGAATATAAAAGGTACAAAATAGAATATGAAGGATATTAATGGTGGAGACTAGGTTTGAAACCCCAATGGCGACAAATAACAAATAAAAAAAGGAAGGAGCGTCTACCTACCTAACTATTGCAAAACAATCCAATCTAATGGCTGAGATCTTGTCAGTTTTTGACATTTTTGGAAAAAAATTTGACAGACTCTCAATTATAGTTTGGATCTCTATTTTTGGCATGTCCAAACTATGGTCGAGAGTCAATCGCCATGTGGACATTCAACTACCATGTAGGTAGTTTGGAGGACGATGAACTTTGAATTGTGCCTCCTAGTGTGAAGGCTTAAGAGGCCGAACTTTGGGTTTTGAGAAATCTAATTGGTGGAAACCTGTGGCCTCTTGAACTTGAGCCGTAGTGTGAAGTTGCTCTAAGCATCTTTTTGGAAAAATAACTTATAGACTTCATTTTTTATGCAATTTTAATAAGTTTTCAAAAAAATTGTTAGGCAAGGTTAAATTTTTTCACTATTGGGATTATTGTGTTTCAATTTTACTTTAAAGCTATTAATGGTTTAGTTATCCCTTCAATTTTGAACCTACTTCTATTTAATAAATTTTTAATGAATGAAAATAAAATATTTTTTTTGTTTAATTTCTTTTACTAGACTCTCAACTCAATTCTTCACTATACAAAATTAGAAATTAAAATCAATAGTGCAAAAATTTTAAATTGAAAAGATTCAAAGCCAAAAAATCTGGTTGATCAAGGTGTAAAAAAAACTTGTTTTCTACACTTTGAATGCAAATATCTTGCAATGTGTCAAAGTTTCTAAAACTTTTCCCACACATTCTTATATTAGTTCCATACACTTTTTCCACACATTGTTGTACTAGTTTCCACTCACCTTTCTCCACACATTGTTGTACTAGTTTCCACTCACTTTTTCCACACATTTTGTACTAGTTTCCACTCACTTTTTCCACACATTTTGTGCATTCTTTTATACTAGTTAACCCCTCACCGCCCAAGGGGACCAAAAGTGTCCTCACACAATCTAGCAGTCAACTTCAAAGTGCTGTAATTTTTGCATCCAATGTCCAAATTCAATAAAACTTGTTGGGAAAGTTGCGCGTAATAGTCTGTTTTTTGTGGTAAAATTTTCAGATCTGTCCAAGATGTAATAAGTTTTTGAAAGCCATTCAAATTTTGTAGGTTCAATTTGAGTTCACCACATTGCAATGAGATGGCTGCAACTTCAGGGGCTTGTATCTTTTTCATCAAATGTTAGTTTTCAATAAAATTTGTTGGGTTTTGTTCCCCATAAATTCTACTTATTGTGATAAAATTTTCATGTCAATCCAAGTTGTTTTGAATGCTTGGGAGCAATTCAAAGTTCAAAATCCAGACATTTTTGCATTACAGTGAACTTTGGCGGCTTATAACTTCTTCAGAAAGGGTTTGTTTTCAATAATTTTTGTTGGAAAAGTTGCGCATACTAGTCTAGTTCTTGTGGTAAAAATTTCATATCAATCCAAGAAGTTATGATTGAATGAGAAGCATTTTAGTAGAGGTAGGTTCAGCCATAGATGTGTTTTTTTTCTACTTTTTGCACTGTTTTTTGACATTTCAAAACAATTTTGCAAACGCAATGAATCAATTGAATGAATTTTTTTTCAACCAAAGTGTTTGTCTTTTGATTTTAAATCACTTTGTAGTTTAAAGTTTTTTCATTTGAGTAGGTGTAGAAATCGAATTTCACCTCCAAATGTGTTTTTAGGAAAATTTCAGCATCTTTTGTCAACACTAAATCATTATAATCTTTCAATCTATACGGTCAAATGACTCCAAATTTGATTTACACCATCTCCAACATGTACACTACAAGATTGTACGGTTGAGATTTTCATAACTTACTCACATTTAGACTTATAACACTTGAAAAGCAAGTTCGTTTTTTGACATGGTTAGGCCTTGGGCGGTGAGGGGTTAAGAAAACAATTCCATGCATTCTAATATTTCTTATACTAATATAGTGCTCTTTTATACTAGTTAAAAGAACAATTCCATGCATTCTTATACTTTTTATACTAGTGTAGTGCATTAGATATTTTAAAAAAACAATTCCATGCATTTTTATACTAGTGTAATACTAGAAATGATAGTTTTGAATAGATTTTGAAGGAAAAAAGACCTTGAAGTTTTGGGGGTAAATAACATACCTAACTAAAGGGCTAGGTTTTCAAAGAATCTTTAAAAAAACTCCTCCAAAATCCAACTACATGTAAACTTCTTTAATACCATTGTCTAAAATTTATCAAATTAAATCTTGGATTTTGAATTGCAATTCAAATTTGTCATTTTTACATTAAAAAATTTAATACAAAAATTTAAATAGTCACTTTGAGGTTGCCCATGACCTTAGAGGAAGGTGGAAGCTCATCATTGATTGGTCATTTGAACAAACTACATGATGCCTATTGATTGGTCATTTGAACAAACTACATAATGCCTATTGATTGGTCATTTCAACAAACTACATGATGCCTATTGATTGGTCATTTGAACAAACTACATGATGCCTATTTAATCCCTTGGCACTCTCGCCCATAATGAACAAAGAGGTTACAAGGGCTCTTTTTACCACAAGAACTATTCATTTGTCCAAACCAATGTTTCACATCCCAAATCTAAACAATGAACAAAGAGGTTCCAAGGGCTTTTCTTACCACAAAAATATGCAAAAATATATATGCAAAATATATAAGAATTCAAGAAAGATTCAAGCGCTAAGGGGTTAAGAAACATTCTGAAATCCAAATTTGGGCACCTCAAAATGTCCTTTTTAAGGGTTAAATCTACTCGTTTGAGTACAACCACTCTTGTAATTCAATGGCAGGTAGAGCACTACCTTATTTTGAAACCTACACACACTAAGTGCAGAGTGCAGCCCGGAACGTAGTCATCTCAAAAAGCTTTAGCATGCCAACAAGAAATTAAGAATGATTTTCACACCAATCGAGGTGTAGAATTTCTCGATATCTCAAGATCATTGCTTCAACCTGAAATGGCCCAAAGACTTGAGTTACCCTGATCTGAACACTCTGTTTGCAGTGATTCAACTTAGCCCCGTCCCAAGGATTTCAAGACACAGACAGTACAATGCTTGAGCAGACTACCGGTATCACTACAAAACGATTACAAAAACACGACTAAAACCACATACGAACATATTTGATGGAGCAATAAATGAACTGCACTGAGGACACAGAATGGACCAAGCTCAGGCTCAGTTTAGTGAAACAAGTCAATGGGCTTAAAGATCTGGTGATATACAACTTTGAACTCGAGACGCGCTCAAAAAATCCTACCGACAAAAAACTCTACCAGACTCTACCAAACCTACTTGCATCTGTGTCCTACAGGCATCAACCTCAACTTCCATACCAAAATTTTAAATATGCCAAGCTGGCAGTGTGCCATGATCCATTTCACGCACATCGACAATCACAATTCAACCACAGATCCAATACTAAATTCACAGTACAAGACCTGGAAGGTTAAAGGCCTTCAGCTGCTTCAGGAGTTCGTCTCCAATTGAACGGCTTCATGGCTAATCTTGAACACCCTCTTACAAGAATAAGTGAGTACCTGCAATGGATCATTCGTGTCCACTTGTAAAATAAGCGACGCCGGTAAGCTTTGATCCGTTTCATGCACAGAAATAATCATGAGTGATCCAATTACGCACCACTTAACAGTCCAAGTTGAAAGCAAGAAGCTAAATACCTTCAGGAGTCCGTCTCTACTTGAATCGTTACATGGCTAATCTTGAACACCCTCTCACAATAATTGGTGACTGCTTGCAACGCATCGTTCGTGTTCACTTGTGGCTGCACCCGAACATGGCAAGCAAGAAGAGTTTTGCCAACAGTAATAGCCCAGATGTGAAGGTCATGAACCTCCACCACTCCAGGAAGGCTCAAAAGTCCCCTCTCCACAGCCTGGGCGTCAATCTCCCTGGGAGTGCTCTCCATCAAAACCTCCACAATGTTGCGAATCATAGACAGCGTCGTGCACAAGACGAGCACGGAGAATACAAGAGTACAAATTGGGTCGATGAACTTCCAACTCGGCTGGTACCAGATGACTCCGCCGCCAATCATCACTCCCACGCTCTGGAGAAGGTCTCCCAGGACGTGTAAATAAGCGCCCTGCACATTGATGTTGCGGTCCCCCTTCTTCTTCGACAAGTCCTGATCAACCCTCACACTCTGCGACTTCAACAACGGCTCTCCCAGTGCGTCGGTGGGGGAGTGTCCGTGGTGACTATGGTCATCGTGGTCACCGTGTTGGTGATGCTCGTGATCATGTCCTGCACAGTATCAAAGCTCAAATCGGTAACAACAGAAAAAAAAACTTGAACATAAAAAGAGTTATATATCTGAGGTAAGTCTAGTCTAAGAATGACTGTAAACAGAAACATTGAATTATATCCTCTGGAATATCCTTCGCGGTTGCTTAGCACACTACAATTGACTGTAGCACACATGTCCCACGTTCAAATTGGGCGAGGGGGGAAGCGCCCAGGTAGTCAATAAATACAGTTCAAAGAGTACTAAACACGTCGCTTACCAGAAGCCTGATCGCCATCGCCATGTGAATGCTGCTCTTGGCCGCCATGGCTATGGCTATGTCCATCGCCGTGATCGTGACTCTGCTCGTGTTCGTGTCCGTGTCCGTGTCCGTGTCCATGTCCGTGTCCATGTTCGTGCCCATGTTCGTGCCCATGTCCCAGCAAGTGCATCATCGCCAAATTCACCAGCAACCCCACCGCCGCAATGCAGAACATGAGCCTTCCATCAATCGGTGCCACCTCCGTCAGCAACCGCTTGATCGCTTCATACACCAAGATCCCCGTGAGCAGCCAAATGAACAAAATCGACCCGAGCGCACCCAGAATCTCCAGCCGCGAGAATCCAAACGTCTGCAACGGCGTGGCTTCCCACCCCGACGCCCAGATCGCAAACAAGGAGAGCGCGAACCCCGCCACGTCGGTAAGAAGGTGCGCGGCGTCCGTGAGAATGGCTAAACTGTTGGCGTACAACCCTCCCGCGACCTCGACTGCCATGAAGAACAGACAGATCATCACGGCTCGGCTGAGCTTCCGAGAGGACTCACGGCGCTCGACTTCGTCTTTCCGGATGCTTCCGGCAGTTTCGAGTCCACAGCGAGTAGCCGCGCATTTCATCCGAGCGGCATCACATTGTTCGATAGCACCGACGTCGACGTACACGGATCCGGGAGGCAAGTTCCCGTTTCCGGCCGCCATCCTGCTCTCTCACGTCGAAATTCCGTCAGTCTCACGCTTTCTGCACACTCAAGAATTTTTTTCCCCTCAAATTGAGGACGACGAACTCAACACAGAAGGGCAAAGAAACTCACCAGATCACAGAACTCACCAAAATCAAACGAGTCTCCTCAAGTTTTAGTCAGTTCCCCCGTCTGACAATACTACCAATCTCACCATACGAAAGCGCCCTAAATCCCAAACCCTGCACCAGTAAAAACCTAAAGACCTACGCTTCGTGCATGCAATTCCCTAATCACCCACTGCCCCAACACATCAAAACGTCCCCAATTCCGCCAAACTAACGCACGACCCTCCAAACAAATTCTTCCCCAAAAGGTCAAGGACCGCCAACATGGAAAACAACAAAAACATTCCAAAAACGTCACACCAGCGTGAAATAGCGTGCGAGAGCGAGACAAACCTCCATAGACCGAGCCCCTGCTCGGTCCACACAGAAAACAACTGCGACAGGGGGGACTGACTTGAAACTTGAAAGCCCAGGCTCGGTGATGAGTGTGGTCCCCGACAATTGAAATGAGAACGAGGAGTGGAGAGAACTCGTAAAACAGCGGCGAGAACGATAACGTCCTGCGGACCACGGGTACTTCCGACGATGATTCCCGGCTGCCTGAAAGCTCAACTGAAACGGCGACAGCGAACAGCCGTCTGCCGTCAGTGTTCTGGGACGAACTTCAGAGTTCGACACGGTGTTCCATAAACTTCGCTTTGGGGAGGCTGCAAAAGGGAAATGGGAAGGAACTTCGTAAGTTACTTGGTGGGAGTCCGAGGGGAGTGGGGGACGAACTCCTTTATATTAGTAGTCTGGGTCTCTGGGAGGTTGCTTGGTTCGTTGGTAGCTTGGTCGCTGATCCAGTCGACTGGGAACTGAAGTGGCGTCCCTGGAAGTGCAGCAGCGACGTCAGGCGGCCTACTCACAATTAATGCCTCACTGGTAGTCAAACAGGACATAAGTTTCACTACTGTACTGAGATTTATTGATTTATTTATTTATTTGTAACCCTCAAACGACGAGCCAGTCACTGTGCAAATCATCTCTTTGGGTTGCCTGTGAATTGTTGGCTGAAAAAAATCAGGAAAAGCACTCATTGGAGAAGTTCCCATACAATTGGGAGAATGAACAGTTGCACCTATGTCCTACATGGAGAGATTTTTTGTCATTCATCTGTTGAAAAACATCCTCGGAGGGTTAACAAACAAAACAACTTTTGAGACTCCGACACATACATAACATTATTTACCAATGAGGGTAGGGTAGCAAGGGAACCACTTCCCTTTTTTTTTTCTCTTATTTCTTCATTGTCTAGCCTTCATGGCTTGGCTGTGTTTCGTTTTTGTTTTTCTTGAAAGACATGGACTTCCATTGCAAGAGGAAATAGTACACAAGACCAAAGGACCTTGTCCCTAATGATAATTTTTTAATTTTTTACAACTAACAGATTCTTCAATCAAAATGAATACCAATCCAATGAGACAGACTACTACTTCAAGGCCGTGTCAAGGGCCTCAACCTAGCACTAAAGGAGCCAAGATTGATGACCACTTAAAAGGGCCTTTGTGAAACCACAACCTCTTAGGAGAAATCATGCATTTGGATGATTCCTCTCACCAAAAAAATATGTTTGAAGCTACATATTGTCGAAATGCTTGAGGAAGATGATGACTTTGTTGGAATAGAGAGCACAAAATTTGGTAGTTTTAAACCAAAGCACTCTAATATGATCAATTATTGATTCCCAAACCATTTGTTCTAGCTTTCGAAAAGGCCAGATGCAATTGTTGAAGCAAATGACATTTTTGTCAAGCCAAGCAATCTAAATAGCATAGCCTTTGAAATGAGATTGTATTGTAGAACCTTTCTTAAACTGATGAGGTATCTTTGGCCTAAAAAGGCACCGTTGCCATGTGAGAAAAGGCCATCTTCCATCGATAGGAGGAACTTGAAGGGAATGATAAAGAATTGAAACAGTAAAGTCCCATGCACGCTGAGTTTTGGTTTTGGTCGTGATGGAATCAATGCAATATGATTTTGTTAATCCTATCATGGCAGCTTTGCCAAATAGTAGGGATTGTTTCAAGTTTTGATGTAATGGTTCTTTTCATATGTTCAAAAAGAAGGAACCACTACAATGAACAAAATTATATTTTTCATGGCTCTAAAGCCAACTCCAATCCTAGAATTAAGGTAGGAGTCTCTAAAAGTGCACAAGCTCGAAAATTGTCCACCTCTTCAAATATGCACTATTTGTACATGTTTCTTTTCATATCCTTCAATAGTGTGCAAAAAGTGTACATTTAGGAGGTGGGCAATTTTAGAGTCCTATTCCATTTCAATTTTAAAATTTCATAACTCCATAAAGCTCCAAAAAAGTTACAAAACTCCAAAAAATATAAAATGACTTGGGTACGTTAGATGCCAATTCCACTTATCTTTCAAAGAATTTACTAAAATATATTTCAAAAACCTTCACCTTCCCAAAATTCAATTCTAGCTCTCAAATGGGAGATTTATAGACCTCCTATCTTAATTGATAATAAATTCCTTCCATTCAATGTGAGGCAATGCAAGATACCTTTCCAACATGAAGAGGACCATTGCATGATTCTATAATAATGTTATATTAACATTTTGAAAGCAATACAACTTATCCACTAAGGATTATAAGTGTTGGATAAATGATAGATTTTCAAGTAAATTCTATAAATAAAAAATATACTAATTGTATACATAGGATAGGTTGGGCGAAATTTGATGCCAAAATTGAAGGATAGATATTTATTTCAATTTATTAGAGATGAAAAATAGTCTTGAAAAATATTTTTATTTTTAAATGTTTGTTGATCTTTATTTTCTTGAAATCATTATTATCTAAGATAGATTGTAGGAGGAATTTGTCCTTCACTTGTAGTGGGATCGGCTTGAAATTCGATAAAATTTGTTGACTTTCTTGGTAATAGGGTTGCATTCAATTCTTGTAGGGTCAAGGCCCCTTAAGTATATTCAAAGAATTAAAATCTGTTAACCCTATCAGAGAAGGTACAATTTTTTCAGTTACAAATATTCAAATGTTGTAATCTTGCAATTTATAAGATCAAAATCTCCCCAAAAGAATTCCACACATTCCTATATTAAGTCAAACATGACCTTAAATGGTTTAATTTCTTAAGAATAGCATTTTTGGATGGATATGAGGTTTATGGTGGTGAAATGGATATGATTCTAAAATGATTTACATGTGTGGAAAAGTGATCATTTTAGGACATAAATAAACATCATTCATACATGTGAACTTATTTGAAACCTTGTCCATTTTACTACCTTCTAAAGTAAAAGGCGGTAAAACAAACAAGGTGCCCATTCAAGAGCTAATAATTAATTTGGAGAGGTTAGACTTCTTGAAATATTTTTCAATAACCTTTCCTTCAAAGTTAAATAGATTTGGCCAAGTCGTTTCATATTATTTAGAGCTTTGTGGAATTACTTATGAAATTCTAAAGTTGAAACATAGTTGTCACTAGCTAAGAGCACCCACTTGAAAGAGCACATTGTTTGTACATTGTTGGTGCAATGAGAAAGCAAAGTGCACCTTTGCCTTAGCAGACACTTTTAGAGCCTAAGTTCTTTATGGACTTCCTACCTTGCATCCCCCCTCTCGAACAACTCAATATAGTTAATCATAAAGATTTTTCCAATTTGTAACAAGGGTGTTAGAAGAAGGCTTAACTCATAATAGTACAAAAGAAATACGACACCAAATTCCATCACATCCAAGTTTAGGTGCTTCAAGGAGTTTCATTGTGTGTTTTTCTCAAACTCTAGCTCCAAGTCCCTCATTTTGCACACTTTACGATTAATTCTAATGACTGCTCCAAGGAATTTCACCCTTTGCTTTTCTCAAAATCAAGCTCCTTGTCTCTCATTTCGCACATTTTACAATAAACTCTAATTACTGCCTCACTAGAGTGTTTTTTTATACGATTATTCACTAATTGGCTACAATCAAAAGATGTTGGGCTTTTTTAAGGGAAATTTCCATTTTCTTTAGTCAAAATAGCCATATCACTGTTGTATTTTAAGACCAACTAGTGTGCCTTGTGCTGTTGCGACAATCAAATAAAAGTAAAAGTAATTTTCTAAATCCCTAATTCCTAAAAATTTTAAAAATCAATACCTTTCTCACCGTAGGTTCAAACACGATGAAACCAAGCCTGAGCACCCCTCCTCGCCGAGGGCTTTCCAACGGTACCAAGCACTCAACCAAGGGACGCATAGTCCAGGAGATCTAAACGTAACAAACAAAACAAAACAAAGAACCATATTTAAGGTATGGATAGCCAAATTTTGCCCAAGTGTCATCTAATTTTGATATAAATATCATCCAAGTACTGTCCAAGTAGCACCTGAGTAGCACCTAAGTAACACCTGAGTAACACCTGAGTAGCACGTGAGTAGCACCTGAGTAGCACCTGAGTAGCACTTGAGTAGCACCTGAGTAACACCTGAATAACACCTGAGTAACACCTGAATAACACCTGAGTAACGCCTGAGTAACACCTGAGTAACACCTGAATAACACCTGAGTAACGCCTGAGTAACACCTGAGTAACGCCTGAGTATCGAAGAAACAACTCCAAAATGCTATAAAAAAACCCACACTGGACTGCCATGCCATGCAGCCAAATTATCTTTCAGTTGACAATCCTGACGGATTTCATCGGATACAAATTGGATCCCATTTTCACTGCTTCAGGGACTCAGAAAGTCGGACTGTACACTTCGGATCAAGTTGTCGAGCTGGCATCTCCCTGACAGTCAGCTGTCACTCTGCCAGGACGTCTGGGTTCCTGTGGGCCCAGCCAGTGGGCCCTCGGTCAGAGTCACAGACTGGTAAAATATGGACGTTGGTACTGCGAATTCTTTTCTAAGGTACACGTGTATGCAGCCATTGTGATTGGCCGTTAGAAAGAAGAAAAAAAAAAGACCCTCTCCAAACGATAAAATAGGGGCAGCTTGGCAGCTTTTAGACTAATGGGGCTGGGTACGTGGAAAGCGTGCACATGCAAAGCATTTCTTTGTCGTACTCCTTTGCAATGAAGTGGTATTTTCATTTGTTAGAGGCGCAAATTTAAAAGTGCAAATTGGATGGAGAATTGATTTGGTGGTAGGTTCATTGTTATTTTAAATGTTTTTGGCTTAACCCCAAAGTGACATTCGATATCCAGGGTTCAAAAACATCATTGATTTTGAAGCTCTATAGGTCTAAATATGTTCAAGTTATACAAATCTCAACCGTACAATCTTGTAGTGTATATGTTTTAAATGATATGTACAAAATTTGAAGTCATTTGGCCATATAGGTTGCAAGTTCATAATGTTTTAGTGTCAAAAATAGATGTTGAAATTTTCCCAAAAACACATTTGGAGGTGAAATTTGTTTTTTAAACCTACTCAAATGAAAAAAAACTTTACACTACAAAATGATTCAAAAGTAGTATACAAACACATTGGTGAATTTTTTTTCATTCAATTGACTCATTGTATCTAAAAAATAGCTTTGAAATGTCAAAAAACAACAAGAAAAACTGCAAAAAAACACATCTAAACCTCCTCCTCCTAGAATGCTTCTCACTCACTCATTACTTCTTGGATTGACATGAGATTTTTGCCTCATAAACTTGACTAGTATGCACAACTTTTCCAATTTTTTTTTTTATTGAAAATGGACTTTGTATGAAGAAGAAATAGGCCGCCGAAGTTCACTCTACTCCCCAAATGCTAAGATGTTGAACTTCGAATTGCTCCCAAACATTCACAACAACTTGGATTGACATGGAAATTTTACCACAATAACTAGACTTCAAGGGGAACAAAATCCAACAAAATTTATTGAAAATGAATGTTTTACGAAAGTGATCCAAGACTCCAAAGTTGCAGCCCTAAATGTAGTTTGGTGAACTCAAATTAAAGCTGTGAACTTCAATTGGCCACCCAAAACTCAGTACATCTTGGATTGATCTAAAATATTTGCCACACAAACTAAAAGGGAGAACACAACTTTCCAAACAAGTTTTATTGAATTTGGACCTTGGATGCAAAAGTTACAACACTTTGAACTAGACTTCAAATTGTATGAGGACACTTTCTGTCCTCTTTGTCATTTTGGGGTTAAACGAATAAAAATCTTCCACTCCAAATCACTATCCGGGAAGTTTCCGAATTGAAAACGGACAATTTCCGTGCTTCCTAAGGCTACCTCAGTTTTTCACATTTTTAGTCGGATGTCAACCTAAGAAGTGTGTTTTTTTCGGTTAGAATCCTCCATTTTGAAATTTCATTCGGTAAATTGCTGGATTTCTATATTTCCATTTGGCCATTTTCCTCAATGTGCAAAATGGAGCCAGTTTTTGTTTTTTGTTGGGGGTTCTTTTAGCTCTCTATTTTTTTTATCATTGGAGGGGCTTCTTTCCCTCCCCATTATTTTTTAGTATCCTTAACAAGAGTTGAACCTAGCCAAGCTCCTACCAACCTAGGGCCAAGGATGTAGCCTTCAGAAAATACAAGGATCCAAAAGAGGATCCAAGTATTTTTCAGAGGCTTGTTAGTACAGTTATTGTTACAAGTCAAGAATCACTACCATCAGTTTCAAGTGCCTCAAATGAACAAGATGCATGACTCACTATTTCCACTAGTACCACTCAAATGCAAAGTTGGATTAGAATATAAAAATCGATACTTGCAATCATTCTTTCATAGCTAGATAGCATCACAAAGAACATCACCTATCTCATCATCCAGGCCTTCCAATGCAATTCGTAGCATTGCTTTCAAATTTTTACTATCCAACATGTTCTTCACTCTAGTTTTGATTAGATTCTGTATATTGAAAGCACGCTCACAAGTCGCTGTGGAAACACATTGCATAGTAGCCAACTTAGTAAGAACAAAAAGGTTAGGGTAGTGGACTTGCAATCAATGGTTCCACGTGATCATACCCCACAAGTCCTTGAAATTTTTGTCCTCTCATTCACTAGTGCACTGCAATTTAAAAGAAGGAAACTCTTGCTTGCATGCTACAACATCAACAAGGGCAGGGAGAGTGGGTAGGGAGAGTGAAACCTGCATGTGAGCAATCCACACCGAAACGGACCAACAAAGTCTCCAACTCATCGACAGTTGCAATTGTGTGATCAAATATCAAGACGGCCTTCATCGACGGTGCTAGATTGCCATGACGCCCAAGAATGCTAGTTTGCCAGACTAGCAATTAACCAACAGTAAAAATTTGTTTGTGCATGACTGCAGGTTAGTGATTCATAGGGAGGCATAATTGTGCTACTAATAAGACTTATAGGTATACTATGTAGTATATACATGTTTAAAAAAATTCCTAAAAAGTATATGCCCGGTCGGCTAGTTGCCGGAAAAGAGAAGTTTCAATCGGTCACTTTCCTACATACTCTAAGGGCAAACGGCCAAATTTCTGGGATTTTTTTTTAACCGGTTCATTTCCTAAAACCTTATTTTTTTTGTTTGGAACCTCATCCTAATCATTTCAATGTCATTTGGAATTCTTCAAAAAAATTTGGCTAGCTTGTAACTAAATGCCGGTACTTCCCGTTCATTGCTCCAAATGGTATAAAGATCATTGCATTTCAAGACAGTGAGGGTCAACAAAGACCACCATATAACTTGATTTGTCTTAGAGCCAGTTGCCATTGGGGGAGCTTGGAGGAGGGGAGTTGGAGGCCCATCCACGTTAACCATGAGGAGCAAAGATAATAAAATCTGAAATCTAGATGTTGCATGTAGTTTCATAAGCAATTGTTGATTTGGAGGCTTGAGGTTCACACTTAGACCCTTCTAATCCCTCAATGGCAATTAGTTCTAATTTGGCAATTGTCCCCCATGTTCGAAAGGTATTGTGACAATATAGATGTATGGGTTGGGGACTTAATATTTAATGCAAGGATTGGGGGGGTTGAGAAGCCCTGTAAGACAATTTATTTCTTCATTGTAGGGGGCCCCTTCCAAAGATGCAAAAGGGTCTCTTGTTGCATTGACAAATAATATTATGAACATTCAAATATACAAGATAATGCAATTAACTCTCAAATGACAAACTAGTGACCTTAGAAATCATCCCTTTTCTTTATCATGTAAATATTGACTTAACAAATAGCAAAAACGCTTATTGGAAGTTAAACTATTATGGAAGACCTCTCCCTTCACAACAAAATTCAGAATATGAATAATTGCATTTCTATCCTATTAAAAGGATTCCCTACCATCCATTGGACGCCAAACGTTTGTGTTGACATTTAAGGGTTAATCTTGGAATGCTAGACTAATCACTATAGAAATCATCCTCTAGGAGGCTATGTGAATCATTTGTTTAAAAAACAACCACGAGTAATTATTAGAAATCAAACTATTATGCAAGACTTTCCCTTCCATACAAAATTCTAATGATGAACATTTGCAGAATTATCTTATATAGAAGGATTCCTTGTTATCCATTGGACACTTATAGGCCACCACATCATTATAGGGTTAAGAGTGAGAATTTGAATAATGCAAGACCTCTTCACACTAATTTGGATGAAGGTTGAATGAATGTGGTCTAATGAGTACAAGCATTTGCATGCATTTACCCCCAAAGAACTAAAGAGCCTACTTTGTTTCTTTTTGAGAATTTGTAGATGCTCTATTGATTTTATATGTGGAATTTTTGCATAATTTTTTAGATTAGTCTAATCATCCTTATCTACATATGAATATTGGTTTACGTCCTCCTAGATTTTAAAAGTGAAAACCTTAATCAATTATGAAAGTTTTAAATTTTTTTACTATTTCATTGTTAAACCAAGGAACATAATTGGTATTCCAAAAATAGATTGCTTAATTTTATTTGGTTGTTTAGATTGATACCTATATAAAAACATTTGAACCATCCTATTCTAACTAATGAAAAGAAAATTACAAGGAGTGTTGTTTTGATGTCTATGATAAGTTGTGGAGTTCAATTTTGAAAATTTCCTAATGAAAACAAAAATATAGGATATAAATTGATTGCTAAAACATTTTCACCATTGGGATTTCCAATTCTTGGTTCCTTGTTAAAATTTGTAGTAATTTAGTTTTTTCTTTCATTAAGTACCATCTTCTGCTTTAGAATTTTTTTAGAGATCGACAAATACAAAATCTTTATTGGTTATGTGTTTTTCATTTATTCTCAACCCATTTTTGAACATTTTGACTAAAACTTACAAGTTATGGGACACATGTTTATTTTTTCTACAAGTTTTGAAAGTCAAAACTTTGCCTTTAGGTTGGCCCATAAAAAAATAGTTTTTGAAGTTTTGGCACATAAATCTTGCAATCAATAAAGTTTTTACTCTAAAAATTTAGGAGGATGTATGTGAATAAGTTGTCTAAAAGATTCTACAATTGAATTATTAAATAACTAAAAAAAAAAAATTTGGCTTCAATTTGGATAAGATTATTCCAAAATAGGCTTGGCTAAAATCTAGAACTCCACCGTTTATGTTTGGAAGAGATTAGAAATCTATTGAAATCAGCAGATTTCTGTCAAATTTTGACCGGATCAACGCGACCAAAACAACAGAAAAACGAAATTTTCTAGTAGTGTTAATGCATGTACAAGCCATAAAGAAAAATTGTATGCCCCTGAAAATATCTTTTACCACTTCAAACACTCCAATCTTGCAATTTGTGTGGTCAAAACCTTCCAATTTTCAATACAACATAATGAAGTAGTCTACTACTAGGTATTTTAGTAAAATGCACCAAAATTTCATTCATCATTTTTTATTGCCATCAAAACAACCCATTTTAAGTGGTTTTGGGTTGTCAACAAATTTCAGGGGACCTTACTCTAAGGTGAATGAAGAAGAATTTAAACTCTCTAAAGATTGCAAATACTAGTTTGAGCATATATATGTAATGTTGTTTAATTTATCAATTCACTGATATAGGGGTGATATGAAGTGGTAACAAAGAAGCAAAGTCAAAATCACTAGTTGAAACATGGTTTGTGAAGATTAAAAAATGACCAACAAGAAAATCCATATAACCATTTAATTTTTTTTTTGAGGTTCTTGTGTCCATTTTTTTAGTTTAAATATACTATTATTTTTACTGGTGAGTGTTAAATTCCAAATTAACAAATTAGAACTTGGAAATGAAACATGTCATATTAGGTTAAGGTGCTCTTATTACTAAGTTTAAGATTATAAGAATCTTACTACAATGACTTTAGAAGTGATCATGACTCACCATCTTCACCTTTAGAATTGAGGTGAATCTGAAATGTACAATTTTTAAGCCTTTAGAGGATATGTCTCATACTCCCATCTATGATCACTTCATCCAAGCTACAAAGACCACAATTAAATTTTCCTAGGTATATATTGGGACCATCCTACTATATCTAAAGTTCAGAAGATGTTCACCTTTTTATGTTATCAAGAATCATCACCAACTAGATTGCGTTGATTAGCCTTATTGAGAAAACCTCATTACAAATTTTTTTTATCTCAAAATTATTTATTTTGAATCTTCTATGACTATTTGAAGTGAAAGGTAGTAGCTTCCTATTAGTGTCCCTAAACATATACTAAAAATGTTCTTCAAAAACTAAGACTCTATGGGATTAGCCTTTTGAAAAAACATTTGGTGGAAAAAACAATCTTAAAATTATTTTCAAAATTTTCATATAAATTATTTGAAGTAATAGGTAGTAGCTCCTTAAACATGTATTCAAACCATTCTTCAAAAACTAGGAATCCAAGGGATGATCTTCATCTCAAAAGGTGGATGGACTTACTAGAATTGCATCATGAAGAAGTTGGTTTTGGGTGAAGAAGTACGGCTTTGGATTGGGTAGATGGTCAAAAATGGGCAATTAACCCACTTTAATTGTAAAGTGAATCCTATTCAATTGCAAGAATTTGAATAACGGTTCTACCACTTAGTATTTTCTCTTTATATTTAGGATTGTTAAATTTACTAATTTTATTAAGTTTTTGTATTTTTTTTATGTGCATGCAATGAACACAAGTCAAGTGTAGAAATTAAAGGAAAAAAAGTATACAAATTCATTCAAATAGAAGACGTATAATAAAACTTCATTGAATTTAATAAAAACAACAAAGTATAATTCTTACTTCTAAGTTCACTTTCAATTCAAATACTCTATGGCAAGCATTTTTTTTACTTTTTGAGAAAGTGCCAAAATGGCATTTACTTGAAATTAGGTGAAGCATTGCATTTCTACAATCATCATTATTTGGACCAAAAAACACTTTTTAATATATTCATACATTTTTCATACAAAAATTGGAAACTTTATCTACATTTTAAATAGAATTGGAATTTTTTTGGCTTGGAATGACTACTTTTAATTTGAAAAAAAATGAAGATTTGTTTTGAAATAGTGCAATCTGACCCTATGTTGCTCCCAGCTATGTGGTGTTTTTTACCTCTCCAATATCAAAGATTGTATATTAATAAATGGCTTCAACCTCCTTTCCACACAAATATCCCTTCATTAATGCTTCAAAAATTTTGAAATTCATAGTACTTCATTGTTTACATTTTCATCAAATGTTGTTTTGAGAATCCATGTTCACGAGTTGCACTTAGTGGTTTGGAATGGCTAGTTGGCCCTAACAAACTAACCCTAAGTTCATTTAACTTTTGCCTTTGATACTTGCCTCTAATATTGGTTGTTGATATACCATGGCATCCCGTTATTAGTACTTGCTCAATTTTTACTTGGATTAGTGTACCCTATTGTCACAACCAAAATAAAAGTAAAAATAATTTTATAATTTATAATTTATAAAAACTTCAAAATTCAATACCTTTCACACTCTAGGTCCAAACGCCACGAAACAAAGTCATTAGATGAAATTTAAGATGTTTAGAGAGTTACAAGTTCCCACAAGCTCCCTATTTGTGGAAATTCTACTATAGTGCCACTCGGACATAGTCGAGTGACTGCCAAGTTAATTAATAATAAAATTTTAATTTTTAAATATTTTTTCAAGAATTAATATTTTCAAAAAAATAATATTTAATATTTAATATTAAAATTTCAAATTTTTATAAATTTTGGCCAAGAATGGTTGATTCTTACTTAGGAAACAAGCCTGAAACGGCCCTCCACTGCAATTGGAAAACATCTAATGCCATGTACCCTTTTTAGCAAAGAGTTTTCCAATAATACCAAAAATAGGACCAGGGGAAGTACAAAACTAGAGATTTCACAACAACAACCTAATAATTGAAACAAAACATGCAATACAAACAACAACCTCATTTAACCCTTGAAGGTTTTGGATTATGTTTTCACCCAAAACTCTCTAAAACTATCATTTCTAATACAAGTGCCTAATTTTAGAAAAAGAAAACATTTTGAACACATTTAACTATAGAATCTTGTAGTACACTGGTTTCACAAGATGTGGGAAAAATCCCAAAAATTTCCATTGAGTAGATTGAAATATATTAGCATTTCAAGAGACAAATTTATTTTTTTGTCCTTGAAGAAAGCTAGGCAACTACACTTCACAAGGTTAGATCATTGTGAAAAAATGTTCAAAATGGTTATAAATCTTTGTATTCATTCTTCAAGGTAGGTTGGCTACATGCTTGAATTTTTTAGATAATTTGGAATTATATAGCATACAGGAAAACAATCTTAAATAGAAAAAATAGAGAATGATTGAAAATACTAAATTGTTAACCATTTATTTATAGAATTGAAAAATGCCAATTTTAATGGTGGTAATGTTGTAATAAACAATATACACCTTATTAAATTTTTTTTCCAAACTTATTCAAAATTGAGTTAAATAAAGAACTTCAAAGTTTATTTTAGAATAGAGATTTCATAACTACCCATAAACTACCTACAACTAAAACTCCTCATAACTTTCATCTCATTAATCAAAATGGAATGATTATAAGCTTTCCACATATATATACATTTAGAAAATCAATTTCAAATTTTTATTTTTTTTAAAAGTGATTTTTAAAGAAGTTCTATTGCTCCCCGGACTACCAACCAAATGTTGAAAATTACATATCATACAATAACTTTTTAACCATGTAGTCAAAAGCTATGAAAATTGTTTGGCTTTAAAGCTACTCCTTGGACACATGTTGAGTGAAAATTTAAAATAAAAAAATAAAAATCCATTCGTAGTGAGCTGCCCAAAATTGCTATGTTGCCAAAAAATATTGTTTGGTCCTTTAGGGTTTAAGGTATACATACCCTTTGTAGTATTTGTCAATGTATCCACCTTCCCACCTTTCATTTGCATGTTTTGATTTTTGAGAGCCCTTTTCTTAATGAAAGGTTGATTTTTTTTCGCCTTTTTTTTCAAGGTCTCCAATTTTTCTTCCCGTCATATAGAATCTTTTTGCAATAGGGGTAGTCACACCTTCTCCAAAAATGAAATTGCTATGAAAAATGCAAAGTTGAGGAGAAAAAAGAGGAACCAATTAGGAGTTAGAAATTATGGAGTAATATCCCTTGAAAACTATCTAGAGAACGAGAGTGGTGAATTGGATTGACATTTAACACAAAGTGCAAGATGAAAGCATTGGTGGTTTGTAACACAGAATGTGAAGCAACATAGAACTTGCACAAGAGAATATTTTTAATGAAGAAGTCTTCTTCACGCCCATTATTCATTTCTGAAGGAGAATATTGGGCACGGTGAACGCTTCACACAAGAAGAATATTTTGCTTGCAAGAAGTCAGCAGGGAGCCACCAGCGCCCTATCCTCCGAAGAATGGTTGAGGGAAAAAGGTGTGACTACCCTAATGTTGCAAAGTAAAGGACACTCCAACCTGCTACGGGCCCAATCTTCACATTTGCATGGGGGGGTCGTAGGAAGCTCATGGCGAGTTGCTTCGTGAGGAACGGTGGGGATATCCTAACTGTCGCACGCTAAAAAATCCAGTGAAGCTCAATTCCGAAACAACGACTGACCAATCCAATAAGTTACATCCTTTATTCGCCGTACCCTATCCACACTGGCAGAGGGAAATCTAGTTACGTCAATAGATTCAGAATCGAGTCACCCAAAATGTACCAACCTCAACACTCCACACATCTACCACCGTTGTGTAAATCTCTGCATTCGCCATTCCCTTCCCCAGGAACTGGACGCCGTGACTCGGCCCTCGGAAGCGCGCAGGTTTTGTATTTCGGTGGAACACTCCACTAATTCCTGCGAAATTAGTCTCATTGACACTCTCATGCCCGAGTGACGATTCTATTGAAGAATTGAGTCACAGAAATCCACTTAGAATCGATGGTTCCGCAGTAATAGCTCTGTTTCTACAGTCACTGGAGACGTTGTTCGAGATGGCGATGGCTACAGCGTTGCCGAATGCTGGCTCGATTTATCAAAGCTCGAGTTTCTGTCGCCTTTCGAGTTCCAAGTCGAGCGTAGTGGGGCAATCATTTTCGCTCAGGCCTCTTCCTTGCAAGCCGACACGCTTAAGCGGAATCCGATGGTAAGGAATCCTTCCCTACACTCGGAAGCTTAAATTTTGCAACAATTTCTGGAGTATCGGAATCGACGTCATATACGCACTCCGCGGTCATGACATTGCAATTTAGGGACATCAGTGGTGAAACATGTGTAGAAGACATTGTAGAGAGTCGCCGAAGCATTGATTAGGGTGTAGGTTTTGCCCTCTGGTGGTAGGGTGATGTGATGTTGCGATGTTAACTGATAACTCGGAAGCTTAGAATTGGCAAGAATTTCTGTAACAGCAGAATGGCCGTGGCAGATAAACTCGGAGGTCATGCCATTGCTGCATTGCAATTAGTGGACAGAAGCATTGGAACACACACACACACACACAGATATATATATATATATATATATTTTGTGAGTAGTCGATGAGGCATCTAATAGGTTTTTAAATATTTTCCGACGCTTTCAAGCGGAAACCCCGGTGGACTTCAAGGTACTTGAATTTAGCTGATTACTTGGAAGCTTAGAATAGGTCACAATCTCTGGAACAGTAGAAGGGCCGTGATATACAAACTCAGAGGTCAGGGCATTGCTGCATTTTAGCATTGAAACAGGATTGTGGATAGGCGACGAAGCATCTGTTAGGGTTTAGTTTTTGCCTGCATGCATTGGGATTATGTACATGCTGTGGTGAGAATCCGGTTGTTAGTTCCGTTGCCCTAATACTTGTTATCCGAAGCTCGGTCATAATATTCTTGTGTCCTTGAGGAGTTCACAGTTGTGAATCAATTAACAATGAGCGAAGTAAAGGAATCCTGATTCTTCATGAGCTCATGCTATGCATTCAAAGGCAGGTTTGGCTCACAATTAGAATTATTTATTTTCTTTCATCCAGTCCTTAGTCGACTTGTTTGCATGTGAAAGCATACCTGGCAATGGAATAAATTGCTTACAAAATGGGTCAGTTCTTCAAAACCATGTTCCATGGAGATGCAAAAATGCTTGATATATTAGCATCGGTTGTATGTGAAAGTGTGAAGACAAGATCAGATCGCAAGCCAGAAAGTGAGAGAACGCTGTTGGACAACGTAAGCAATTTGGTGACGAATCTGCTGAGTGGGGGGGACATGGGGACCATGCCCATTGCGGAGGGGGCCGCCTCTGACCTCTTTGCACGCCCTTTTTTCTTTGCTCTTTACGATTGGTTCATTCAAGTAAGTTCTTCCATTTTCTGTGACTAAGGGACACAATTGATTGCATTGGTCGATAGATTGGACACTTCTTACCTTAAATGCGTCATAAGCCATCGTAAATGCAATGAATCATTTTTTTAAGTTCGTTATGTCACCCTTGTTGCACATGGCGTTAATTCAAATTTTAGGCTTCTTATCTTCAGCTTGTTGCTTCAACCTGTGAAATCGAAAGTGGCTCTAAGGTTTCTACCTGCTCAAGCCAAACCACAAGCAGATGTTCCTTTATTTCCTCAAACTGGTATTAATCCTTTAACAACCATGGAATCACGGGTTAAAAATGGTCATTTTCATTTATCAAACTATAGAAAGTTCAATTCAAATGGGGACAAAGTTTGTATCATTAAACGCGGTCAACAACATTGCAGTTATTGGCTAATTTTTTTTGGACAAAGGGAATTCTCCATTTGATTCCTCGAAACTTCCAAAAAAGAACATGAGATCGGAAATGGCATTTTGGTCCATGAAGGGTGAAGTGTTTAGTGTTTTCTCTCATTGGTGATGGGTGAGCTAGACACAAAAATTCTCATTTTCCGTGAACCTGTTGCTTTGATGTGGTCTGTGTGTGGCGCAATCGTGACTCCGTTCCTGTAGTAAATGCGAGAGCATCCTTTGTATATTCTACGGCATATGAGCTTCTGAAACATCTTGCACCACTGCTATATTCTTCATGTACTGCTCGTCATAATATTTTGGTGATGCCATGTACTGCTCATGTATGATTCCTCCATACATGAGACTGCCATACCCTGTTGCCATAGTCCTCATGATGAACTTTTGGTCATTAATTGCTAATGCTTTGTACTGTTTGTGTTGAGATGCAGCACGGGCCAGTGTACAAGCTCGCGTTTGGACCCAAAGCATTTGTGGTGGTCTCAGATGCCATTGTCGCTCGTCACATTCTCCGTGAGAACGCCTTTGCTTATGACAAGGTCTTTCGAGGATTCTATGATCCCTTCAATACCCTATCACAGAGACCTGTTATGAGTTGTGGATTACAGTAATGCCCTTCAAACTTGTAGTTTTCTTACTTTAGAGTGATCCATTTTCTGCGTATAATTACCATGCTTTGACATCATAATGGAGATCAAGGTTTGGCTCACTTGTTTGGAATGTCTTTTAGGGAGTTCTAGCAGACATTTTGGAGCCAATCATGGGGAAGGGACTCATTCCTGCTGACCTTGAGACATGGAAAGTACGAAGGCGAGGTCTGGCGTCTGTACCAGCCCTGTAACTAATCCACTCTGAGTATAGTTATTATAAATGATCACTTTGAACTTCAGTTTTAGGGTGTTCAATCGTGTACTAATCCCAAAGAATTTTTTGGAGTTTATTTTAAGTGCTTGTTTTCTTAAGGGTAGATTCACAGGAGAATCATCACGATACTAACGTGATATTTTGCTCTGTGGAATGCAGCAATAGTGCCTGGGTTCCATGCTGCCTATTTGGACGCTATGGTTGAGGTTTTCGATAATTGTGTGGAGCGAACAGTAGAAAAGTTTGATAAGCTTTTAGACGCTGCCCAAAAGGAAGGGAAATCACAGATTGAACTGGAGATGGAATCGGAGTATTCAAGTCTTGCACTCGACATCATTGGGTTGAGTGTTTTCAACTACGATTTCGGGTCCGTGACTAAAGAGTCTCCAGTGATTGCCGTAAGCTTCTTACGTCCTCTCAACCTGTTTGTGATGCGTGGTTTTGGATTGGTGCACCTAGTTAGATCATGGTAACCTCGATATAAATTGTAGTTCAGGTTAGACCGGACAGTGTTCTGAGGATTTCGTCCAGGGTGGAGTGTGACTAGGCTTCTTTGACTTGGTGTTGTACAACGGGACTATCATCCCGGCCTGTGAGCAACATCTTCTTCTCTCTTACATTTTCACCTCCGGTTAATGTTAGTGAGTCTGGTCAATGGCTTTTGCAATGTGCGATTTTTCAATGGTTCATAATTTTAAATGATGTCTGATTGGTCTGCAGGCAGTGTATGGTACACTTTCCGAGGCAGAGCATCGGTCAACATTCTACATCCCATATTGGAAGTTTCCATTATCAAGGTGGTTGGTGCCCAGGCAACGAAAGTTTCACGAAGATCTGAAAGTGATCAACGACTGTCTCGATGACCTTATCAAAAGGGCACAAGCAACTCGACAGGTAAATGCGGTTTATGGGAGTTAGCATTTCTTAGCATTTCTTAGCATTTCTTAGCATTTCTTGTTTTTGATCCATTTGACGAAAACAATATATTTTAACAAAGATATAAGAAAAAATTTACAAAAGTTTTAAAAAGTATTCAAGTCTTACAGGGTTAACTAGGCACAAGAAAAAAATCTAGGCATCAGACTGAGAATTGACAGAGAAATATGGGAATTGGAAAGGAGATGAACGTCGAGTGACATTGTAAGTTCTTAATTAAGATTGAAAAATGAGTATACTCAGACGAGCAGATCAGAAACGCAATTGAGTACGCTTGCATGTTGAACTGCGCCGGAGGCACAGCAGACTGGAACGTGCCTGGTAGAGTCTGAATTGCCCATGTATTGATCCTTGTGTTCTGGAGAGCCCTTCATTTTCCTTCATGTATTTTCGATATTTAGTTTCGTCATGTAGATTCCAATAAATATCAGATTTTTATTGCATTTGTTGGATAGGTCTTTCATTTATTTTGTTTCTACTTGAACTTGACATCAGTCGTGCTGGTACAGGAAGCTGATGTTGAAACATTACAACAAAGGGATCTTACAACTTCCCAGGTGAGTATGGAATCTTGTAGTATGGCTTTTGTGCCGGGTTCCTTAAAATCTTCCACAATCAAGGCTTATCAGTCAATGTCTGTGAAAGCCACGAATGCGCATTCATCAACTAGCCGCCAGTTGCTGCTACTTCTAGGGGTTGAGGTCAAGGAGATTACTAAAATGTTTCAGGAATTTATACGGTCCTAATAATAATTGATTTGGATTTGGGCAGGACTCTAGTCTTCTAAGGTTTTTGGTGGACATGAGAGGAGAAGATGCCACTGACAAGCAGGTGAGCTATCTCGTGATCTCCAGGCGCATTAAAAGAAACTGTCTTGTTCAATCTTTAATGTGTTCTGGCATAGAATTGGTACCCGAATTGTCAATCTAAGCATCGCATAAATATGTGCTTATCTACAGTTGAGGGACGACTTGATGACTATGCTCATTGCTGGTCACGAGACCACGGCGGCTGTACTTACATGGGCAACCTATCATCTTGCTCAGGTAGATTCTTCTTCTCGTTTGATTTGAGTTTCTGTTTCCATGAACCACATAATATTGCAAATCGAAGTTTGCTTGTTCATTCCGCCGCCGTTCGTGTTTGTATAGTTTCAGTGAGGTTCCTTGCTTCGTTGTGATGATGGTAGTAGCCTGCATATGATAGTGTCAGACGTGGTCTCTGGTTTATCTCTTATTTGGTACACAGAATCCTACTATAATTGCCAAGGCGCAAGCTGAGATTGATAGTGTACTTCGAGGGCGAAGGCCAAACTTGGAGGATATCAAGAAGTTACAGTCAGTTCTCTAACCTAGACTGCTGCATTTTTTGGAGCTCTACTTATAAGCTCACTGTTTAATTATTTAAACAGGAAGGTCACATTAAAGAGATAATTTATTTTTTGTGACATGTTGAAACCGATTGTGTGAAGTTCTATACCAAGTCACGCGATTATATTGGAGAGAAACGTAGTATTTAATTGATTTCATCTGCATGGACTCGTTGGTTATATCCACTCTTTGCTCTCATTTTACCATAATCATGGCGTCCTCGTTTGTTTCAGGTACGTGAAGTTCATTGTGGCTGAATCATTGCGCTTATTTCCTCAGCCACCCTTACTCATTCGTCGCTCCCTTAAACCGGACCTTCTTCCAGGTTTGTATCGAAGTTGGAAATTTAGAATAATTTCTGGGCCTTTTCCTATTTTTCCCCTGGAATTTTGAATCGTTTCTGTTTTGTTACTGAAGTAAATTTTCGGCTGCAGGTGGTCACAAGGGTGATCCCAATGGGTATCCTATTCCAAAGGGGGCTGACCTCTTTATATCTGTAAGAATTTCTCTGATTTACGAATTCGCCTGTTCAACCAGTCAGACAAATTGTATAGGTACATCTCGTTTCTGGCATATTCATTCATTTAATCCCAGGATTCTCAGTGGTTGGTTTTAAATTGGCACCGTCATTGTGATGTGGTCCACAGATCTATAATCTCCATAGATCCCCCTATTTCTGGGATGAGCCAGAGAAGTTTAACCCTGAGAGGTTCTTGAAGGCGAAACCTAGTGGTGGTATTGACAAGTGGGCAGGCTTTGACCCCAGCCGTAGTCAGGGAGCAATGTATCCCAATGAGGTTCGTGATATCGTATTTAGTTGTTGCTTGCAGTTCTTATAATTCTCGCTGACGTTCATTTCTTAACATGCTTGAAACTGTTGGCTTTAAATCTTTTGTCTGCTTGTGCTGATTTCTTGGTGTCCACATGGACACACCTGGACTCCTGACAGGTGATGGCAGATTTTGCATTTTTGCCTTTTGGCGGTGGCCCTCGGAAATGTGTGGGCGACCAGTTTGCCTTGATGGAATCTACGGTGTCTCTTGCCATGCTGCTTCAGAAGTTCGATGTTGAGCTTCGTGGAACTCCTGAAGATGTCGAATTAGTGACTGGTGCAACCATTCACACAAAACACGGGTTGTGGTGCAAGCTTAGCAGACGGAAATCCATCACCAATTTGAACTGAAGTAAGATTATCAATGACATCATGCTTTTATATGCTTTTATATGAGCTTTTATATGCTCGTGATATTTTGCAGCGTATCTTCAGACCAGACAATACTTATTTTTCCTAGTCATGAAGTTTGGGGAATGATAGAACGATTTTATGATGTCTAACTGTTCCTTCGAGCATCCAGATTCAGTATACTCGAGAATATTACAATTAACCCCAGTGCCTGAAATGAAAATAGAAAGCCTATTTTTTAAGTTCATATCCAATTATAATAACTTCCAAAACGTATTTTTACAGTTCAAAGATCTAGTTCATGGTTTCTTCTCTCTATTAGTATATTTTGGTACCTTCCCTAAATGATTCATTTCAAGTCCTACTGATCAGCCACTTTGACAATTTTATGCGCCAAGGGGTTAGTGACCTGGTTCATTGTAGTGTTCCTTGCAGGACAGAAGCAGGCTGCAGGATAAATCGTGAAAACCTATCAAAATACATGGACGTTTGATTTTTTCAACATTTATTTAGCTGGTTCATGAACTGGGTGCCCCAGCAGCCTTTGGCGAGGACAGATATTCCTTCAAGTGTATTTTATGCAAGTTCTATCTCGAGAATCTACTATTTTGAGAATTTCCTTGTCACTGATTGTAGAACTACCCCTCCAAGTATGTTGGTTCAATGCAAATTGCTATGAGCCTTTGGATTTCCTTGATTTCCATCGTTGTGAGCAATTTCAGGTTTTGTCTTTTGACCGTTTGGATTTTCTGTGTAATCTAGTTGCTGTGGATGCTGTTGCTCCTGTCATGGAGTCTACCGCTGACTGGAGGCATGAAGGGTATTACATCTTACGAGCATGTTTACTTTTAGGGAGAAAGAGGTTTTACACTGCGAAATTGCATGATGGAAATAGCTATTATAATTTAGAAATTGATATGGGATTAAAAATATATGAATGTCAATTGTGATTTTTTCATGTAGTTTCAGAGGTTGTCACCTAATTCCAATCTATAGTCTGCTTTCTTTCCGTGAAGTTGTGGCACAATTCAAGGAGGAATTCAAGGAGCAGTTTTGGCACATTATAATTGTGCTGCAAGGCTCTCAATATTGCAACCAACTCTTGGCCAATTTTGCAATCAGCTTATGGTCTGAAATAAATAGGTCTATATCACCATTATAGGTCAAAGAGAATCTTCCACTAAAAACTTCATAATAATTATGTTTTGTGTATTAAAATTCTTGAAAAATAAACTCTATTTTTGTACTTGGGAATAATTCCACACTCAAAAAACTTGCACTCCAAATATGTGTAATTGCTTAAGTGGTTGAAAATGTGTTAGCTACCTTAGCTTGAATTTTAAGTTGATGCAATGGGGTTGAATGTTATAAACATTATATTATGCTATTGTAATGGTTAGAAGTTAGTTTTTTATTGGTGTAATTATTTTGATCTTAAAGATTTGAAGTTCAATATGGCATCCACTATGTCCATAACAACCACCATATGTAAAATATAGATGTACTTGAGATGTTTTTTCCTAAATGGTTGCTTTCATTGTTTACAACTAATGGTGGCCAATATGTACAATACATAAAGAAGGTGCTAACGTAAAATGCAAATATTATTGAAAAATACTTCCTACATTTTGAAATAAATTGAGGTTTTCCAAATATACTTGTCTTAAATTAAATTCAAAATTGATTTGATCTCTACAACTTGATGGACAACAATTGAAGCTCATTCAAATACCTTGAAGCAAAAGAATTTGTAGATACCACATTCTAAAGATTATATAGCAATTCAATCCATACAGAGGGAATTGAAACACAACCTATAACCAACCAAAGCTAAAGAATTCAACCCACAATTGTACTAAAACTAATATTGACAAATCTCTTGTTGAGAATTTCCTTCATTTGAATCACAAGACATTGTTAGAATTGATTATAGAGGATGTCAATGGATATTATTGCACCAATCAGTACAAGAAAACAACATCTGGATTGACACGTCAAAATTGACAAATAGTGTCCGAAATGACAAAAAAATGTCCAAATTGATAGAAAAAATGTCCAAATTGAAAGAAAATTGATAGAAAAAAATGTCTAAATTGACAAAAAATGACAAGATTCCCTTGTAGTGAATGTTGCTAAGAAAATGATCAAAATTAATACCACTAGAGCAATTCCAAAAAGGGCAAAAAAAAATGTTAATTTCACCGCCTATTTTCAACATGGGACACTTTATTTTTGACTTCTATTCTTTCATGCCTAGTGGGATTTAGTAGAAGCTACAATAACTATACAATCCTTGAAAATAGACACTAATTACACACTAATCCAACCATTTCTTAGGACCTCTAGATTTATTTTGGGACGGAGGGAGTATATTGTATGCATATTTGTGGAAATTGCTACAATCTCCATATTAACCACAACAATCAACAAATTAGCATTATTCAATTGTAAATGTCTACCAAGCACCTTATATTAGTAATAAAAAAATACCAAGCACTTTCCTAGTAATAAAAAAATTGTTATCAATGGGAATAAATTTGGATGATGTTTATTTTACAACAATAAATAAATTCAAAGTAGTTCTTATATTTCAATGCCAAACTTACAGGGATCCAAGACTATTTGGCATATCATTTTGTGAAAATTATGGTCACAAGTTTTCAAAGAAAAATTATAGAAAAAATTACAAAGATTGTTCAGTGAAATGCATGATGTAAGGATTAAAAAATTTGAATACAATGCAATACAAACTTTATGAACACTAGTCTTGTTTTTCATTCTTTTCATGTGATTTTCACCATTGTAAAAGACATCAACAATTTCAATAAAATTTCATTCATGCCAATCAAGTACTTCTACCTTTTAAAAAATCACAATAACAGGAAGCATTACAATGGAAACTTTGGGTACATCTATTTTTAGTTGTTTAAAAATTCATGGTATACCTTGTCCAAAAAATGCATAAAATGAAAATGTAAAATATCCTTTGATTTCCAACAAGATCCAATAAAAAAAATTAGGCAATTTTGTCATAGAAACAATGCTCAATTGGCTATTTGGACCATTTAGGTGTAGTTACTTCATCGTAGTTGAGAATATGTAGACATGAAATCCATTTATTGCCAATGAAGGAACACTTCCAATAATTGGGCAACTCACAAGGCATATCCAATTGTCTAATGAATATGAACAAATATCCAATAAATTTAAAAAAATAAGGGATACATTTGGCTGTTTGGTGATAAACAATGATTTATTCTTATAATATTTACACACCTTTTCAAATGTACTCAAATTGAGAAAGGTCACAAATTTTTCCACAAAACCTTAATTTTCTTGACTATTGACTTTGGCAGCCAACTCCATTAGTATTCAACATTTTAAAAATATAAGATTTTATTAGTGTCTACAAACCAAGAAACTAGTATTAAGTTGTATATGACTGATGATTAGCATATGTTCAATATATAATGCTAAGTGTGGTTTACAAAGCAAATTTGTCACCATTCCATTGGATATTCAGAAATTAAAGCATCATATGGAGTAAAGGTATGTTCACACTTGGTGTTAAAAGTGTTGTTACTGAGGGCCTTAGGAATGAATTTAGATCTATTTTGGACCAGATTCACAACGCCTCTAACACCAAGTGTGAACATACCTTCACTCATATTGTTGTCCCTTTTCAAATTTGCTGTACAAGAGACCAGAGCCCTAATCCAAGGAGAGCCTGAACCCGCTCGTCCTCTGAATCCCAAGCACAGAATCTTTCATTGAGCCTGAACTGACGGGAGCAGCATTGCTTCAAGAGATTATCGACTATGGGTGGCGCCGAGGGTGGCAAGAAGCATCACGGCGGTGGCAACGCTGATCGAAAGCGCAAACGAGCCAAGTACTTGCCGCATGTATGCAAATCGATCCACAGTTGTTCCTCGCGTTTTTCTTGAATCCTCAAATATATGGAGAATTCCTTCCTGTGTAGCATGTTGGAGTAGACGGGACGTGGTTGAATGGCAGATTCTTCGATTTCTAGCTAATTCTAATAAGTTCACATTCTAGGGTTTGATTGATCATCAGAGGTTTAGGGCTTATTACGTATTTGCCTCATGTATGCCAATCGCTCGTCCTTTTTGCAAATGGAAGGAGAGTTCCTTTCTATGTTGTTTGTTGGAGTAGACGGAACATCGCTGGATCACATGGTCTTCGATTTCTAGCTCATTCTGATAAGTTGACATTGCAGTGAATTTCCCTGTTCTAGGGTTTGACTGATCACTAGAGGTTTAGGGTTTAACAATTAGTTGCCCCATGTATGCCAATCGCTAGTTCGCTTTTCCCTGTTTGTTTTTTAAATCGTTTCTACGTTTCATGTTGGAGTAGTCGTCGCGGCGGTGAATCACAGATTCTCCCAGTTCTAGCTGATTCGTATAAGTCCACATTGCAGAGAATTTCCTGATTCTAGGGTTAGATTGATCACCAGGGGTTTAGGGTTAAATAAGTTTTGGATGCTCTAGGTTTTGTATCCGTGGCTATTTAGTGCAATGTCAAATCATTGGGAAGAGGGTGAGTGAGAGCTGAGCTGTTTCTATTGCAGAACCAAAAGAAGGCTATAATTGAGCATGGGCAGAAGGGATTTTTGGTTACTTGTGTCGGGGGAAAAGAGCGGGCAAGCATTCAGGAGATTAGCAACGTTCTCGACGAGGTGCTCTTCTTTCTGCTTTTCTTTGCTATCAATTCAACTTGGAGCAATTACCTCACTCATGATACTGGTTCAAATTTTTAGCTTGTTGCTTCGACTTGTGCAATGTAAAGTGATCCTTGGTTCCTAATTTTTGTAAGCGCTTCCGTTTTCCGTTTTTGTTATTTGAGCCGACTATTCTTAGCGTGTAAGCTGAACACCGTGGCGACGTGGATGCTGTTGGTTGCAGTTTTTCGATAGTCCGAGTAGTATAGAAACCAAGGACGTGAGAGCTCCGGACGATCGGACCGGCACCAGTGGCGCTTCGGAGCATTCAGATTCGGAAGAGGACGAAAGTGATGGGAGCGAAAGGGAAAAAAGAGTGTGCAAGTTGGCACCTCAATTTGCATCAACCGAGGAAGGCAAAAGCAGAGGCGGTGGAATTGACGAGCTTCTTGCTGCAGAAATTGATGAAATCCGGACTAAGAAAAAGGTATGTACATATTAGAATTATCGATTTTGATAAATCTTGTATTTTGGTTGTTCTGAAGCCCTTCTATAATTAAATTGCTTATCTTCTTAAACTGGTTTTCTGGGAAGAGATTCAATGTTTCTGGTGGCCTCCTTCCAAAAAATTAGGTGACTAGCTGAACATTCTCGGGTTCATCTATACTCGGAAATGCCGACAGGTCTATTCACTTGGTTGGGCTTGTTAGCAAAGTGGTGTAATCATGACTTGGCTAGATGTCTATGGCCACTGATTACTGATAGATATGGGGTTGTCTGCTGTTACTTATAGTGTCTACAACCTCCCACTTTGAAACTGCATTAGAAATTCATACATAGTGATAGATATCTGATAACAGATGCGACTCTTGCACCCGAAGATCTCTCCATACATCTCCAAAAATCGCAATTTTAGTCATGTTAAAATGCTCAAAGTGACGCAAATAGTATCCTCTGCCTTAATGCTAAGTATCACCCAATTAGGAGTTCGATTAGCAGCCAAAGTTTTAATAGGGAGGTAGTTGTATCTCTAGTGGAAAAGCATATGTCTTGTACTGTTACCGAAATTGGTTCTTGGGCAGAACTTATGCGCTTCCTTCCTGTGATCTGTATCGTCATCTGAGGGAGAGTTGGAACTTTGTGCAGGCAAAGTTCTCTGGGTGTGAGACAGGCTGTCACGGTGTAGTTTTCATACGGATGAATAAGGATGCGGCTGCACAGCGGTCTCCGATGGAACTTGCTGAGGCTATTGTACGAGATGCGGCTGCTACTAAGAGATCTAGAACACGGTACTGTATTCTGTGCAATAACAATTCCCATTTATTGCTTTAATACAAATCGTTAACTACTTCACGGTCAGTTTTTTTTTTCAGGGTAGTTACAACTCGAGTTTTAATGGCTACCCCAACTGCTATGTACTTCAGGTATAGTATGCGATTAATACCCGTGGAGACAACGTGCTACTCATCAGCAGCAGAAGTGGCAAAAGCTGCACAATCTATGATAAACCGACATTTCCCCACTGGAGAGGGGTGCCCCACATTTAAGGTATATTTCTTATGCAAGTAAGCACTTGGTCACTACACAGAATGTGACAAAATAATGCACCAAGGTAGATGTCCCGATTCCTCCTGCTTCCATGCATCTATGAACTCACTTATTTCATTCAAGGTTGCAGCCGTGAACTAATGAAAACTGCTACATGCTAAGATTTTATTCGTGAATAATGCCTTGGTTTTGACCTTCTCATCTTAGGCTTTAAGGAGTTTAAGAGGCCAGAATAAGTTTAGTCTAGTTGATGAAGAGACCATAGGGACTTTGAACATGAAAACTAAATTATTACAACTCCAAAAATTATAAAATAACTTGTGTTTGGTTCCAGTATCTCTTAGCAACAACCGAAAAAACTTAAAATCAAATCTTATCGTACTGTATAGAATTCTTATTTATTCTGTCGGTACAAGGGAACTTCTATCGTGTCAAGGAACCAAGGCACTTCATGGAGACATCGAAGTATGTATTTTTCTTTGCAATATTCGTGATGCTCAAGATTATGGAGAGTAGGAGCTGATGCCTTTATGTTTGCAGTTCGCAGTGTCCATTGAAGCCCGAGCCAACACTTCAATAGACAAGATGGAGCTCATCAATGCAGTAGCCAAAATTGTTCCTCAACCTCACTCTGTCGATCTCAAGAACCCTCAGAAGACAATTTTGATGCAGATAGTAAAGGTACGAATTTAATCCTTTTCCAATTTTGGCATGGGGTGGTTTAATCTGTTTTAGTAATGCTGTAGAATATCTGTAGTGCTGCTGTACCTCTTCACATCGTGGTTTTACTCTCAGTAATGTTTGCAGTCTTGCACAACCGATCCACAGATGAACCCTTGTTGAATCCCACCTGCCTAGTCTGAAAATAGAATGCCTACTTTGGAGACTAATAGCTGATTATAGTAACTTCAAAACTATATTTGTGTCATAAGAAGAATTTAGGACACGATTTCTTCTTTCTACTGGTTTTGATTAATTTTGTTACCGTCATTGAAGCTTCCTAAACGATTTATTTCAGCTCCAATATATATAGAAGCAGACACCAAGGGCACTTACGGGTTAATCATACAGGTCAATTACGATGAGCTAACTATTATCATACTCGTTGTATAGACCACCTGTGCATTGGGAGTAGTTCGTGATTTCAAGGAGCTCGCCAAGTACAACTTACGGATGCTTACAAATCCAGAGTTGGAAAAGAAGCAACCTAGCAGCAAGGAGACAAGTTCAAAGCCAGAGACTGATAAACTGGTTCACCCAGATGAAGAGGCACCAGCTATCTCTGCCATTGATGGTACTGCAACTGAAGAACTGGAAGTCAAACAAGAGACTAGTTCGAAGCCAGAGAATAATAAACTAGTACACCCTGATCAAGAGGCACCACCTATCTCTACCATTGCAGCTGAAAAACTGGACGTTCAACAAGATTCCAAGACTAGAGACCTTGATAGTAATACAGTAGATGCGAAATCAATTTCTGCCCAGTAGATTATTATCGTTGAAGCTTACTCTTAGAATTCATATCGAAAAATGACAGTGGGAGGCAACCCATTCCTGATCACCCACCCACCCCCAATTCTGGCAATGTAGGCCACTCTCTTTCCGTGCAGGAAGAGAAGAGCTGATAATTATGGCACAGTTCCGGATGCAGTTGTGGCACATTATGATTGACTACAAGATTCTCAATATTGCAACCAACCCTTGGTGGATTTTGAAAATAGGAAGAAGCCTATATGACTAGTTTGGGTTGAAAAGAACTTGCAGCTGAAAAATTCATAGTAATTGTGTTTTGAGAAATAAAAATCTGGAAAGTTATGGGAACCCTCTGAACTCTATTTCTACACATGGGAAAATTTTCCCACTGAAGAAACCTGTCTTGCAAATATGTGTATTTCCTTAAGTGATCAAAAATGGGTTTCCTCCCTAATTGTTATGCAATTTTTGTTCTTGATATGTTAGATTTTGCAATAAAACACTTGTGGTAGGGATAGTGTGAATTACTTGCAAGAACTATGGATTGGTTTTGCTTCAAATCTAAAGTAGTGTACAAATGTTGCAAATGACCACTATATAGATTTGTCCTAATAGTGCTTATGACATTGGTTTACCCAAGTGATACTATTTTGAATTAGTGCAATATCAAATATCAAATATTATTGTATTACACAATTTTCCACAAAAATAAATTTTTGTGGTGACACTAGTTTTCTAGGTGGTGTTAATTTTCCTCCCTTCACAAATAGGACAAATCAATATACCTTCAAGATATTAGTATGATCGACATTAGATTGTATGCATGTTGTAAATTTGACCCTTTTAGAAATAAGGTGGTGGAATTTGTGTCTTACAACTTCTAAACTTTCAATTCTAATTATAGAGATTTAAAAAACAAATTCTTATTTATTCAAGTCTTTTTGAAGGATCATTTTTTGATTTAGAGAAGTAATTTTTTTTTGTAGTGATTACTCTTTGAATTGTAGAATATTTATAAAGGAAATCTTTGAAGACCTACATCATACAAATATAAAGGAATTAGCACAAGATTCTACAAACATTTAGATTCTTGAAAAAATCAAGTAACTATATGCTTGGGACATATTTATATTCTTTGTTGTTTGAAATTTAAACATTGGATCTTTAATTCTTTTTGGACTAGAAGGTAGTGCAAGTTTCCTCAAATTGTAATGATATATTACAAAAAAAAACTTGAAAAAATAGTTTAATGATAGTTTTTGAATAATAGTTATAAAATGTGATAAATAGATTTTATCCATACGATTATATCTACTATTCCCTCCGTCTCCAAATGATCTTCCTATAGCACTTTGTGACGTTGAGAATTGGTCAACTTGAGCTTTTGATGTCTATATGAGAATAGCAAAACAATCCCAAGAAAGAATCAATATGGAAAATTTCATTAAAATGGCAATTATTCCGTGAAAATGGTGCAAAGGAGGACTGCAAAATGGAAGAAATTCATAAAAAGATGGCATAGAGGTGAAAAAACATGGAAGTTACGTTGCAATTTGGACTTGTTGGGGACAAAATTCGCACATCAATGAGGTTGACATGAGGAGAAGTGTTGTCGTATGTGCTCTTGACATGGCGTAAATGGCATGCGGAATATCGTCATTTTAATGAAATTCCCTATCAATGATGCTAACATGTAAGCCTAAAAATGCGAGCCTACAAGCTTTGAGTTTAGGTATAGGTAGGTCTTCTACAACTATTAAAGGTGCCTATAATATATTTGTCTATAACATGGAAGGTACCTAAAATATAGGAGCCTAGGCTCCTAGGCCCAAGATCCTAAGCTCACATGCTAGCAAATATAGGCTAGGTTGACATCCTTTGTGAAGTTGTGAGATTTTCATTTGATACCTCCCTCAAAACCTTGAGATATCTAGGAAGGAGGCATCAATGTATTTGAGGAAGGACACATTTTCTCATGAATACACAAATGAAAGCATTTATTTAAGTAATATATACATTATACATGTCAATTATAGTATTTATATTTAGCAAAAAGATGGTAAGAGCAAAAAATATTGATGCCTTTCACTTTGGGAAATTGAGTGCAACTTCTAGTCCTAGGCTAAAATGTAATTTTGAAGTCCAATAAATTTTTTGGCTTGGACTTCATGGGGAAGGACAAGGGTGTAAATGGTAAGGGCAAAAATGTTTGATGCCTTTCACTTTAGAAAGGGTAAAGTCTTAGGCTAAAATGTCAATTTGAAGTGAAATTAGTTTTTAGATTGGACTTCATGGGAGACAAGTGCCCTTCAAATTTAAAGCCTACTTTTATGTTGGTATTTTATAAAAGGTATAATAATTCCTTTGGCATGTTTGGACAACATATTATTTTCAAATACTTACAACAAATTCATAATTTATCAAAAAAATACATAATTGTGGCCTCTTCTTATACTTATCTATAATTAGAAAAAATAAACAAACAAATTTATCCACCCTATGGGGCAAAGCAACCATTCTACCAACATTGGGATTGCCTATTGCTTTTTTGGACAACACACTCCAAATGTGGCAACATAGTTCTTGAATAGTATTGAAACATTTGTAAGGCCTATTCATTTGTTTAAATAATTCATTCCTTAGACAACAAAATTGTAATGTTCTTCCCTCATTCTCAAAATACAAATCCCTACTTCATTTCAATTCAAAATCCCCCAACCCAAATAAGGTAGAAACAACCAAAAGTGTGCCTATTCCCATTCTTGTATCCTAGACTACCACTAAATGTGTCCCTAGACTTTTGTTAATGTGTTCTTCAAATGCTTAACTTTCATTCACAAACACATTTAAAGGACACATACTTCACTTTGATTTGGTGACTACTAATTTTTGCAGATTCCAATTTAGGGTCCATCTATGTGATAGTTTCAATGGCCTAAGGAGCTGGCACTAATTGAAAAATCATAGAAGTTACGTACCACATCCAAAAAATCTATAATTTTTTTTTGACATTCATGATTTTCACTTGCAAACACTACAAAAATATTTATTTTTAATAAAAGGTGCCCTCCAACACTATGATGAATTGCTTATATTCACGTTGTTGGGTGTTTCCACCGTTAGGTAGTCCTTTGCACCAATCCCTCCTCCACTGAAGGATTCCCAACATCCTCCCCTCTTCCAAGTTTCGCAAAAGCAGTGGCCTTCAGAGTCGGTTCCCCCGAGGTCTCTTGACGTGTCCCCACGCTTATGGCTTCTCGCTCCCTCTTTTCATTCATCCGCCGCAGCTTATCCTTACCACCCAATCCCAAGCTCTTTGTGGCTCTGGGAAATCCAGATATGGAATTTCGAAAGCGGAGCTATAAGAAATCCCCGTCTGCCACTCACCACCTCGCACCCCGGTCTCCAATTCTCACAATCTCCAGTCAATTTCTATCTGTTTTCTCCTGCTACCCACTTTGCTTGTTGCAGCAGCAGCAGCAGCAGCCAATTCGCAGCGAAGTCGTGAGCTATGGCCTCCATCGCCGCTGCCGCCGTGGCCGTGCCCACCTTCACGGGCCTCAAGGCTGAGACGCGCGCCTCCCCCGCGGTCGTCTCCACCTCCACCGTCGTCCGCATGGCGCCCGTCCGCGCGTCCGCGACCAGCAGCGAGAGCTTGAAGCAGTTCGTCGGGAAGGCGCTATTCGCGGCCTCCGGCAGCTTGTTGTTGGCCGCGAGCGCCAATGCGGCCACCGTCAAGATGGGCGGTGACGACGGCACTCTGGGTTTCTTCCCGAGCAGCGTGAAAGTCGCCGCTGGAGAGTCGATCACGTTCATCAACAACAAGGGCTTCCCTCATAACGTGATATTCGACGAAGACGGCGTGCCCAGTGGCGTCAAGGTGGACGAGATCAACCACGAGGACTACCTGAATGCGCCGGATGAGAAGTTCGACATCAAGCTCACCAAGGCTGGCACCTACGAGTTCTACTGCGAGCCTCACCAGGGCGCCGGCATGAAGGGCACCATCACGGTGTCGTAGATGGACAGGGGATTTGTCGACTTCTTGGCTTGGCTTGGCTTGGCTTGGGGGAGATGATGTGTAGTGATGATGTAGATGTGTACAAGAGGTCCTGATGCTGGCTGGGATGCTGCGTGGGTGGCGTCGCAGGGTGGCTTGTGTATCTTTTAGGTTTTTTTCCCAATGGGGTCAGCGCGGTGGTGGGTTTTTTTTCCTCCTACTCTGAACCAGACACTATTCTTTTACGACTCTGCTGACCTGTCGCATTTTTCTCTTGTAATCCTCGTATGGCGTTGTATGTGTGAGCTTGATTGCAACCTTCCCAATTGTATGTTCTCAGCTGTACTTATGAATCTGGGTTTGAATCTGGCTTTTAGAGTAAATCTTAATTAGGCAGAATGCTGCAGTTGTATTGGGAGGAGCAATGGAGGATGCGAGGTGCTTGAAACTGCAGAAATGTTCTCAATCGATACAGATGAATCGCCGTAGTGACTGTTCATGAAGATGAGTCTGTAATCATGGAGCAGGAGGTTATTTTTTCTTGCTGTTTGGAGAACTGTTGCTTATTTTCTGCACACTGCATTATCCAATTCTTTTATTGCAATGCACGAACACAAAGATAAGGTTCTGGTTGTGAGTTGTGACCTGTTGTTTGTGAATGTTTTTAAGATGGCGATAACGTGAATTATTGGTAGAGTTCCTGTGAGTGATATGTTCAATGATGAATGTGAAGATCGATTTTCACGCTGTTTGTGTCATGAATTCGCGCCATCTCGTTCGTTGATTGTTGAAGTAATGTCGACATTGAGTTCGTGGTTGCCGCTATGTTTATTGAGAAGAAAACATGGTTTGTCAGTTCGTGTTCATTGAGTTCGATTTTGAGGAGAGGAAGAGTTTCTGCTAGTCTCACAGAACTCGCACAATTGACGAATTTCACGTGTCATTACACCCAAGAAATGAGCACCCATTAGCAAGATTTTTAGAGTGCAGATTTTGGATAAGGGAGTAATGTGTCTTAATTGCAAGAGGTAGGAAGGCTTGTTCAATCCTACCAATAATTGATAGAACGGAACCATCCAAGAGAGAATCACTTGCGACATACGACGTATGGTCTGACAGTATGAGATAATCATCCCCAAGACATACAGGTAGAACTTCTCTTAGAGCAGCTCTGCAGCTGAAGCAACATTATAAAGGTTCTGCACCATTGATTTTCTAGTATTGAGGAATGTCCTCCATTGATTTGCTTCGTAGTGTTGTTTTAGTGTGTTGCTGTGTTGCTGCTTTTACTGCATACTCTCTTTATGCATAACTTGCAGTAATGGAGTTTTCTGAATACTACTGTTGGAAATTGACAACCATTAGGTGGCCATTCATTATACCTCTCTAAATGCATAATCCTCTCTTAGTGCATAATCCCAACACCATAAACGTTATGAAAGAGAGGTTCTACATGAAGTTGTAAGCTTAATATGAGAATTGTTATGAAAGAGAGGTTCTACATGAAGTTGTAAGCTTAATATGAGAATTGTTATGAAAGAGAGGTTCTACATGAAGTTGTAAGCTTAATATGAGAATTGTTAAGGTGTACTCGAAGTACAGCTTCCTATTAAGGAAACAATCCAAGTCAAATTTTGAATTACGATTATCAATTTATGACTCATATAACACAATGTGATTGTGTATGCAATAGTGCAATGAGTCAAATACAAAGGTCCATCTAAGGGTGAATGCAAAAAAAAGACTCCCTATTATGTGCTTGATTAATTTGTATCCTATACTTCTCCTAGCTAATATGAACTCCAAATTTGCAAATTTTATCATGCATGGCACATAAAAAGTTTTTGTGTTTCCCTAGGGATAAAACACAAGGGCAAAATGGTCCCCACATTTAGTTTGTTTGCACTACTGTGGATGCAACCTAAAAATGCCAATATAGCTTGTTAATTTGATCAAGTATGAATGAGGTTTTTTTTAATATTGAAGAGAATTCAATGAATATGAAAAGTGGTGGATTAACTTTGAAAAGACGGTTACCCCCCATGACAAAGGTAGTCACCAAAAAAATCTTGATCATTGGATCAAGAGGTGCATTCTTTGTCTCTATAATTATCATTGATTATCAATATTTAAGTCAATTCGTTTAGGTATTCTTCTACCAATTGCATATCTTTGTCACTACAATACTAGAAGCATCATCAAATGTACATCAATACCCAGAACAATGACAATTTTTCCATGAAAAATGAGTAATTAATACTTATATTTAATATAAAATTTTGTATTTAAACAATGTTGAACTTGACATCTATATATAGAGAAAAATTTACCATAATGTCCTAGTTCGTTCAATCAATGTAGAACACCATATTAATCTCAGTAATATCTTGATTCTATTTTATTTGAAATGGGACCTATATCTATTTTAGATTGAACTCTATATTTATAAAAGTCAAAACTATTTTAATATTGATCTCAAATATGTTACACTTCCCCAAAGTGTTAATATAATAATATGGCACTTTTATCCAATTAGTGTCTTTAATATAAAGTTAGTACCCTACAAATTGAAAATTTGTGTAATGCAACGATATATTTAAAATAGTGTGACTTTAGTAAATTAGTACATACTAATGCGATAAATCAGTGTGGCCGAAAATTGGATTGACTGAAAGTTGACTGCAAGCCCCATGACAAATGTGCATCCAATCGTTGAATGCCTCGTGGCATCCAATCGGGCAAGGGCACGTGCCATGCATAAGATCATGGTGGGATAAGATAAGGTACGTCAAGGGCTTTAGTTTTCAATTTTCTAAGGGATCGTGATTTTCAATTTTGACTGGAGTAATGAAACTTTTTTCATCCCAAAAATTGTGGATGAAATATCACTTATTTATCCAGATTGACATGCATATATATTCAAAATTGGCGACATTATTTTTGGGTGATTCTTGGTGATTTCCATCCGCTCAAAATTGAAGAATATGTTGCAAAATATTTTAGTTTTTTTTTTTCAAAATCATCACTAATAAAATCGTTTGGTTCTTTCTATTGGCTTTGATGTAGTTTCAATTTGTTCCTTTATTTAGTGAATGATACAAGTGACTTTTTTTGAAATGGGTTGCAAATTGTAAATTAAGGTATTTATACACATGTTTCTGCTACTAAAAAAATATGAGGTAGTTTATTTATGTTTCATACTATTATATTAATGTATATCTGTTGGTGTTGGCATTAAGTGTGTGTTGCTAGTAGTTCTGCTACCAATTTTATGGTATAATAGAATGAAAAATTGACATTATTTCTACAAGAATGGATGTTGTGGATGTAAAAAATAATGTAATATAAATGAATATTGATAGTCTTATCAAAAATTTAAAAACTATTAGCATGCATTTGTATTTTTTTTTTAATTGCTCACTTTCAAGAAGTTTTTTTTTTTCGTTTCAGAGCAAATTTGAAGAAGCTTCAATAAAGCCTTGGGCATTAACCTTTAAAGGACAAGCCCATGATTGTGGAAATCATCCCTTTTGGCATTGTGTGAATAGTTGGTTTAAAAATATTCTAATGTACTCATTGGAAGTCAAGCTACTATGCAAGACTTCCCCTTTTCATGCAAAATTCTAAGGATGAATAGTTGCACTTTTGTCCTACACACAAAGATTCTTTATCATTCATTGACTAGAAAATGGTTGCAATATTGTTTATAGGTTTATGAGGGGTTAACCCTTTACGTACTAAGAATTCATGATTTTAAGTTGCATACTTTGATTGATTATATTATAGAAAGTATAATGGAAATGGAAAATTTTATTATATTGTTAGCTTGAGTTAAAAACATTGCATGTATTGGTTTAAGTAAACAATTATTAAAATAGATTTTTAAAACCCAAATAAACTCTTCAAAATTGCTTTAAAAACATGAAGCCCAATTTGGGCTTTTTAGTCATTAAAGGGTTAATATGGAGGCACTAGTATAAGCTAGTTGGGAGGATCAGACTTTTTATAAATTACATCTTGGGTCTTTATATTTGAGTTTCAAGGAAAGGAGATTTGGTAAGTAGTGATGTTCTATTCTCCAACTATTTCAACTACATATTAAGCAGCTTTAGTTTATACAATTTTTACAAATCCTACATTTATTCTCATTAGATGAAATTTAAATGGTCTACAAGGCTATGAGTTTCCATGAGTTCCCAGATTGTGGGAACTTAGCAATAGTACAATTTGACGTGGCAGAGTGATTGCCATGTCAAAAAAAATTTAATAATTTTCAAACATTTTTTTGAAAAATATTTAATATTTAATAATATTATAATAATATTATTATAATATTATAATAATATTATTATAATATTATTATAATATTATTATAATATTATTATAATATTATTATAATATTATTATAATATTATTATAATATTATTATAATATTATTATAATATTATTATAATATTATTATAATATTATTATAATATTATTATAATATTATTATAATATTATTATAATATTATTATAATATTATTATAATATTATTATAATATTATTATAATATTATTATAATATTATTATAATATTATTATAATATTATTATAATATTATTATAATATTATTATAATATTATTATAATATTATTATAATATTATTATAATATTATTATAATATTATTATAATATTATTATAATATTATTATAATATTATTATAATATTATTATAATATTATTATAATATTATTATAATATTATTATAATATTATTATAATATTATTATAATATTATTATAATATTATTATAATATTATTATAATATTATTATAATATTATTATAATATTATTATAATATTATTATAATATTATTATAATATTATTATAATATTATTATAATATTATTATAATATTATTATAATATTATTATAATATTATTATAATATTATTATAATATTATTATAATATTATTATAATATTATTATAATATTATTATAATATTATTATAATATTATTATAATATTATTATAATATTATTATAATATTATTATAATATTATTATAATATTATTATAATATTATTATAATATTATTATAATATTATTATAATATTATTATAATATTATTATAATATTATTATAATATTATAATTCATTTTGGTCAGCAGTGGCTAGTTACCAGCATGGGGAACAAGCTTGAAATGGCCCTCCAATGCAATTGAAAAACATCTAATGCTTTATCCATTCTTGTCATTTTCATTGCTACATCACACAATGAAGTTGGAATGAAGGAAATTGAATTAGATTCATAATCCTATCTTCCCTACACTTTTTAATGGAGCTACAAATCTTTAGAGTGGATCTATGGTCCTTTTATCTAAATTTTCTTGCTAAGCATCGATGAATTTGGTGTGATATTTTGAGCAAATCTGGAGTATCCTACAAAGACACCTAAATCAGCACCAAGTGCCTAAAAGAGCCACTCAAACTAATGTTCTATCGCTATGTACATCTCCTACATCAATGTCTATGAATTGTCGAAGAAAAAATTTAAAGCATCTACCAAAAAAACTTTGATTTCTAGTAGCTTTATGTATGGTATCCAAATGATATAACATTAATACATTAAAATCTCCTTTTCATTTGCTAGTTAGAATGTGTGAATTCTTAATTGATTTACTAATAAAAATTACGAACAGTCAAAGAAAGTGAGGCTCCTACGTGTCCCTACCTTACTATGTTTTAAATTTGAAATCTCAAAACAAACACATTGTTGTAAGGTGGGTACACCCAAATTTGCACCCTACCTAAAACCACCATCATCACTTTGTATACATCTTCAAAATTAATACATATATATGTTGAAGAAGCACTTTTAGAACATGTTCCAAAAAACTTTGACCCTTCATAATTTTGCTTACAATATTCAAATGCCACATTCTTTGGTGGATTGGAACCTCTTTTTACTTGCCAACAAGAAAATATGAAAGTTTGACCAATTTGATAATCTAGTATTTAAATATAGTAGAAAAAATTGACAATTTTATATGTACCTACTTTATAAGGTGGGCTCCCTTCAAATGCACCATTGATCCTAAACCACCATCTTCATTCTTTGTAGATCTCCAAAATCAACTTATGAACCTATATGGAAGAAATTGTTTTGGAAATAAACTTTATTCCTTCATAACTTTTGCATACGATATTCAAATGTTGTGTTCTTTAATGCATTGGAAACTCTTTTCACTTGCCAATATGAAAATATGAAATTTGACCAATTTAATAATAGTAAATAGGCATAGTAGCAAAAAGTGACAGTTTATATAGTATCCACCCTACAACAATGAATAGAGGCTCCCAAAATAGAATTAATGACTCAAAAATTGGGTGCATAGCAAGGCATGTCTTGTAAGTTGGGGATATAAGACCACCTCATTCTTTCAAGGAACTATCTTCCCTAAATACTTTGGCTCTCTATAGTTAACCCTTAAAGGATAATGCAAGCCCCTCGGGCATTTTGAAAGTTAAGACTTGAATTTTCACATAGTTCTTAATTTAAATTTCTTAAAAGTTTTACTAATAAAATGTAGCTCTAGTAATTTACTTTTTACTCCATTTGAATTTTTTTCAAAATTGTTAAAATTGCAATTTTTTTGACACTTTCAAGGTAGCATCTTGAAAGCTCAAAATACACCACTTTTGAAATTTTTCTATTGAATTTCTCTAGGTGTTATCTCAAGGAGTACATAAATTACACCATTTCATTTTTCTAAAAGAAAATTGCACTATTTAAAGCATTTTTGTAATTATTATGATTATTTTATAAAAAAATATTTTCAAAATAAAATAAAATTCAATTTAATGTTTTTAATTATGAAAAAAAAAATTCAGTTTTAGACATATGTTACTACATGTGAAAAATATCAAAATTTTGAAATCTATGTTTTAATGTAGAAGTCTAATGAAGTTTGACCACGGCCCGGACATGAAATGTCCTTTTAAGGGTTAAATGGGTTCCTGTACAGTACAACTGGTGAATAATGTTAAGCAGATCTCTCCACAACAACTTTTGAAAATGCGAATGTCTCTCAAATTTGGCAGCACAAAGAGGTGTACAATCAAGAATACTTAAGCCCAGACCTCAACACACTATTCTTAAAAAATGTGTTCGTCTCTAATAGAATTTCAATTGAGACAGGAACGCAGTACTCAAATCTTATGCAAACCAAAGCAACGGTGCTTCTATCTCCGTCAACCTCGAGAAATTCTGATTGCTATGAAGTAGGATACTCTTCCAAAGAAAATCAACGAATTCTAACTGCTACAAAGTACGATCATCTTACAAAAAACTAAAGCATGGAGAATGGTGAGTGTCTGCGTGCTCACCGGAGATTCTCAAGTAATTCCGACTTAGCACGTCGAGCTTGGTTAGCTGAGAAAAACAGCCATAAAATGGCAAGCAGAAAAGTTCTGCTAAAGAGCCATGGCCGCGAGTCTTATGAGAATGTGGTAATTCGCAACCGTGTATTTCTGGAAAATACGTCCCAATAGATGACCTAGCGCTTGCAGTTGACAGTGCTGTAACGGTCGGTCCTCGGAGGCGTAGATAGCTGTTTAGCACACGAAGTGCCGTTAGGGAGGAATGAGCCTAGGTTGTTCAAGCAAATTTCCTCTATGATATCACGGGAAGCAAAATATCTCCAGTGAGATTCCAAGTTCATCACTTCCAAATGTCCATTTATCACAGTTTTCGTCCTTCGATCAAAAGGCTGTCGCAAATCTACAAAGAGGTCAAACGGAAAACGCAGGTTTTAGGAAGTGAAAAACCTTCCTGTGTCGCAATCCGAGGTTCGCATTAGGACTGCAAAACACAGTCCCAGTGCGAGTCAATTGTCGGATCCCAATTCTGTTCTTTCTGAGCAACCTATAAATATATTTGTGCTACAGAGGGATAATAAACATGCAACTGATGCAAGAAACATCTTAGATCTTAGAGGTGGGGTGATAACATATAATAGTGAGTTACCTCAACTATCACCCATCCGTGAATGTTGCATTAGAAACAGTAGAAAACATTATTATGTGGAATACATGTCGAAGACCACTTCAAATTTCCAGGATTTTCACAGATACAAGCATGCTGGAGAATCAATCATTGAGTATTGCACCGCGAGTCGAACGCTACAATACAATCAAACAACATGCAATGCAACAGAGTAAGGACCAAGTTGATACAAGGTGAAAAATCACAGAGAAGCTGTACGTTCAACAAATCTTTCGCCGTAAGCATCCGCGGCTAAAGTCTGTAAGAGATTCTTTTTTTTAAAAAAAATTTAAATTAAAAAAAAAATCAGTGCAAAACCCTGCACAGGAAAGCAAGCAGAGCTGACTTCGAGGCAATCAAACTTTATTTTCAGCCTGACTGGCACCGAAAAACAGATGGCAACCACGAAGTCCCGCGGATTGCAATGGCCGGGTACCTAATTCTCTATGTTACAATGGGCAAGAGCCTTATCGCCTGCCGGAATCATTTCGACAGATTTCCTGGCAAAATCTAGCTGCCGGGGGTGAAGTTGGTGGCGTACGCCCATGCGTTGTTCGCCACGGGGTCGGCCAAGTGGTCGCTCAAGTTCTCGATGGGACCCTTGCCAGTCACGATCGCCTGGACGAAGAAGCCGAACATCGAAAACATAGCCAGACGACCGTTCTTGATCTCCTTCACCTTCAACTCAGCGAACGCTTCGGGGTCGTCAGCCAAGCCCAAGGGGTCGAATTGGCCGCCAGGGTAGATGGGGTCAGTCACATCACCCAAAGGACCTCCGGCTACTCGGTAGCCCTCCACGGCGCCCATCAAGATCACCTGAGAAGCCCAGATGGCCAAAATGCTCTGAGCGTGCACCAGGCTGGGGTTGCCCAAGTAGTCCAAACCCCCGCTCGCAAAGATCTGGGACCCAGCCTTGAACCAAACAGCTTCGCCGAACTTGACGCCGTTCTTGGCCAGCAGCTCGGGAGTCACGCACCCCAAAGCTCCCAACATGGCCCAGCGCGCGTGGATGACTTCCAACTCCCTGTTGCGGGCGAATGTCTCTGGGTCGGAAGAAAGTCCCGCGGTGTCCCAGCCGTAGTCTCCTGCGTACTCTCCGGTCAGGTAAGAAGGCGTATTCTCGGAGAAGGGTCCCAACCATTTGTTGCGGTCAGATCCGTACCTGCAAAACACCAAGTTTCATCAGCACCTCTTCCACATCTACCACAACCAATCTTCAGTTTTCCCAACCCAATCCGCGATCGCCCATTTCGAAAACATCCTCCAACACCAAACAAATGCAACCTACACACGAATACAACTTGAACACCACGCGCAAATATCACTTACCAGGGGCTTCCGCCAGCCTTGGCCATGGTGACGCGGGCCTTGCCCGCGCCCACCTGCTGGGAGAGCTCATTGACAGGCTTGAGCAGGGACTGCCCAGCCAAAGCCGTCGACGCGCAAGCGGTAGCGGCAGCCATGACTGCAAGTAGATGATGATCAACGAAGACAAATACCCGTGATCGATGCTACGAAATTCAAGTCCGCTAACTTTGATAATCTCGACGATTCGAGATCGTTTAAATACGCAACTCGGAGTCGCTGCTGCACAACCACTGTGCTAGTCTGCTAGACAGTGATCAGGGTAGGATGCAATCGCATTCCATTGGGCAGCCTGGTGCACTGCCAAAGGATTGGCCATTCCCTGGATTTCGTAGATGGCTGATTTGGCAGGCGACTGGAGGTCATGGCCCCACAGAACACCACGAATTGTTCCTTCGGCATCGGTCAAGGAATCACTTCCCAAAATATCGTGGAGTCGTTGCGGTGGGCTCCAAATGGAATTCTGTCGGACTCCAGTAAAAAATTTCAGCAAAAATTGTGCGGCTGGCTGTTCCTCATGAGAGAATGTCCCAGAGACTTTTGGAAAAGTGCCTGATACATAATATCTGCCCTTCCTGGTGGAGCTTGGATCTCGCCACCTAGCGGCTATGAATTTGTTAAGGTCTTGACCATCCAGCGGCTGTGAATTTGTTCGTATCTTCGGCGTCGAATCACTGGGAGTGCTCTGACTCGCTCTGGTTTGGATTGGTCCTTCGGCGATTGGTAAACTGACGCAGGAAGGGCAAAGCTGAAGACTTGTGTTGGAGGAATGGAGACTTGTGCTCTGGGAGTGGAGACTTGTGTTCCGAGATTGAGCACCTGTGCTCTGGCTATGAACGCTTGTGCTGTGACAGTAAAGACTTGTGCTCTCGGAATGGATTGAGTGGGAAAATGCGCTTTGAAATCTCATAAGCCGTAAGAGCAGCTCCAATGCAACACTGGGCTTGTACCGTCGTTCTCCAAAAAAACACTCCCCAATGCAGCCATTGTAGCCAATTGCATTTTGCAAAACTCTACACATGAGAGCCCTTGTTCCACATTTTGGAGAGTACACTAGAACATAGATTCTTTGATGACAAGTGGTAGTGGTTCCGGAGTTCAAGAGGGGAGGAATCGGTATGCAAATTTTTTTTAAAAGCAGGTTTGCCATTCCTAGATTTGTTACCACATTCGGGGTCGGGTTGCAAGCAGCACGCTACAATGTGGCCCAGCCCACCCCTGCTACCCAGGCCGGATAGTTTCCCGTGCTTGTTTCAGTGTCAGCATTGGAGCTGCTCTAAGCTTGTATTCTCAATGGCAACAGAATTGGGCCGGAATGATAGATTGAAACAACAAGGTGCTGAGTGGGGTGCTAAATTATTAAAAGTAGACTCTAAGTAGCCTTACTAAATGTTATGGAGGGCACATATCATTGATAAGTGAGTGCATCTGCAATGTAAGCACAATGAGGTAAATAAGCGTATTACCACCCCGATTAGCAATCTAAAAATCTTGGGACTAACTCCCAGAGGGGCACATATTTATCATAGGTGTGCGCTTGTTTCACAAAATAAACCCAAGTGGAATTGTAATTTTCTGATTAAAATTATATTTTTTGCAAATTTCTGAACTAGTTTGCTCTGAAATTATAAAAAGGTTGATAGAGTGGAGTCATGAACATCTTAGAAACAAACCACAATTGCTCACATGTATCCAATGGTACTTAAGTATTCACCATTAAAGAATTGACGTGTTACCCCTTGTTGGCATTAACCCCTAAAAAACCAAATGACATTTTTTGGCAACATAGCAATTTTAAGTAGCTCATTATGAATGGAATTTTTTTATTCTAAAACATGTGAAAATTTAAGGCACAACAATTTTTTTAACTTTTTGACTACATGGTTAAAAAATTATTATATAATATGTAATTTTCAGCATTTGGTACATAGCTTGGATAGCTCAAAAAAATTCTTAAAAAATCATTTTTTTAGAATAAAAATTTAAAATTGGTTTCGAATTTGAAATTTGAAATTTGTATTGAAAACTTTAAATCATTCCATTTTAATTAATGAGATGAAAGTTATCAGGATTTGTAGTTTGCAGAAGTTATAGATTCCCTACTCTAAAATAAACTCTGAAGTCCTTTATTTCACTCAATTCTCAATATTTTCAAAAAAAATGAAATCACGTGATGTAGATTGTTTTTTACAACATTGAAACCATTGGGATTGGCAAAACACAATTTCATAATTAAATTCTCAACTATTTTCTATTTTGAATCATTCTCTATTTCTTTCTACTCACTATTTTTTCTTATATGTTGTACAATTCCAAATGGTCTGAAATTTTTCAAGCATGTAGCCAACTTGCCTTGAAGAATGAATCTAAGAATTGCACTGGGTGTTATTATTGACATAGAAACACAAGTTGTTTTTATTGAACATTCACTAAAATCCGTCTCCTAAAATCATGAAAACATCACAATTGTAATGAGTACATTCAATATTGGCAAAATAAAATGCCAACATGTGAAGGATTTGCAACTACATTTGATTTGTATATGAAATATTACAATTGTGTATTGTGTGAGCTAAAGAAACTACTTCCCGATTGTCTTCCAAAAATTGATAGAAGGCTTCTAGCCACAATGTGATTGGAGGGTAATGCATGATGAAGAATCTCACCTAGTAGCTCACGGGTTCTTTTGAAATATGAAGTCCTTGAAATTTGTATTATTTGGCAAGGAAAAGCATTGTTTACCGTATGCAAATTGGTAAGAGATGTGGATAATGGAAAGTTCTTGATTTAGTATTGGCAACTAGATAACTCCAAGACTACCTTGGGTTAAGGAACCAAAATTACTAGTACAGTAAATGGATTGTTGAAAACACTCTGCCCACTTGTCTCAATGCTCATTGTTTTGTATATGCAAATTGGTCCAAGATATATTGAAGATCTAAAATCATGGATTATTCTATAGAAAAGTAGAAAAGTTGCCTTGGTGAAAATGAATAGGGTAACGAGGTGGAGTCCTAATCAACTACAGTGATCTAACCATTGCAATCATTAGGAGATCTCTCGATGCATTCTCCATCTTGATTTGCAATGTCAAAATTGGTTTTCATTGTACAACCACTAGAATTGATATCATAATTGTAGTTGATGTTGGAACTTGGTTGGCTTGTGTATTTTCTCCTTTCTTGCAATCAATTTGTGAAGCCATAATCATAATGTGGCAAGACAATTCTATTGGATGTACCATTAGAGGAATTTTGGGGAGTTTGGAGGGTTGTTTTAGGCCCGTTCCCTTTGTTGTTCCCCCAGAAGTTAAAGAATGGCTCACTATCAAGAAAAAAAAATGAAAATGAAATTCTTAAAATGAAAAAAAATTGAAAAAAATTTAATTTTTTTTTCAAAAAAATATTTTTATATGATGTGGCAATCTCTTGGCCATGTTATATTACTGTTGCAGCACAGTTCCTAGGTTCCTAGGAGCCTAGGAACTTGCAGCCCTCCACAAGCCCTAAATCTCCCCTAATGTATAATCATTCTAAGGATGAATCTTGGTTCCTTTGATTCCACTATGAGTCTCATTTAATTCAAGTTATATGGGCTTTTGCTTCCTAACTATTCTAAAAGATGCAACTAACAACTAGTTAAATATGAATATAGCATTGTTTATTTACCCTCTATGCAACTAACTACTTAAATAGGCATTAAGATGCATAAGTTGCATTGTTTGTGACACAAGACACATTATTCATTTAGATGTCTTTGCATGCTTTATGATGTTAGCATCCAAAATGTTGAGGGATTTACAAGTGTGAGCTCCCCCTTTACAAGCCCATTTATCCTCAATTCTAAGAGGTAGCATTTATTTTGTAATTCAAAGCTGATCTCTTTTATGAAGATTGAGCAAGGCTCCTATGTTGTCATTGACCTCTGAGGTACCATATCTCTTACAATGTAGGACAATCGACTTATGAGTCTTATTGTGCATATATTTATAAATGGATGATTTTTGGCATGAACCTTGCAATATAGCACAGTAAGAGTTTTGATTAAATTTTGTATCTTATATTATTCATTAGATTGGAAATTTTCATATTTGAATCATATGTGTATTAAGGGAAGTGGACGCATATTCTATACAATTATTAAGAGATCTTCCAATACAATTATGTATAGACTTGCACAACCATGGATTAATTTGTTGGATTTTTCTAGACTCTTTTTGAATATTAAAACTGTTCATCAATAGTTTTGATGATGAAACAAAGGTTTCATTTTGAAACTATGGAATATCTCAACACTTTTCATAGCCAAATTTCTAAACTTTGGAAATATTCTCCTTGTAATATTTAACAAAAATGTGAACTCTATACTTGTATCTGGAAATCTTCCAATATATTGCCTAACCCCATGCATTGGGGGATTGTGCATTTATTAATTTTGTACTTTTAATAGTCTAAAAGTAGTTAAATATGGCATTTTTGTGGACGTCTACATTTCAATTACAACCATTGCAACTTTGTTAATACCTTGATGGCTTCTATTCATAAAACACTTCAATGTTGCAAATTAGAGAGTGTGAGGTACATTGATTTCTAAGATCCATCTCCCAAGTACAAAAAAAATTAAATCACCACTAAAATTGAAACAACAATGTATTTTAATTACTTATTAGTCAAACATTCAATATATAATTTATCCAATTTTTTGATATTTTAGTTTATACATTTAATATATAATATCTATTTGAGTATTAGAAATGACATTGCAATGTGAATAGAAGTATCTATCATATCATTGTGTGGCTATACTATCCACAAGCCATGAAGTAATGGTTATAAAAAAACAAATCAACGTCTAAATTTTTTTTTAATTCAATTTTTGTTTATTAATGAAATAATATTAATGAAAAAATAATGAAACAAATTAACAAGGATGACTTGCCTCTTGTGAACTTTTCAAGTATTACAACCTTTTGAATCTTTATCTTCAACTAATTTTTTTTTCAACATTGCAAGATCTTTACCTTTGGTTTGGAGGGCAATTATTTTCTTTTCTGAAATTCTTTTTTCATTAAAAGAGCATTTTTTCAAAACTCACTAAATCCTATTTTGCAATTTTAAATTTAATCATTTGTCACAGTATTGTTATAAGTTGATAACAAATGAATTGAAGCACTTAGAAAATGTTGAATAAGGGTAGAGTTCTCTAAAGTTGTCCCTACTTTAAAAGCAACCTCCCAAACAAAAGTTACATATTGCACTCATTAATGCACCATCAATATACAAATGGTGTAGAATTTAGAAAGAATGATGCATTTAGTGACCACTTTGTTTCTACTTCAATAATCTGTAATTAATTCCACAAAGGTCCAAAAACTATAGTTTAACAACTTAGGTTAGATGTGAATATCATTTTTCTTTCACTAAAATGTATTGAAATATATTTCAAGAAGCCAAATTCCTTATAATCACAAATCAACCCTAAATGGTCACTTTACAAGCAACCTACTTTAGATTTTCCACATCTGCTTATCATTGACATTGATAAAGCAATTGCTATTTTTTTTATTGCAAGATTCTTTTGTCAATTGGCATTAGAAAAAATTTGGACCTTATAGAAGGCCATTTGACTTTCAGTAAATTTACACATTCAAGGAATTTTTTGGGGAAATTTTTTTAGTCCCTAGTCCTACATGGCACACTTGGTAACCAAAAAATAGTCACAAAATTAATTTATTGAATTAATTATTTTTTTCTATAATTGCACATTTTCACATATTCAAATGGCCCTATGCAAGGTTTGAATTTCCTCTAATGCTACAACCATAGGACATTGGTTATTTTTTGTGAGGAAAATTTTGATTTTGGAGGGTCAAATTAGCTAAATTTTATATAGATTTCACCTAGTTTTGATATAGATATCATCAAGTATCACCCAAGTATCACCCAAGTATCACATCCATACTTTAAGTTAGGCTATTTGTTTGGTATGTTTTGTTCATTATGTTGAGATCTCTTAGACCATGTATCCCCAATTGTATTTTTGGTACCATCAGAAAGCTCTTAATAAGGAAGGATGCATAGACTTTGTTTTGTGGCCTTTGGACACAATGTGTGAAAGTTATCAAATTTCAAAGTTTCCATGGATTAAAAAATTAGAAAATGATTGTTACTTTTATTTCGATTGCAGCAATGATGCAAGGCATACTATCTAGTGAGTATTGAAGAAACAATTAGCTACTTCTCCAAAATGTTAAAAAAAACAAAAAAACTCTGATCAAGTGATTCCACAAGACACTCTAATGGAAAAATAATTATTTTATGCTCAATTTGCTAAAATAGAAGTATGTATCAAATGCTAATAATCCCCTATTTGAGTCATACATGGGTTTTTTTGAAGTATCACCAAATTAGTGCAGCAGATCTTCTACTTTATATAAGTGGTACATTAGCCCCTAAATGCGTGAGGTACCAAAGTTTGGTGTCAATAAAATTTTGAAGTTAAATAAAACCTAACCAAGTTGCTATTTTAGTAGTTTATAATTTTGAATTTTTTTTGAAGTCTAATTTTAGCATCAAAAAATCCAATTTTGAAAATGATTGATTATGATTTTTCTATTCAAGATTTTGTGTAAGGATTGTCCATTGCAACCTTGACTTTCCATAGTATTGAGGGTTCTTGGAAATAAGTCTCAAATACACTAAATCTTGGAGAAAAAATCACATTAGAAATTCATTTAAAAAAATTGTAGAGTAGATTTTGAGAAGCCATAAATGGATTGGGATTAAGCATGTTAGGCCCTTCAACCTCATATTTTTTGGTGAACAATTTTTTAGAGTTGACATGTAAAAAGAGAGTTGAAAGATTTTCTTAGTTTTATCATCTTCATGATCAAACATTATAATCTTTCAATCTATAAGTGATATTGTTGGGTTTTCTTTTCCTATATGATCTCTAACATGTCTAGTTTGAATTTGTATGGTTACAATTCAAAAAAATTGATACAACTTATCAAAATGTTGGCTTTTTGTTCAATTTAGAACAAATTCCTAGAAGCTCAAAAAAGACCTTGGGCATTTAGAGCTTAAAATTGGACCATCCATTACCAACATGGATGACTTGTAGGATACCTCTATTTCTATCTAGGCAAATCTTTTTTTTGAATTGCATTTGGTTTTAATGACATGTATGATATGCAAGGTTGCGAGGAACAATTATTGAATGCCATGCGTTGCATCATGTATTATTTTGAAACTTATATGCTTGAGCAAGAAGTAGTTTCCCCTATAAGCAAAGTTTCAAGACTCTAAATGTCAATAAAATATTGGTTGAGAACACTTTTTGCCTCTTGAAATTCACATAAATTTCAGTTTTACAAATAAAATTCCAAAAATTTTGCAATCACAATATTTTCTATCTCCCTATGCGGGAAAAATTTCTATTGCACTCAACTGCTCAGCATATATTGCACATAATTATGCTTAAGTGATTAGGTATAGGTGGTCTGAACCATCATACTATTAAAATCATAACTCCCTCTATAATATCACAAATATTACCATTAATACTAGGGGCTCGTGCTTGCTATGCTATGCATTCATTGTATCACATATTAATAAAAATTTAATATATTTGAATAGAATGCATGATAATGATTTTAATAAGTCTTTAAAATAATTATTTTAAATATTTTGTAAAAATATTTTCAATCATGCATACATAGAAATTGTATTTTCACACAATGTAATATTACAAAAATAGAGTAGCAGTTTGCAATCACTTCTGTAATATCACTTTTTACAAAGTGCGATATTCTAAAAATAATATAATTGTTGCAATTTAGGCGATATTAAAGAGGATCCATAGGATGATATTATAGAGGTAGCAAATCCATTGCTTCTCTTGGCTTTACACTTCTTTGCACTTCTATGCTTTTGTGAGCTTTGAGCTTTCATGATTTCAATTTTCTATTGTTACTACCAAATGATTTTGAGAAATTTATTCGATTGAAGCGATTTTGGATTCCACAACAATTAAGTTGTTCACAAAGTTTTTGAGATTTATAAGTTTTTCTTTTCAATTCTTCAATTTGGGTTGCCATTTTATGTAACAATGGAGTCAAATTTCTAATGCATTTCAATATATGTGTATTTTTTTATAGTATTTACCATTGCATATGTTTCATTCATCATTCAATAAATTTTTATTGTACATTTCAATATATGCTTACTTATAAAAAAATTATACAAAGATTTTAGTCATTTTTATTTGAAGATTTATTGAAATTTTTGTTCTGCATTCCATCTAATACATAAAAATTCTAATGATGAATGTGTAGTATAGCAAACGCCAACCGCTAGTATGACTATAAAATAACAAAGCCTTTAGTGGATCGTTTTGTAATGCATTTAGATTTCACTTAATGACTTCTTCAATAAATGACTTTGAAAGTTCACATTTATAAATTGCAAAATTTGTGAAAATGTTTATCTTTTTTTAAGGTGAATTTGTGATTTTTGGTGCATAGAACGAAACAAATAACCTCAATTTATGTAATTTTGACTCCATCGATGTAATTTTTTCATATAGTACCATGAGGGATAGATTCGGTAATTGACTACCAGTATACTTTATTTTTCAGTGTTGAATGGTTTTGACAAATTGAAAAATCACTTTTTAGAAATTCATCCCTCATGGTTATTAATTTTTTTTAGTTTTCGAGACTCTTCTTGTTTCGAGTGTTGTGACTTTTATTTATTTTCTAATTATCTATTTGATGGGTTTTTTAATTGCTGTGTTTGTTTTGTCTCTCAAATTGATAGTAATCATTAATTAAATGTTTTAGAGGTTTTGAGCTTGAAAATGTAAACTCCTTTGAAATCTCTTACAAAATTTTAAATTGTCCACAAGATTAGGTTGGGGTGAACCGCCCCCCCTTCTTGACTGTCCCCAAGAGAAAATGCTGAAATTTTTTATTTGCCACACGTGATAGAATTTGCAAATTTTGAATTCATATTTGCAATTAGAGGCCTCCAATTAGCTCAAGGAGGTTTACATGACAAGGTAATCAATCACAAAATAGGAGGTCTTTTTTTTACATGTCCCCTTTGAATGACTTGGGGAATGAGCGAGGGGGGTCAATTCATCCTTGCCCAAAATTAGGCAATATGGAAGAAAAACTTTTTGCACTATTTTACACATTTCCCTAACAATAAAGTTAATCGTAAAGTTTGTCTTGTGTTTGTGAACCTGTGTCAGGAAATTTTAACTAAGAATAGAACAAAACAAACACGGCACCAAATTCAATCAAACCTGAGTTTGGGTGCTCCAAGGAGTTTGGTCCTCCGTTTTTTCCAAACTCGTCCTGCACCTTGCACCCACTTTACGATTAACTCTACTATTTCAAAGCTTTTAGCTATTTCAAATTTTTTAATTTGTGTCTGGATCTGACGCTCAAATGGATATAATGTGGATCATCTCCACCGTCCGGATGTCGTGGATAAGGAGTGTCTGTGCAGTGATTGAAGCAGACGCAGGATGATTTCGGGTTGATGGACGCCGAAAGCGATTTAGGTGGACGGAGCTGCAGGGAACGAAAGACGGAGAGTCCGGCATTGCAGTTGCCAGGGCCAGGGAGAATTGACCCCCTCATGGCCCCAACCCCAGGGAGAATCTCAAAATTGGCCTCCTATTTGGAGCCGCGTATTTTCATATTTCTTCACCTCTACAATCTCATTTGGGGCTTCTGATTGCAAATGTGAATTCAGAACTTCCAAAGTTTTCCATGGGTCGCACATATAAAATTCAAGTGACTGTTCTCCCAACGGGGCAATGAGGGGGGAATTCACCCTGGCCGCATTGCATTGCATTTGCCTGGGATGGGATCTGAGTGTCTGTCAAAGGTTGAAGCACCTAAATGGGACACTTATTCAAGATCTGCAAATCTTGAGGAGAAGGACATCGAAATGTGACACTTATTCAAGATCTGCAAATCCTGAGGAGAAGGACATTGAAATGCGACACTTATTCAAGATTTGCAGATCTTGAGGAGGACATCAAAATGTGACACTTATTCATGACTTGCAGATCTTGAAGAGAGGGACATAATGAAATGATGTGCACTTGTTAGAAAATGGTTTAGAAAACCAATCGAATTGGTTAATTTTGTATTTTTCTGAGCTTGTATGAATATAATATGAATTTGTGAAAACAAGTGCGTAGATGCATCTACTATGGACAATATAGACTACCACAAAAGTGGACAGAGAAACACCCATAAGCAACAAACCCTAAGCTTTTATCACAGGCATTTTTATTGGCAAACGCAAAAACTAACCCCATCACTGTGATACATTTGAGGAAACTCATATGTCAACATTGGGTTCATTTGTGCTTTAGTTTAGGGCTTATTCTAGTTGTTTGATAAATGACTCGTGTTATATTTGGGTGCACGTACCTTATTTACATTTAGTAGTATTTGCTTCAATGTTTGGGGAGAATTGCCGGTTTTAGATCATTAGTGTTAGTTGGTGGAATTTTGGAAAAGAAAACATTTTCAATTTTGAAATTTAAAAAAAAAAAAAGTGGTATAAAGTCTATAAAATTTCTATTAAAAATAAAAAAATAGAAAAAAAAAATTGGACTCAATACTTGAAAAATTGATTCAACATGAGAGTTGAAGGAAAGTAGTTGGTAAAACTCACAACACTCAATAATTCATAGGAAATACATCCAAATTGGTAAGTGTGCACAAATTAGATTCTTGAATTTGTAACAAAAATGTGCCTTCAAAAACTTAATTTATGAGTGCAAACATTGCGTAATTTTCAACAGTAATACTCATCATTGTTGATGGTGCAAGAATAACACAAACTATTGTAAAAGACCTCCTTGTTTTACAACAAAATTATGAAAGATGAATAATTGTTCTTCTATGCTACTTTACATAGAGGATTCTATGTCATTCATGAGATACAAAACATCTATGGCATCATTTTAGGATTAAGGGAATATACTCACTTAGGGTAGACTTTTATGTTGCACATTAGAATCGGAAAACAAGTTTCAAGTTCTTAAGTTTTCTAAAAATGAGAATTGCTTTCAGGAAGTTTCATGATGTCTACCTTTTTATATGAGTAGGGTGAAACTACATTTTAGGAATAGTGTTGTCTTATTGTCAAACTAAAAGCAATCCAAAACTTCAAGTCCAATATTCCATTGTTAAAACTAGATTTTTTGAGGTTTGAAAGTTGCCTTTTGATCCTAGAATTTTGTCAATCAACAATTCAAATTTTCTTCTAGCAATTATTACACACATCCATGCAAATTTTGCAAAAATGATCTAACTTTTTTACAAGGTTTGACTACTTCTATATGCACAAGGTACCCACACAAATAAGCAATTCAACATAGTTTTCATTATTATAATGAAAAACTTTTTGTAGGGTCGTGTTGGTAGTCAAAAGGAGATTTAAGATTATCTTAGATTGCATATTTTGAACATTGTATGAATAAACTATGAGTTTTCAAAGTATTAAAAATAGGTATTTTTAAAATCAACCATAGACTCTCATGAATAGTGGGAGTATATTTTAGGCAAGGATTTCTAGAAGTTGGTTTTAGAAAGCGGCTGAAATTAGGTGTAGTTACCGTACAATTTTTATTCTTAAGAAACAAAAACTTTGGAATGCACATTCAATATGAGGGTACTCATGGTGGTAAAATGCTTTGTGAGCTCTATCTCCAAACTCGTTGAAGTTTACAATGTGACAATTGGCAAGTGCTTCCTTCTTTGAGTTGCTTAGGATGGGCTTCCATGTGGAGTTAAGGCTATTGGAGCATGCTGATCATTGGTCAAATGGGTATTCTTGAAAAATGGAGAAGCCCATTTGACCAATGATCGGCAAGCTCCACCGCCCCCGGCTCCACATGGAAGCCTACCCTTAGTTTGTAGAGTTTGTAGACAAATTTCTTCTCTGCCTGAGAGATAAGTGTCACCTTCTTCGAACTCGTTAAAGGGTTGTCACTCTCTGCCTAGTATTGTATGCGATGAAGACTATTTTCTAGTAGGGAATAAAAACCTCCGTCCATCTTGTTCAATTTTGAGATTTTCCATCCAAACTTTGGATTGATTCTGATGGTTTATCTCTGCATTGCATAGGGATGTGTATTTTTATTTTTATTTATTTTTAACAAATGGAAGAACCATTGCATTAAACAACCAAGGCCAGAGGCTGGACAATGAAGAGATAAGGGCAGAAACCAGAGCACCTACAAGCCTATTGAAACAAACAGTATTGTTCCAAATTATACGAGCCTCAGTCCTATGCGGCAGAGTCGGAGAGTGGATCCAGATGCGATCGAACTGAGCCCAACTTGTTGAGGGCGCTGATGAAACCCAATTTGGGCTTTGAGCTGCGCTGCACGGCCGGAGTCAAGGAGCGCAATAAGTATACGCGCCAGGTAGGGGCCGAACCTACGACTTTCTGCTGAGGAAACACATAGGGATGTTGAGATCTTCATGATACATTGGTGAAGTGCATGCTATACTTGGGGGATTTCCCGAATCCCCTATGAAATCAATGTTTACCAGTCCGGCGTAAACACCAGCTGCACGCCTGACAGCACTTGCTGTGAAGATTGCGAGACTGCACACGACTGACAGAACTCCACTCGCCGAATATCGCAACAACTCCGCGATAACTTACGAAAAAGATGATTCACCAACCGAGTCCCGAATGTAAAATCCCGGTTACAGGTGGGGCCACCACCTCCCGATGCTAAATCAGCCATCCAAGAAATCCACGGAAGGGCCAATCCTACGCATGTGCATCACCCCACCCAATCGTCTCCATCCCACCTCGATCAGACTTGGCTGTATGTTCTCTCGCAGCAACGGCGACTGCATATAAACTATCAACCGTTGCGTCTGGAACTCACCTGCAGTTTTGACCAGCAATTTCGAGAATTTGATTGTGCAGAGTATAGGAGCTTGGTAACACTCACCTTGTCGACATGGCGGCCGCTACCGCTTGCGCTTCTACGGCCCTCGCTGGGCAGTCCCTGCTCAAGTCTGTCAATGAGCTCTCCCGGCAGGTGGGCGCAGGCAAGACCCGCGTCACCATGGCCAAGGCCGGCGGAAGCCCATGGTGAGTGCTGGTTGCGGTGTCTCAATCAAATTGTATTTCTCTGTAGTTTTCAATTGCCTGGAGAGGAGGGTGTTGTTGACATCGGGCATTCGCGGATTGCTGTTTTGGGGACAATGTGGGTTGGCTATGGTTGCCGATAATGAAATGCTGATGAGACTTGGTGTTTCTTGCAGGTACGGATCTGACCGCGCCAAGTGGTTGGGACCCTTCTCCGAGAACACGCCTTCTTACCTGACCGGAGAGTACGCAGGAGACTACGGCTGGGACACCGCGGGACTTTCTTCCGACCCAGAGACATTCGCCCGCAACAGGGAGTTGGAAGTCATCCACGCGCGCTGGGCCATGTTGGGAGCTTTGGGGTGCGTGACTCCCGAGCTGCTGGCCAAGAACGGCGTCAAGTTCGGCGAAGCTGTTTGGTTCAAGGCTGGGTCCCAGATCTTTGCGAGCGGGGGTTTGGACTACTTGGGCAACCCCAGCCTGGTGCACGCTCAGAGCATTTTGGCCATCTGGGCTTCTCAGGTGATCTTGATGGGCGCCGTGGAGGGCTACCGAGTAGCCGGAGGTCCTTTGGGTGATGTGACTGACCCCATCTACCCTGGCGGCCAATTCGACCCCTTGGGCTTGGCTGACGACCCCGAAGCGTTCGCTGAGTTGAAGGTGAAGGAGATCAAGAACGGTCGTCTGGCTATGTTTTCGATGTTCGGCTTCTTCGTCCAGGCGATCGTGACTGGCAAGGGTCCCATCGAGAACTTGAGCGACCACTTGGCCGACCCCGTGGCGAACAACGCTTGGGCGTATGCCACCAACTTCACCCCCGGCAGCTAGATCGCTTGATTGTCTGGAAATCTGTCGAACTGACACCAGCAGGCGCGAAGCGCTTGCCCTTTGTATCATAGTCTTGGCCTAAGTACTGTAATTCCATGTCTCCCATGAATGAGCACTGGCTTTTCAGCATGTTGAAATCAAAATCATGGTTGCTTTCAGATTCTGACCTAGTGGGTGGTTTTCTGGTGAATTTATTTCTGTGTCGAGGACTTGCGTGAATATTTCTCTTGCAACTCTCCAGTGATGTAGCGACGTGTGTGGTACCCCTTTCCTTATTTGGCATAGTTATTAGGTTGTTGCTGCAGAGTGAGTCCTGTTGTGTGTGTTTTGCGTGATTTCTTGGAATTGTAGTTCGTGCAGTTGCGAATTTGCCACCGGACAGCTAGTTTGTGCACTTCTGCTGTCCAATCACCTAATGAATTGTGCAATTAAATGGCTTGAAGAAGTCTGGATTTTAGCTTCTTTGAGACCTTTGCACTCCGTGTCCTATTGCCTTCTACACTTCTTTCTTGCAACTGCATCTGGAAACTATGTTCTTTCGGGTCTAGTCCCTCATGTGCGTACATTTCCAGTGCGTTCTTTATTCCAGAAAGAGATTTATTTCCTCCCAGAAAGAGATATCGATATCGATAACGAAGCAGCGGGCGGCCGGGGTAGAGAATATCAATTGAAATTACTAAATCACAAGAGTGTATGAGTGTGTACCCCTAGAGAATGTTCAATACGTTGCTCCTTTGGATGGGTTCGTGGTCATCACATTTGTTGCTTGTTGGTAGTCTTTCCCCGAAGTAGTTCCACTCTACCATCGAATTGAGACCTGGTGTACCATATAGTCTTGATGGTCACTATTGAGGATTGGAACGACTACGAAATGTGAAAGTAGTCGAGAGCAGCCATTTTTCTTTCTGCATATTTCTTTGTGTCTAACGAGACAGACTTGCAATTTTTCAGCAAGCGGCTACATAAATTTTTAAATTGTTGAACACTCTTGGCTACGATATGTCACAGAATTATTGCAAAGATGGCGTCATCTTCCATTTGAAAGTAGCAAATGTGGCGATTTCCACCAAGTTAATTGCACATTTTTACTTATATCTTTGAACGTGTATTCTATTTACCTCAAATTCATCAAATTCCCCATAAAAGGTTACAATTTGGGTTTTGTACTCCTTTGGATGAATCGAAACACTGACCTAAAGCACGCAATTCATCCAGAGTATGGACTTCAAAGTGATGAGAGTTAAACAACAAAGAGCCTTCACACAGTCGTACAACCATTCAATTGAAGCCACCGAATCCGATTCGAGAAAAATAATATAATTGTAAGGTGGTCATCCCCAAATGCATCGCTCACCCCCAAACGCCATCATTAATCACAGTACATCTTCAAACCAATATGTACCTATGTGGAAAAATCAATTTTGGAACCTCTCCTAAATAAAACTTTGACCCTTCATAATTTTTGCTTATGGGATCCAAATGTTGCATTCTTTAGTACTTTGGAATTTCCTTTCACTTGCCATCAAGAAAATATAAAAATTTGACCAATCTAATAATGAGGCACAATAGAAAATAGTGGCGGTTTGGAGGTACCCCATCGGCTTACTCCATCAATAGTACAATGACTAAAGGTAGTCACACCTCCAAGTAGCAAATTTTCTTGAAGAATGTGAGCTTGGTGAGAGAAAAAAGGAGCCAATGGGGAGCTACTATGCAAGAAGGTGTGATATAAATGTGAACAACATAGTTTTCTCAAAAAAATCAACTAATTCACTGTTATAAATGCATGTAGGTGGCGTACATAGCGCAAAAGTCGGACTAAACTCGAGGTGTAACAAAATGGACATGTGTCAAGGAAGGTGAATGTGATGTATGAAGGAGTGAAAATTGTTTGAGAAAATTTTCTCCAACCCATTTTTTCACCTTCGGAAGACAAGAATGGCACTTCAAAAATCCTTAAGAGGATGTGAGCTCCGCAAAGCATTGACAACCACACAGAGAGCACCATATCTTAATTCTCAAAGAACCAAACTCAGGGTGAAAAAGGTGTGACTATCCCTATTGAAAACAACTAAACATGGAACTTTGAGGTTGGTAGATTTGCAAGAGGTTTGCTTCATTTGGCTAAGCATGTCATTTGTTGATAGAGTTTGTCTTTGGGTTCAAAGTAATAAGCCATCACGTTGTTGCATCAGTTGCATTTGTTGCTTCATGGCATTCTTAAATTGATTGGCTTGCCTATTGTTTAAGTTAAGATTTTTAGAATAAAAACTCTTTAACCATGCTTTCAAAGAAGTTAGCCTTGATGATTGTTAAATAGTGATTGTCAAATCTTGAATATCTGTAGATAGGTGGCACAATTAAGAGAGTATCATTTTTAGGTGCATATACCTTATTCACTGCAGTTGGAGCCCAAAAACCAATTAGTAAGCTCTTGGACTATAGCATCTGCTACCTCTAGTAAATGTGAAATTTCCTAATTTGGGCATCCTGACATGTGAGGCCCAATCCAATGACTTGTGCTAATTGAAGTAATTAGACAAAATAGGCTCCATTGATTGTTTTGGTGGGGTGAATGGGAAAATAAGAATCGTTGAACACTTCCATTAATCAACACTAGTCAATCTTGAGGGAATCAATATATGTTGAATCACTACAAGAAAACCTGTCCAAATTGACAGAAACTGGTCCGAATTGACAGAAATTAGCCCCTCCTAATCTACAGAAAATCGACAGGTTTTTGTCAATTTGGACAATTTTCTGTCAATTCGGACAATTTTTTGTCCTAATTGACAGAAACTTGTCAAATTTCTGTAAATTAGGAGAGGCTGATTTCTGTCAATTAGGACCAGTTTCTCTTGTAGTGAATTCTCACTCTATCCTTCCCTCCTTCTCCACCTGTTGGATCCACATGAAAGTACAATTGCTTACTTGGATCTACAACAACCTATGTGTAGGGTTGTCATACCGGACGGACATCCGGTTTGCCCATCTGATAGAGGTCTTGCCCGTCCAATAGAAGTTTCGCCCGTCCAATGTAGTCAACACTAAGTTGACTTTCTATAATTGAAAAAGCAGGTGATGTGGCTGCTACATTGATGCCACCTAATCTTGCCAGGGCGCGAACATTAGTCAAGGCGGGGACAGAATTGTGTCGGGGCGCGGATGAATGTTAGGGCGGGGACGAGAGTGGGTCGGAGCACGGATGGTAATCAGAGCGTGGATGGAAGTAGTCAGGGTGTAGATGGTAGTGAGGGTGTAGATGGAAGTAGTCGAGGTGCGGGCGATTTTTTAAAATTGGAGCCAAATTGAATTAATTTATTTTTGAATGAAGGGGGTCCTTGTACAACCAAACCATATTTTTTTTCATTGGGGCCAAGTGGAACTAATTCCCTCTAAATTTAAAAGTAAAGGAAGAGGAACCCTGTTCCATGGACTCGTATTTATTTCCCTTGAAGGTGAATGAATTTAAATCATTCTCCATTAAGAAGCAATAAAGGGGCCCTCATTCAATTAAACCATATTTTTTTGCATTGTAGGCAAAAAATTACTATTTTCTTTTGAATTTATGAGCAATAAGGGGGGACCTTTGCTCACGTGAACCACATTTTTCAACCCCTAAAGGACCATTGTCCCCTCGGGGGACAAATGGGATTTGGGGCAGGTACGTACGGGTTGAATTTTTGTTTTGATTTTTTGAAACTTTTTATGCAGATAGAAAAATTCATAAGCTTCGTAGGAATGTAATTTTTTTTTCCAATCGGTGTCTGGGAACAAAAGTTATGCCTCAATAAGCTCAAAACAGGGGAGAGGGATTTCAGCAAAAAAAAATTTGCAGAAATTTGAATTTTTTTATTTTTTTATTTTTTTATTTTTTCTAGATTTCGTATTCCAGTACTAGAATTTCCATTCCAGTACCAAAAACCTATGGTCAATTTTAAATAGAGGGTATAGCAATTACCTCTATCATTTTATAAACGTTGTTGAAAATTATATAAACAAAAATTCAAATTGATTTTTGTTTGACACATGATCCCTTTGTTTAAATATGTTCAGTATCTTGCATACTGACATACAATCAAGTCTATTTATGTTTAAACATGGCATCTACTTAAAGTAATTTATGCCCAAAACTAATCCGTCATTAAAACATTAACCTGTACTTAGATTGCCAGGTTATCTGCTGTTCATATCCTTTTCAAAATAGCCCCCATATCCAGGCTACAGGTATTGTATAAGTAGTAAAGCAATCTTGGCCAATTAATCATTGATTCTCCCTTTAAATGACCAAGTATGCGTCATCAAGTTGTGCGGCTCTGATGACCCACATATTGAAATAATTTCTTGAACATACTAGGCGGTACAGTTCATATCCTTGCTCGTCAGGGTTGGGTCTATCATGATTGGACGGGTCCTCGTCCTGTTCTAAATAAAAAGATGCTTGCCCCATTCAACAAAAACAGAGAGAGAGACTTTTTACTGCATTTTTTTCGTTATGCTTTCTCTGGACCTACCTGTCCTTGGGCTGATGTGATTGAGATTGACGGAGAGAAGAACACCCGACCACAAGGGTTAGTGCTGTCGGAGTAATTTTAGCTAGACTTTAGCAAAGTTGCTCTGGCTTGTTTCTTTTGTCTATGAAAGCTAAACCCGGGATACATGGCGTCCTCATAGTGAGCCACTAATGACCAGGTTCTACACGTTATGTTGCATAATGGATTGTGTCACAGTGTTTCATTTTGCTCTTGTATGCTTTTTTTATTCCTTGTGAAGGCTATAACACGCATTTGTGGGCTGAAGACACCCGTTGCACCTCACTAACAAAACATTGGTTTGTTTTTGTTCTTGGGATGGGTATAGGTGAGGCCCACGACCTCTTGGAATTCCTGGAGCTTCTTTTGCAAAATGTCGACCATCCATTACCATGATTCGTATCTCAAAATAGTCTAGGACTTGTTGTGTTTTTTAGCAAGATATTGATGATGGTTACAAACTGTGAGCCTTGTCACTCAAAATAGAAGTGGAAATATAAGCCATATGAGTTTAAGTCGTATCTAAAGGATTTGTAATACATGGATGTGCTTAAAGCAAGTATTGCTGGATCATTTTGATTGGAAATAAGTTGAATATTGCCCTAGATGGGATGTACCAGAAACGGAATTTTTTTATTTTTTTGCCATAGATTATATTTTTGTCTATCTAGGAAGCTTTGATTCATTCCATTTGGATTTGTTATGAGAAAGTTATAGACAATCTTATTTTTCAGGTACTTAGAGCATCTTCTTGAAAAAAATAACTTGTAGGATTCATTTCCAAATGCAATTCTTACAATTTCTTTAAAAAAAAGTTCCTTCTGGTTTAGATTTTTTGCTAGAACAATCTCACCATTGGAATTAATGCATTTTAATTCCATATAAAAGATATTAATATTTTAGAATTTCCTACTATCTCGTACCTACTTCTACTTAATAATTTTTTTAATAATGAAAATTAAGTTTTTTTGAATTTCTTTTTTTTGGTAGACTCTCAACTCAATTCTCCATTGTAAAGATTTAAAGTTCAAAACTTTGTAGTGCAAAAATTTAAAGTTTAAAATGTTCAAAGTCAAAAAACCTAGTCTTACAATGTGCTGAAAAACTTGTTTTTTGCACTTAAAATGCAGATTTCTTGCAATTTGTGTGGTCAAAAATTCTGAAATTTTTTCCACACGTTTTTATACTAGTCAGGTGTAGGATCCTACGGTTAGATGTGAAAAAAATAACAATTCAAGATTTCTTTTACTCTTTGCTAAAGAAATGGTAGTTTTGAGGGGGTTTTGGCAGAAAATAGGCCTTGGTCTTTTAGGGGTTAAATTTGAGTCAAATTGAACTAATTTATTTTTGAATGAAAGGGGGACCTTGTACAACCAAACCATATTTTTTTCCATTGGGGTCAAGTGGAACTAATTTCTTGTAAATTTAAAAGTAAAGGAAGAGGAACCTTGCTCCGCGGACCCGTATTTGTTTCCTTTGTAGGCGAATGAATTTAATTCATTCTCCATTAAGAAACAATAAAGGGGCCCTCGTTCAATTGAACCATATTTTTTGCATTGTAGGCAAAAAAATACTAATTCCTTTTGAATTTATAGGCAAAAACTTCCAACAAGGGGGAACCCTTGTTTACGTGAACCACATTTTCTTAAATTGGACCCAAATTCAAGTAATTTTTTTTGGATTGAAAGGGGGCCCTTGTTCAATCAAACCATATTTTTTTCTATTGTGAATTTAAAAGTAAAGGAAGGGGGGCCCTTGTTGGCTTGCTCACTGCCGCACTCAAGACTTGGTTTTTTTGGGAGCTTGGTGAATTAAAACAATTTGGAATTCACTTGATAAAGAATCCAAATTCTCCGAATCAATTACTACAATAGAACACAATGTTCTAATATACAAGCCAAATGTACTGTTCAGGACATTGAAATCCTCCGTTCACACAATGACGCAAAATCTTTACATTTCTCAGGATCAGTTCTTATTTTGTAATTACGATATGATTTCTTTCCAATTCATTTTTATATTGAAGAGTATTATTTATTTCAAAGTCATTCCTTCTTGCACCCTACAGTCTACGGTCTACGATTCTTTCAAAATTTTAAGGTGCATAGCATCTACCATATGCCCATGCTCTTTTGCATTTAAAATTGTTTGCTTACTCAACATTCATAAATTCACAAAAGTCATACAAATTGGCTTGATGGAAGAAATGAGTTGAGAATCTAGGAAAAAAAATTCACCCAAAAATATCTAATTTTCACTCATTAAAAAATTGTTAAGTACAAGTAGGTTCAAGATTGAAGAAAAAACTAAACCGTTAATAGCTCCAAGATGGAATTTAAACACAATAATCCCAACGGTGAGATTGTTCTAACAAGCAAATTTAACGTTGTCTAATAAATTTTTTTAAATTATAAAAAATGCATTTAGAAATGAATCCTATAACTTCTTTTTTCAAGAAGATGCCTAGATTGCCCGAAAAACAAGATTGTCCATAACTTTCTCATCACAAGTCCAAATAGAATGAATCAATGCTTCAAATGTAGATAAAAATATAATCTTTGAGAGAAAAAAATTTAATTTAGAAAGCTTAATTTTCTGTGATTTTTTTTGGCTGCCCTTCAAGTTGCTTTTTGGACTTAGGGTGGCATAACTTTTGCTCCCAAGCACCAATTGAAATAAAAATTATATTCCCACAAAGCTAATCTAATTTACTATCTTCAAAAAAAGTTTCAAAAAATCATGTCAAAAATTGAGATCACATGAGCCTACCCGAAATCCCAAGAGTCCCCCAACCCCCATAGGGACTTTGGGACTTTAGAGGTTAAGAACACAAAAATAATTGGACTGATTCCAAATTTTTTGGAATCTTCCAAAAATTATGCTAATATTCCAAACATTATGCTATCAATCATTAAAGTTTAATAGAAATGCATATATAAATTAAATTTTTTTGGGTAGGATCCAATTTGGTTAATTCTGGCTTTCTACTCCTTCTGTTTCAAAATTTGTATAAATTTGAGAGAATTTTTTATTTCTCATTCTTAAAAATTTTAAAATACTAAATTTTCCTTATATTTCAAAACAATTTTTTTTCCAAGGGGGTAAAGCACTATTCATCTTCTTATAATTTTTCTTCTCCCAAAGCTGCATTTTTTGCTTACACAATTGATCATCCAAATTCCAAAATTGTTATTATCTAAAATCCAACGGTCAATATTTTTATAATCAATTCCACACATCCTACTATCCTAGACATAGTAGTCTTCTTTTTTGTACGCTTCTATTAAAAATTTCAAATACATCCCATACACAAAAAATATCAAAGTGGGAAGATTCATTGAAAAATTTCATTGTCAAAACATTGTTAGGCCTTCAAGGGTTGAACATAACTATCTTGCGATCTACTTGCTCAAGTTTCTAAGAATTTTGTCCAAACATTTTTATACTACTCTAATACAATATCCTACAGCTAGATATGGAAAAAAAATTCAGTTATGTACAATATCTAAGAAAAATTGAAAAATAATTTGTCATCCTATTTTCAATTTTAGAGTAGAAAGAGGAGCTCATTATATACATATGAGGTGGTAGGAGGTACAACAACCCACATGAGATATGTTAATTACAATTAGTGCTTATGAGTTCCATTGCTCATGGTGAGCTCAAATTAAAGTAGGATTTTAGAGGTTGAAACTTGATGTACTATCCTATTACCAAACCCAAAACCGTTGAACTTTTTTGCAAGCAAAAAAACGATTGTATTTTACTTCAATTCCAAACATAAGTAGATGTCTAAATTACAATTATCAAAGGAACCACTTAACTTGAATCCAAAAATAAAACAAATTGTATTCGATTTTTTTCCAAAACAATTATAGTATCCAATTTTATTTGTTTTTAAAAGCAACCTAAACCCAAAAATAAAAGAAGAGGTATTTGATTTCAATTTCTAAATCCAAACATTGAAATAAAGCATTGAATGTTTGAACTTGAATCCAAAAAACAAGTAACTTGAAATTGATGACAATCCCTAAACCCTTGCAGTAGTTTTATCTTCCAATTACAAAAAATATAACTTGTAATTGCTAATTACAGAAATTGACCCTTGAATTAGAACTGAAGATTTAGGGTTCTAGATTTGAATCGAATACCCAGCCCTTGTAGCCTTTGATTACAAAAGTAGACCCTGTAAGGCTGCAACTTGAATCTCCAAGAACTATATCCTGTATTTCATAGGAATCTCAAAATCTTGTAGCCTCTATGTAGTGCTTACAAAAGTAAACCCTTTAATCCTAACCAAATATAAAATAACTTGTATCTGGTTTGAATTCTCAATCCTTGTATCTTTCATTAACACAAATGAACCCTTGAAGTAGAACCCAAAAATATTAACTTGCATTTGAAGGGATTTCCAAATCCTTATAACCTATACTTCAACTTGAAGCCCTTGAAGTGCAAGCACAAAACATTTAACTTGTATTTGATTTGAATTTTAAATACTTGGAACAACAATTTACCAACACCATAAATGCATAAAGCCTTCAACTATAACTAAACAAAACATAACTTCTATTTCATTTAAAATCAAAAACCTTGTAGTATCCAATAACAAGACTGAGGCCTTGAACTTGCTTCAAAACCACTAGAACTTGCTTCAAAACTACTAGAACTTGCATTTTGTTTCCTTTCCAAATCCTTGTAGCCTCTATTTAAAAAAATAAATCCTTGAACTACATTTGAATACATTGTAATACGTTAATGATGTGAATTCCAATTTCCAAACCCTTGTAGCCCCCATTACCAAAAATAACCCATTCAATTAGATCTCTATAAAATATAAGACGTGTTTGATTTGTTTTTTGAACTCTGAACCCTTTTAGTTTCTATTTGGAGAATTCAAAAATTCATCCTTCAACTTGAATTTTAAAAAATACATACCTTGTCTTTCGTTATAAATCCAAAAACTTCTAGTGTCTAATTTAAAATTTTATTTTCTTGAAGTGTGCAAGTTAATTTTCATTTTTTGAAATCTCCTTTTTTGGGGGAAGCTAAAAAGAACAAGTGCGGCACAAGAAAGGAGCCACATCCTTCCATGAATTGTCTTTAAACTCAAAAGGTAGTTGGACCTCTTCATGCGACCATTGACTTGCAGATATTCCCTGAGCTCAAATTAAGGGCTGACTGCATTAATGGCTTCTCCCTTTCTATGGGAAAGAAAAATCCTATGCCAATTTCAAATGTTGAAGCTGAATTTCACTCCCCCTTGTTGTCCTGCTGAACGTTCGCACCCCTACATGACATCCGCGCCCAGGTGTCCACACCTTGTCCAGTCGTCAGTGCCCTGACTTGGGCGTATGTGTGGAAACTTATCCAAGTGACAGATCTGAACTCCTTCTAAGCCAAATTTCAACTCTCCATGACAACCTTGAACACACAAACTCACAAACTTGAACACACAAATATCTGAACTAGTACTTCATTTCAATCCCAAACCCTCTAGTAGCCCCTTGCAAAAAGAACCCATTGAAGGTGTGAATTCCAAAAAACTCTTAATAAGTATTTCATCTCAATTCCAAAGCCTTCTATGATTCCATTGCCAAAATACACCGTTGAACTTGAATTCTAAAATAACTTAACTAGTATTTGATTTCAATACCAAACCCTTTCAGTATCCCATTACACAAATAAAATTTTCAAGTTGAATGATTGAATTCAAAATAACTTGACTAGTATTTCATTTCAATTTCAAACCGCTTTGGTATCCCCATTACAAAAATGTACCGTTGAACTTGAATTCAAAAATAACTTAAGTAGTATTTGATTTCAATCCCAAACCCTTCTAGGATCCCATTATACAAATAAAATTTTCTAGTTGACTGATTGAATATTTGAATTCCAATAAAACTTGACTAGTATTTCATTTCAATCCCAAACTAGTTTGGTATCCCCATTACAAAAATAAACCATTGAACTTGAATTCCAAAATAACATAACTAGTATTTCATTTCAATACCAACCCCTTTTGGTATCCCCATTACAAAAATATATTGTTGAAGTCTTGAAGATCCAAACCCTTGTAGCCTTTTTTTTTTCCGAAAACAAACCCTTCATGTATATTTCAATGTATTATAATTTGTATTTGATTTCAATCCAAACCCTTGTAGCTATTTATTTCAAAAATAAAGCCTTTAACAAAAAACCAAAAAACTATAAGTTGATTATGGTTTGATTTGTAAACTCCAAACCCTAAATCCCAAATACGTTCAATTTAGAAGAATAAAAAATGAATCCTTAAACTTGAATTTAAACAAATATGTACCTTGTCTTTCATTAGGACTCCAAACCCTTTGGGATTGTACTCACACAAATTTTATCCTTTTTGTTTGGAAGTTTAGTTTCATTTTCTAAATTTTTTTTTGGGCGGGTCCTAGTTCTCAAGTGCTTGATGAAGTCAAGAAGTAGATGTCCGGCCCCAAGAAGGGAGGACATGCTTCCATATGTTGTCTTTGAACTCAAAAAATGGTTGGACCTCTTAACCCCTAAAGGACTGTTGTCCCCTCAGGGGACAATTTGGAGTTTGGTTAAGTTCCTATGATCTCAATTTTTAATGAAACTTCTTGAAACTCTTACATGAGGTAGAAAAAGTGATTAGCTTTCTGGGAATATAATTTTTTTTTCAAACGGTGCACGGGATCAAAAGTTATACCACAAAAAGCCCAAATTTCAATTTAGTGGGCTGAAAAATAATTCCTCAAAATATTGAAATTAATTTTTTAAAGTTCTTTTCCTTATAGGTCATATTTTTGTCTATGTCTAAAGCTTGATTCATTCCATTTGGATTTGTTATGAGAAAGTTATGAATACTCTTGTTTTTTAGGCAGTTTAAGAAAAAATAACTTATAAGATTCAATTCTAAATGCAATTTTTATAATTTTTCAAAAAAAATTGTTGGATAAGATTAAAATTGTTTTCTAGAACAATCTTATCTTTGGGATTATTGTGTTTCAATCCCATCTAAGAGTTATTAATGATTTGGATTTTCTTTCAATATTGAATGTACTTCTACTTAACAATTTTTTAAAGAATGAAAATCAACTTTCTTTTTTGTGAATTTTTTTTCCTAGACTCTCAACTCAATCCTTGAACCAAAAAAAATTAAATTCAAAGTCTATAGAGTAAAAAATTTCCATAAATGGCAATCAAAGTGATTTGAAATTGCAAGCTAGAGTTGAAAAAATCTTTCTTTTTCAACTTTGAATGCTCATATCTTCTAATCTATACGGTCAAACTTCTTGAGATTTTTACCATGTGATCTTAGACAAATAAATTACAAGACCCTATTGTTAGATTCTAAAAAAAGTATTTTTTTAATTATCTTGGATGAACGCAACAGAAATGACAGTTTTGAGTGGTTTTTGACCAAAAAAAATGACCTTGGTCCTTTAGGGGTTAATGTAGCCATTGACTTGAAGATATTCCCAGAACTCAAATGAAGGGTTGGCTGCATTAATGTCTTCCCGCTCTCCATGGGAAAGAAGAATCCCATGATGAAGTTCAATGCAAATTTGACTTTCCTCCACACTATAGCTGAGGAATAGGACGTCTGCGCCCTTGCATCCGTGCCCTAACAAGAAGTCTGTGCCTTGACAAGAAGTCCACACCTTGAAGTCCGCGCCTTGAAGTCCGCGCCTTAACAAGAAGTCCACGCCCTGACGTCCGTGCCCTAGTAAGAAGTCCACGCCCTGATGTCCTCGCCCTGACAAGAAGTCCATGCCCTGACACTCGCGCCCTGCCGAATCCATCTTCGCCCTATACAGTCCCCGTTTTGACGATGATGTCCGCGCCTTGACGTTCGCACCCGTCCGTCTGCGCCTTGCACTGACGTCCCTCGCCCTGATTTTCACGTCTGCACCTTGATTCGAACGTGGACCACCAACGTGGACCACCAACGTGGAAGTGACTTCCTAATTGGAAAATTTCAAAAATAAAAGGCATCCGAATTGTCCGGACCATCCGTCCCGTCCGATCACCCTGACCCGTCCGGTATGACAACCCTGGATGTGAAGTTTGCCTTCCGAAGAAGCATATAAAGAGGCCCTTACTTATTATTTGAACATATACAAATTATGAATAGGAGTTGGTAGCTCATGCACAAGAACATTCACTACTTTATATAACTAAAGTGATAGATATTAGGGGTTGTTACACCTTTTTCATTCAATTTTGTCAAACTTCAAAGAATGTGGACATGACACTCTCTCACTGGCTTGCAAAGGTCCCATTCTTTGAAGATTGAGAATGGCCATTCTTCTCCTCTAGAGGTGAAGAATAGACCTGAAGAAGATTTTACTGAAGAATTTTTCATCTTGTTTTTCCTTTGCATTTATCCCTTTCATCCAATCATAATTTTGCTTTCACCCCACATTGTTGTTTTTTCCTTGCTACCAGCATTGATGCTCAAAGTCTACAACTAAAATTAGTATCAATGCTAGATAGAAGAGAGTCATTGCAAAGAGTCATTTGCATCAATCCTAAATTAGCATCAACTAAAATATTTCCATCCTCATTCTCCACACGACCTTAAAAGGATGTCACTCCTTTTTAGAGAAGGGCTTTTGATTGGCTCTTCTTTTTACTCTTGGCCTTTTTATTCTTCAGAGAAGTTTGATATTCAGAAAAGGTGTAACTACTCCTATTAGAAGTTATCACACTTTCTTCTCCCCACTCTCAATCTTCAAAGAATGAGGACATGGCACTTTTACCTTGAGTTGCAGAGGGCCCATTCTTTGAAGACTGAGAGAAGTTTTTTTCTTATCCTTTAGAGATGAAGAATGAATTTGGAGATTGAAAAACTATGAAGATTGAAAAGTTGTAGAGAAGACTCATAAGCCATGTCCATTTTCATTCTTCACATAATGAAAAGGGGAGTTACACCTTCATAGAGGAGGGCTCCTATTAGTGCCTCTTTTTAGTCATAACTTCTTATTTCTCTTAAATGTTTCATTCTAAGAAAAAATATGACAACTCCTAATTATTATGGAGTATTAATTTGTACATGAACATAAAGTTGTGAACAATGAAGAGTTCGCTTCAATTTAACCTATTAATGCCTTCTTGTATACTAATATGGCTAGTTGTATATTTTGCACATATCTTTATAAAAATATCTTATCCACTTTAATTGCATCAAATTAATCACAAAGAAAATATGGTTTTAAAGATTCAAGCATTACTATCATGAATGAGAAGTTATTTGGATAAATCAACCAACAAAAGCACTTTATTCATCATCCAAAATATGGGCTTTATAGTAATTAAAGATTAACAAACCAAAACAATTCAAAGGCAATGAAATGAAATGAGGGTTAAAGTGCCTAACTTGTACACAACTTCTTCACTTTGTCCATTGAAGACTAGTTTGGATACTCCTTCAATTCACTTCATTCCATCAAAGAAACAAAGATTAGTTTGGATATTGGGCAGTTGCAACTAGAAGATTCAACATAAGTGGTTGGAAAGATTGACTTCCTACACATATGGACCAAGAGGTTAGCAACTCTAAATTCATTGTTTAGGTCCAATCTACCAAAACAAATTAAAGACATGGTGCTATGATAGCATGCCAATAAGTCTTTGAACACATTGAATGTATCACTTTGGAAGCGCTTTTGTGGATCACTATAGATGTTATACAACTCATCAATTCTTGGTACACTTTGACAACTACAAGATAATTGGGTGCTATAGTCCAATAGTTCATAGTCAACCAACCACTTAAGACACTCTTGTGTACTCAATATACATTCATCTATTTTGACAAAATTTTAATTTTTGAATCATTTAAAAGAATATTTTGTATTGTATTATTATAGAATTCAAAGGACAAAGTTTTAGAGTTATGTATAAATTAAGAGAAGCTTGAAGTTTTAATTTCACAAAACAAATTCCTTTGAAGATATAGAATTCCAAAGCCTTGAATTTAGTAATACTTTGACCAAATAACAATAGTACCTTGAGGTTAAAAAATCCCAATTTTAATTCCATATTTGAGGTGTTCATTATAAATCCCAACTAAGAATCCTAAACTATATTCCAAGACCAAAATCATCAAAGAAGTTCATAACATAGAAAAATAATGAATCATTTAAAAAATTCCTAACATGATTATCTAAAAATAAAAATGTTTGATGATTTCATTTCACATATTTGTCTATTCAAAAACTTTAAGCTAAAAATTTAATTCACAACCTTCTTATCTTTGTCCTTATTGGATTTTAAAGTAGTTTGACAATGCACTAATCATTTATCAAAGGATTCATTTAAAATATTAAAAAAAACATTTCTATACACTAGCTTCACTTGTGAGTATATGTAAATGAAAAATAGTGAGAATATTTGTTGGCCAAGTCACTTACATTCACTTGTGAGTAAAGTAAGAGATTCACAAAGTGCTCAGACTTTGAAAGTGTCCTCTCATGTAGAGTAACATTTTCTTTTCTCATTGCACCAACAATGCAAAAAACAGTGTCCATTTCTGAGGAGGTGGACACTTTTAGCAACCACTGCATTTCAACTTCAAAAACTCATAACTAATTCCACAAAACTCCAAAAAATATGAAACGACTTGGGTTAGATGCCAATTCCATTGGTCTTTCAAGGAAAATTTACTGAAAAATGTTTCAAGAAGTCTACCCTCCCCAACTTCATTTTCAGCTCTTCAATGAGCGCTTCATAACCTCCTGTGGAAACGCCCTGTCTAAATCACTGTACTCAGGTCCCCAGCTTGCTACATTTTCGCCAAATCAGCCATCCAAGAAATCCAGGAAGAGGCCAATCTAATCCAACTGCACCAGCCCACCCAATCATCTGTCGCTTCCTGCCTCGCTTCGTTGGGACGCTGAGTTCACCTCCAGCAACGGCTCCAAGAGCATATAATAAACTCATCACCTCCATCAAGTCTGATCTATCGTGTTTTCAAACCTTGATCCATTACCTACATCTCTGCAGCTCGTGATCAAGTTCTTGCAGTCATGGCTGCAGCTACCGCTTGCGCGTCGACGGCATTGGCTGGGCAGTCGCTGCTCAAGCCTGTCAATGAGCTCTCCCGGCAGGTCGGCGCGGGCAAGGCCCGCGTCACCATGGCCAAGGCCGGCGGAAGCCCATGGTGAGTAGTGGATACAGAATTGTGCTTGAATTCTCTTGGGATGTGATTTGGAGATTGTTCTGTGTTTGATGAGTGATGTGTATTGGAGGATGTTATGGAATTTTAACGATGGCGGATTGCTGGGTTGTGGACAATGTAGGTTGGCTGTGGTTGAATTGCTGATGAGACTTGGTGTTTCTTGCAGGTACGGATCTGACCGCGCCAAGTGGTTGGGACCCTTCTCCGAGAACACGCCTTCTTACCTGACCGGAGAGTACGCAGGAGACTACGGCTGGGACACCGCGGGACTTTCTTCCGACCCAGAGACATTCGCCCGCAACAGGGAGTTGGAAGTCATCCACGCGCGCTGGGCCATGTTGGGAGCTTTGGGGTGCGTGACTCCCGAGCTGCTGGCCAAGAACGGCGTCAAGTTCGGCGAAGCTGTTTGGTTCAAGGCTGGGTCCCAGATCTTTGCGAGCGGGGGTTTGGACTACTTGGGCAACCCCAGCCTGGTGCACGCTCAGAGCATTTTGGCCATCTGGGCTTCTCAGGTGATCTTGATGGGCGCCGTGGAGGGCTACCGAGTAGCCGGAGGTCCTTTGGGTGATGTGACTGACCCCATCTACCCTGGCGGCCAATTCGACCCCTTGGGCTTGGCTGACGACCCCGAAGCGTTCGCTGAGTTGAAGGTGAAGGAGATCAAGAACGGTCGTCTGGCTATGTTTTCGATGTTCGGCTTCTTCGTCCAGGCGATCGTGACTGGCAAGGGTCCCATCGAGAACCTGAGCGACCACTTGGCCGACCCCGTGGCGAACAACGCTTGGGCGTACGCCACCAACTTCACCCCCGGCAGCTAGACTTTGCAGGAAATCTGTCGAAATGACGATGGCAGGCCCGAAGTGCTTACCTGTTGTACTATAGGCATGGATTTTTTGTGCGTCAATCCCTTGATTTGTCCTTGTGGTTGCCGGCATTTTAACGGTGTTTGGAGGTTGAAAATAAAATCATTATTGCTTTCATTTCATCCTTGTTCACTCTCTTAGACGCAGGTTTTGCGCTGTCTTGTAATTGTTCAAGGAATGATGTGTGTGCGAGTTGCAATGTATCCTCCTCAAAGAAGTCACTACCTTCATGGTTTTGGTCTTGAGGTTTTACATGAGACGGATATTGATTTGGCGGAGGACCCGCTGTGTTTATGTTGCATGCTCTGTGTAATGTTATTGTATGGTGTTATGGGTTATGGTGTCTCCCATTCACCGATGATTCCTGGTTCCTGAGTTCACGACAATGCTGGAGAATGAGCGATATTTGATTGGCTTGATTCTTCGTCTCTTCTAGTATCTTGCTTGGAGCTGGATTTTGGGAATTGATTGTACCATAGATCATGTTGTACCAGTCCGATAAACTGGTGTATTCTCTTGTGGAGTATCTGCTGCTGTGCGGGCAATAACTCGATTTGTAACTATTGGTATCTGCTTTGGGTAATTATGTTGACCTAGAAACGGCAGTCTGAACTTGGGTGCTTCCATGTACTGGACCGTTCCGGTTCTAGTATCCTTTTGATTGCCTATCCACTGCAGCATTGTCAGTGACTCGTATATTTCACAGTTTTCAGAAAGAGAAGTTGGATATTTTGCTTCAAAAACTTCATTTAAATGTCTCACTTACTTTGCACTTTTAAGGTCTTCATTTTTGTTTGGCTATGATGGAAGTTGAACTAAATATTATAATCTCATACCGTGTGCGCAATCAAATGCTATGTCCTTGTATTATTGTCTTGTTCTACAATGTAGCATGTTAGGCCTCCTCCTTTTTGGTCTACAACCGACAAATAATTCATTGTCCAAAATAAAAGGCATGTCAAGATAAAATGGCAATCCTATGAATGTTATTAAGTCCTTTTACAAAACCATTGATATTCCTTTAACACCTCTAAAGTCCACATGTCCTTTCAAGGGATAAATGAAAGTTCGAATAGTTTTTAATGATTTCAATCTTTGTCAAAATTTTGGAATTTTGGACAATCATAGCATCAGTTTGTTGGAAATCTTATTTTAATTTCATTTCATTTGAGTTGGTGATGTGAAAGTTATGGAACTTGTTTTGAGGAATTTTAGACAATCATAGCATCTCCTAGAGAAAAAATTAATTGGATTTGATTTTTCACTCAATTTTCACAATTTAAAAAAAATTCCACAAGGTTGGTTTAGTTTGCTTTCAAGAACAATCTCACTTCCTGGTATTTGTATTTTACTTCCATCTTAGAGATATTAATGAATTAGTTTCTCCTTTAATTTGTTATCGAATTTTGCTTAGCAATTTAAAAAAAACGAAAATCAAGGATTTTTTTCTGAATTTTTTACTTAGACTTTCAATTAGATTATACAATATGAAAAATGAAAAATCTAGGGGGTCATTGCAAGAAAGACCATTCAAAAAGCGTAGTGTTTTACATTGTACTCATTTTTTCTTTCAAGAGCACTTTAAAATTAGAAAAATAATTTTAAAGAAATGTGAAAAATATGCTTAATGTATACACCTTTAAGAAAAAGGTACTCTAGGAAGGAAAAACATAGAAAAATTCTCTAAGTAGGAGAACTAGAAAAGTGCAAAATCTCATGAAATTAGGTGCTTTCACTGTAATTTCACATTTTAATTTGTAAAATTTTTTATTTTTCTCAAACTGAATTTTTTTCATTTGGAAAGATTTTGTAGTGATGAGATTTCACTAAAAGATTGATCTTAGAACCATCTTCATTGCTCAAAAATTGCGCACAATGAAAGTGTTGTTTGTACTCATGTGGAGGACACAAAATAATATATTTTTAGGTTTTCTTTGGCAAAGATAAGCTTTCCTACTATGCAAATAGTCCATGAAAATTTCAGCTTCAGATCATTAAATTTGGAGACTCCTAACGTAGTAAAAAATCCTAAACCTCATGGTGTGACAAATTGACAAAAATGACTTTCAAATATAAAGTAATTTTTTTAATTTCTAAAAAATAAGAGATTTGATTACCATCAAATTAGACATCTCCAATAAAAATTTCAAGTTCATGAAGTTCATGCTTCAAAGTTATAGAGGATGACAAGAGAGCCGGGTATACCCTTATTGTGACTTAAAATAGGACCGGTCTTTCTTGCAATGATCCTAGGGTGCAAAATTTCAAGCTAAGAAGATTCAATGTCTTATGATCTAGTCACAAAGATAGAAAAAAATATTCTCTTCACTTTAAGCAATTATCTATTGCAATCTATAAAATCAAAGCTTTTTAAATTTTACACATTCTTATACTAGTCAAGTGCTAGATTCCATAGTTAAATTTACAAAAGTTAAGTTTTTTGCTCTTTACAATAGAAATGGTAGTTTTCAAGGTTCTATAATGAAAGAAAGCACTTTAGGGGGTTAGAATCAAAATAAGTCCAAATTTTCAAGAATTAATTATGTGTATGTTGCAATTTAGAAGAATACTCCCATTGTGACTCTATCCTAAAATAAATGTTTAATGAGGTTATTTTATTATCTTCTATTAACCTTTAAAGGACCAAGGAGCCCACTTTGGACTTTTTGAGAACTCGGCAAGCTCTATTGGCTTTATAATTTGGACTTTTTGCATGAATATTTTTAGGATGGATGCTATTCATTGAAATCTACGTTTGAAGCTTTATTTCACATCATTTTGATTAATATTGCAAAAGTTATAAGGTTTTTTACAATTTCAATATCAAATTGGTAGCAAAAAATATATTCTAAAAAAAATTAATTATTTTTTTGAATTTTATAGATTGATACCTACTCAAAAGAATTGATTCATTGAATTCCAAATAATGAGGTAAAAGTTATGAGGAGTTTTATTTTGTGAACAATGAGGTAGAAAAAACATATGAAGTTGCCATTTGCTTTCAATTTTGAAAATTTTCAAATAAAAATAAAACAAAGGATATTAATTATTCATTAGAAAATTTTTACCATTAAGATTAACAATTCCAAAATTCTTCCAAAAATTACTAGCATATTAGTTATATCTTTCATTTAGTAATACTTTCTACTTCACAATTTTTTTAAAAATGAATATGAAATTTTTTATGATTTAATTTTTTTAATATATATTTTCAACCCATTTTCCAACTTATTGACTAAAATGCACAAGTTGTAGGACATATGCGTTTTTTCTTTTAAATGTTGAAAGACAAAACTTCACCTTTTATAAGGACTAGAAAAGCCTATATTTTGAAGCTTAGGCACATTGAACTTGCAATTGGTGGGAGTGTTCACTCTAAAATTTTGGGACAATGTACTTGAACAAGTTAACCAAAATATCATATGATTTGTTTTGTTAAAAAATAAATATTAATGAAGATTTTGATCTTGCTTTAAGGACAAGCATTTTGAAGCAGTTTTGGGCTTGTAAACATGTTCTTTGAGAGGTTAAGTGTTTAATGTAGATTTTTGCCTTGCACCATACCCTCACAATCAAATTGAACAATGCTTGCATCATGGTAGTAGCAAGTAGCCAATTGTGCATTAGTTGATCTTTCAACATAGAAAATACTTTATAATATTGTGCACTTTATTGAAATGCAAGGAGTAATTTGTTATAGACTTTCAAATAGTAGTTCAAAACTATGTGTTACATATATAATATTCATGTGTTATATATAATATTCATCTAGTTAAATGTACTACTTACCTAAAAAATATTTATCAAAAACCTTTGAAGCTAGTAATAAAAATTTCTTTGGAAAATTGATCATTTGGAAAAATATTAGTTATTTACACTATAATTTTTTTTGTTACAAGTTTCAAACTTTGTTTCAAATGTATTGTACTAGATATTATCATTTTAAGATTATTATCTTTATGAATTATTGATATCATTTTTTAAGTGCTATTTTTGAAACTCATTAAGTCAATTTTGAAGTTAAGCTTAGAATATTTGTTGATGGAAATTTCTTAAATCTATATTGATAATTAGTTTCACAAGTAACACAAAAATATAATTAATGTGAAGAAATGAATAACTTTGCAAAAAGTCAAATTAAAATTTTTCGTGAGTATAATTGTATCTTTTGCATCTTTGAATTGTTGAGATCTGAAATTCTTGTCTTAAATCTTTCTAGCTTCATGTTCGGATAGTTTTTTATTTATTAAATTATAATTTTTTTTGGTTTTTATTTAGATCTAGCTAAGAAAGTATATGAATAACCAATAAAATGTTGTCCAAGTGTAATGACAAGTCATCAATGATAGCTAAAGGAGCATGCAAAGACAAGACTTTTATTTAGCTAGTCTAATAAGTTTTTATTTAGACAACATTGAAACCTAATTTTTAAAAAAATGTTTTTGCCTAGTAATAAACTCATGTGTTAGTCTTGCATTACTTCAAGATTTGATGATTTGTAAAGATTTTTTTAATAAATAATCTTCAGAAATTAACTTTTTGTATCAATGTTTGAATAAAGTCAAAAGATTCATAAACACATATTTCATCCATAGTATTAAGGTAAAACAATCCATTGTGGTTAGAATTAGGAGTTTGGCCTCATGTAGTTGCAGAATTTTTTTGATTTTTTTTCCATATAAAGATGAATGTAAGAAATAATCAAAGCAATTGAAATTATATTTTTGATGAAGTATGAATTTTCTATGAATTTTTGAAGTGTTCAATGCATCATGACCCAAAATAGTCTTTGAAATGAATAACTTTACAAAATCTGAATTCATAATGCTTATCTTGTTTACCTAAAGTAGTCACAATATTTTCTAACATGGAAGGCCTAAAAAAGTTTATTCTTACAATGATTTTGTACTGAAAAGTTGAAAGTTCCTAATTATTGAGAAAAAAATACTAAACCAATGTATTCCAATGAAGGAGGGATCACAAACAAGTGTGAGAAAGGGGTGTCAAACCCATGCAAGGGGTTGCCCTCTTGTAATATTCTACTACCAAGTACCATGACTAACCATATAGGATAAGTATCCACTAGAAAGGTTGCCCCTCTCTAATAGTCCATCGCTTTGACTATAAACAAAACCTAATTAAGTTTAGTTCATATTAGAAGCTTCTTCAAACAATTTAATGTATACTACTCACTTCCTTCAACACTTCCACTTTGTTTGTTGCCAAACAATGTCAAATCCATCTCTTTGCGAAGAACTTTATGTTGCAGCTTGCCAAGTACTTTAGTAAGTACATCCGCCACCATAAGCCTCTGTAGAAATGTACTTCATCTCAATCACTTCTTCTTCAACCTTCTCATGAATGAAATGATGTTGAATACCGATATGCTTGCTTCGAGAATGATGGATTGGATTCTTCACCAAGACAATGGTGCTTTAATTGTCACACATGATGCATGTGCTCTTTTCTTGCACCAATCCAACATCACTCATGAGTTGCCTTAGCCATAATGCCTCCCTTGTGCATTGGCTAATGGCCATGTACTCTATCTCCGTGGTAGACAATGCAATGGTGGGTTGTTTTTTGAAATTCCAAAAAATTGCACTGCTTCCAAGTACAAACACATAGCCTGTTGTTGACCTCCTATCCGTTGCATCTCTAGCCCAATCTACATCACAATAACCCATCAATGCAAGGCTCTTGCTTCCAAGTTCCAGTTTGACATCCAAAGTACCTTGAAGGTATTGCATGACCTTTTTGATTGCTATCCAATGTTTTGGGCCACTTTTAGCCATGTATTGGCTCACCACACTCATTGCAAATGCAAGGTTAGGTCTTGTGGCTACCATGGCATACATCAAGCTCCCCACCGCGGCTTTGTATGGCACATCTTGCATTTCTACCTTCACACCTTCATATTCTTCATTCGTGAACTTGGACATTCTTTTCTTCACATCAAGAGGTGTGCCAGCGGATTTGCATCCTTCCATATTTAAGTGTTTTAACACGCCCTCAATGTACTTGATTTGACTCATGGTGATGGTGTAAGCCCTTTGCCTCATAAATTCCACTCCAAAGTGATAGTGTAGCTCCCCAAGATCGCTGATATCATATTGACTCTTCAACATGACCTTCACTTCTATCATCTTGGTCATGGTGTTGGTCATGATGATCAAATCATCTACATATACAATGACAATCACCAAATGTGCACTTGTTTGCTTGATGTAGAGAGAGTGGTCTACATAACTCTTCGTGTAGCCCTCCCTTACAAACAATGCATTCACATCCATGTACCATGCTCTTCCAGATTGCCTCAACCCATGAATGGCCTTTTTGAATTTACACTTAAGGAGTTTACTACTTTCTTGTTCAAAACCCTTGGGTTGATCCATGCAAATCACTTCTTTAAGGTTTGGATTGAGAAAGGCCGTGATAACATCCATTTGGTGCATCTCCAAGTCCATGGCTGCTTTGATTGCTGCTATACATCAAATGGTGTAAAACTTGGCCACGGGAGCAAAAGTCTCATTGAAGTCTATCCCTTCAACTTGAGAATACCCCTTGGCTACTAATCTCGCCCTGTATCGTACAATGTTGCCCGATGCATCTTTCTTGGTGCAAAACACCCATTTACATCCAACACTTGTACAATCACGAGGAAAGAGAGAAAGTTTCCATGTACCTTTGGCCATAAGTAAGGCATACTCCTCTTGCATGGCTTCCTCTCACTTGCTTGCATTTGTGCTCTTCATGGCCTCACCTACATTGTATGGATTTCTGGCATAGGCCACATTGACGTGTTTCACTTGCTCTTGAGGCAATATGTGGTTCTTTCACCATTCTCCAAGTGGCTTCCGCTCCCTCGTAGGATATCTTGGCTCTTTTGAAACATCTCCGCCCTCCTTTTCACTTGATGTTAAACTCGAAGATGGACTTATTTTCTCCTTAGGTGTTGGTAGTGTCTCTTCATGATTCTCCTCATTCTTAGACAAAACGTCCATACTTGGAGATTTGTCCATCTCAAGCTTAGTTTCTTCATTGCTTCTACATAGACACATTTTCGAAGCATCACTTAGTCCTTGCTTGTCTTCCATAAATGTGACATCTCGACTCTTGATGATCTTTTTGGTCTTTAAATACATTAACCTATACACCTTGGAACCTTTACAATAGCCCAAGAGCAAGCACTTGATGCCCTTGACATCAAATCTGGAGTACTTAGGACTCAAATCCAAAGCATAGGAAACGCATTCAAAGATGCACACATGTTCAATGTTGGGCCTTCTTCCATTCTATGCCTCTTGTAGTGTCATAGATGTAACCGCACTTATGGGGCACCTATTGCGTGTATAGGTTGCATTGGATATAGTCTCTACCCAAAAATCATATGTGAGGCCTTGAGCATACAACATGGTACGAGCCATCTCCGCAAGTGTGCAGTTAGCACGTTTCGCCATACCATCTTGTTGTGGAGTATAAGAGGGTGAAGTTTGGTATTGAATGCTATACTCTCTCATAAAAATCTCAAAAGCCTTAGACATGCATTCCCCTCCATTGTCTAACCTCAACACCTTGATTTTATATCCCGACTCGTTCTCTACAAGTGTCTTTCATGCCTTGAACCTCTCTAAGTGTCACAATCCAAATGACACATTACAGCTTCCAACAGCTCATTAGGTTTACAATAACTTGTTTATAGTACCACTTGGTCACAAACTGCCTAACACTGCACATGTCAAACACATACAGTGTTGATCCGCATTTTCAATTCATTCTGTCAAGTCCCAATCACCAGGACTACTAGCACACACTTCCTTCATGACACTAGGCATGCTACTTAGTAACATGGGGCAGAACTTCCACCTTAATGTGCAAGGACCCATGGTGGCACTACTCATCATAGTTCTAACCGCTCTTAGGTGTCATCCAACTCTATGCTAACCCTTTTGCATTTGCTACTCATGCACTAAAGGTATCTAGCACTCACAACTTGGAATACATCTAAGGAGGCCTAGTAAAGAGTGGGACTCCATTCAACCGATGCCACAAGACACACACACAAGTGTCCTATGGTGCTTTGAAGTAGTAGTAAAGTCACCACCAATAACCATGAGTCACCCTAAGTTTTGCTTCTTAGGTTTTGCTCCTTCCTTCTTTTTTAGATTTTGTTTCTTCTTGCCTCCTAACTTTTGCTTTTTTTTCCATCTTAGGTTTTGTTTCTTCTTCTATCTTAGATTTTGCTTCTTCTTGCCTTTTTACTTTTGTTTCTTCTTCCTTCTTAGGTTTTTCTTCTTTTTGCCTTCTAGTCATATTTTGCAATCATATTTTGCAGTCATAATGTCACTTAGTTTTTGCTTCTTCTTTTTTGCTACTTTTTGCTTCTTAGTCCCTCTATCATCGTTGTTATTTTTTTTGGTTATTTATAATTTTTTAATATATAAAGATTATAACTTTTTTTTATCTTAAACATGTCTATATATTTTGTAGTACTTTAAATCTTTGAAGTTTGAATTATATTGTTCATTTATTGGAAATTAACCTTGTTTATACATGTAGGCATTGGAGGTTGAAATGAAGTTATTGAAGGCTACTTGCAATACAAAAGAGGTAACATCTTTACATTTTTGTTGGAATATAGGTTCTATAAGTATGTGGAAATATCACGGGGAGGACATTGTCCATGTTTTAGCAACCCACGTGCGGTGGAAAAAGTAATACATGTAATACATCTTAAAGTTTAATTTAAAAAAAAATTATGGATAGATTTTACTACTTTAAAAGTTTATGTTTTGAATTATTGGTATTTTTTTATGCTAATAGTAATTAATTATAAATTTAAAAAAAATACATCATAAAGCTGAAAATAACTTTCACACCTCTATATAATGTAAAAAAAAAATTTGAAAAATAAAAAAGAAATTCTGTAGAATAGCTTTCTATTGAAAGTTTATTTTAGTTGAATATTGATGCAATAGTCATCTTTCTGTGAGCTCTATAAATATTTTAGTTGGAGAACATGCCATTTTAATTTATTTTTCAACCCTTTTTAGACAATATATCTTATGTTATTTGGAATTGAAATTTTTGTCAATAGAAACCTTTAGTCATTGTTAAACATAGCTCAAAATTTTAGGATGAAATTATAGTTTATTCAAAAGTAAATAGGGGGTCAAAAAATCACTCTTTCACACGTGGGTACTTCAAATGTAGTGAGAGTGTCCTCCCCATGGGAAATATACATATATAAAGAGCCATTGTGATATATTTTGTGTTAGTAACTAATAAATGTTATTGAAAAAAATCACATTTTTTCTTGTATTTGACTTTCTCATGTGATTAATTTTTGCCCATTTAAGAAATCATATGTATTCATTTTTAATTAAATGGATTCTCTTACTTAACTATTAAATTATGTTGATGTATGATTACACATAGTCGTTTTACAAATCATCAAAAAATATGACTGAAAAGAATTGTTTTACACATCATTCAAAAATATGACTGAAAAAAGTCATATTTCATGTTACTAAAAAATATGACTCACCATAAGTCATATTTCTCATCATGGAGAGTATATGATTCATCGTAGTCATATTCCATGTCATTCAAAAATATGACTCACCGCAGTCACATTCTACATGAACAAAAAATATGACTCATCGTAGTCATATTCCGTGTCATAAAAAAATATGACTCACCGCAGTTATATTCTACATCACTACAAAATATGACTTAAAAGAGTCATATTTCATATCACTACAAAATATGATTCATCGCAGTCATATTCTATGTCATCAAAAAATATGACTCCTTGCAGTCATATTTCATGTCATTGTAAAATATGATTCATTGCAGTCATATTCCACATCACTGCAAAATATGATTCACCGCAATCATATTCCACATCATTACAAAATATGACTCACTACAATCATATTTCACATCACTACAAAATATGACTTACTACAGTCATATTCCATGTCATCAAAAAACATGACTCATTGTAGTCATATTCCATGTCATAAAAAAATATGACTCACCATAATCATATTCCACGTAGAATTTTTTTGTTTGCCCAAGCAACTCAAAAAAAAGTCAAGTCCCCCCTATGATAGTCAAAGTATACGCCATGTTGGCATACTATGGCTAAATATGGATATTTATACCCTTCAATCTATATGACTGCTCATATGACTGATGTCTGAAGCGACTTCTTTTAAACTACTGAAGTCAGTCATATTTCGAGTCATCTATAGTGATTTCTGCATGAGTCATATTTTTTGATTTTACGACTCACTACAGTCATATTTTGCAATCATAAAACACTGCTTTTGTCATAGTATGGGTACTCCAAGAAGATAGGGCGTAACACCAACACATCACTCTTACACTTAAGCATGAACGCCCATATCTTTCTTAAAAAATCATCAATGAAGGTCACAAAATACCTTGTACCATCCATGGAAGTGGTCTTCATGGGGCCACACACATCAGAGTGCACAATTTTCAACAATTTGGATACTCTTGTTGCTCTATCACTTGGAAATGGTTGCCTTGCTTGCTTGCCTTGAATGCAAGCCTTACACTTCAAATCGCAAGAGCCCTTCTCCACTTGCATACCCGCAACCATGCTTTAAAGGCTCTTGAGACTCTTCTCATTGAGGTGGCCCAATCTCTTGTGCCATAGTTGTAGAGAGTGTTGGTGGAGTGCTCCTTGCGCCAAACATGCCTTGCTTGTGCCATTCACGCTCTTGAACCTCAATTGATACAAGTTGTCTTTCTTTGGTATTGTTACAATCATCACTCCATTAGGTGCACCCAAAATGCAGCCCTTGTTGTTGAATTACACCTTCAAATCTTGTGACACCAACTTACTCATCGAGAGCACGTTGGCATGCAACTTGGGTACATGCAAAGCATCTTGGATGCGAATTGTCCTTGACTAATCTTTCACATCTACCTTCACCACAATGCAGTCTATATCAATAGCATTCACCACACCATTATCACCCAAGTACACCTTGCGGTTGCTTATGGGCTCATAAGTGCAAAATATTTGTCTATATGAAGTCATGTGTTGCATTGCACCTGAGTTAATAATCCACCTCAACATGTTGGTGTTGTTATATCCATCATTGGTTGCAAATGCAAAGTCCTCCTCTATTTTCTTCACACTTGCCTCGTTTGCACTCTCTTTCTTGGGCAACCTACAAAAATATGCAAGGTGGCCAGACTTACCACAATTGTAACACATGCGAGTCTCATTGTGTAGTTGTGAGCTTCCTCCTTGGTCATATCATAAGTAGAATGTTGCCCCTCCTTCTTGGAACTCATTCTCCTTCCTCTTGGACACTTCATGCATCAACCTTGCCGTGATGAAGTTAAGAGTGAGCTCCGCCATTAGTCTTGTCTCCAATGCCGTGATGAGATACTCATATGAAGGTGGCAAACTTTCAAGCAAAGTCATGACAATGTCTCCATTTGTGACAAGCACCTCCAAACAAGCGATTTGATCTGCAATTGCCTTCACTTTGTTGATGTGGGCAAGCATGTCTTTGTTCTCTTGCATCTTGCACGTGAAGAACTTGTGCCGAATGAAGAGCATATTGGACAAACTTTTGGTCTTATGAATGTTATAAAGCACCTTCCATGCTTCCGCAGATCCCTTGCATGCTCGAACATGTACAAATTGCCTATCCATAAGATTGCAAGCAATCACGGATAAAACCTTCTTGACCCTCCTCTCATAGGACCTCTTCACTTTTACCTCGGCATCAGATTCAGGAACCTCCTCGGTACCCTCTATGATCTCTCACAAGTCCTTCTCAGCCAAGATCATCTCTATTTGAACTTCTATAAGTCAAAGTTGTCTCCATTAAACTTGTCAATGACCCTCACCCCATCTCCATCACTAATGGATATGGTAGATCTCTCCTACTCCAATCAAACTCCAAGTGATTCAAATCTCTCCAATACACACTCAAATGCTCCAAATCACTCAAATCAAACCCCAAGTGGTCCAAATCTCTCCAATGCACACTCTAATGCTCCAAATCACTCAAATCAGACTCCAAGTCATTCAAATCTCTCCAATACACACTCAAGTGCTCCAAATCACTCAAGTAAGACTCCAAGTCGTTCAAATCTCTCTAATGCACACTCAAATGCTCCAAATCACTCAAGTAAGACTCCAAGTGGTTCAAATCTCTCCAATGCACACTTAAGTGCTCCAAATCACTCAAATCAAACCTCAAGTGGTCTAAATCTCTCTAATATATACTCAAATGCTCCAAATTACTCTAATGATGCACCAAATGTACAAATAAGCTCTTTTGGAAAAAGGACCAAATTCTAGCTCCCTACTAAGGCTATAAATCACCAAATCAGTCTTCTTGAGTGCACAACAAGTACAATCAGCCCTCAATGGGCACAAATCAACTCAAAATAAGAAAATACTTCATCAAAAGGCCCAAATCTTGAATAGAAGTACTCCAAATGACCCCAAATTTCACTTGCTCCAAGCTCTAATAGTGCTTTTCCAACACACCTTGCAATAAGATCTGATCTCTAATAACAACTTATATAAGTGAGTCCATAACCTATTGAGAGAAAGAACACCAAGCCAATGTATTCCAATGAAGGAAGGATCACAAACAAGTATAAGAAAAGGGATACCAAGCCCATGCTAGGGGCTGCCCTCTTGTACTACTCTACTACCAAGTGCCATGACTAACCATATAGGATAAGTGTCCACTAGGAAGGTTGCCCCGTTCTAATAGCCCATTCTTTTGGTTACAAACAACACCTAATTATGATCATCCTATACTAAGAGCTTCGTCAAATAATCTAATGTATACTACTCACTTCCTTCAACAATTTAATATATACTACTCATTTCCTTCAACACTAATAAGGTTGCTAATCACTCCATTATTGTCATGAAAGACATGCATTGTGGTTCAAATTTCACATACTGAAAAAAACATAATTTCCTAGGTGTCCACTATGGGTCATCTGACCACAATGGGCTGTTTTTATCTTAGATGTGCCAAATTTTTTATGTAATTACAGTAAAATCAAAATCATTCTTATTTTAAAAAAATTCTAGATTAAATTTTGAAAATCTATGGATGAATTTTTGGTGATCATCTTGAAATGCAAACCATTAGTATGATAATTATATTTTATTGAATTTTCACTTGCAAAATAAAAATTCTCGTATATAATAATTTTAAAATCCAAAATTTAGAGAGTACTTCGTTTTATTGTTCACAGAGTGTCTAGAACCAAAAAATCAAAGAAAACATCATTTCTAAAGTTTTAGAGTGACTGGGTCGCCGGACGTTAACCCCCCCCCCTCGAGCAAAAGGGGGGGCCTGTCAGGCGGAGTGGGGCCTGCTCCTCCTCCGTTCCCTCAGCCTATTCCTTTCGCTCCCTGCCTTGACTCCTCCTGTTCTCCCTCCCTCTCCTGCTCCCTTGCACCTTTCCTTCCTTGACTCGTATCCTTTGGCCACAGATTTTTTTCAACCTCAACCTTGTGTATTTGTCTTTAACCTCTAATTGTCCAAGGCACCAAGTTTTCACGTTTCAAATATTGAAATATTGTGAAGTTAAATAACCTAACCAGATTTCTATTTTTAATAGTTTATATTTTTGCAAAACTCTATTGGAAGTTTAATTTTAGCATTAAAAATCCGATTTTTTAAATGGATGATTATGACTTTTCTATTCAAGATTTTGTGCAAGGCTACCCATTGCAATCTTGACTTCACATAGTATTGAGGGTTCTTGGAAATGAGCCTCAAATACACTAGATCGTGGAAAAAAAATTACATAAGAAATTCATTTAAAAAAAATTATAGAATAGATTTTGGAAAGCCATAAATTGATTGGGGTTGTGCATGTTGGGCCTTATAACCTCATATATTTTGGAGGTGACCAACTTTGTAGATTTCATATGTGAAAAGAAATTTGAAAGATTTTTGAACATATTGACTTTTCCAACATATTGACTACATGGACAAGTTATAGCGTATACATATTTCTTTTCTAAAAATGTTGAAATACAAAAGCCTTCACCTTTTAGAAGCGCTAGTGAAGTCTATGTTTAAAGTTAAATTCTAGTACATTGAACTTGCAATTGGTAGTAAAAGTCATTTCATAATCTTAGAACAATGTACTTGAACAGGTTAACCAAAGAATCCTATACTTGAATTCATTTAAAAAAATATTGATGAAGACTATAACTATGCTTTTGGAATGAATGGTAATTAAGAAGTATTTGAATGAAATTTTAAGTTAAACATTTGATGCAAATGAAAACATTAAACCCCTAAATGCTTAAGGCTTGTTTTTAGCTTCTCGAGATTTGCTTTAAATTGAACAAAAGCCAACATTTTGATAAGTTGAATCAAATTTTCTTTTAATTGTAACCGTACAAATTCAAACTAGACATGTTAGAGATCACATAGGAAAAGAAAATTGATTCTTAAAGCTTTATTTAACTTCACAATATTTGAAACGCGAAAATTTGGTGCCTTGGACAATTAGGGAATGAAAACAAAGACACGAGGTTGAGGTTGAAGAATCCTGTGGCCAAAGGATAGGAATCAAGGAAGGAGAGAGAGGGAGAAGAGGAGGAGCCAAGGCAAGGAGCGAAGGGAACGGATGGAGGGAACGGAGGGGTAGCAGGGGCCCACTGCGTCTGACAGCCCCTTTTGCTCGAGGGGGTGTTTAACGTCCGGCGACTGGGTCCGTTGCTCTACTCGGATCCCTCTTGAATTTGTTGTCCTCTGCGATGATTTCGTAGCTGCTATTTTAGGGTTTTGTTTGCCTCCTTGTTCCGGTGATGTCGCTCTGCTATCCTCGTCCTTTCTTCAGTGTGTTCGGCTACCTATTTTGTTTAGTTTTTGTCTTCTGTCTTCCTGTAGCGCCAAATTTGTGGTCAATGCGGCTCTGTCTTCAACCACAATCTCCCCTTCGCTACCCCGACATGCTGATCCTCGCGATCCTAATACTTTGTCGTTATGTTGACGCTGTTCGTTTTGCGCGTTGGATTTCTTTCCTCTAGTCCACCACAATCTTGTGGGCCGGGGTTTGAATCCCTGGTTACTGTCTGGAGCAGTGATCCCAGAACTAGTTCATGGAATTTAGTGCAATATGCTACCTCCAAGACAAATATGGCATCACCTTTGGCTATACTACTTTGAGAGTGAGTAGTATTGAAAAAAATTAGAAAAGAAAGGATTTTGTAAGTTGTAAACGATTATTGGGGGTACTCCTTCCTCGCCTCTAGAGCCCCTGCCCCTGGGCCATGATCGCGCCTCGTGCTCTGTTGAAATCTCCGTCAGCCCAACTCACGCTCGCTGTGGAATTTCCGGGTTTTGTTTTATTTTTTTCACTCCTTCCCGCATTTCCATTGCATTGGCTGCCTCTCCAGCGCCTTAGCTGCAGGGTTCTCTCAATTTTTCCTCCATTCTTTTCCCAAGTCAACTGCTAATGAAGGGCCCCTCGTGGCTAGTTCATACTAATGTTCAATTGATTAAAATGATGAAATTCAAGAGGTTGGCCCAATTCCCAGGCGCGTACGTGGGGTTTCAGGTCTAAGTATTAGGAGTTTTTGACTATAATTGGAGCTCAGACGCACTTGAATTACAGAATTTTGGCACCTATTGACTAGGAATCACTGTTAATCTCTTGCGGCGTAGATTAGCCTGAATATTCTAGTTGCTAGTAATCCTCATCAATCATTGCACAGAACCTCCTTGTGTATGACAATCACTCTTCAATTAGCATGGACCGAAGTGTTCCACAGAATTTGTTACCTGCATGTCACAGCATCTCAAGATGAGTTTCAAAACAGCATATCCAACTTCTCGTTCTGAAAACTGTGAACGCTACGAGTCACTCACAATTTGCTGCAGTGGCTAGGCAATCAAAAGGATACGTACTAGAACAAGAACGGTCAAGTTCATGGAAGTAATTAAATCAATCTGCAGCTCAAACTTAAGACTGCCAACAACAAAAGTTTTAACAGTGATTGCCTACACACCAAGCCAGTAGAGCACAGCAGCGGATACTCGGTAAGTTAAGAGAATAGACCAGTTTATCGGACTGGTATACATTGAACACCGGTACAATTAATTTCAAAGATCTCAAACCCGCTACAAACAAGATACCGGAACAGACGAAGAATCACGCAAATCAAATATCGCCCTTTCCCCAGGATTGCCGGGGACTCAAACTTCACATAGAACCAGGAATTCATCGGTGAATGGGAGACACCATAACCCGTAACACCGTGCAACAAGAACTTTGAACAGCGAGCAAGGAACACAAATATGGCGAGTCCTACACCAAATCAATTTCTGTATCTTGTGAAAACTCAAGACCCACACCAAACAGGTAGTGACTTATCTCAGGAAGATACATTGCAACTGGCACAGATGTACTGTATATCATTCCCTGAACAATTACAAGACATCGGAAAGTCATCCATGAAGAAAGTGACCAAAGATGAAATGGAAGCAATTATGATTTTATTTTAAACTGTAAGACATTGTTAAAATGACGGCCACCACATAAATCAAGGATTGCCACACCGTATAATCCATTCCTGCAATACAATAGGTAAGCACTTCGCGCCTGCCATCATCATTTCGATACATTCCTTGGCACATCTAGCTGCGTGGGGTGAAGTTGTTGGCGTACGCCCAAGCGTTGTTGGCCAAGGGGTCGGCCAAGTGGTCGCTCAGGTTCTCAATGGGGCCCTTGCCAGTCACGATTGCTTTAACAAAGAAGCCTAACACCTAGAGAGTAACAAGTTGTAGGATTTACACATTTTTGGGTAAAAAGTGTGAAAATGAAATCTATAGTAAACTTGCCAATCACCGCACAAAGAAAATTCAAATCCTTCTCCACAAAGAAAATTCAAATCCTTCTCCACATAAATATTGAGACTTGCATGATTTGAAATTTGGAGTGATTATTAAATGTCATGTTAAGGATGATAGATTCACCCTCAAAAAACAAAATTCAAAAAGATTTCTTCCTATTGTAAGTTAAAGACTATACACCTGAAATCTAGTCAAAAATTTCTTGCTATGAATTCTTGAGATGAATTTTAGCCATAAAAATTGGTGTGTTTTGAATTTGAATTCAACTAATAAAATGAAGCTTATGAAGTGAAGTAAAATAGTGAAATTTTGAGAAAGTCTTAATTTCAATGGTTTATAGCAACATAAACTTTGGGCTAATACATATGGTTTGTTGATTTTCTTTTAGAGTGATACAATAACTTTAGTTTGTACTATGATGTTATACACTACTCCATCCTAAAATGATTGTCCACAATTTTGTTGATATTATTTTGAGCCAATTTCATTGATCATATTGTGAAAAACATAATTAAGAAAAGTGTTAAATTTTATATTACTAGAATCAATGAAGAACATTGCATGTGTTCATTAATTCCAACCTAAATAAAATTAGCCATAAGATTTTTTTTTACCACCTCAAAACAACCTTAAAAAACATGACATTTAAAGTGGACAATCATTTTGGGTGGACAATCATTCCAACTAATGTTTTGTACTAAATTTAACACAAATATGTTGAAAATATCATGGATTTACGAGAAATATGACTAAAACAATGTTAAAACTATGTTATTTTAAATGCAATTGTGTTAGATTTAATACAAAACTTGAGTTGGAATGTGTGAGATTCTTTGAGTGGAGGTTGTGAGACAATGCATTATTTTTTTTACTAAATACCTCATTTAAACTTGTAAATCATTTTTTTTTCAATAAATGATACAATTTTCTTTCTCTACATTTTTGTAAAAAATATGTCATAGTTTGTTAAATTATAATTAAAAATTTTAAAAGTTCTAGAAAACAATAAAAAGTAGTGCATTAGGACATGAAAACTAGTACATTAATTGTACCATATAAATGCCCTTGATACCAAATTGTTTTTCCAAAATGTTGTTTATTACAAATCTTTACGAAACTTCAAATTAAAAATAATCAATATGTTTAGGAATTAACTTTGTTTTTCCAATCTCACTTTTAGCCCCTTGAATGTTCACAATTCTCAATTTTCGATTTCAATTTTTGGTTCCACTTTCATTTGAATTAGAAGGATGGTTATCACTTTCATCTAAAAGTAAACTTGTTTTAGACCAAAATTTATTACTTTTGTTTCTACTCTATTTTCTAAGTGTAAATTAGTATAGAATCTTTTATTTATTTGCTAAGTGATTGTAAGTTCAAATTGTTGTTTAGTTGTCTTCAAAAGATTTTTATTGATTGCCTTCTTACTACTTACTACTTTGAACTTTTAATCTCAATTTATTATTTTTAAATTCATAATATTTTTATGCTCTGAAGACTAAAATTAATTTTTTAGAGTATTAAGATTCTTAAAGTTTGGACTTTTCTAGAGAAATTAGCAAATAGATGAAGTTTAGCTACTAGTTGGTAGTCTAAAATTAATTCCATCCACTATTTCCTATCAACCTAGAACTTTAATTTGATTTTTTTCTTAGATTTTGACTTTTGACTTGAATCTAGATCCTAATTTCTTTTTTACTTTCCAAAATGATTTCTATTACTTTTTATCTAACCAATGTCTAGCTTTGTCCACTCATATCTCCTTTGATTTTAATCTATTTTTGGAAATTACTTACTGAGTTTTCTAAATTCAAGGTGGATTTTGGCAAATTTTTAAAGGTTTGAATTAGTTGTTTAGCTTTTAACTAAATTTAATATTCTTATGGAAAAGAATGAACATGAGAAGTTTAAGTACATACCTTTAGTTTAATTTGGTTGATATGATTATCCCATCATTTCTATTATTTCTTCATAGTATTTGCCACACTCCATCTCATTGGTTGTTTTTTGGATTTTTGTACATTGCTTATACCGTAGTTAGCAAGTTACAATGGAATAACCTAATAAGGAAGTTTGTAACTATTTCTACCTTCTAATTTCATCCTTTCTTTTTAAAAACTTTTTTTTTCTTTTTTTTCTTTTGAGATATTTTGAAAGCCAACCTATTGACTTCTAAGGCTCCTAATTGCTTGCAAATTGTTTAAAGAATCAAATAAAAGGTGATGATATGGAGCACCATCAATACTTCTAAGTATATTCAAGTTTTGGCATCTCCAAAGGTCAACTATTCTTAATTTTTGACTTTTCTTTTTGTTTCTAATCTAAGACAAATCATTTTTAAAAGGTTCAAATGTTCCTTAATTGATAAGTCCACATTAAATCCTCAACTATTAAACTCATATTTCTTTTGCTCACAATTCTCTCTTGATTTTGCAAAATGTTTTTGCATCTTAGAATTTTTAGTTTTTTCAAACACACAACTAAATAGGGCCTCTCAAATACCCACTAACCAAGGTAATCAATATGTGATGTCTATAATCTACATAAATATAGGGGTATTAACCCATAAACAATATTTATGTAGTCAATATAGGGGTATTAACCCATAAACAATGTTGCAACCATTTTTTGGTCAATGAATGATAGAAAATCCTTGTGTATGGGACCAAAATTTAACTATACTGGAATTGTTGGATAAAGGTTGATTTGGGCCATATTTAAACCCCAATTGTGAATTTTAGGTAGATTTTGAGCATGGAATTTGACCTAATTACTTAAGGGCACAATGAAATTGTTGCATGATAAAAAAAATTGCATGTGTTATAGTGATGTCATGTGCTGGAATTTTAAGTTAGGTCTATGACACTTTTAAGTTAAGAATTCTTTGGGGTCAATGCATGTGAAATTGTTATTTTTATGTGATGGTGTCATGTACTGAACTTATTTTTTAGGGATAAATTAAGGCCTTTTTGGTGCCCTAATGATGATTTTAGAGTAATTCTAGGCATAAAATGTTGTTTACAACTATGGAGTCCATTGCTTGGAAGGCTAATGGATTTATGATCTTATACACTCCTCCTTGGCCAATTTTAAGGGTGATTTTTACCACGACAGTGCAAATCATTTATAGCTCTCGAATGCTATTAATTTGAATCTTATGCAATTCAATGATGGAGTTTAACTTCTCAGCATGTAATACTTTAGATTCGATCTAATGCCAAGTCTACTCAGATGCCTAGTTGCCAAATCTTCTCTTTGTATGATGCCTTTATTTTGTTTAGATACCTCTCTAAGCATGTGGGTTCATTCTACAAACTTAGAATCTTGCTTTGAAGTATAGTTGCCTCAAGTTGTATTTCCATTTGAAATTCTCCTTCTCTCTACACCCAACTACTAAGTAAACGTTTTACTCAACCTTGAAGTAATCTCACTTCAATTTTGTCTCTCTTCTTGATCATCAAGAATTGATTCTAGTGTAAGCCTTCCTCCTTTGGCGACATTATTTATGTAACTAAACAAACTAAAATTGCCTTCTCTAACAAATTCCAAGGAAGACTTCAACCACTAAAAATTGGGATGCTACTAGTGACTAGATCTATAGGAGAAATTTTGTTGTCTAAGTCTAAGTCTAAGTTTGTATCATTGGCCTTTTTTTTTTGCTGGAAATGTCTACTTTGACGGCGAGTTTGACGATTGTAAATGAATTGGAACCCCTCTTACAATTGCAAATCTATATTTTGTTGCAATAATAGTATGCTCTTTTACTATAGCATTGAACTTGTGCTTTAACTTGGCCATGGTTTAAGAACTACACAAAAATCATGTAAAGATAGTACTACTCATGTACTAAACAAAATGAATTTGGTAAATCCCAGAATGCTTGCCCAAATAGATATACAAAGAATAGTAATCTTGCTCAATTTGATTTAGCCGCCTACTTCAGTCATAAGAACAAATCAACCACCCAATTCAACCGCAATAATTCACAAACGCAAATATAATAGAGATAAGGCTAGGTGACAACATGACAACCAATATTGACAATAGTGTAGAATGTACAATGATGATGGCTACAAATGTATAAATTCGTGATTGACTTTTCATCCAGATTCGGTTCATCTCAAGTTATGGGAACTTCAAGAATGCTCAAACTAGTCTAAAAAGAAACAATCCTTTGAACAGTTCATTGTCTTTCTAATGATAGAAGAAAGATTTTTTAAAACTTTTTTGAATCTTTCCCTTTTTTTCTATTTAAAAAAAGAGAAATTTCTTACATCTTTTGAGCCTTTTCCTTTCTCTTCAACAAAACTAATTTGTAAACCTTAAAATACAAGCTTAGGAGTTGAAAGTATACCCTTTGTGAGCTAGAGTATCTACTGTGAAAAAGTTGCAAATTTTTTATGTTTAAGGTAAGAAAAGTGTATATATTTTTAAATTTTTTAGAAATAGTAAATCTTCAACCAATCAATCCTATTACTATGTACCTATGGTTGTAAGAGCATGGCTAGCATGTACATTGCACTAGGCTTGATGCATTGGCAAGCAACAATTTTAACCCACCTTGAGCCCTATTTTTTTTTTTAATGAAAAATATTTTTTCAAGCTAAATCCCTCCAAGGAAAAACAAATATTTTGAGGGCTCATGTGGTAGGCACCACCTCAACAACGAGCACAAATTTTTAGAATGTTCAAACCCCCAAATCCTCAAGGGTCTTTTTGTTATCAAAAGGATTTTTTAGAGTTGGCAAGGTGGATGATAAAAAATTGAAACAAAGAAAAGTTTTGTGATTTCCAAACCCTAGATCCCTCATAGGGTCTCTCAATACTAAGAAGAGTTTTTAGAGGTGATGGAGTTGTGATAAAAAATTAATTAATTTTAAATTTAAAAAATTAAAGTTGAGATTCCCAATCCCTACTAGATCCCTCTAGGGGCCTCTTAGGGGTGATGAAAGTCACAAATGAGAAGAAAAGAAATGGACAAGGTGTTTGGAGAACATTTGGTGTGTTCCAAATTCATCTCTATTACAAGCCAATCGACATATTCTCTTCAATTTACTAGCTATAAAGATTCTAAAAATCTAAACAATACACTAAATACCTTACAAATTTGAGGCTCCTGGGTTCAAAATCTAAGGCTCACAAAATAGCACTTCTACTTTCTCTTTCTATTTGTTGTATTTTAGATAAAGAGTTTTTTTAAAGATTTATTTAACCTTTTCTCTTCAATTCCTATTTCTTATATTCCTCCAAAGAAGAATTTATTTTTATTTTTTTGGAATGTTTACCTATTTCTTCTTCTTTTTACCATTTCTTTTACTTTCTCAAAATCATATTGTAATGGAAGTAGACTTCAATTTTTTTTGGTTATTTGTTTAATGTGCAATATATATGGATTCACATTCCCTATATTCCTTTGCAACATGGTGATTAGCTATTTAAAGAGAATATAGAGACATAGTAAACAAAAAAGATTTTTACACAATTAGTTGTTGGTGAACTACACAAAAAATATGTTTCAAGATTTACTCAAGATAAACAAAAACACTTTCTATTTCTTATATATGTCAAATTTTAAAGCCAAGTATACAAAAATACTGATGTTGAAACTAGAATTGCAATTACACTTAATAGACTTACAACTAACAATACATTGACTATGATTGGAGACTTATATGGTATAGCTAAGAGGACCATGTTGTAATTGTATGAAAATATTGCAAAGCCATCAAAATATCATTTATTGCCTATGTGGTAGAGAAATTGACTTCCTAGAAGATAAGACTTGTCAAGTTTGAGTCTTTAAAGAATATATGTTTATTATGAAAAATCATTTTTTACCTTGCAAATTGATAGAAGATGTTGCATATCCAATGAGCCCTTGGTTTTTTGTAGTCAAAACTTTTAAAGCAATATCTCTTCATTCTAAATTTTTAAAACATTTTTCACAATAGAAAGTAAAAAGAATTAGAAGTAAATTCAATTAGTCTATAAAATAGCTAAAGGTGTAAAAGCAAGCAAAGACACCAAGTGCACAAACAAATTAAAAAGTAAGCATATAAAAAATTAAAGTAAAAGTTAGATAAAGAAAGTCATGGAAAGAAAAAGAAAAAGAAAAGCAAGAATGAAATTTGAAACAGTCGGTTTGCAAACGCTGCGACGGTCATGCTTTGAAAGTCCTAAGCGGCTGGGCGGGGGGCACGAGGCCCCCTTGAATTCACAACAAAAGTGCAGTTACATGAAAGCGGTCGACACTTGAAAGTGCTAGACTCCATCACCGGAAGTGTAGAACAGCGGAGACTACTCTATAGTGAAAACATTAACGTGACTAGCTAAGGTGTTGGGGTCCCTAACAACCTTATGCATATGTTGCGAGATTGCCATCCCGCAATGCAAGGTGGCGGTCCAAGTGCTACCTAGAATTTGCTTGATGCTACTAGGTAGCTGTGAGTATTTAGCTACACATCTATCTGTCCATATAAACCAAATAAGGAATGTCCACATCAAGTCCCAAGGTTGTTTACTATAAACGTACTTTCCGATAGAGCGCTCTCCACGGTAAGAATTGTATCCGAGTAAGGCTGATCTAAGGTCTTTGATCTTGGGCGCTCCCGCGTCCGAAGCGAATTCGTTGTATCTTCTTCAATACTCCCAGGTGAAATTGCACTCCCAGAATAGGTGAGGGCTGCACTCCAGGGTGACTGAGCACCGGACGCACCCTGTGTCTGCATTTCTTATCCTCCACGATAACCACTCCTTGCTCATCATTTTTCTTGCAAAATTCACACTCTCTTAAAAAAAATTAAAAAAAAATCTTTTTATGTAATTTGTATGTATAATCGTTGTATGTCTTGTTTCTTTGAATGCACGAGTAGCGTGTATGCACTATAAGAAAACCTTGTTTTACGTGACGGATTGACATCAAAAGGAACGGATTTTAGGTGACATCAAAGGTGACATCAAAAAAACAAACCCATGTTTTTATGTCAACAACGATGTCCATTGATGTTATATTGGACATCATTGTTGACATAAAAACATGGGTTTGTTTTTTTCAATATCACCTAAAATCCGTTCCTTTTGACATCAATAAATTTTGGATTCTTATAGTGATGTGTGGCTGGATATTGTTGGAGATTTGGAGTAACAAGTAGTTTGCGTGTGTGATCAATTTTTGGGTAGACACTTTGAATGCGATTGGTGTTGAAGAAAGTGAGTAGATTGGTATAGAATGTTTGTGGAAGCTCTTAGTATGGGCTGACCTTAGTTGTGTGTTGTTTGTAGCCAAAGCAATGGGCTATTAGAGAGGGGCAGCCCTCCTAGAGGACCTTTGTCCCATATGGTTAGTCATGGCACTTGGTAGAAGAGTGGTATAATAGGGCAGCCCCTAGCATGGGCTTGACACCCCTTTCTCACACATGTTTGTGTTCCCCTTCATTGGATTACATTGGCTTGGTATTCTTTCTCTCAAAAGGTTATGGGCCCACTCATGTGAGTTGCTATTGGAGGTGAAATCTCATTGTAAGGTGTGTTGGTGGAGCACTATTGGAGTTTGGAGCATTTCTCTTCAAGATTTGGACCATTTTGGTGAGGTATTTTCTTGTTTTGAGTCCATTTGTGCTACTTGAGGGTTGATTGTATTTGTTGAGCACTCAAAAGGGCTGATTTGGTGTTTCATAGCTTTAGTTGGGAGGTAGGGTTTGGCCCTTTCTCCAAAGGGGTTGATTTGTACATTTGGTACATCAATGGAGTGATTTGGAGCATTTGAGTGTGCATTGGAGAGGTTTGGACTCATTAGGGTCTGATTTGAGTGTATTGGAGCATTTGAGTGCACCTTGGAGAGTTTTGGACTTATTGGAGTCTAAATTGAGTAATTTAGAGCCCTTCAGTGCACCTTGGAGAATTTTGGACTTATTGGGGTCTGAATTGAGTAATTTGGAGCCCTTAAATGTTCATTGGAGTGACTTGGACCACTTGGGGTCTGAATTGAGTGTTTTGGAGCACTAGAGTGTGCATTGGTGAGATTTGGAGCACTTGAGTGTGAATTGGAGAGATTTGGGCCATTTGGAATCTGAAGTGAGAGTATTGGACCATTGAGGATCTGATTGGAAAAATTCGAATCAATTGGGGCCCTATTAGACTTACTACAACCACAAAAGGGTTGGTTGGGCACTTTTGGAGTGATTTGAGTCATTTAGGCTTCCATTGGAGTGGGAGACCTAAACCATGGCCACTAGTGATGGAGATGGCGTGAGGGTCATCGACAAGTTCAATGGAGACAACTTTGGACTATGGAAGTTCAAAATGGAGATGATCTTGGTCGAAAAGGACTTGTGGGAGATTGTAGAAGGCACGGAAGAGGTGCCCGCAACTGATGCAGATGTGAAAGTCAAGAAGTCCTATGAGAAAAGGGTCAAGAAGGCCTTCTCCGTGATTGCTTGCAATCTTGTGGATAGGCAACTTGCTCATGTGCGAGCATGCAAGGGACCCGCGGAAGCATGGAAGGTGCTTTGCAACATCCATGAGACCAAGAGCTTGTCCAACATGCTCTTCATTTGACGCAAGTTCTTCACATGCAAGATGCAAGAGAACGAGGGCATGTTGGACCACATCAACAAGGTGAAGGCATTGACAGACCAACTTGCTTGTTTGGAGGTTCCTGTCACGGATGGTGACATTGTTATGACTTTGCTTGATAGCTTGCCACCTTCTTATGAGTATCTCATCACGGCGTTGGAGACAAGACCTATGGAGGAGCTCACTCTTGACTTCATCACGGCAAGGTTGATGCATGAGGTGTCCAAGAGGAAGGAGAATGAGCCCTAAGAAGGAGGGGCAGCACTCTACTCGCGGTATGGCCAAGGGGGGAGCTCACAACCACGCAAGGAGACACGCACATGCTACAATTGTGGTAAGCCCAGCCACCTTGCATGGTATTGTAGATTGCCCAAGAAGGAGAATGCAAACAAGGCAAGTGTGAAGGAAGTGGAAGAGGACTTTGAATTTGTGGCCAATGAAGGATTTGACAACACCGACATGTTCACATGGATTGTTGACTCGGACGCAACACAACACATGACTTCACATAGGCAAGCATTTCTCACTTATGCTCCCATAAACAATCGCAAGGTGTACTTGGGGGACAACAATATGGTGGATGCAATTGGCATGGGTGCATCGTGGTGGAGGTAGAGGTGAAGGGTCAAGTGAGGACCATTCGCATCCAAGATGCGTTGCATGTGCCCAAGTTGCATGCCAACTTGCTCTCGGTGAGCAAGTTGGTGTTACAAGATTTGAAGGTGCAATTCAACAACAAGGGGTGCGTTTTGGGTGCATCCAATGGAGAGATGATCGTGACAACATCAAAAGAGGACAATTTGTATCATTTGAGGTTCAAGAGCGTGAATGGCACAAGCAAGGCATGTTTAGCGCAAGGAGCACTCCACCAACACTCTCTACAACTATGGCACAAGAGATTAGGCCACCTCAATGAGAAGAGTCTCAAGAGCCTTTAAAGCATAGTTGCGGGTATGCAAGTGGAGAAGGGCTCTTGCGATTTGAAGTGTGAAGCTTGCACTGAAGGCAAGCAAGCAAGGCCACCATTTCCAAGCGATGGAGGGACAAGAGCAACCAAGGTGTTGGAGATTGTGCACTCCGATGTGTGTGGCCCCATGAAGACCACCTCTATGGGTGGTGCAAGGTATTTTTTGACCTTCATTGATGATTTTTCAAGGAAGATATGGGTGTTCATGCTCAAGTGCAAGAGTGAGGTGTTTAAGAAGTTCAAAGCATGGAAGGCACTTGTGGAAAATGAGTCGGGGTATAAGGTGAAGGTGTTGAGGTCGGACAATGGTGGGGAATACATGTTCAAGGCCTTTGAAGCTTTTATGAGAGAGCATGGTATTCAACACCAAACTTCAGCCCCTTACACTCCGCAACAAAATGGTGTGGCGGAGCGTGCTAATCGCACACTAATGGAGATGGCTCGGTCCATGGTCCATGCCCAAGGCCTCACGTATGATCTTTGGGCAGAGGCGGTATCAAATGCGGCATACACACGCAATAGGTGCCCTACAAATGCAGTAGCTTCGATGACGCCACAAGAAACATGGAGTGGAAAGAGGCCCAACATTGGGCACATGCGCATCTTTGGATGCGTTGCATATGCCTTGGATTTGAGTCCCAAGCGCTCCAAGCTTGATGTCAAGGGCATCAAGTGTTTGCTTATGGGATATTGTGAGGGCTCCAAGGCGTATAGACTCATGTGTTTGGAGACCAAGAAGATCATCAAGAGTCGCGATGTCTCATTTGTAGAAGACAAGCAAGGGGACACCAATGCTTTGGAGATGTGTCCAAGTGGGAGCAAGGAGGAACCAAAGATTGAAGTGAACAAATCTCCAAACATACCCAAGGATGATGAGGACCATGATGAAACACCACCGACACCTAATGAGAAGAGTTGTCCATCTCCGAGCTCTCCACCAAGTAAAGACGAGGAAGAAGATGCCTCCAAGGAGCCAAGATATCCTACGAGGGAGAGGAGACCGCTTGGAGAATGGTGGAAGAACCACATCTTCCCTCAAGAGCAAGTGGAGCATGCCAATGTGGCGTGTGTAGGAGATCCACGCAACATGGGTGAAGCCATGAAGAGCTCGGATGCAAGCAAGTGGGAGCAAGCTATGAAAGAGGAGTATACCTCACTTATGGCCAAAGGTACATGGGAACTTTCTCCTCTTCCTCGTGATCGTACAAGTGTGGGATGCAAGTGGGTGTTTTGCACCAAGAGAGGTGCATCCGGCAACATTGTGCGTTATAAAGCAAGATTAGTAGCCAAGGGGTATTCACAAGTAGAAGGAGTGGACTTCAATGAGACTTTTGCTCTCGTGGTCAAGTTTTGCACCATTCGATGCATGGTGAGCATTGGGGCTACCATGGATTTGGAAATGCACCAAATGGATGTCATCACAGCGTTTCTCAATCCTGGGCTTGAAGAAGTGATCTACATGGATCAGCCTAAAGGCTTTATCCAAGAGGGTCGTGAGTACCTCAAGTGCAAGCTCAAGAAGACCATCTATGGGTTGAGGCAATCCGGAAGAGCATGGTACATGGATGTGGATGCATTGTTTGCAAGGGAGGGCTACAAAAGGAATCATGCGGACCACTCTCTCTACATCAAGCAAACAAGTACGTATTTGGTGATTGTGATTGTGTATGTAGATGACTTGATCATCATGACCAACACCATGAGCAAGATGGTGGAAGTGAAGGCCATGTTGAAGAGTCAATATGACATGAGCGACCTTGGTGAGTTACACTATTGTCTTGGAGTGGAGTTTACAAGGAACCGGGCGGCTCGCACCATACCCATGAGCCAAGGCAAGTACATTGAGGGCGTGTTGAAGTGATTCAATATGGAGGGATGCAAATCCGTTAGTACACCTCTTGATGTGAAGGAGAAGATGTTCAAGCTCACGGATGAAGAGTATGAAGGTGTAAAGGCTGAAATGCAAGATGTGCCTTACAAAGCTGCGGTGGGGAGCTTGATGTATGCTATGGTGGCCACAAGACCCGACCTTGCATTTGCCATGAGTGTGGTGAGTCAACACATGGCCAAAAGTGGCCCAAGGCATTGGGCAGCAGTGAAAAGGGTCATGCGATACCTCCAAGGAACTTTGGATGGCAAGTTGGTACTTGGAGGTCAGAGCCTGACATTAGTGGGGTTTTGTGATGCAGATTGGACCAGAGATGCAACGGATAGGAAGTCGACCACAGGTTATGTGTTTATGCTTGGAGGTGGTGCAATTTCATGGAATTCAAAGAAACAACCCACCATTGCATTGTCTACCATCGAGGCGAAGTACATGGCCATTAGCCAATGCACAAGAGAGGCCATATGGCTAAGGCAACTCATGAGTGATGTGGGATTGGAGCAAGAGAAGAGCACACGCATCATGTGTGATAATCAAGACGCCATTGCCTTGCTGAAGAATCCCATCCATCACTCTCGGAGCAAACACATCGACATACAACACCATTTCATTCGTGAGAAGGTTGAAGAAGATGTGATTGAGATGAAGTACATTTCTACAGAGTGCATGGTGGCCGATGTGCTTACAAAGGCACTTGGCAAGTCCCGACATGAAGTTCTTCGCAAGGAGAAGGGTTTGACATTGTTTGGCAACAACCAAAGTGGGAGTGTTGAAGAAAGTGAGTAGATTGGCATAGAATGTTTGTGGAAGCTCTTAGTATGGGCTGACCTTAGTTGTGTGTTGTTTGTAGCCAAAGTAATGGGCTATTAGAGAGGGGCAGCCCTCCTAGAGGACCTTTGTCCCATATGGTTAGTCATGGCACTTGGTAGAAGAGTGGTATAATAGGGCAACCCCTAGCATGGGCTTGACACCCCTTTCTCACACATGTTTGTGTTCCCCTTCATTGAAATACATTGGCTTGGTATTCTTTCTCTCAAAAATTGGAAATTGTACTAAAAATTGAGTGTGCTTAGGGAATCAAATTGAATTGGAATTTGAGAGAACTAGTCAAGAATTTAGTGAGAGAAGTGAAGATTTGAATAAGTAATTTCATCAGAAGCCTGACGATACTCTCCTCGGACAACATGGTCCTGATCCTCAACGATGATTCTAGAGTCGTGAAACATAAACCAAGCTGAGACCCAACTGAGAAAGAAGCGAGGTTCTCAAAATTTCGGAGACGCTCTTGCAGACGACGAGATTTGGCAGCCTCATTCAGAGGTAGTAAGTGAAATTTTGTACTTTTGAAATTGTAAATCGGCTGCTCATTCTTTGAATCCAAAATCGTTATGGAAAATGTGTAGAGATCAGCCCATTGATTTTACGAAACTTAAGATTGAATTTGGCTTTGTGATTGGAATCTCGGAATTTCGGAGAATCACAGGGAGTCAACAAATGCCAACAGATTTTTGGAAACAACTTGGAGAACGAATTGTCCTCGGGTGCTATATTGCTGGTGACCGGCAATCAGAAGAATCTTCAAATTGAATTAGTGTTTTGGTTGAAGTGAATTGGGATCGGAGTGCAGAACTCTGTTAAAATTCTTGACAGGAAATTGAACTTGAATGGCCGAGACTTTGAATGTCTCCATCTCGTTGTGAGAATGAGATTCTCTGCACAATTTTAGTAGATACTGAAAGAAGCAATCAATTTTGAAAATTGAGATCGGGCAGAGAACCGGCGCAGGGGCAGGTCGTTGCTTGACTCCGGTACAATCAAATTTTCAAAATTGATGGAATTCAGTCGTTGGAGGCGGGTGCATTGACTAAATTACTTGATTGTTCAAGAAATCAATTGAGATTTCTAGAATTTGTAAGTAGCAATCTTGAATCAGTGAAGCGGCCGCTACAGATGCTGCGCGAACTCACAGACGGGAGAAATTAGGGATTCCACGGCCTTAGGGTTTGGTTCCCGGATATAGGGGCCGAATCCACGGTCATAGGCGCTGAATCCATGGTTATAAGTCAACTGTACAGATTTAGGGGCTGATTACGTGGGAATAGGGTGGCTTATACAAATCTCTACCATTGATGAAGATATAATCTTTCTTCCTTTTTTTACAAGTTCCTTCATCTTTCTAGTTTTTGCTTCTTATTTATCTCCAACGCATTGCACTGTCACAAAGTTTTGCTATTAGGTTCAAAATATCATGGGGCTTTTGTTGTAGAAATGTTTGTAAATATTCATTAGTATCCTTCAACATCCTAAATAATAATAAACCTATTGTCAAACTCTCTTTTTGCCAACTCCCTATCCTACAATTCTAGCTCAGGGGATTCACTTAGAGTGTCCATTAAAAACCATGTGCGACCAAAACTTTGGACCTCCTACATACTTTTTGAATTTTAAATAAAATCAAATGAAAAAAAAATATGAATAGATTTTCCTACTTTGATTTTATCAATATCAAAAAGTTTATGTTTTGAATTATTGATATTTTTATTTGTTAATAATATTACAAATTTTTGAAGTAAAAAGATACACTGAAAAACTGAAAAATAACTTTTACACCTCTATATTATATAAGAAAAAATTGTTAAAAAAATGAATTAAAAAATATTTAAAATAACTCTCTATTAAAGCTCATTTTGAGTTGAATTTTGATGCAATGGTCATCTAAATGTGTCTCTAAAAATATTTGAGTTAAAAAAGCATGCCATTTTAGTGCATTTTTAACTTCTTTTAGAAATCATTCCATATTTTATTTGAATTTGAAATTTTGGGAGTAGAATCCTATAGTCATTAGTAAAGGCAATGCTCAAAATTTGAAGTTAAAATTATAGTTTATTAGAAACCACTTGTTCACACCAGTGTTTTTTTTTGGAACAGTAGAGGCTTGCATGCCCTCATACTAGTGGCACATTTATGGAGGTAGGCTAAAATCGTTTGACAGTAGCAACAAATCACCAAGAAAAAAATTGGTTTATACATGGTTTGTTGTAGTAGAACTAAGTGCACCCCTCGAGAATTCCAGCAATGTCTCCAAAAACGCCATATTTAACTTTGACATGGCATAAATGTTAAAAAAAATAGCTTTAAAAATCTTGAAACTTTATCACAATGTAGATCAACTGTCCAACTACTCACATAAAAATTTTCATCTGAATTTAAGATATTTTTCAATTTTGGTAGACATATTCCTACTACTGACTTTCTAACTCTTCATTGCCTCTACACTATGGTTGTATTTTATGCATAACTTATAGATCCCAAGTCCTTTGATGCTAAAATTTTGACACAAGATAGTAGATAAAATAAGAAAGATATTCTCAAAGTTTCATTTTCATGACATAAAAATCAATAAGAATGAAGTTATTCCATACACCCCCACCTCCCTTGGCTACCTTAGAATCCAAACACCTTCACTTCAAAGCCTCATAACAGTTTTTCCATAATAGATCTAAATCCAAAATTTGGCATCATAGTAGATCAACTATTCAAAACCTCACATCCAAAAACTCAAATTCAAAAGCTTGCATTCATACAACACTTTTTCAAAAACCAACATAAAATCCCTTACACCAATGCTTCTTTAAATATAAATCCTCAATATTAACACAACTTGTACTCTTAGTGCATTCCACACCTCCCCAAAACACCAAAGAACAAAAGAGAAAGAAAGATAAGGGACTAGTCCTTGCTTCAAATAGCCACCACAATCCTAAGGCGGTTAGTCCTCCTAGTTGCTATGAGTTATTAATAGTAAATTGTTTAGATTTTAATATTCTATTGATAACTTTTGAAAACAAGAAGTTCCAAAGCACACCAAAAAACGTGGCATTTAGATTCTGTATTCATTTTTTATAAAGTGACAAAGTTTCATTTGTACATGTTCTAAAATAGTTTTTTTTAATATATGCATTTATTCATTTACAAGATGTATATAGAATAATGATGGCAGTTTTATGCAAAATACATAATGTATATTCCAACATTATGTAGGTTTACTTTTGGCATCTTATGAAATTATTAGGCTTACAAATATGCTGAAGGTACCTTTTTTTTAGCAATACTAATGATTACAAAATGTTTAAGAAGTGACAAACAAATTATCCAAATGATTAAGAACCATTATCATCTTAGTGACCACAATGAGTGCCCTATGTGTTGGCATTGAACATATTGTTTGCAAATTTAGCTCTATAATATTAGTAAACAAAAAAATTCCACAGCCATATATAAAAAATCAATGAATCATGTATATTATCAAATTTCCACTTTATGAAAAAGTCAATTTCTAGAAATATATTCATGTGAAAAATACTTTATTCATTGAAAATTTTAAAATTCCCGTAAAGAGAAATGAAAATTATACTAGAACTTACAAATTCCTATGAAAAAAGACCTAAAGAAGTTTAGAACACAAATGAAAAAGGGTTTAGGATAGAACTAAAAAAATCTATTCAAATTCAATGTCTTTTTGAAGTAAGTCATGAAAAATTATGTTACTTTCTTTGGCCAAACGAAGTTGCCAACAATTTTGGGACGCCAATTCATGTTGAATAGTTGCTCGTTTTAACAACTTTTGGATATTTTTTTCATTTTTTCTTAGACTCAAAAAAGTCTACTTATTTATTGACTTCTACAAATTTTGAATCACCTCCATCATATTGCAATTAATTTAGACTCATGAACTACTTTAGGAGGCAATGATATAATTGCATTTGCATCTTTGATTTTTTTGCAATAAGAAGTGTGGTAGCATCTTGTTCTACATTGTTAAGGTTCCTTAAGTTTTGATTTAAAGAACCTTTTAGATATTTATATGCTTTTCTTTCCCAATGCATACTAAAGCTATCATTGTGAATGATGTACAATTTGTAATAAATAAACACATGCTATAACTAAATCTAATAGATTTTCTAGTTTCACATCAATTCTTTTGAGTAGATTCCTCCAACTTCTTTTTAAACATCCAAATCTTTGTTTTACAATCATTCTAGTCCTAGATTGATTGAAATTCTAGTGAGCCTTTTCCAAAATAGTTTGTCTTGTACACCTTTGAATGGGTTGAAAAAATATAAACTAGGTTATGTTTTTTCTCACAAAACCAAGGAAAACAATAGTATAATAAGAGGTTCTTGTAGGGAAAGGTTTATGTAGTCTATCGTTTACGTGACTAAAGTCACTTTCAAATAGAATAATACTTTAAACTTGAAAATATCTGGTTTTAGTTTTGTAATCCAAAAACACTCTTATTCCCAAGGTTTTGGAATTTTGTTCTTAGTCCTTTACCAATGTATGCAGACACAATGTATAAAGTCCTAGTCCCATATAGTGTTCTAAAAGGTGGTCAAATAGTTTGGTCAACACTTCAAGTTTGGTCAAATTGTCTTATGCAATGAACGATCGAGGACTTAATCAATTTCAAGATAATACTTTGAAAATAGTACACATAATTCATTAATTACTCCTTTTTAAATGTGTTGGTCAAATAGTCTAGTAAGCGCTTGCTATGAGCAATCGTAATGCAAAATGCTTAAGTTCGTCAATCCTAAGTCAAATTGTCTCAATTTGTGCAAAGCATGCAAGTTTAGGTTTTATACCTGAATTTTGTCTTTCTTCTTTTTGTTTTTCTCCAATTCTTTGAGGTTAAATTGTCAAATGGTCAAATGGTCCAATTTCACACAATTAGTTCCTACATACCACAAAACATAAAACCAATTCATATTTTTACTCAAACTACACGTCTAAAACTATGTATTAGAATTCTAAAACCAAGGCAAACCAACACCTAAAACCACACAAAGTAAATAACTTAAAATCATCCAAACAGACCTATTTCTGCAGTATAGGACCTATAACCATGGCTGCATAATAGGGGAGTCCAACTGGGCCTTAGATGGAACTTTAGGCGATTTAGAATCTCATCTAGATTTTTTCCTTGGGGCCCAAAGATTTGTGTGAACATGAAGTTTTTAAAGTTTGTATGGAGATTGTTGGTTTGGTATGAAATGGGTTTGTATTTGAATTTTATTTTTGAAAATCCATGAGGTGCAAATGAAAATGTACATTAGATTTTAAAAGGTGACTATTGATGATTTAAAGTGCTAAATTTATTAAGAACAATTGTAATTAAACAATTACAAGTGAAAGGAAGTTTCAAGTATAAGTAGTTAGAAGTTTTATTTTGAAAGGAGAGTAGATGAGGGTAGTTTTGCCTCCCTTGTGTTTTTATTTTCTATAAACATTTTTCACAAACACTTTTATGTGTGTATTCTTTTCCACAATTCAATTTAAGTGTTAAAAATAGTTTTGTACTATAATAAATGTGTATTTGTGTAATTTGTAAATGATTCATAATATATAAATGTGATGTACATGTAATTAAATTTTTTTGATGCAAATGTATATTATTTAAACTTTTTGTATGGAAATTTCAGTGTATGATTGAATTGTTGTGATTAAAATTGGAGAATTTGAGATAGTTTGAGTATGAATTAATGTGAAAAAATAATAGTGATTATTCATAACACATGGAGTGAATTGTGTATGAGTTATGAATTATAAACATTCATTTTTTATTTCATTTCATCAGCATGTAATGTGTTATTCAAAATTGAAGTTTATGATTGTAGTCATGTTTTGTTTTTTGTTTTTGACTAATTGTCCTTTGTTTTATAAAATAAGACCAATCTTTAGAATGTTTATATATTGATAGAGTAATGTAGGCTAAATGTCTTTGTAAAAAAGGATTAGATTTAAAACATTCTAAATAGCTTGGATATGAAGAGTGGGAATTTATTTTGGAGACTTTTTTGAGATGAACATAGTCTGAAAATTTTGAAGTTTTCCTCCTTCCTCTTATTTTTTTTGAAGTCATAATGTTGTCTATTTGTATAGTAAATTCCTTCATGTGAATATAATCCGTTTTAACAAATTTTTGTATATTAGTTTGCTTATTGTGAATTTTCAATAAATAAAATCCAATGATTGGATTGTTGTGTGTTTGTGGTTAATAAATTGATTGTGGTAACTTGTCATTGTTGTATACATGTTCTTCAAGTTAATTTATTTCATTATTCTTGAAGTTATAAATGGTTTGGACAATTTATAGTTTCCTATCTCCATTGAATCTACAAATTGGATTTTCTTGCCGTAAATTAGTGTGTAATTTTTGTGGTTTTGTTTGATTTGTGTATATAGATAGCCACTTGTTTTAAGAATTTTTTTGTGATTTGAAGCTTTATTGGTTAAAAATATCTGAGTGTAGTCGTATTCTTTGACAATTTATTATGGCTAATGTGTCAAAAACTAGTGATTGGTTTATATAATTTGTATTTATTTATAATCTTTCCTATTTCATCACAAAATTTCATGTGAACAAATCTTTTCTACTATACTAATTATAAAAAAAATAAAAATTCCATTGGAATCATTACCTTTTCGTCATATGACATCTAGTGATGTTGCTAGGGAATTTTGTATAAAAGGGGATTGATGAAAGTGAAACTTGGTTAAGACTCGATTATCAAGGTTGTTGAAATGGCCAACCAAAAATTGTGTATTCAAACTTTGAATATGGAACAAAATAGAATATCTTGAGAATTATAATAAATCATTATTGAATGAACTAAAAGGATTAAAATTGAATTGGGATACATTATATCCATCATTTTAAGAAACAAAAGTTAAACTAGAATCACTAATGAATGAAATAAATTTTTTTTGAAGAGCAACACCAACATCAAGATTTCATTGTTATGAAACTACAAAATTGAGTCATTGATGGTATAGCCAAGGAAAAGAAGCTACATAAATTACAAAAGAAAAATTGAGATTGTCTATAGAGATAAAAAAATGGATGTGACCATAGTCACATTGAAATCTTCATTGGCTACTTTAAATAATGAAGTGGAAAGCTTGAAAAGAGAATTCAAACTTGCACAAAGTAATTTTAGAGAAGCTCTTGAATGCAAAAGTCATATTGAGAAAGAAAATTTTGTAAATTTTTAAATTTAAAAAAAATATTCAATTCCAATTAGAAATTGTTCTACATTCTTTAAAAGATGTGACAAATCACCATGATGCCTCAAATGTTATAGTTCTATTATTTTTAAATCAAATGTCAATTATGGAAAGTCAAAAGGTTGGAAGAGAAAAGAAATATAAAGATCTTTGGGTTGAGTTGCATAAAGAATTTGAAAAGTCTTCAAAGAAAATGAAAGAAGTTTATGAAGCTTTAATTAAGATACTTCAAAATGATTTGTCCAATATTTTTAAATTTAATGAAATATGAGATTACTCAAAATATAAATTTAGATGTAGTTTTGTTGTCAAAGGAAAATGAGCTTGGTGTTAAGCAAGAGAGCATTTGACAAAAATATTGAAAATAAAGATTAGTGCTTTACTTAATTTGGTGGAAGATTTAAAACAAAAGTAATTTAATTTTACCATCTTTAAAGAACCATTTTTTGGAAAAGAATGTTATACTTGAAGAAGATTTATTTATGAATGATAAAGAGAATATGGAAAGCGTCAATGCATTTTTTCAACACTGACTTCAAAAAAGTGAAGAAATTATAATTTTCCAAAGTAAGCAACACTCAAAATTAATTGAGTACATAATAACTAAACATTTTAAACATTTTTTATGCTCTACAATGTGACATGTTGATTATGAAGAATTTAGCATTAAAACAAGTCAATGAAAACTTTAAGCAACAACTAAATACAAAATTGAATGTCTAAGTCTACTCCCAAGCAATTCAATTTTATTTTCAAAATGACTAGTGTACCCTGTGCCGTTGCCACATTCAAAAGCAAAATGAAATTAGTTTTCTAATTTTATAACTCATAAAACTTTGTAGGTCCAAATACTATAAAACAAAGCCCGTGCACCTCTCTTCATTGAGGGCTTATTGATGATATCAAGCACACCAATGGGAGATGTGCGGTCTAGGAGATATCAACGTATTAAACAAAGATGGATGATCATCTTTTTACAAATGTCAAGTTGCTACAGATAAAATATTTCAAAAATTTACAAATAGTAGTCACTTGTTTTCGAGACAAGATGATATTTTATAGTAGTTGTTAATTTTTCAATTTTTTGACTATTGGTTTTGTAGAGTGGTTTAAGACCAAATGTCAATTAGGTTTTTCAATGATGCACTATTTTAGACTAAGTGTCTATTGTGTTCCCTTACTAGTGTATGGGTATAATGTTGCGATGTCCAAATAGTTTCAATTGTTTTTAAAATTATGGAATAGTAGAAGTCTAGTCTATTGATAAATTCAAATTTTCATTAGTTCTTGTGTACAAATGAAATTTGTATGAATGAATGTTCTAAATTTAAAGAAATAATCAATAACCATTATGGTAGAATAAAAATTATTGAGTGAGTATGTGGGTGAGTTAGCAATTATGCTAGTAGTAGCATGCAATTTGTTGCTTATAGTGTTGGATAATAGAAGGAGTGACAAATTGTTGGAGCTAGTAGAGGTAGTTATACCTCTTCCAACCCATAGACAATTCTCGGAGATTGGACATGTGGTGCTCTTTATGTGTTTGTCTGTGTTTTGCCAAATGCTCATTCTCCGAGAATTTTGAAGGGCTATTCTTTAAGTCTAGAGGTGAAAAAATGGGTTTGAATAAGCTTTTCCAAAAGAATTTTTTATCTTTTTGTTTTGGAATTTCACTCCTTTGTCGATTTCATCTTCCTTTTGATTGTAGCTTCATCGTTGTTGTTATTGGAGAGCCCAATGGCTTGAAAGTTTGAGGTAGTAGCAGTTCAATACATAGTTACTTTCTAGGAATTACGCTCCTTCAATTTAATGCAAATATGTTCAAATTTGAATTAGCATGATTTCTTTTTGTACATGTTTACTATGTAATAACAATTGATCCAAAAAGATTTTTGTTTAGAGTTTAGGGCCAAGCCTCCCAAATGCAAGTAGCTAATTCTAATGTAGAAATTTGGAAGCATGAAATTACAAACTTTGAAATTTGTTGTCTTTTAATTGTGAAAGTGTTGTTTAGAAGTTAGTTAGAATGGTTCAAATTAATTTGGGAGGTAATCATGTTCCATAATCTTGAGCTTCTAAATTAGACAATTTAGGGTTTCATTCCATCTTAGTCAAGGAAATGGTTTAATTCCATTTAAGTCAAGGAAATGCTTTAATTCCATTTGAGGTGAAGAACAATTCAAATTGTTTTTCAATCTCTGTATTAGGATGTATAGCTTCCAATTCAAGATTTCTAAAATAGAATATTTTAAAACAAGAGATTGCAAAACACTCTTAATCACAAACAAAAAATCATGAGATCCAAATTATCCCATTCTCCAATATTCATGCTTCAATTGACTAAAGAAAAATCTTAAAATTATCCTAATTACCTAATCCTAAGGACTCAAGGTTAAAGTTAGCTAATCTTAAGAACATTAAGAATTCAATGTTTAGGTTTCAATAAGTCAGAACTCAAGGTTTAGAGTATAATAATATAAATTAATGCATATATCATATTCAATTTTGTTGCATATTTTGTTCTTTGTTTTTTTCATTCTTGCGTGATTATTAATACTACTTGTTTTTCATACTTATGTAGATAGATTCTTTTTGTTCACTACTTCACTACTAGGGATGAATTCAAATAATTCCTTGAAGACTCCAGCAGGACAACTCCAATCCTTGCTCTTCTCAAGGACTCCAGTAAGACAATCCCGATCTTTGCAAGGCAAATAGTGGAAGTGGCCACATACTCCAATAAAGCCTCCTTCAATTTCATCCGTTGAATCAAACATTTCCAACTCCTTCCATCCCATAGAATTTGATAGTACATTGCAAGAACCACCTTTAAAAATTGTGTATGAAACATTGACTGATGGCAGTTAGGTACAATTGTTTGAGTGGTTGGATTTGTCTAGAAACTATGAAAAATAGAAATTTGTAGGGATTAGAAATCCTAGTGGATCTATAAGGACCTCTAGACTCACCAAGAAAGTAGTCACATCTATAATTTTGTGTTCCTCAAAGCAATGAAGACAAAAGAAAGCCTAGAACAAGTAATGAGCAAGTTGAGGTATGTGGAAAAAAAACTCAAAGAGGTAGAAGACTACTCGTGGAATACAAGTAAAGGATTGACATCTTTTGATAAGATCTAAGAGAAGCACTATAAGAAAATTGTGTCTGCTTGGACATCTAGCCAAAAACGACGTATGTCCGTGACAACACGATACGTCGCAGAAGACATTGGGGTGTTAGGCCGAAAAAGTGAAGATTTTGCTTTGATGTCTTCGACAACATTGCTAGATTTTAGTCACAGCATATTGATGCTACGAAAAACACTGATACAATGTAAGACATCCAGGTGGACACCAGATGTTTACAAGGATGTCCACAATAACATATTTAGCCACGTCACCATCTTTGGTCAAACTTAGCTCAGAAGTTGATTTAGAATTTTGGTGCGGTCAGAGGTAAAGTGCCCAAGGTGCCCAAGGTTAAAAAGAGGACAATGGGCAGGTGGTGACTCCTAAAAGCTTATGTGGCATCTGACGTGGCGTGATGAGGTGGAAATTGTGTAACGTGGCATGATGATGTGGATATGGGTGATGATGTGGCATGCCACGTCAACATACTTGGCCTATCCATGTTCTGATCTTGGATGCCTTCGTGGACGTTACAAGTGACGTATTGACGTCTACATTGACGTCACTTCTGGTGTCAACATTTTGTACTTACTACAAATGTAACTTCAAACCACATGCTATCCACTGTGTGTTTCATTACGTCTGACTGGACGTGTAGATGTTGTGAAAGCAATTGTAAGGGTCTTCTTTGATGTCAAAATGACTATAGATGCATGACATGACTTTATGTCCAAGGTTGAATTTGTACATGATGCACGTCTTTCCTATGTAGTACAAAATGACTTATGTGTTTACTTGGTTTAGGTTCATTTTTGGGCTATTGAAGTCTTACAATTTGTGCATGTTCAACAAACTTCATTAGGATAAAATTCCACCCTATTCATATGATGTCACTTGTAGCACCAAGCAAGACAAACTCTGCCACAAAATGCACGTTCAAGATGCACCGGGTCTACTTAGAAGATATGAACATGCTGATGGCTTTGTATTTCTCAGACGTCCTACGTGACATCAAAATGCTAGCACAGCAAACACATGTCAGTGATGTGAACACCCTATGTTTCCTCCTCAGATGCAATGTCATCGCTAACTACGACAACATACTCTCCACCATTGTTTGCTGGTTGGCGCACCGGGTCCACGACTTGTTGTAGTGGTTGTAGGCCATCAAAGTCTCTATCATTCACCAACTGCACCATATAAGAAAACTGTGTTTTTTCTGATGTCCGGCCAAAAACGTTGTACGTCCAGGATAACATCATACGTCTGAGAAAACATTGGGATGTCACGTCGATGGACGCTGGAAAAGCAGAGATTTTGATTTGATGTTATAGAAAGCATTGCTAAATTTCAGCCACAGTATATTGGTGCTATGAAAAACAATGATGCAATCTAAGACATTGTTGTGGACATCAGATGTTTTAAAAAATGTCCAGAAAAATTTTCAAAATGTTATAAGCTATATAGATTTAATTTATATAACAATTTTATATAAATTAGATGAATGGATTTGTTATGAAAAAATGTTTACAAAATCATATCAATATTATATTATATAAAAAAATTTAATTTTAACTTAAAATTTAAATTCTAAATTTTATTAGTTTAAAATCATAAATTTTGCATCAATATCTAATGTGGGGTGTTTTTCTAGTGTTCTTGGACTTTGAGATATTTGACATCTTAACCTTTAAAGGACCAAGGCCTTTCTTTTGCTAGAAAACATTGAAAATTGCCATTTCTGTAGCAAAGAGTAAAAGAAATTTTAATTTTTTTCCACATCTAACTATAGGATCTTACACCTAACAAGTAAAAAAAATTGTAGAAAAAAATTCAGAATTTTTGACCACATAGATTTAAAGTGGAAAAAACAAGTTTTTTAGCGCATTGAGGGATTAGATTTTTTTGACTTTGTAAAATTTTTGCACTACAGAGTTTTGAGAGTTAAATATTTGTAGTAGAGAATTGAGTTGAGAGTTCAGGGAAATAAATTAAAAAAAAAAAAAAACTTAAATTTCATTCTTAAGAAAATTGTTAAATAGAAGTACGTATGAGATAGAAGGAAAATCTAAATTATTAATAAATTTTAGATGGAATTAAAATGCACTAATCCCAATGGTGAGATTGTTCTAGCAAGTAAACTAAACCACGTAAAATTTTTATTTTGAAAAAATTGCAAAAATTGCATTCAGAAATGCATCCAACAAGTTATTTTTTTCAAGAAGATGCTCTAATTGCCTAAAAAACAAAAATGCCCATAACTTTCTCATAACAAATCCAAATGAAATGAATCAAAGCTTTCTAGATAGACAAAAATATAATCTACAATTGAAATTCCATGTTGGATGTATTGTTGTATCATACTTTATTGAAGTTGATGTTGCAAACAACCTAGATTTAATAAATATGACTTTATCAATTAAATGTTCAAGGAGACATCCCCATATATGTTGGAAATGACATGCAAATGTTCATCATAACATCATAAACAACAAAGAAGATTTGTAGAAAATTTAGAAATTGTTGAAGCAAATGTTTAAAACAACATTGATGTGAATGTCTAATTTCATACTATAGATGTTCTTTTGAATGTTTACAATGATGTCGAAAAAAACATAACTAAGACATGTAAATGTTTTTTAAGACATCATTTTAGACATCATTTCAGACATCATTGTATTTATGTTGTTGCTCATATTTTAGTTTTGTATATTCCATATTGTTTGTCATGCCTTCTACACCCCACTAGTATAAAAGGCTTGTCTTTTCATCAATTAATAAGTAGATTTTTGAGCCATTCAATATACTTGATAAATATAGTGTATGGCATATTGTATGGTGTATTTTATATGACATGTTGTATATATATTATATTTTGTATGGTGTATTTTGTATGGCATGTTGTATATATATTATATGGTGTATTTTGTATGGCATGTTATATATATATTGTATTTTGTATGGCATGTTGTATATATTTTGTATGGTGTATTTTGTATGGCATATTTTATATGTTGTATTGCATATGATATACCATATATTGCATATTTTATATTGTGTACAACATATTACTACATTGACAACATTAGAACGTCCAATACAATGCATACATGCGTTCCAGGAGATGTCTGAAAAAATAAGTGGACGTCGCCGCTGACATCCTACAATGCAAGAAGCCATCTGCTACCCCAATACAATGCATACATGCGTTCCAGGAGATGTCTGAAAAAATAAGTGGATGTCGCCGCTGACATCCTACAATGCAAGAAGCCATCTGCTACCCCAGCATGTAATTGTGCTGATACAATGCATACATGTGTTCCAAGAGATGTCCCAAAAAATAAGTGGACGTCGTCGCTGACATCTTACAATGCAAGAAGCCATTTGCTACCCCAACATGTACTTGTACTGGCTTGTGCAAACAGACATCTCCTATGACAGGGTATGCTTTGAGAAGCACGCACGTGCAAATTCCACACGCTCAGATGGACATTTCAATCAGCATACAACTATTTCACCTGACGTCATTTAAGACACCTGGATGTCCACAGCGATGTCTCAGAAGACATTCTAAAATGCTAGGCAGACCAAGCAAGTGGCCCTAAAAAACGCCACGTCAGCATCCGTGGATGCCACGTCAACATATGTGGATGCCACGTCAGCCAATCCCGTCAGCACCGACGTGCCACGTCAGCCAATTCCATGAGCACCGATATGGCATGCCACGTCAATTACATGTCAGATGCCACATTATAGACGGACAATGGATGAAAAAAATGACACTTTGGCTTTCCCGCGCCTAGGTGGCAGCCACATGTCAACTCCTGAAGTTACCCGTTGACCGATGTCTTTTTGGACATCACGATGCTGGGCCTGCAAATCTGATGCAACGTACCATATTTTTGGCATGTCCACAGCAGCACGTAGTGATTGGACATCAGTGCAGACATAGAACGCATCACGCGCGATGTCCGGGTGTCCAAATTGCGATGTCGCGGCAGACACAGTTTTCTTATAGTGAAGGTTCTTTTAATTTTTCTATTTTACTTTCAAGTGAAATGATTCATATTTGAGAGTGTGGCTATCAATATGCTATACCTTGGTGACACCGACCTTGAGGAGAATATAATGGAAATGTTATTTGGTATTTCTAGGGGGACTGGGCTCAATGACTATGTAGAGGAGGATGGACTAGACTCCTATTCTAAGGAAAAGAATTCTAATGCTGATGAAGAGCAAGATTTGGAAGATGAAATTTTTAGACAACAAAAAACACTTCCATAGCTTTCTTCTAAAGGTATCACTTTTTGCAATGGATTTGACAAATGATTGTATAGACGTTTATGTAATGAAGTTCTAGATTGCTTTCTATCTTTGAAATCAAGTTCTAAGGTTCAATTGTGATCATACCCATGCCATTGGTTTTAGTTGTTTTGATGACTATTCATCGTGTTCAGTATCCTCATGTTCAAATATTTTGATTGCTAAAGGTTCAAGGAGAGGTGTCACATGAAGTATCTTTTGAGCACTAAGGAAGTCACAATTTGATGCTCCTCTCCACCAACATGATGTGGCACTGTGGGCCATTCCTCCCCCACTCGCGGCAAAGGCAAGAAAAAAGATAATAGCAATAGAACGGGCTTGTGATCAATCCAAAGCATGTAGGGTAATTTCATTAAAATGGTAGTATTTCTGTAGAATGGCACTACATTCCATTAAAATATGTAAAAGATGACACAACATTCTATTAGAATGGCACACGGAGTATGAAAAATGGCAAAAAATCACCGCCATTTTAATGAAATTGACCATACGTACAATAGTTTCCTACTACTATGCATTCGCCAAGCGATGGTTCCTTGAGGATCTTTCACATATGCCTTCTTCTAAGCAAGAGCCTTTGGTAGTCTCACACAATTGCAAATTGTAGTACCCCTTCACAAACATTGCTAGAGCAGCTAGGTCTACCATGAGTTTAACGGACGTAAAGTAATTGTTAGTGACTACAATGTGGCCTCTACCATGTAGGTGCCGCATTAATAGCATGACAACATTATACCCTGACTTAGTGCCTCTTGCATCAAATGTAGCGAGTGCTACCTATAAAGCTGAGTCCTTGTAAATGTTGAAGTCATACACATATTTGGATGCGCATCTACCAGACACAACGCTTCAATTCCCCACTTCATCGGTTTCTTTGGAATGTACTACCTAATTGGACAGTAAGTGCCTTGTAGCTGATCATGTTTTCATCAACCATCACTTCCTAGTGCCATTTCCAGTTTGCTTGGCACTTTCCCTTAATTTCTAGCAGTAGCCAACCCATCTTGGCTAATTTATTTCTTACCATGGTCAAGTCATCTTTGTGAAAAACAGTATCATTGAAAATGTGGAGGCACCGAGTAATATCTTTGTATCTTGATTTCGACATGGTGTTTGCTATGAATTGACAATATAGGAATAGAAACTGTTTATTCCAATGGGCTCAGTGGTTGGGCAATTTCTTAATTCCCATCATCAAAACAATACTAAAAAAGGCATGCAATTCCATTGGACACTAGCTCCACCAAAAAGGGCCGCCCACAAGCAAGTGAATGTTTGAATCTATCTCATTGGCATATCTATTCGTTTCTTCACAAATCGTTTCCGAAGTTTTTTTTGTCCAAAATCTTCCAAATAAATTTTTTTTACTTGGCATGAGTCAATATGAAAAATTTGGATTCAGTGCATGCCCCATAAAACAGACAAGGTCATGTACATACGTATGGTGCTCTATCAAACAAGTGCTATTTGCGAATGAAGCAACAAAGGTAGTGACTTCAGTGGCATTGCTTGCACGAGATGCATAGACTTCACATCCTATCATGCCGTGCTAAGAGTGTGGCACAATAGGCAACTGCATTTCACTAGTCTGTGTCAATGGACAAAATACAGTCTGGCCACTATAAGGCGGTTGGTTTGATGGATTCTCACTTCATAGATTCTTACTTCTCGTTTCTCCCAAGTCTCCCACCGGCCTCAGCAATTCACATGCTGTAGTGAGGACCAACAAAGGCTTGGCATCCCGGTCTAGCGCCCAAATCATGACTGAATGGCACTACCCTCCGCATCATTGAAGCCTAAGATAGCGTTGCTTCTTGTGCTGCGCAAGCGGTGCATGTATAGAAGGGTTTGATGACCTAGGGCTGTCCTTTTGCTAGAAAAGTTTTCTTCCACACTATAGTATATCATCAACTGGATGATGCTTGGATTTGTCAAACCACCAAGGCACAGATAGTTTGGAAGGTTGTGGTCGCCTTGAGCAACATTTGTTGTTCTTATGATGTAAACCGTCAAGTAATTGAAAATAATGATGTTTTTATTTATTAATGAAGATGCATTTAATATTTGTAGTTGTTTATGTTAGGAGCTTAGTGTTAGGATTTTAGTGTTAAAATTTTGGTATTAGAGCTTATGTTAAAAACTTGATGTTAGAAGCTTAGTGTTAAAGCTTGTGTGAAAAATTTGTATTAATTGGCTTGATAGTAACCAATTAATAACCGGTTGGCTAATAGTCGATAATAGGGTTAGTGGGTTAGAGATAGGATTAGCTAATAGCTAGCCATCTTGGAGTTTGAGTGGCTACTTAAGGCAAGTTGGTCCCTTGTTTTTTTCTTGTTTTGATGTATTGAAAGGTGTAAGAAGCACTTTAGGTGCTAGCTGTACACTTGTTGTGGTTTTAATATTGAAAAAAGCATTGATTTGAGAGAATTTTGTATTGCATTTTGAATAAGTATTGGATGAATACAAGATTTTGAATATTTGATCTATTATGATGTCAAATTTTGGATCTAGATCTATTATAAACAAAAAGTTATGAGGCTTTTGAAGTGAAGGTGTTTCACATCCCTATCTCCTTGGGGTGCTCGAAGTACCTTAGTGAGCAAGAAGGACCTTGGGGTGACTTTTCAAACCTTGCAAGAGCCTAAGAAAAGATAAATGGATGTCTCTCGAACAAATAAGACACAGTAACGCACTGAATTTAAAAGTTATGATGGTGTATCATACATGTTTGGAAAGACCTTAAGAATACATATTTATTTAATTGTTTAAAGAACATGTAATTTGAACTTGTAAACTAAAAATTATGACCAATCAAAGTTGGCAATGTCCTAGTGACGTTGAGACACTTAAAAGTTAAGAGTGAGAGGTTACTAATGAATTCTTTATGGAAATATAGCATATAGTATATTGAAAAGCAAAGAACACAAGGAAGTTAGAATGACAAGCATTATAAGGTTCTAAGCTATAAGTCAAAAGTTATGGCCAAGAGAAGAGTGTGGTGAAAGCGTAATGCCTCTCCTAGTGAATTTAAATCTTTGAAGGATCATAACTTTATGATAACTTGTTCAAATGAGACGGGTGAATAATCCATATGCATCTACTCATTGCATAGATATCTAAAATAGAATTATATGTAGAATTTAAAGCTGTAATTGCAAAGTTATGTCATTTGGAAGTTCAAGAGTCTAAACGGTAGCGTAACATCATGATTTTGGTTGGAATCGATTGGTCTTCTACAAGCAAAGTGTGTTTGGAGATTTTTTTGACTTAGGATTGGCGGGGGTCTACCGAATGCCACAGAAAGTACTATAAAAGGGGTTGGTTTCACTCCTCACTCCTTTTGGGAGCCTTGGTGAGTCCTAGTGTCTTAAGGTTGGTGATACAAGTTCACCACCAAATCCAAAGCACTATGGAACATTAGTGTAAGTGTCCCATGGCATCGGTTGAGTGGAGTCTCACTCCTTGCTAAGCCTTTTTCAATGTGTCCCGAGGTATGAATCCTGATTATTTAGTGTGGAGTTGGGATGACATTCAAAGGCGGTTAGCATTGGTGAAGAATAGTGCCTCCACCGAGTGCTTGGACATCAATGGAAGTTCCGCCCCATGTTATCAAGTAACATGCCCGGTGTCATATGTGGAGGAAAGTGTTAATAGTCTTGGGGACTGGGATTTGGTAACATGAGTTGAAAAATGAGAACCAACATTGGGGATGTATGGTGTGTATAGTGTTAATGAGTTGAGATTCAAATGATACTGAAAGTGAAGCATGATGAGCCCATTAGAATTTATAAAGTGTTATTTGGATCGTGACAAAGTGTTTGGATTTAAAAGTAGCTAAGGAGGGCATTTTAAAAAGTTTTATTCTTATTAAAATCTTGTGCAATGAAAATAAAACTTTGAGGATGTTTTTCTTATTTTATCTTCTATCTTGTATTAAAATTAAAATCTAAGAGTTAAGATCTAAGAGTTATGCACCAAAATACAACCAAATTGAAGAGGTAGTGAAAGATTAGGAAGTCAGTAGTAAAAAAATGTTTATAAAGGTTGGATAGTATCTTAGAATAGTATGAAAATTGGTGTGTGAATAGTTAAATAGTTGATCTACATTGTGAAAAAGTTTCAAGTTGTTTAGAATTACTGTTCAAAAATTACACTAAACCAAAGCTAGATATGAAAAATTTTAAGACATAATAGAAATTGTAAAAAAGAGATTTGGAAAAAGAAAGTTTTAGAATAAGTTTATTATTATTTAGGATGTTTAAAGATATTAAAGACTACTTACAATGCATTTCTATAACAAAAATCCCGTGCTATTCTGAACCTAATAGCAAATCTTTATTATACCTCACGATTAAATTTTAGGATGTTTGTATGAAAAAAGTCTATGAATATGTGGGGCATGCCGATTCTTTGGAACTATGCTACACAGTTGGACTAGGCATTGTCTCCAACTTTAGTAGAAGCATTGGTGTACATTTTATGAGTTCCTTGGACAAGTTGAAAGTTTGATTATAGGTGGCGACTGCTAAAAAGTCAAACAAAGGGCATTAAAAAGGTCTAAAATCAAACAGTTAGGCGTCGATGTCCAAATGTAGTGGCTGGAATGTTTCCCATTGACTACTAATTCTGGTTCTAGTGGATGTTTTATTAGAATGATCAAAATGTAACATACAGTGATGGTCTTTGAAAGTAGCATCAAAGGATTCATTAGAGGAACCTTCAATGTTCAGTGATGATGCATGGCCAAGTAATACTTACAAACTAGTATAGCCCTAGTTCTAAGTGTATTTATTGTCTTCTCCCACTAGGCTAACAACGACGTATTCTATTTGTCTACATGGTAAAAGAAGCTTATGCTGTCTTCTAGTAGAAAGACATACATGCATTCACAATGATTTGGCTACACATGAGAGTGTATTACCAAATCTAATAGCTAGTATACTTCAACATTAGTAGATACTCGATGGTAAAATTGTGCAGTAGCTGCAACTCATATGCGTGCTAAGAAAAGATTGGTTATTATTGTAGGCAGACTTTAATGGCCGCCAACTACTAGTACGTACGTTTATCCTTGCTACTTCAGTGTATGTGCACTTGACAGGACATAGACAGCGGTTGCACCATTACATCCGTCGTCACTTTTATCATTAAACATATGTAGATGTCTCAACAAAATGCATGCTTGTTGTGTAGAATTCCGTGTCTAAGTTCCTTTCTATTGTTTTCTTAGTAATAATCTACGATTGGCCATTTGTTTGTCCTTGGGTTTTTTGACAGGTAAATGTCTTCTGCATCGTTGTTGTGTTGCAAATGCAGGCACTATGTAAAAATATGTACATCTATATATTTTAGATAGATTTTGATATTTATAACGTTATAAAAGAAGATGACATCATTTGAGATGGCTTCAAGGTGACGCCTTATCTTTGCTGTTACAGGCAACTATAAAGAGAAATATTCACTTGAGAGTTTCATCACATTTGATTTGATTTGACTTTTCTTTGTTTTTCATTTAGATTATATTATGTCGAATTGGAGGGTTTTTTCTGAGTCTCAAGATGAAGAATCTCAATCGGAGCAAGAGTTTGAATTTCCTTTATCGCAACTGTCGAATCAGCCACAACAGCTACTAAATCTTTCATTGTTACATAGGCGGCCAGAAGACGAAGCTGGGCCATCGTGACCACCAAAACAACCTCGCGTGGAGAAACGATGGCACAACAATCTTCAACGTGATGCTCGAGCATTGGTGATTCTATTGCAAGTTGGATGTGTTGAGCCCAACAGCCATGAAGTTACATTTGAAGGATGTTTTGAAGGTTTAAACGATGAGCAGTATTATTGCATGGTAAAGCCTATCAAAGGGTGTCGTGGTCACCAACGATGGTTAGAGGGGCCAGTCAACCCTTTAACTAAGGCGGATCGTGTTGATTACGTTGCTGCTACTATTAAACGCATCCTCAAATTCTTGCAGATGAAATGATATTTTGATTGGACCTCTAATTTTTTACCTCTAATAGATGTATGTTGAGTTTTAGTTCTTCATTCCATATTTGGAGTGATTTTCTATAATAATTTTGTGTTTGAGAAGTAGTTGGAGGGAGATATTCAAATGGTTTGCCTTTTAGGTGAACTTGAAGTGAATTTCCTTCAAAGATAAAGATAAGGAGATAGTTGTGGGGCCAAATAAGTGCTCAATTATTGTTGGAGGAGTTTTGGGAGTGAGTTAGGGGTTGACCCCACTTATTTGTGTGGTTAGAGTGAAGATAGGGTGAAGAGAAAGGTGGGTATTATTCATCTTCTCTCCCGTTGCGAGCTTAGGAAAGGACCCGAATGTTTGGAGGCCCATTGTGTTGTGAGTTTTCAGAATTTTGAAATGAAAATTGGTGAAGTTGTGTATCATGGTGTCTTCTTTCTAAATTGATTTCACTTGCTTGATTTGAAGTTGTGAATCAAAAGTTGTGCTAGTTTGAGTAGAGGGAGGTTTGTTGCCTTCGAAATTAAGAGGCAGAGACTTTGACCGACCATAAAAGACGGAAAGGTTCTTGGTTTGCAATGCAATTTGAAATAAATGTAGAAAATTGAGTTAGCTTTCTAGGAAGATATCACTCATTCTATTTGGAGCATTTAGGAGTGAGACATGAATGTAGAAGTGAAGGAGGGATTGTTGCCTTTCTTTTCTTGAGGCCGAAACTTTGAGTAGCCATGAAAGATGTACAGAGTGTTATTTTGATTTGAATTTTGAAAATAATGTAGTAAATTTTTTTTTTAAGAAGCTATCATTCGATGTGATTGAAGCATTTATGAGTAAGTTGTGAGTGTGGGAATGAAGGAGGGTCTGTTGTCCTTACTTTTAGAGGCCAAAACTTTGGACGGCCATAGATATTGTTCAGAGTATTGGAATGAGTTGAGATTTGGAGGAAGTGGAGGGAATTGTATTGGCTTTTCAGAGAGCTATCACTCATTCCATTTGAAGTTGTAAAGCAACGATGGTGTTCATTCAAAGTTTAGCTTTGAAGTTGGAGTTGGGGTGGAAATTTGAAGTTGGAGTTGAGGTGGAGACTTGAAGTGATGATTTGAAGTTGGAATTGAGGTTTGAAGACATGAAGATTGAAGACTCGTGTGTTGTTGCTTGTGGCTTGTTATTCCTAGCCGGATTTGGAGGCTTGTTGTTTTTCAATTTTGCATTGTAAACCAGTTGCGGGCTCTGTGGGTATCTAGTATTAGCCCTGTTTTGTGTTTGTGGCAATGAAGTGGGATTGATCACCCACATGGTCGATCTTATTTGTTATTCTCACTGGTGAAAGGCGCTTCCCAATCACCGTCAGTTTGAAATTTAGGAGCCCATCATTCGGACGGCAACTCGTGTTCTGCTGTCCCGTTTTACCCGTCCGAAAACTTGTTTTTTATTACACACATTTACCCTTACCCTTGTAGAGCCACCACAGGATAGGCCAACGGAGAAGAATTTGAAGATTGAAGACAAAAGATTGAAGATCAGAAGATTCGACTGAAGATTGAAGACAAAGTTTAAAGATTCACGAACAACAATAATTTTTGTTGTTCTACATTCTCATTTTGCACTTGATTGGTGAATTTGAGGGTGACAAGTTCACTCACCTTCATCATCTTTGTTAGTAGATTGGATTTGCAAGTGACGAGTTCACTTACCATCCTTGTCTTATGACATCCTTCATTCTTAAGTCATATCTAGTTGCAGCTAGAATCCCCGTGATTTTTCAAGGCAAACTGCTCTTAACACAACACTGTCTTGAACTATAGGTATTGTCATAGGCTCATCACTTCTTGCCCTACTGCAACAATTGCAAGCTTCATTCAACGTTTGTCACTAAAGTTGATTTCATTGCTTGTAGACTTTGCTTGTGATATACATCATATGAGGGACATGTAAGTGGCCTACGTCATCGTTGTGATTTGTCATGTGGAAGGTCCGGCCAAAGAATGCCATGATGTATGCAATTAATAGCCTCGTTGAAGCTACGTGGGTGCCTTTTTAGAATTCTCTCCTACCATGCAACTAAGAATGTAAGCCGTATGATAGTGGAATAGGAAGTGTAAGCCTCGGGAGCTATTTTAATTTTGCATGCTCCCTTCTTGATAGCTTTGGGCAATAAAATCCATTATTCAGTAGATGGATAATCCTTCTAGTTTGCAACTTTGAAGCACCAATTTTTTTTTGTCGACCTGAAAATTGTTGACTTGCTTGCAAGTACAAAAGTGTTAACTTGTGAAATATCAGATGAAGGAATTTCTATGCTTGTGTTGCCTATGTCATGAGAATTGTCTTTCACCCTGCAAACATTGGCAACAAATACAAGAATGCATTTTGCAAGGAGAAGCTAGAATTAATTAAGAGTTGTCTTCTATTGAATGCAAAGGGAGGACAAAAGAATTATTCTCAATCTAAGTCAAACGCAATCACTTCTGCTAACACTCTCTTACAAGAAGTGACTAATGGATAAAGGTGAGCAATTGATACCCTCAATGTACAAAAATTTGTAGGAGTTTGTGTCCATAGTGAATGAAGTGATGACTTCCTCTTCATATCAAGTGCAACAAAGCATTCCCTTACAATGTGCATATGGAGACAAGATTGAGTGTGACTTCTACAACCAAATGCAATGCAATTGTTTTGACTAGGAAGACAAGAATTACATAAATTCTTTAGAAGTGCACAAAACAAAATTAATGAATAGCCTTGTGATGTGTCTATCTATATGCAATGATATTATATTTTTGTATTTTGTAAGAAGGTGTTATATTCATGAAGCTGTCTAGGTATTTCAAAATTGTGTGTGCTTATTGTAGGCATTGGATTGCTTTATACATAACTTGATGGAAAATTGGTTGTTACTTGATATGTGACTCACAATATTTGTTTGTGTACTTCACATATTTTTAGTGACTTCCTCATAATAGAGACAATGTCACTTTCAATGCACAACCTATCATGCATTGTAAATGCAACTACTAATGTGTACAAATAAATGCAATGATGCACAAATTCAGGATATCACAATGAAGGATGCACTACTCTTCTTTGCAAACTAAGTTTCAGCAACATTTCCAAGCTCAACTACCATTTCATTCATCTTGTATTTCTTCATATATGCTTGATGAGTGGCATTGTACTCTACCATTTTTTATGTTTCTACATCGTCCAAGGCATTGGTCACTCTTCACTTCTTCAATTTTTAAAAGTAGATTTTCTGAGTTTTATACTACACACCACAATCTAAAATGCATGTCCACTTGCCTATTGCCCCAACGTGAAGTTTTGGCCTAAGAAGTTTATTTTAGCATTTTCTTGTCATAAGGCACTTCAAAATTTTGTCCAAAACTACACATGTTTTACTATACACAATTTTCACTCTTTTTTACACGCACCTAAACTACCACTCTGAGCACTGGTGTATGCCAAATTTCTGTTGGAACTTGGAAAAAAATGGATGAATGAAAATTTGAATTTCTCTCATAGCAACAACTTTCAAAATCTGTTCAACGTCCACTTTTTGGACGTCTGAGTACTAAAGGGTTAAGTTGTTAAGGTAGATCAACCTACACTACTAGGGAATGCTGTCATTTTTGTCAATTTGGATGTTTTTTCTATCAATTTTCTGTCAGTTCGGACATTTTTTTGTCAATTTGGACATTGTCTGTTAATTTGGACGTTGTTTTCTTATAGTGCTATTTCCACCTTAATTTGAAATCTGAATATCTTGGGGCTTATTACAAGAAAGGCACATACTTTTTTTTAAAGGAATGTGCTTGTTTTATGGATCAAATCCAAGTGGAATTATTATTATTAATTAAAATCATAATTTTTGTGAATTTCTGAAGTAGTCTGTCCTAAAACTAAAACCATCTATAGAGTGGAGTCATAAACATTCCATTGAAACTATCAAATAAACCACTTGTAACCACCTTTTCATGTATCTATTGGCACTTAAATCCCCACCAATCAAGGATTGACTAGTAAGGATTAACCTTTTGGGCATTAAAGAACTAATTTTGTCAAAATCTTGAAGGAATTTGGATATTTTTTTGAACAAAATTAGATGTTTGAATGGATGGAATTGAGGCCAAAAGTAGAGGATAGAATTGGGCAACAAATAGAATTGGATTATTCTACTTTAATCCTTGAAGTCCTAAAGTAAATTCCTATATGGTACTCTTGGGATTTCATGTAGGCTTGTGTGATTTCAATTTTTGACATGATTTTTTGAAACTTTTTTGAAGATAGGAAATCAAATTAGTTTTTGAATAGTAATTTTTTTTTCAATTAATGCCCAAGAGCAAAAGTTATGCCACCCTAAGTCCAAAAAACAACTTGAGGGGCAATCTCCAAAAAATCACAAAAATTGAATTATTTAATTTTTTTTCCTCAAAGATATATTTTTGTCTACATCTAAAGCTTTTATTTATTCTATTTGGACTAGTGATCAAGAAGTTATGGGCAATTTTGTTTTTCAAACAATCCAAACATTTTCTTGAAAAAACAACTTATAGAATTCATTTTTGAATGCAATTTTTACAATTTTTCAAAAAGAATTGTTAGACATAGTTAAGTTTGCTTGCTAGAAAATCTTACCATTGGAATTATTGTTGTTTCAATTCCATCTTAGAGCTATTTACGGTTAAATTTTTCCTTTAGTCTTGAATGTATTTCTATTTAACAATTTTTTAATGAATGAGGATTAAGTTTTTTTTCATTAAATATGCAAAAAAAAAATTATAGTTTTTTGCTCTTTGCAATAGAAATGCTAGTTTAAAGTGGTCACTGAAGGTAAAAAAGCCTTGGAACTTTAGGAATAAAAGTTATTTGGATGCTTTAGGGAAAGTTTGGAGGACGTAAATAAATAATTTTTAACCTAATCATGTTTGTAGAAGTTGCTTGAAAGCACTTTCATGGAATAATGTTGGATATCCTCATTGTGGTACTCTTTTACTTTTCAACATAAGATATTGTCTAATCCATGGATTACAATGACAGTGACAATGAGATGAAAAGAGGCAAACATCCCCGGCTGTTGACATTAGCAATCTTCCACATGCGCTAAAAATCCAGAACCATTGATGTAAATTCCAAAAAAATTGGCCTCCTTTTCTTAGGCCGTTGATTTGACCGAGTGGGAAAATACTATAACTATTGATGGCACCATCCCTTGAGACAATCTTGGCCATCAATAAGATTAGGGTTTGGCGCTCTGTGTTTAGGGTGCTCCTCTATTTTTGCATTCTTGTGTTTGCATTTCTAGATTTTTTGAGCATGTAGAGGTATCAACATTGGTAGAGGTGGATTTCTTCAACACATGGAGGTACTAGCACCAATGGATTTTGCTTGTGTTGCGAGGTGATTTTATGAGCACATGGAGGTGATTTCATGAGCGTTTGTTCCAACTTTAGTACTTCTAGGATTTTCAAGTTTTGTTCTTATTCAGTCTAAATTTGCTTGTCTACTTTGTTGAATTTGCTTCAGTGCATAGTAAGATTCAAGTTGTGATTTCTTCTACTATACACAAACGTTACATTTGGTGCATAGGTAAACCTTTGTAAATGTTCATAGAGTCATGTGGAAATTTGAGACCTATCCAACAACGTTTTTACAAGTCTTTTGTCCAATTTAAATACTAGACAATCTAGTCTTCAAAACTTTTGGTTGAAACTTTACAACTATAGATCAAAACCTTTTGTTTTTCCAAGAAGTGATGCTAAGAGGGCCAAGTAAAATTCAAATTGAGATTTCTTCAACACACATAGTCTACAAGCTCTATAGAGAATAATCCTAATTATCACAAAGTTGTAAGAATCATTTTGTTTCTAGCCTTATTTAGGGAAGTTTTTTTTTTATTTAATTGTGCAAGAGTTTTAAATCAAGAATTCTAAAATGAGAAAGTTTAACTTAAGGGGCCATGTCGCAGTTGAATTTCAGAAAATGATCCTGACAATCACAAAAGTGCAAGAATCATTCTTCAAATTTGGACTTAATAAATCTTTGTAATTTTCAAAATGAGAATTTTTTCCTTCATTTGAATTGTCCAAAGTTTAGGGTTTATTGGTTTTGAATCTTCAATCTAAGTTTGGAGGATGCCAGGGTGCCAACAAAAGAGGCGGTTCTCAAATGCAACCTAATGAATTGCCTATGGCATTAGAGGTTGAATTCTATGACACAATCAAGTTCCTTGTTTCCAAATCTTGCTATGGGCATTCTGAACTACAGAATCTTGTCTCAATGTACTAATGCACTAGCTTCTTTGTAGATATTTCAAATCTTGTCTCACCTAATGGGATTCTTTCCACAAAGTTATAAGTCCGTGCACAATTTTGGAATGTCATTTAAATATGGTTTTAATTGGTTTTACAATTTATTACAATCTTATGTGTATTTGTAGTCTTGTGAAATTTTTTATTGTGGCAACTTGATTGAGTGTGTGAAGTTGGAAAATTTGTATGTTGTTGTATACCAGTGATTGGACTAGCCATTTGTTCAAATTGTTTTCAAATATTGGAGAATCTTTCTGTGTAATTGTGCCATCCACTTGTTTATTTAGTTGTGATAACTCAATTTGTCTTGTATCAATTTTGTGAGCATATGATTGTATGAATATTGACTTAGTGATTGAAACTTTGAGTGAGTTTGTGAGATACAACAATTTGTCTTTTACCAAAATCAGGAGTTTGCCATTGTGCATTTACTTATCTATTGATTGGGAATTGGAGTTGACTTATCAAATTGTCAATTTGAGATGGTGATTAAATATCTTTGGGATCACTAGAAGAAACCTGCGTTTTAGGTGACGTTTTGTAATTTTTTCAGACGGATTTTAGGTGACGTCGGAAAAAACAACTTGTGTTTTTTTGTGTCTAATATAACATCCAGATGTTATATTAGACACAAAAAAACACAAGTTGTTTTTTCCGACGTCACCTAAAATCCGTCTGAAAAAATTACAAAACGTCATCTAAAACGCGGGTTTCTTCTAGTGGATGAATCTTACCACATAAGTAAGTGTGATGAATTGGCATTGTGTTCCTGACAAATTGTCAAGGCATTGGAAGACTATAGGATGCTGATTCAAATTCTGTCATCATTCAAATTGTCAATTGATTAGTGGATCAAGGAGTTGTTCAATTTCATTTATAAGGTGTATATGATCAATTGACCATGAAGCAATTTCTAGTTTGGAATTGTGTATAAAGAATTGATAGGATAATAATAAATTGTCAATAGATTATATAAGTGTATTTTCCATATTTTTCTATAAGATGCAAGTGACTTTAGTTACTAATACGTTAGACTATTTGACCATTCCCAAGATTGGAACCCCTATACTTAGTCCTGGATTTTTGTGAGATGAACAAAAATTTAGACTACAGTATTCCTTCAGGAATTTTGCAATCTAAAAGTTTTACATTCAATACATAAATGTCTTTTGCACTCCTTGCAAAAAACTTAACAACAAATGGGCTTACGCCACGTGTATCCCTTCCGGAAATCATGTATGTTTTTCTTAAAAATTGGAAATTAATACTTTATTACAATGTGTTCAAACGAGGTAGTAATTGCTTTACATCAAAAGATCACTGTGAAGGGTAGTTTGGTCACTTCTAACTCCCTAAAATACCAACATGTTTAGAGGCCCTAAAGTGCTCCAAAATATATGCCCCCAAAGGAAGGTTAAAATCTTTATGAATATTTATTTTATTAACAATTCCAACTATATGGCATATTTAACTACTTTTGGACTTTGCAAAGTCCAAAATTGGTAAAGGGACATCTAAGACAGTTGTAGATTTCGATTTCTATAGATTTTAGGAATCTAGATATGATATAGATTTTGGACTAGGTGGTTTGAAAAATGTACAACAAGTTTAGATTTTAGATATCTATGACAACTGGAGATCTTCCGTTGGACAAAGTCCAGAATTCCCTGAAAAGTCCAAAAGTAGTTAAATATGGCATCTATGAGATCCTTTGGTTAATTTGTTTGAATACATCCTCCATTCTTCCCAAAATTTTAGAGTGAAATGCATGTTCAATGTGCCTAAACTTATGTATGTAAGCTTTTCTAGCATTTCCAAAAGGTGAATGTTGTCTATCAACACTTTTAGAAAAAAAAACATGTATGTCTTATAACTTGCACATTTTGTCAATATGTTGGAAAATGGATTGAGAATATATGGAAGAAATTTTAATAAAAAAGGCTTTCAAATTCTTATTTTTTTTAATTATAAAATAGGAGATATTAGTGAATGAAAGATAAAACTAATATGCTAATAATTTTTGGAAGAATTTGAAAATTGTTAATCCCAATGGTGAAAATATTTTAGTAAGCAAATATTATCTTTTATATTTATTTTTATTTGAAAATTTTCAAAACTAAGAGCAAAAGACAACCTTATATGTTTTTTCAACCTTCATTGCCTTATTTGCCTACAAAATAAAATTCCTCATAACTTTTGCCTCATTATTTAGAGTTGAATGGTTCAAAGCTTTTGAGTAGGTATCAATCTATACAATCTTCAAAAAATAATTGATATTTATTTAGAATGTATTTTTTTTTGCTTGATTTAACATTGAAATTGAAAAATCCTTTTAAATTTTTGCAATATTTATCAAAACAACATGAAATAAACTCAAAAATAATGCTTTAAAGAAAGATTATGATGAGTAGCATCCACCCAAAAAAATTTGTGCAAAAATTTCATATTATGAAGTCAATAGAGCCTACTTGAGTTTTCAAAGAGCCCAAAGAGGGCTCCTTCAATCCTTCACCCTCCTTGGTCATTCTAAATTTGAGCTCCCCAAATGATATTTTTTAAATTTATACAATAAAAATCTAATGTAGATGATAAATAGTATGAAATAGTATAAAGACAAAACTACAAAAAAAACATGTTGATGAGTTTTATCAAAAAAATTTAAACGTAGTTGTACAAAATTATATTAGACATGTTAGAGATCATATGGGAAAAGAAAAGACAACAATATCACTTATGGATCAAAAGATTATAATTTTTTATTACAAGGGTGTTAAAATTGTGAAAGGGATTTGAAGTCTTTCAATCCTCTTTTCAGATGTCAAAACTAAAATTGGTCACAAAAAAATATGAGGTCAAAGAACATATATGCATAACCCCAATCAATTTATGGCTTTTCAAGTTCTACTCTACAATTTTTTAAATGAATTTCTAATGCGATGTTTTTCCCAAGTTCTAGTTTATTTGAGAGTCATTTCTAAGAGTTGTGAACACTAGAAAATCAAGATTTGCAATGGACATCCTTGCACAAATTCTTGAATAGAAAAATTACAATCATTGATTTTTAAAATCAAGTTTTTGATGATAAAAAAAGACTTCAGAAAAAATTTAAAAAAATACAAATTATTACAAAAAATAATTTGATAAGGTTTTATTTAATTTGAAAGTATACACAAAATTTGGTGCCTTAGGCATTGAGGGGTTAATTACATATTATAAGCTATTTTATAATAGTATACCTCATAAATTCAATAATTCAATAATTTATGCAAGTTGCTTTCGGTAATAATTGTTTGGATGCAATAAAAGATGAAGTATCCTATTGGCCATTCATTTCACTCAATATGAATATGTAATTTAAAATCTAGAATGTCTATACTTTTGCAATACAAGAAGAATGTCATAAATAAAAAATATATATTCAAGATTTCTAGTTTTGTTTATATTTGGTTGTAAGACTTTTTTTAAATCATCAAATTTCAATTGAGAGTTTATTCATATAGTTCTAGAATTATTACATTACTAAAAGTTGTAGTATTTATAAAGGGTCTATAAAAGTTGCAAGGTGAGGGATTAATTAGAAAGTAAATAATCAAAAAATATATTAAAAATTATAAAAGTAGAAGTATTAAAGGAAAGTATATATAATTATCCATATCCATAAAATTTGCCAAGTGTTTTAGTATAAATGTAATCAATAACCATATAAGATAAACATCCAAATTTAATGAATTTTCTTTGTAATTACTTTAAAATCCTAAAGACAACTATACATGAAACCAATCACCTAGAATGGCTACAATGCAACAAATAGTGAATTAATAGATCTTGATGAATTGATCAATGTTGTGTTTGGATGATAGAGTCAAATTAATAATAGACTTTGTTCATATCAACAAATTTTGGCTACAAAAGGATTGTTTTTGGAGCCTCCTTCTAGTGGTATCCTCTTTAACTCTAGAAAGTCAAAGGCGCGGTAATAGGTAGTAATTAGGGTTGTCTCGGATGCACGTCCATCTCGAAATCGCATCCAAAATCCGGACGTCCAGACCTAATGACGCGACCAGACTGTGGTCGGTCGGCGTCCAGCAGTTGGTTGGACGGGCGTGGCAGCGGTCGGGCGACGGCCGTCGGAGCGATCGAGCGGACCGCTAGTCCACAGGTTCGGCAGCGGACGGACTGTCCAATCAAACGCGGTCTGCCGGTTCGGAGTAGGTTCGCGTCGTCCGGATTAGATTCGGGAAGGACAGTTTTAGGTCTGGGAGCGGCCAGCTAAATGAGCAGACGGCTATATGAGCAGGATAACAATTTCTAGTGGTCAAACTTTACAAGGAAATGAAGTGATTGAACGTGACAGGTCTCCATCCATACCATTAGGCCAACCTGGAGAAAAACAAATTACATGCTTGGGAGAAAATGAATGTGGACAAAACAAGCTTGGAATTTGGAGAAAAATTGGCTGACAAGAGCATCGAGGGACCAATCTCCCTAAGCCCTAAACCACTAGAGGTACTGGACAAGGCAAATTTAGGTTTGAAAGAGTGCGAAAGTCTGAATATGGTCCACAATGGCCAAGGCAAAAATGACAACGTCTAAAGTTCACAACATCCACCTCATACCAATCCTCCACCCGCTCCACGCTCATTGTTGAATAGTGGAAGTGGTAGTACTACTTTGGGGGGTTCAGGGAGTTCTCAATCTAAATTGCAAACTTCCAACATTCAAGAAGAAACTGTGAAGCGGAAATTCACTAGTTTAGGGTGTACTACTAATGGGGAAGATGAGACATTGGAATCAATGTTGAAGAACATAGCAGGTCGCCCACCACAATGTTTTGAAAGACCAATAGACATGAAACAACAATCTCTGAGTGAAATAACAGCGGTCGCTTGCCAACGGAGGCAACAAACAGATGAAGCAATGGTAGAAGAATCCGTTAAACCTAAAAAGAAACGAGCGATGGAGCCGTTTGCTATCTCCCTAAGGAAGAAAGTACATGGAGGAAGACCCCCCTTGGATACACGACTATCCCTTCCAGTTCTTCCCACAAGGAAAGGATGATCGGCCGTTGGTCTTCGAGAACGCATACTCGGTAATAACTTGTTACAGAGGAAGTATGATCCAAACGCAAGCAAGGAGAAGAAAGCTTCTACATCTAGGGAAATCAGAGAAAAAACAAAAAAAATTCGATTATCTTCATCAGATGATGAAGACAACACTTTCGACGATGGAGACGACGGATGGATATCAAGAAACTATAGTAGTGGGGCAGAGATAAAAGGAAATAGTGATTATCACTTTTAGGAATTGAATCTTATATTCTTAGAACAGGTTAGATTAGAGTACATTACATGGACAGTTGTTCAAATCTTTATGATTTGAATTTGGAAGAGCTTATGAACTTAGGAGAAATGAGGTTTGGCATTTGACATGCATTGTTCTATAATATGAATTTGCGTGTTTATTTTGAAAAATGTAATAAACCTTTTATATTCATTGTTTTTGGTTGAATGGTTGAATAGGAAATTGAAGAAGTCTTTACTATGTGTATTTTGGTTATGAATTCTCCATGTACAAAACAAATAAATCAGATAATTTCTTGGGAAGCGTTAGAACTTAGAAATAATGAACCTCAGACAAAAGCTTGCATCAGAACTGAAATTTGTAAATACAGAATTACAGAATTCGTGGTTCTTTGTTGCCGGCCGGCCGCAACTGCAGCGGATTCTTTGACCACATGGGAGGCCGCAGATGGGCTGACTGCAGGTCCGCACCGACTGTCCGACCACGTGAATGGGCCGACTGCAGGTCCACAACGGACTGTTTAACCGCTAGGGAGGCTGCGGATGGGCCGACCGCAGCAGATGGGTCCAACCGCATAAAGGTGACACGAATGATTAAAAGCTCATCTGCCATTTGGGAAAGTGGGTTTTCTGAATCTCATTACTATGATAATTTCCCATAATGATACTTAGAAGACTGTGGTTCTGGTCTTGAAGTCCGAGGTTCGATCACTTGCGGTTATGATTGGGGGGGGAGAATGATTGGATGAAGGAGTTGGTCCTCTTGCTTAAGTAGATGTTCCTATAAGGTTGGAAGAGGTGGAAGTTGAATTCCATTCAAAGATTTTCGTAACACTATTGTGATTCAGAAATCTCCGACTAGAAGTCAAAAATCATCCCTTCCAGCCTTCAAGGAATGTCAATACCATATGACCATGACATTTTGGGAAGGGAAAATTTTGGTTTTACAAATTATACAAAATTTGGGAATGAACAATAACAAAGTTGAAGCCCTTGCCAACGAATCTTGAATGAAACCTACTACTAGAAAATCCAAAGCCTCACAAGGTTGTAAGTACTCGTTTGTACTTAGTTTGCAGTAAAAATCTAAAATATTTTGATTTAGCAACTTACAGTTGAAGTAACTCCAAGAGAAGTGTTGACATGAAATTGTGAAATGATTTGCAAGAGTGAATTACTTAAATATTTTTTGATTTCAGGGCTATAGTGTTGCACGGCCATGTCAGTATGTCACCATGTTGCATTCTTTAGAGAATTACAGTGCATATGTTTATATGGTCAAACTATAAATGAAACGGTTTTAAATGAAAACAAGGTTTCATGTAGCGAAGGGGAAAGCTCTATGTGGCATCCCTACATTTGTATTCTTTGTAATTTGAAACCTCCAACCAAATTGTAAAACAAAATATTTAATCCAAATTTCATTGATTTCCATAAGTAGCGATTTGAAGGTGAACTAAATTCATTGGAATTTCAGAAAAATTGAATTCCAAGTGAATGTGAAATTGAAGTCAATTAGGATTTAGATTCATTTTCAATTTGGATTAAACATTGTATCTGCATTTGACATAATTGGCAACTACATATTCAATTAGATTGGAAATTGAAGTAAAATATAGTTTCATTGGGGATCATACTTCAATCTAAAAATCTATATTGAAAATTGAATTACTGATTTGTACTTTACATTAATAAAATTAGAGAAAATTAGAATTTGATATGGCTTTCATGTGTACTACAATACATTTCTAAGAAAGGTTGGAAAGCTCAAATGATCAAATTAATATTCCAACAAAATTGGAATTGAAATTCTAATTGCAATACACTAGTGCATTGTTTTTATTACAATTCCAAATGAATGTGTTTGGAAAATCAATTGAAGTTCTACATTAGAAGGTTATTAAAATCAAAACTTCAAATGTAATTTGAATTACTTGAGTTGCATTCAAATTCAAATTTGTTACTATTTCTTTCCTACCTTCCATTTCAATTTGAATGCACATTCCATTTCAAATTGCATTTGCATGTCAATATGTCATGTTCAATTTCAGTTTGAAAGGCAATTTCAATTTGGAAAAATGAAAGTCAAATTCAATTGCAATGATTGTATAACACCCACTTTAAAATTCACATTGGAATATTGACTTTAATATACATTGATTTCAATCAATTTAAATGAAAATAGAGACTTCTGCATTGAACCTGTTGAATTCATAATTCAACATCATAATAAACAAATTTCTGGGGAGGGTTTATATTGTATAAGTGAGCTTGAAACAACCTTCACTCATTTTAACTTTCTAACTTTCAAGACTTCAAGTCCATAAATTGAAGAATTCATGAAGTTGAACAAATTACTTGTGTTTCTAAGAGAATATAACAATCATTATAGATTATTAGATTAATGAAAACAACATTAAATTTCTAATGCCTTACATTTGTAATTGACTTATGAGTTATGACTTATTTGTTCAATATTGTCACTATAGTATTCCAAATTATTTCCCGTATGTGACATGCAAAAGTTTACATTTCACAGAGAATCATAATTTTATGATTATAGAAAATGACTGAAGACTTTTCTTTTCTTCAATTATATATTTTTTAATATCACCATAAAAATTCTCTCTTTCTCCCTCTATATATATTTATAGTTTGTACACAAAGTACTCATAAGATGTAACAATGAGTCAATTACAAACATATTTGATGAAGAGAAATATCAAAATTCTAAAAGGGAGTAGAGTTCACAATTATAGGTAGGATTTATGGTTTTTAGGGTATAGGGTTTAGGGTTTAGGGTATGGAGTTGTTTTTTGAGTTTCAGATTGAAGGGGCAAAATTCCCGACTTCAGTTTTTAAAGTTCTAATGTCCCCACCTGAAGATAGTGAGGAACTGACAATTTGCCACCTCACTTCTTAGGATTCTCTACTTGCAAATAATTGAGTTCAGAGAATCCAAATTTGTCTGCCCGTCTGCTCGGCGGACGGTGCGCCGACCAAGCGGTCGGTGAAACCGTTGACCCGTCCTTTGAGTGGACAAACCAACGGCCGATCGGTCAGGGCGGAAGAAGTCTGGCCATCTGTCCATCCACCCATCCGCTCGGCGGACGGCCTGTCTGTAAGGCGGTCGATGCGTCCATCCGACTCATCCGTCCGTACATCGCTCTCGACCATGCGATGGAAGGTGTGGGCTCGCGGTGTCCGTCCAATCTTGCCGTCCGACCCTCAAGCCAACAGCGATGTCCGCCCTAGCGGTCGGTATGAAGAATGCAGCGGACGGCTCAGTCTGCACAATTGTTCCCTTGCGAAGTGGGTGATCCAACGACAATTGGTCTCTGCGCGCCCCTTCCGACTTGGTGTGTGAACAATTTTAAATGAATAAGTTGCATTCATTCATTATTATAATCTAAAATCGCCACATGGTCGGACGTGCCACGTGTCCGACCGACCGAGCGAACGGAGATTTTTGTTCAGCAGTCGGATTTAGGGCTGCATTGGACGGCCTTCGCGGTTCGATTCCCTGGCCGTCCGATCAGGGGTACGGCCCCGTCCGCCCGGTCCGATCGGTCGGCGCCGTTCGCCCAGTCCGCATAGTTGACGCCGTCCACTCCGTCGTCGCTGCAGTCGGCCCTGTCCGCCTAGCTGTCCGCTCCGTCGGCTCTTCCGTCCGCCTGCCTGCCCGTCTACTGGACGTACGGGAGTCGCACAGGCCTATGTCGCCGGACGCTCGAAAACCCGCGGACGCGGACGTTGGACGTCCGTTCGGATGTCCGAGCATCCCAACGTCCGTGCAACCCTGGTAGTAATCCATGATAAATTATTGTTTATTTTTAAGATTATGTCATTCTTTGCTTCTATAATAACCAAGAAAGTGATTCATTAGACACTTTTTGTCCTCTACAACATTCAAGATTAATCTACCATTTCCCTCTATAGTTGTTATAACATTAGCTTGAGACTAGCTTCGCACCCCTCCATTACTCTTTGGGTTACTATTTCTATTGGCTATTCTTTATTTAATCATGGGGAATTCATTGCACTCTAAATTGTTGGTAAAATTTAAAAAAATTTAATGACATAGTTGTTTTATAAACATCTAAATCTAAACTTTTGTCATGTGTTTGTTCATTGGATAAAATAATGCAATTAAAAGAGAAAGTAATGGGCCTAACAAATTTAAATTACTTTTCTAAATTATCCTGATGACATCTTATTCTTGAACCCTTTGCATGAAAGTCAAAATGCTATTGCTTTTTTAATAAAATCCAAAATGTCATCAGGATATTTCAACATATTATATATAAGACCATCTTTTATCACTTATTAGGTACTAACATTATTTAGATAGTTAAATAGACAAATAATAATCTTTGCAATGAAGTTGTTCATTTTTTAAAACATCTAAAATAAGTGTTAATAGTTTTACCTTAAATTATAAAACTAAAACTCCACTTCTTTCCCTTTTGATAAATGTTGAAATTTTAAAATTTTAAAATTTGGGAATATTGAAATTGTAAATTTTATACTAGTAATTTGCTAACTTATAGTTTACAAATTTGTTGCCTAGGTAATTGTGAATTTGTAAACTTATGTATTTTAGCTTTCTTAGTTTTTTTAAATAATTAATTTATAATGTTTGAAATTATAATGTTTGAATTTATAATAAAACTACTAGGACTCCACTTTTCCTACTAGTGACAAATAATTGAAGGTTTTTGAATCCAAATTGTTTTGTGAGTACTATTGGGTGACAACATAAAATGCCTTTTGTTTTTGTTTCATTTGGGGGATAACACTAGAAGTTTAGAGCTTTTGGAAAAAAGATTCTAAAAATTAACTAATATGAAATAATAGTACGAGACTAGAAGTATTGCATACTCAAAAAATTGGTTGAAGAGAAATTCTTTGACGAATGCATTTACAAGATAGGGAGCCAAACTAAATGTAACAACTACTTAATTTTTTATTATTATGCTTTATTTATCAATTGTGTTATCAATTGAATTGATAATGCAATATAAATCAACTATTGTATATATTTTATAACCATCTATCATATACCATCAAAATGTAGATGTAATTAATCTCTAGTACTAACTAATATTTATAGATCATGAAGTTTTTTAACCTAAAATCTATATAGTGTGAAGAATTTTTTGTCTATGGACTCAAAATTTGTCCTTATTAAGGGGCAACTTTTGTTCCTTTTATTATAAATGCTCCCATATTTCAATATAGCTTTTAGAAGAAAAGGCTTTGATATAAATTCTTTTTGAAGTAGTGAAACATTCCAAAAAATGAAAAAAATTCTAAAATAGGTGTGAGCCACCACATTGGCTCACAAATTTGATTTATTAATTAGTAGATTTTCTAATAGATAGGAATGGGAATTCTATAATAATGTTGTGAACTTTAGGAATTGCAATTATGTGAAAATGATGTGAAAATTTGAGAGAAAAAATTAAGAATCTTGAATTCAAAAGACACTAAGTAAAAATTGTGAATTTAATTAAATTGAAAAAATGTTTAAATGTAGAGAAATCGGAAACAAAATACTACATGAAAAAAATTGCATAAAAATGAATTGAAAATTCAAAACGCAAATACAAAAAATACACAAATACTTAATAGAGTTAGATTGTTAAAACAACTATTAGAATACTAACATTGTAGTAGACATTTTAAAATAGGAAAAAAATCCCAATAAAATAGTGAGATTTACAGTAAATTAGAGAGTTTAACAATAAAATAGTATATTTTATAGTAAATTAGTGCAATTTTCTCCAATTTAGTGCATTTTTTAGTAAATTAGATTGAGTTGGGATGAAATTTTAACGAATGAAGCCTTAAACTAAGAGCTCTAACTTAGTGTAGAAAATTAGGTTTATAAACTTTCTTGGGTTTTTTTCCTCTCTTGGTGTGCATATGTTTTGTACTTAGTTTTTTTGATGAAAAAGAATCTTGTATTTTCTTGAAAGTTATAGAATTTAGGTGAGGAGTGTGGCTTAATGAATTTGCCAAATAGGTTTCACCGTTTAGTAATAGTAATAGATGGAAAATGATAGGACTTGTAGTTAAATTGGCAACAGGTCTAGAGCATTAGATTTCTTAAGGTAGAGATGGGATTTTGAACGGGATGCTAGGGAAGCTAATTTGACCCAGTCAAGGTGTATGAAGAGCAATATGGAGTTTAAAACCACATTCAAAAACAGGGCGCAATAAAGGATTGGGCATTCATGACCAATACGACAATAGGGATGGAAAGGCTAGCATCGACACCAACCTGATATGATTTATAAGACAAATTGATAAAAACCCAGAGATCCATTAGCTTAGGTGATTGGAATCAGCAAGGCTGCGAGCATCAAGTCTAGTAGCCTCAATTCAAAAACACGAAGAACAAGGAGACAGAAGAGGAGGATCAAACCGCATGGAAAGATCGGAGCTTAAGACCAGCAAGCAACAATGGAGCCCAACTCATGAAGCCCAATTGAAGACATGACAACAAGGTCGAGGAGGGGCATAATATTGAGAAAACAAGAGCAAACCAAGACATTATGATACTCATATAGAGACCAATCCAAGTGCCAGGGCAACCAAGGCCAGAATCTTCTTGTTTTGAAGGCCCCAATTGCAAGACAGGTTTTGGGTGGATTACCATTGCTTTTGAAGTCCGAGATCATTGGATTGTTTGGAAAAAAATCAGTACATTCAAAGGTGTTGCAGGAATGTAGCATGCTCGGAAGTCGTTAGATAGGTCAGTGGATTGGAATAGAAAACTAATCCAAAGATGCAAAGGATTGAGTGAAGGTGCAAAGGCATCATCTGAAAATAATAAATTGTGGTCTAGTTGGGAAATCCATTGCTTGGAAGGTTAGAAAGTGCACACTTTCTCCCAAAATTTTCTACAAGTATAAATCTCAAAAACTTTGTAAACAACTTAATTGTTGTGGAATCCAAAATCCCTTCAATTGAATAAATTTCTCAAAATCATTTGGGAGTAGCAATAGAAAATTGAAATCATGAAAGTTCAAAGCTCACAAAAGCACAAAATGATAGAAGTGCAAAGAAGTGTAAAACCAAGAGAAGCAATGGATTTGCTACCTCTATAATATCATCCTATGGATCCTCTTTAATATCACCTGAATTGCAACAACTATATTATTTCTGTAATATCATCCTTTGTAAAAAGTGATATTACAGAAGTGATTGCAAATTGCTACTCTATTTCTGTAATATCACATTGTGTGAAAATACAATTTCTATGTATGCATGATTGAAAATATTTTTACACAATATTTAAAATAATTATTTTAAAGACTTATTGAAATCATTATCATACATTCTATTCAAATATATCAAAATTTTACTAATATGTGATACAATGAATGGGTAGCGTAGCAAGCATAAGCCCCTAGTGATAATGGTAGTATTTGTGATATTATAGAGGGAATTATGATTTTAGTAGTATGATGATTTTAGTAGTATGATAAATTCAAAGTAAAATTTGAAAGTTATAAAATTCCAAAAATATTTGTGAGTTTAGATGTTCCATTTATAGCAATTGAACCAATGATCAAATTTGATTTGGTTTGATATTTTATTTTTGAAATTTCACTGAGAAATATATTTTGAAATTCAATTCACATGCAAAATAAGTTCCAAAACTATGAAATTATTTTTTTGCACCTTTTTTTTTAGTATTTTATAATATTTCCAATCAAAAATATTTTCATTTATACAATTACAAATATCTGGATGTGATCATTGCCAATAAAAGAATCTTTTTTCTTTATATAGGAATTTTTTATCTTTATTATTTTTTGAATTTTTTATGGCCAGTGTCTTTCAAACATTTCTATGTTACTAGACCTTTAGTAATATATTAGATACTAATGAAATGTTTATGAAAACTTCATTATTTGTACAATTATCATTGTCACAAAATTTAAAATTTAAAATGAATAATTTTAATTTTTGATTAAGATTCTCTTGAACATTAGATGGTATTTGAAGCCTCTAGAAGGCCGTGAGTTACCATACGCGGGGAACTCGCCGAATTGTATTGCAACATCGATAGCGCAGCCAGTTGTCGTGGTCGAGACTTAGCCACGTCAATTTTATAAAAAAATTGAATTAAATTTTTTTTTGCATTTTAAAATTTATTTCTTTTTTAAAAAAATTCCTTGACAGCGAGCGGTTCCCTCATTGTAGGGAGAACAATGAGGGAACAAACTTGAAATGGCCCTCTGCAGGCCTCAAATCTCTTCTAATGCATAAATGAAATATTTTAAACTTTCAAATTTTAAAAAAATATTTACAAATCTTTCATCAAGTATGAAAAATATTTAAAATTTTGGTATATTACAATTACAAAATATTATAATAAATTTATGAAAAGATGTGTAAATCTTTTACAAAAAAATTTAAGTATTGGTAGGCTAACTTATTGCAAATGAAAAATTGTATGTTCAATATTAAAGTCAATAGAATTTGAATCAAATTTAGATTCTTGTGATTTTTATAGCCAAGATTTGTTTAGGTTCTAAATTTTTCTCATTGCTAAATCAATGAATCTAATATAGAGTTTTTTATTAATAAATTTTTTAATTATTTCAAATAGAAATGATTAGTAATTAAATTTCTTAATGAAATAAAGTAAAAATGATCAAACTTATAGAAAAGGCATAATCTAAATGATTTATAGAATTTCTTAAAATTCAAATAAAATAAAAACAAAAGAGTTACAAAATATTGTTTTTTTACTAGTTAGAAGCCAATTTGTAAAACTAGCATATTTATCAAATAATAAATCATTTTTTTTTGTTGAATTCAAATGTAGATAATTTTTTTAGATGAAAAGGTAGGAGGTCCTAGATTAATTTGAACTCTAATAGGTACATATTAAATTCTACAGTGTATCAATAGTGAATTTTTTATGTCATGACATTTTTTCAATTTAGAAGAGTATTTCTAACAAAAAAAGACAAAGAGAAAAAAAAATGATAGAGATGATCGTAGACAAAAGAAAAATTACTAGAAAAGAATGAAAAAATAAAGAATGAATAAATTATTTTTTACAAGACACCTATAAAAGATGGTTCATTGACCATTCAAGAATGAAATGTTGCTTGTCATATTTTACACATAAAATCAAGTGAAGCTTTCATCTTGTAGTGTCCACTAATTATCCATAGAGGAATTTGATTTCCATATATGAAAATGGTCTATCAAATCAATAATTTCTAGGCTTTTTTTTACACAATGATTTTCTTCTTAATTTGAAGGGGCATTTCCTCTTAGTAATCTTTAAACACATTTGTGAATCCATAGTTTTCTCTATATTTATCAATGCTTTGTTTTGCAACAAAGCAGCTTGTAGTAATTGAAATCCTCCTTGAAGTTGAAGCATCTTTACCAATCCATGAGGAGGAATAAATACAGGAAGAGTCTCCCATGGGGCATATGAGCTCATGGTGTTGCTCAACATTTTAGCAATTCTCATCTCGTCAAGATTTTTAGATTGAAGGAAGTTTTGCAGCTCTCCACATGAAAAGGCCTTGACATGAACGCCTTTCACACGGCCACTACGAGACACAAGAAGACCCCCATTGGAATCAGGTAGGTGATTGTAAGAAGCTACACCTTGCATCCATTCTGAGAAGCATATACTACCTGATATGATTGTTGGATGATCTGCTAGTGTAGATGAAGATGCAGGAGCTCTCCAAATTCTTGTTGGCTTATTGGGTTTGATTATTTTATCAAATAGCTCTAAGGTTTGATGCTTTGAAGGATTTTTAGGATAAAAAAAACAATACACAAAGTCACCTTTCCTTGCATCTGTAGCAAGATCTAAGTATGTTAATGGCACCCAAGGTTTTGTTAAAGGTTTAGCAGGTTCCAATAAACACATATCTACATTGTCATCTATATTTTTCACCTTTGCTTCGAATGCCAATTGCCCTTGATGATAATTAGGATATACTACATGGATTTTGTAGTGAGAGGGATCTTCAATAGAATCATAAATTGTGTGTAGAGCACAAAGAGAGGCACCTCGATCATCCATAAGTCCCACAGTGCCTACATATCTTTCTATTGCATTGGAAGATACTAATTCATCTAGCTTTGAAGTATCACACAAAAATACTCGTCCCACATGTCCAATCACCTTTTCAAATGACTGCTTCAACCACCTTGAAAATTGGGGATCCTCTTCTTGTTCTTCAAGTATTGGATCATCTACAAAGTAAGGGGCATGCATTTTCTTTTAGAAATTAATCTATTCATTGCCATTTTCTTTTGGTTCAATTTTATATATTGATATTATTTTCATCAAGTTTAGAAAAAGACACATTCAAAATATATAATTAAATTGAAATTCTAGCCTACCTAATATTGGAGTAGCTCGTATGGTAATTCGATCTCCACATATTTCAACATTTTCATCTGGGGATATGAAGTGATTTCCCCGCATGACTTCTACACACCAATCATGTGGAACACCAAATTCTCGTATTCTATTTTTGAGCTCATAGAATCGAGGTGTCTCTTTGTCCCATTCTATCTTCTTCGTTGTTTCTTGTTGTGGCAATTTGACCTCTAAAACTAACATGGTGTGCACAATTTTGTCATCCACTTTGAACTATATCTAAGTATTATGTTTTGGACCAAGTCTAAACTTGGTATATATGGGTACTTCATATATTAAATTCACCACTTCATGCATGTATTTGTATATGGACCAATTTTGGAAATTATAATTTATATGTGAACAACTATGATTTTGTACATAAGTAATGCAATTGCATCATTACTTATATCAAAACAAGCATCTATATTTCGAATCTAAATGTTCATTCATTTTGTCCAAAGAATGTGAAAATACCTCAAGTCTAATTTATTTTAAATTTAAATTTTATAATATACTCTTGGTGTTAATCAAAATAATCATTTTAATAAGCTCCAATGTTTGATTGAAATTTAAAAATTGCTCTACATAGGGTTTCAAAAAAGTAGATTATTAGATTGTTATAATCCCTATTTGTAGGCTATTTTGTAGCAACCTTGTATCTAAAGTACAAATTGGAAACAAATAGGTTATTTTTTTTTTCAAGCATAAGACAATGAAGAGATGAGTCCACTTTATTTATCAAGCACTTTAGAAAATCAATTAACAAATTCATCAAAAGCCTATTTGGAGTATAATTATGAAAAATTAAAAATAGAACTAAAAATAAATATCAAATTATCAAATCCAAGAATATCATGCAAAAAGTTACTTAGTAACATTGTAATTAAAATGGTTGAGAAGGAGCATGGGAAGATTCTCAAAAGAAGTGCGGAACTCTTTTGGGAGGTAATGATTTTCGATTGCAACCAACACGACAATAATGGCTGACAAAAGAGTGGCTATGGTGTGAGGGTGAAGTAAAGTAGTCATTGGCACCATTTGAATTGTTTACATAACAAACATTCGTGAATGAGAACACATATAGGGTGTGGGTCCAAGAGACGTGATATGAGACGGTTATTTATTTCCAACCGTTGCATCTTTGTACATATTTTTTAAATTAGTGGATAAATTGAAACTATGAATATTTCAACTCTATTATCAAGTATGTCACATCTTTACACATTATTTCTTCATATCCTTAATAAACAAATTAAACTTGAATTGGGGAGTTAGCATGTGAGCATAGAAGCTATTAGCACATGAGTCTAGGAATCTATATTATAGATATCTTTTATGGTTATAGGTGTATATGTTATAGGTACCTATGTAATAGATTCTTTTCGTATTATAGCTAAATTTAAAACTTGTAATCTCACATCTCTACGCTCATATGCTAGCATTATTGACTTGGATTTGAGCCTATTTTCATTTGGAATCAAATAGACTCAAAATCTCAAATTCAGTGTCAAATTTTTATGAAATTTGTTATAAACATATGATTTGATGCTAGCTATAATATCATATGATTTCATAAAATTTTGTATACAATTCAAAAATTAATTCAATGAAACTTACTAAGTTTTTGTTTTTCATCACATAGAACATGCAACTCAACCCATAATGTAATTTTTTGAACAAACAAATTTAAAATTGTTTTTCAAGATTTAAACAAATACAAAAAATTTGAAATCATTCTATTTTGATTAATAAGATGAATTTTATATTAAATTTTATTTTTGAGTTAAATATCCAAAAATCTCTTGTGGAACTAAAATTTCAATATTTTTTGCAAAATTAACAAAAAAGAAGAAGACATAAATTGCTTATTAAAGAACTAATACCTTCATAATTGACACTTTTCCATTTAATATCTAAATTATCAACAATCTATTGTTTTTTGTCATGTTGTATGTCTTTTCACTACAACAATGCTAGTGTAAGCATGGAAATGTGAGCATATGAGCTTTGAGCATATGTATAAGTAGAAATCTTCCAACCATTGAAGGAGCTTATAACATAAACACTTGTAATATAGGTAGCTATAACATAGTTCAACTATATTCATGGAAGGTTTTTATAATATAAACAACTATAACATAGGTGTATAGTATTCTAGGCTCACAAACTCACACTCCTAGGCTCATCTAATAGCAACCCTCATTTTCACTAAATAGTTTTTCAATAATGAATATGAAATATTTTTATTACTCAACTTATTTTTTTTTAAATAGATTTTTCACAAATTTTAGAAAATTAACTTTTTCTAATAATTAAAGAAGCTTGAAAAATAAATCATAACTACAAATTAAAATTCCTATGCTTGAATCCACTCCAAAAAATAAAAATAATTTTTTTGACATTTTTCTATGAAAAAAATTTCTTGTTAAAATTATGCATATTCAATCTATAATTAATTTCAAAATTTTGTTTTGAAATTTTATTGAAAAATATTGGTTAGTAAGTAGCAAGTCCAATCGTATAGACATAGTCTTTTAATTGTATTTTACAACTTTTGTTTAAAAGCCTTCTACAAATAAGTCTTCTAAGTTTCATTTTAAAATACATCTCTATGATTTCTGAAATATGAACTATCCCTAATCTTTATTCTTTACCCCACTCAAGGCCTACGAACTTCTTGAGAATAGTAATTGTAAATGAACCGTCCCACTTTGATATTTTTTCAAACATGGATGTGCTTGAGATTTTTACATTTAACTGTACAAAAGTAAAGACTACTTTGTTTGGTATGCATTTTTCACATTGAAATTTTGAAAATCCCCAAATGTAAAAAGTATGCAAGAGACAAGGGTCCTATTAATCTACAAGACTCTACATTACAAATATTGAGATTTTTTTCACCCTACTGAGAATTTTCCATTGAAAATTTGAAGAGAATACACTCTATCTTCTTAGTGGTTAGAAAGAATACTCAAGCACTTGGTTTAGTGGGTTCATTTGATTTTTGTTTTGATGAGAACCTTTAGTTTGGAATATGCATTTTTTAATGCATTGACGCATATAGGGTTGCATTTTATATGAGGTTGAGGGCTTAAGGTTCATAAATTTAAAAATGACAGAATTTGAAGCCCTTTGCAATTGAACACTAATATGCACTAATATGAACTACACATTGTTTTGAAGACTTTGGAATCTTCATGACAAAATGAAAATTGAATTTGAGGTGTAAGAAAGCCTTTGCAAATTGGATCTATCTAGGGTACATATTTACATGGACAAGGCCTATGAAAAATCTCTATATGGCCTAATTTTAAATGTTTGTACTTAGTCCCAGTCCATCATATATTCTAAATTTAGAATACTTATTAATAACAATTGAGTTAACTTTTAGATTTTTTTAGCATAGTTATTTTCTTTCTACAAATAGGACAATGGCATAAAAATGATAAAGATTCTTTTTGCTCTTGCAAACTAAGGGCTTGCGAGTAGTTGGAAATTGTATAGGGTGAACAAATATTTTCCCACCTTGACTAAAGTAGAGGCACCTATTTTTGCCACTTTAAGCAATTTCACATAATTGTAGGTGGAATTAACATATGAAATTATTTTTAACACATTAGTAACTAAAAATCACAGATTTAAAAAAACAAATTTCAACATATATGAATATGTTAAGAATTTGTAAAATTCAAATACATGGTGTATCAAAACCATTTTTTACATTCATGTATGTTAATCGTACTTTTTACTTGGAGCCCACCTCCAACTTGTTGTAAGGTAGAAACATCCAATTTTGTCCCTGTATCTAATCCTTGTTCCATAAAGTGCCCTTAAAGTGTCCTTAGAGTTTCATTAATATATCTTACACATGTTTAACTTTGATTTGCTAACGCACTTGAAGGACACATATTCAACTTTGATTTGCTGCCAGCTAATTTTTCTGCAATTCAATTTTGGATACACCTATGGGACAATTCCAGTGGTCTAGATAGCCAACACTTTGAAAAATCATAAAAATTACATACAATATTTGAAAAATCTATTTTTTTTAATATTCATGATTTTCACTTGCATATACTACAAAAATATTATTTTAAGGAAAATATGCCTTCAACTATATTGAATTGCTTAAAGTAATGGTTTTGGGTGGTTTTACCTTAATCCTTTTGTTGCAAAACTAAGGAATGTCAGTCACAATGCCATTCCTATGACATATGTCAAAAAAAATACTAGGATAAATATGTGATCTATTCTCTTTAGAAGTGATGCAATTAACATTTGTTGAGCACGTGAAGTTGCTTTAAGTTGGAAGAAATTATCCCCAAAAGGACCCAGGCTATTTTTTTTGTCAAAAAACACTCAAAATTGCCATTTTTGCTACGTTCATCCAAGAAAATTAAGAATTTTCTTACAATCTAACCATAGGATCTTGTGTTTTACTTATATGAGATCATGTGGTATAATTTTCATGACGTTTGACCATAAAGATTGGAAGATATTTGCATTCAAAGTTGGAATTTTTTTTGAACAATTGTCAGCAATTTCAATTGACTTTGACCACCATTTGTAGAATTTTTTTGCACTATAGACTTTGAATTTAAGAAATTTTGTTTTCAATAATTGAATTGAAAGTCTAGGATTTTTTTTCAAACCCCCCGCTTCATTTTCATTCTTTAACAAATAGTTAAATAGAAGTAGGTCCAAGATTGAAAGGAAATCTAAATTGTAAATAGCTCTATGATAGGATTGAAACACAATAATTCCAACAATGATATTATTCTGATAATCAAACTTAAACTTGTCAAACAATATTTTCTGAAAAATTGTGAAAATTATGTTTAGAAATAATTCCTGTAAAGTTGTTTTTTCAAAAAGATACTTAGATTTCTTGGAAAACAAGTTAGATTGTTTATAATTTTTACATCACTAATCCGAATGGAATGAATCAAATCTTTGCATTTAGACAAAAATACAATTTGTAAGGAAAAAAAATTTAATTTAATTTCATATTTTTGTGGATTTCTTTTTCTTTCCAATAACACAAAAATTATGTTTAGGATGGCATAACTTTTACTCCTAAGTACCGGTTGAAATAAGAATTATATTCCCACAAAGCTAAGAAGTCCTAATATCTTATGAAAAGTTTCAAAATGTTTCACTAAAAATTGAGATCATAGAAACCTACCCAAAATCCATTTTGTCCCATGAAAAGACAATGGTCTTTTAGGGGATTGTTGGGTTCCAAATACAAACTTGGGTTTCTACCCAAAATCCATTTTGTCCCATGAAAAGACAATGGTCTTTTAGGGGATTGTTGGGTTCCAAATACAAACTTGGTTCCAAAAACATGCTATAGATGAACCTCTATACTTTTACCTCAATAAGCATTAAAATCTCATATAAGCATATACGAATATCACCCCCTTATATATTTTCAAAGAAAAATGTTACATGTTAAACATTACCAATTCTTTATAACATCTTTTATATATATAACTTGATAGTAGTCAAAAAGTTGAATATATGTTATTTGCTACATGTTGAAATCTTCTACTTTCTAACATATAAGATATCCTCACCCTTTTAGTAACACCAACTGTTCACCACCAACTAGAATAGAGTTCTTCACAACCTCTCATTCACCCAAATATGACAATGAATGTGTTTAATGAAATTCAACACAAGTATCGTGAAGGAATCGATGGAAGTTGAAGAGTTCTTTGAAATAACCAAGACATGGTGTACTTCAAGGATGTCTAGTGTCAATAATAGGTGTTTCATATGACTTCTAACTTTGAAAATTCATAGTGCATTCTCACAAAACTCTGAAAAGTCTCAAACTAGTAGCATTCACTTTTGCTTTCAATTGTCAACATTGTGATGTGATGTTTTCCCTGAATTGTGCTCTGAATTGCTTGTTTGAAAAGAAGTGCCTGTTCTAGGTGCGGATACCTTATGTAGCTCGCTGGCGAATGACAACCGAGCCCTGAGAGCCCCCGATACCCCGATACCCCGAATCTCCCGAAATGGACGGAGGAACGAAATGGGCGAGCAACGAAATTCAAACGTGGGCACTCAGAAGAATGACGGAGGATTCCCAGCTTCAGGGGACACCGGCGCAACGAAGAAGTTGGAGATGCTCCAGAGTTAAGACTTCCAGCGCCGTCCGTTAGTAGGTCAACCGGGCAGCCGGACGGAGAACCAGAGGCTGGTGTCGACGGCAGCCCACTGCCCAGCTTTGGAAAAAGAGAAGAGGGCAGACAGGCACGGCAGCAAGCACACTGAAAGGCCCAGGCAGGCAACGCAGGCAGGCAGCGCTTGCTCCGCTAAAAGTTATTAATACCGAGGGAGAGAGACTGCCCATCAATGCGCCTGGTACGGCACACACGCACACGACAAGTGCATGAACCGACACAGCCAGGATGGACGAAGGAAAGCGCTTGAGCCCCCCATTGGCCAGAAGCAGATGATTCCGCAATGCCATTTGTCTGCTGCCAGCAGTCCAGCAGCCCCCCATCCCAAGTCTTTTATTAGACGCCCCAAAACTATTTGACTTTCCGAACCGACAGGTCGCATGCAACACGCCAGCAGCCAGCGCCGCTTTGAATTGGCCCGCCCAGATATACCAGAGCTCCGCAGTCCGCCGTGTCTGCTTCTGTCCACATGGAAAAGTGCATTCAGTAGCCTACGTTCTGCCTTCGTCGCCCCCGGCCCGGGACTCGCTTCCCTTCCCTTCATCAAATATTCGGCTCCCTCATTTAGGTGGAGTGGCTTACTCACTCATTTGCTGCCGCAGCATCTCCGTCGGCCATGAAGGTTCTAGTCCCAGTTCCAGCTGCACCAGTCGATGCCTCCAATGCCATCTTTCGCCAGACTCGAGCCTTTCAGCTTTAGGCTTTCATGAGAGACTCACAGATCCCACAACCAGATACTACTCGGGTAATTGCAATACATTTGAAACACTGAATTGGTGGCCCATACTGGGCACAGCTTCACAACAATTATCGTCTGAAACCCAGCCTTCACCTCCTACAATTTACGAGGAATCTGATAACAAAGATGATAATACACAAAGTGTAACACAAAAGCAAACAGATCAGGGTAGTCCAGATGAAGCTAAAGCGACCAAAGGCGACAATGAATCGAACCGACAGGGGCAAGAAATTTTATAAAAAAATGAGTAACCAAAATTGTACCCACTAGAACATGCAAGAACCCTGTTTCAATCAATATGATTTCTCAAGGCTGACGAGGCATGTCAGAAAGCAGGTTATGATGCCAGGGACAGAGACTAAAAACAAAGCACCACGAAGCCTACAAGGTGCACAGAGCAACACGATAGCTGTTATTTCAGGGCTTAAGGCCAATGAATCTAACAAACTTGACCCTACATAGACTATCTACAATGAGAAAAGCGCACTTGTGTCCTCCTTGCAACGACGAAGAAATGCTGAAAGCTGCTTCGAACCAATCAAAAGGGCAAATACTTGACCCTTCTTTCACTCGATCGACACAAAGGTTACCAATGCTGACATTCAAGAAATATCACCAGATCATCATCGCGGGAGAGAAATGAACTCAGGAAAGGAAAGAGACTAGAGACTAGAGACTAGGCACAGAAAGAGGGGAGAAGAAAGCAGTGGCCATCTACACGATCCAACCCCTTGCACCACTTTACAGGTCGCACCAGCCCTCAAAGATTTGCCCTCCAAGGCCCAGCCACAACAAGCAGGCCCAACCTCGACCTTATTCACACCGATGTCACAGCCAAAACCAAACGTTTTGACCCCACCCAATAAGGTGCGTGCAGGCTAGCCTCCCCGGATCAGTCCCACCGGTTTCCATCGAGCAAGGCAAGGTGATCCCTTCAGCTCGGGAAAAGAGAGATGGAGAGAGAAAAAGAGACAGAGACAGAGGGACGGAGAGAGTCCCTCCTAGCTTTTACCACCACTATCCCCCAAGGCATTGCTGGACACGCCAGCGCCGCCGCCCGCACCCACTCCCACTCCCCCACCCGCAGCAGAAGCGTTGCCCGCTGCGGAGGAGCTACCAATCGCCGAATCCAGGCTACCTCGCACCATCCGCGGGTGCCCGCTCAGCCCATCCCCATAGGAAACCGCCTCCAGGGACCCCGACCCTTCCAGCGGAGCATCCGACGACGACGAGGGCGCCAGCGTCGTCGGCGACGAACCGATCGGGTACGGAGCCACAGGCATGTCCGACAGGGACGAGGCGGAGGGGCTGTAAGTCAAGCCGCCTACCAAGGGGTGATCGAATTTGCAAGTGGGGCCGAATTTGCAGATCCCGTACCGCGTGTAGAATGAGCAAGGAGGAGCTCCCTGCAATTCACCACACCCATCCCACCAGCGTCAAACTTCCACAATCCCAGCGGCAGCCCCAGCAGCACCAAAGCAGCTAGCCAACGCATCATCGCAGTCCACACAATGCAGCATAATGCTGCAGCAGCAGTATTCCACTTCCAAGCAAGCAGGGAAGAAGGCGCGCCACTTACAGGGCGCAGAGGAAGGCCGATGGGGCTCAAATGGCACGTCGGCGAAGGCGTCGCTCGATCCTTGGGGTGGTGGTATCTGCACGTCGTGCCGAACTTGCAGTCCCCAGTTTTCATGTAGTACTGGCACTCCGGTTGCCCGGGCCGCTCAGGAAACAGCGTGTCCTTCTGCCCCCCGAGAGACTGGGTCTGGTGAGCCGGGACACCCATCGCCGACGACCCCTGCATGTACGGCGCATAGCTCGACATCTGCTCTCCCTGCGGCGCACCTCCATACACGTACCCATGCTGCTGGCCTTCTGGCGGCCCTACTGGTCCTTGCTGTACCATGCCACACACCCGCCACTGTCAGCGCTCCGCAAACACGTAGGTGTGTATGAACACATCCACTCCTCCTACCTCGATTAGACTGCACGATGACAGCCTTCTAATCTCATCGGCACGTAATCCTGTCCACTGGGTGCACAGGTTCGCTGCTCCGTCCCATCAGGCTCGAGCTCGTCGCTCGCTCATCCCATCTCAATAAGCACAAGGTTTGGCAACAATACATTCATTCATTCATTTCATTCATTCTACTGAACAAGCCCAGCCCGCGACAGGGCACAAACACTGTTCCACCCAATTAGCACCGCCTATCCTGTCACTCCAGCTGTCATTTCCAACTTCTAACAGCGACCCCTCCGTGATCAAAACTTAGCGAAGTGGAGATGATCGGTGAAACTACGAATTCGTTAAACGGAGAGTTGGCGTTGATCTGGTCAACCCGTCGAAGCTATACGAGTTGACAGAGTGCCTGCCTCCCGGAGACAGGCAGACCCAGTCATCGCACCACCCCGAGGAGAATTCGATCACGACACCCCCGGAGCACAACGCTGGAACTACGGTCCCTACAGAACCTGCTCACATGCAGCCCCCTGCGAACGGACCAGCAGAACATGCCTCGCAACCACGGCCAACTGCAATCCAAAACCCTCCCTCTCACTCCCTTCCACCCTACCTCAACTCCAATGTCACATCGACCCACTTACTTGGTACGTGTTCCATCCGGGCATCGACATTAGTCCCTGCGGTAATGGGATCACTGGACCGTAACTCGAAGGACCCTGGAGTCGAGGAGGCAAATAAGGAGATCTCTGCATAGGCCATGAGGGAACTCCCGCTGGATAAGCTTGAGGGGCAGCAGCAGAAGAAGGACCACCGCCACCACTCGTGTACTGTGGCAGCGACATCAGCGCCCCCACGGTCGCAGGCTGTGGATGATGGAATTTACAGGTTACTCCATACTTGCACGACCCTGTCCGCATGTAATACGCACACTCCTTCTCCCCCTACACCAACGTGATATTCATACAACGACATGGCTCTTAGTAAAGGCTCGGCCCTTCCCTCCAGCCTTCCATTCTCTCAGCAAGTCCACCCATACAATTCCAATTCATACGCCTTCCACATGTTCTCAGCAATCCTAGCCTACGCAATGCCCAACCCTCAAGCCCACGGTACGACTCAAGCAGGCCAAGTGCAGGCACACAGCATCCAGAACGTCAGCGAATGTGGCCAGCCCACCCAGCAAAAGATCTCGTTTAGCTTTAGGGCTTCCAACCTGTCTCAATGGAAGACCTAACACATTCAAATGTACACGACCGGTGGATCCAGCTTTCTCTCGGGGATGATGGTACTTGCACGTCGCTCCGAACTTGCAGGTCCCCGTCTTCAAATAATACTGAACACATCGCACAACAATACACCACTGTCAACGACCGCATTCCCCCACGGCGACAGGGGGGACCCGCCTGTTGATCGCCGAACCCCGCATCACCCAACGACCCATCCACCCTAGGACCCGTGAGGAAAACCGCGCAGACTCGGCAATCGGAACCTCTATTCAATTGCTGCAAAGGACCGCACTTCAAAATCGAGGAGCTCAATTCCCAACATATGAAGCACGGGAGGCATATACATTTGTCTCCACAGCAATCAGAGGACACGGCGCCCATTCAGGAGCCATGGCTCAGTCGCGGGCGGGTACCCTAGGATTTTTCTTACTACTATTGTGGCTACTAGCACTCGCATTTCACACTCGGATTGCACGACCAACTCCCCACGAGCAAGAATCCACCACCCAGGTGTCGTCCCCAACATTCACAGACTAAGTAAGACTACTCCGACCAAGACCCTAGGCGACTAAGCTGCGGAAGGCCGCATCCGCTGCTCCCTACCACCGGCACTCTGGTCAACGGAGATCCTGTAATTTACCTGGCATTCTGGCTGACCCAGCCTTTCGGGATACTCGCCCTTGCCCCGCGCCACTGCGGCTGCCTGCACACACACCGCACACCATCAACACCACGCACCTGCTGTTCGCGGCACTATCCTCATCCACTGTGCGCTACACAGAATTAGGTTACTGCGCCGTCCCTACCACTCACACCTAGGCACGGCACGGCACAGAATCCTACCAGTTTGCGATTCGGAGGATGATTGAACCGGCAAGTCATCCCGAACCCGCACAATCCCGTGCGCATGTAGTACACACAATCCGGCTCACCCGGCCGTTCGGGGTACGACCCCTGCCCTCCATCCATGCCCTCTGGCCCCTGCATCGCTGTCGGCCACACGGCTTCTGCAACGCCCACGGCCCACCCAACACCAGCAGATGCAACAACGTCAGTGTCCCATTCCCGGCATTGGACGCATCGCAGCTCACCACCACGCCATCGCCACTCCTACCCTACGACGGCGGCTAGACGTGGCAGGAGTGCGCGCGAGTACAATCCTGTCACTTTCACGCGGACATTTCGATTGCAAAGCTACAATCGTCCACAAGCGGAAGATTGATTCTCAACACTGCCTGCCGTGGACAGTCGGACATGGACAAACAGTTCCAAAATTGCTCTGGGCAGATGCTTCTCGCGCCAGCCACCATCACAGAGCCGGAGTGCAACCCACATTGCTGCGAGGGCAGCGCAGAGATCTACACTAGCCGACCACGACCACACAATTAACGGGTAGAAAGCAGCGGCGTCACAGCAATCGGCCGCGGACGACGAACCCACAACGAAACTCCGAGCTGCAGCTCACTGTCCTCCTCAACGAGGGACGAGATCTAGACCCTCTCATCGACAGCCGACACACTTTACGACCACGCAATTCATCAATTGACGCGGCGGGGCTCCGCCAACACTCTCTGCGAACGGAATCCGACGCTTCCCTACCGCGATGGGCATAATTTGAGCTCCCACATGCAAAATCAAAGTCCCGCCAGATGCCAATTCGCTCTCTCCCGATCCAATTGCACCGCACCGATGCGAACCGCATCGGACCCAGATGCCGAATTGCGCATCGGAAGCCGGTCAGGCGTCGTCGTTGCGTACTCTCGCCGTGGGCGCCACCCGCCTAGACGTCATGCATCGCCACTAGCTAGGCTATCCCCCACCCACCCAGCAAATCGCGAAATTGGCACTACCTTCTGAAGCCGAGTCCGCCCCGGCTGCGTCCAAGCCGCCCCCAGGTGGCGATCGCTGAGCAGCCAGGCCATGGCGCGGCCACTCGTCGTAGAATGGGAGGCTGGCCGCACCCCCAGATACGATGTTGGAGGCCGGCGATGATTCTTCAGGGCCTGCAAAGGAGGAAGGCGCCCCTTTGGCTGGCGCATAGTATTCCATCTAGCATGCCCGCTCGGGATGGCGTGGTGCCCACCCCTGGCTAGCTCGCGCACGGCCCCCACGAAATCGACCGCCGCGCCACAGGCAGACCAGACGCCGGGGCGGGCTTCGTAGCAGTCGTCTTCCGGGAGGAGGAGCGGAAGCTGGAAACCTGTCGGGGAGAGGCAGGCAGGGGACGATGAACTAGGGTGGGGGGAGACGGGCTGCTGCTACTGCTTCTGGGAATGGAGGAGAGAGGGGAGACGGCTATGGCTAAGGCCCATTCAGTCTTTCGCCAACGAGCGAGCGAGGTGTGCAGCAGCAGGCGAGGTCGGCACCAGTTCTAAGTTCTCTTTCAAGTAGGAAGCAATGGAAAAACAGCAGAGCAGAGCACAGCGCACCACCGGCATCCGTGCAGCAGGCAACAAGTGCGCGTGAAGAAGAATGGGTGGAACGGTGGAGCCTTTGGGTGTCCAGGCCAGCATCCAGCACTAAACTATTGCTGGCATAGCAGCTTGGTGGTGGTGGTGTGACCAGTGTGGACGAGCAGGGTGACGAAGACGAGTCCCCTGCTGGCTGGCATTGGTGGCGTGGAGATGGTGGGACGCTCCTGAGCTTGCATCCCCTGACGCACTGAAGTGACGGTAGAGGAGGGCCCTTAATATTCCGTTCCCAGCCCTAACTCTGTTCCATACAAAGAGCACCTCAATCGTCTCTCAGTTTGGGAATCCGAACGTACAAATCAATAAGTTTGTGCTTCCGGGTTAGGCTAGGTACTCTCCAAGGTCGGTTAACCCCCTAAATGTCCAAGGCCTTTTATGAGATTATAGGTATTTGTTCTAAATTGAACAAAAAGTCAACATTTTGATAAGTTAAATTAATTTTTTTGAATTGCAACCATACAAATTCAAACTAGACATGTTAGAAATCTCATAGGAAAAAAAACACAACAATATCACTTATAGATTGAAAGATTATAATGTTTAATCACGAGGGTGTTAAAACTATGAAAGTGATTTAAAAAGTCTTTCAATCCTCTTATCACTTGCCAAATCTAAAATGTTGATCACCAAAAAAAAATATGAAGAAAAGGGTCTAACCCCATTCAATTAATGGCTTCTCAAAATCTAATCTACAATTTTTTTAAATAAATTTTTGATGTGAATTTTTCTTTTAAGATCCAGTGTATTTGAGGCTCATTTCCAAGAGCCCTGAACAACTATGGAAAGCTAAGACTGCAATGGACACCCTTGCACAAAATCTTGAATAGAAAAATCCTAATCAATTATTTTCAAAATTGGATTTTTGATGCTAAAATTAGAGTTCAAAAAGAATATTTCAAAAATATAAACTACTAAAAATAGTAATCTTATTAGGTTTTACTTAACTTTGAAATATTGTCAACACCAAAATTTGGAACCTCAAGCATTTAGGGGTTAAAGGCTCAAATTCAAGTTTACTATTAGCCTTTTTATTTTAAAATGTGTATATAATATATGATGAAGGTTGGCATTCCTTGCCAAATAATTTATTAAACTCTTTGCAATATATGATTAGGCAATTGATTTATATAAGAAAATTCCTTTACAATCCATATTAAAAAGATTACTAAAAAATTTGGAAAAAATAAACAAAAGATATTTTCAAAAATATCTTTTGTGAATCTTGACCATTAAACACGGTACTAAATTTTCTAAAATTTATTTAAGAGAGTCAATTGTTTTTAATCTACAATTTTCAAATGTATTTCATCAATTCAAAATTTTCATGGTAAAATGGCCTTTAAAGGATTTGAATAAAATCCCTCTACCTTCACCTTATTACCTCCCTTCTATTCTATTTAAGCCTAATTCTTTCCCTTATACTCTACATTGATTCATTTGCCTCATCTTCCCTTGGTTTTTCTTGGCATTTCCTTGTCTTCTTCTAGCTAGGTTACTATTTAATTTTTCAAAGAATAAATGGTATTTTTGATGGGTGACGACAAAATATTTGTTTTGTTTTATTTGCTCTATATTTGCTCAATCTAGTAACCTATCTTTTGAGTGGATAGTGAGGCAAAGGTTCACCCCACCTCCCTACCCAAATTAATATTTTTTAATTTCCCAATCCACCCCCCAATCCAAATTAAATATATATTTTTAATTCCCCAAACCCCAACCTAACCCAAACTCTAAACATCCCCCCCACCCCTAATTTATAACTTGAGATTGACATGGGGGGGGGACAATTGATATGGGATTTTAGTGTATACATGTGTACATCTTTTGTACATGTATTTATACTTGTATTCATATTTGTACTTGTATCCATATTTATATCATATATTTTTTGTAGTTGTATCCATATTTTGTATTTGTACATGTATTTATAACCATCTTTTTGTACATATGTCATATTTGTCTTCCATATAAATATCCATATTTTTTTTAATATACGTATTTGTATCCCAGATCAACGGCTTGAAGATTGGTTTTATTTTTTTTCCTATGAGAAGATTTACGGTCTAAATTTTTTTTAAATCAAAAATGAAAGGGGAGGATAAGGGGAGGGGGTGCATCTTTTTACTAGATAGTAAACAAGGTACATGATGTTTTATCTTATTTAATTTTTAGATTATTTATTTTATAAAAGTTACAATTGTATTAAATGTTTTCATGATTTCTAATCTTGTTTTTTAAAATAAAATATAGGAGAAGGTGGCCTTGATTTAAAGTGACATTTTTAATTTTGACAATTAGGAGTGATGTTTTTTACTTCAAATTTTGAAACTTTATGATAATTTAGGTAAAATTTTCTAATAAATTTTCTTCCAATATTAAAAAATAATTTTCATTTATGTTTCTTATAGGTATATACATAGTGGATATCTTTTTGTAAGGTATATATATATATATATATATAATAATTTATCACACCTTCAAAAAACTTCTAACACAAATAAAAGGTTGTCTTTAAATTAAGAGCCAACAAGTTGAAGATACCATATTTTTAGCCAATAAATGCTATGAACACTAAAAAAAATTTAACTTTACACTTGAAATTTTGAGTTTTAAAATTCCTAAGAGTAGAAAATGATGTGCACAATACTTTTGTCTTTCTTATCAATAGAAGTGCACAAACTTTGCATACTCTTGATTTTGTATCAAATCCATTTAGTAGGCTTGATGCAAAATTTGGAATATTTTGGTCCAAACTAATTCTAGCCAGTTGTTGATCCCTATAGGTTGTCAATGTTTTTAGGCTCAAAACTACTTCAAAGTACTCAAATCCAAAGTAAAGCTGAAATTTTCATCTATATTCATTCATTAACAAATCCAATTGTAGAATCCTTTAGTTAACTTGTTAGATTACACTCATCTTCTTGAAATTTTGAAAAAAGAAACCTACCAATTGCAAGATCAAGTTACTTGCATTTGAACAAAAAATCATTTTCAATTCTTTCCAAATGATTAGATTTCATCTCTTAAACTTTTTACACAAAAATGTGTAGATCCTACAACTTGTTACTCTCCATGATATATTCAAGAAATAATTTGGAAATATCTATAAAAATTTTAAACAATTTCTTTTTCATATTTCATGTTAAAAAAATAGTAAGTAGAAAAAAGTAGAATATGATTTAAAATACTATATTTTTAAAAATTTAGTCATGAAATTAAAAAATGCTAATTCCAATGGTTGTAATAAACAATTTATGCCTAATGCTTTTATTTTTTTTCAATAATATTAAGAATTGAGTAAAATAGAGGACTTCAAAGTTTATTGTAGAGTAGAGTTTCCAAGTAAACTATAACCCTTCATAACTTTTATTTCATTAATAAAAATGAAATGATTTAAATCTTTATATATATATATATATATATATATATATATATATATATATATATGTATGAATTTAGAAAATCAATTTTAAATTTTTATTTTAAAGAAAAGTAATTTTTAAAGAATTTTTTTAAGTTGCTTGACTTGCCCGCCAAACAATGAAATTTATATAATTATCATATAGTAACTTCTAAACCATGTAGTCAAAAGTTATGAAAATTGTCGCACCCTAAAGCTACTTTTGGACACATGTTGTGTGAAAATTTCAAAGGAAAAAAATAAGAATTCCATTTGTAGTGAATTGCCTAAAATCACTATGTTGCCAAAAACGCCATTTGGTCCTTTGGGGGGTAGAAAACACCATATTAAGAGTTCAAAAAGTTTAGGGAATTCTTTTTATTCTTTTTGGAATCAACTTACATGAAGAACTCGTTTATTCATTCATGTTCCTAAGATTGAGTCCATAGGGCGAAGACAAGTAAATGACAAATTGCATACTCATGTTAGAGGGTAGACTTTATGCTATCAACGTATTTTGAATGTAGTTTTAAATAAGAGTGGGCCTTGTACAATGTATAGATGATTGAGTTGATTATAGAAATGTTATAGATTTTGCAGATGGGATGATGTTTACAATACAAACCTATCACAATATAAAGCAATCAATAAGTGCATGATGGGAGAAGTAGCATTTTGTTAAAGTTTTAAAGTTGTTTTTAGCCTCAAAGGTTGAGCAAGATTGAGCAATTTTTGGAGGAGTTTTGTTAGAGTTGAAGGAGTTAAAATGATCTTGAGTTGTCCGTCAAATCTAAGTTATTAAATGTGCCATCAGTACAATCTATTGTTTATTGGTTCATGCGATATCAATTCCGCACTTTAATTTCTTCAAATCAAGTGAAGCACTAGAACAAATGAAACATTCAAAGTTTTTTTTATCATTGACTCAAAGGCTTTAGTGATTCTAGGGCAAGTTGGTAGTATTGAATTGGATGGACAGGTTTCAAGTATGTTTTGAGGGCTTGAATGTAGATTGTAGAGTACTATTTTGGTTTAATTCTTTTTTTAATAGGTGAGAGTGGTCATAATTGTAGGTTGAAAGCTCCTAGTCATCTTTAAAATAGGCGTAAAGGTGACAATGATGTAATACGTGATGAAGTTATTAGAGATGAGTGGAGTTGTAAAGTTTGCAATGACCATCAATGGTTTGCTTTATTGTTGATTTGAGTAGTTTAGATTGGAGAGATGAGGTACAATAACAATATTGTATTATCAACAACAAAGATTTGAAACTAGTTAGTGCTACCTTTAAGGAACAAGCTAAAACAAAATATTGGATGGATTTTTTATTTTCTTAAAAAGAAGATTTTTGTAGCTAGAGGTAGAGTGGTATGTGCATGGCTTGTATGATGTATATTCAAGATGTTTGAAGAGTGTCAATTTTAAGAATTTGAATGTTTATAGTTTAAAAAATAGACTGATATTGTGGATTGGACACTTTGTAGCTTTTTCTTACTTTACACTACCTTGAAAGGTCAATCTTTTTTAGAGAAGTCATGGATTTGGAGAGGTTCTTGCAAGGCCTCTCTATGGTATATAAGAAGGCCTAAGATCTTCTAAACAAATTGCATTTGAATGATGACCTTTAGATTGGAATTGGTTTAGTTGAATTTTAGAGTGACCTTTGGAATTTTTGTAATGACACACATAGGGTTCATTTTGGTGCCCATAGTTATGACTAAAATTAAAGTCACAACAAAACTAGCATATGAAGCTAGGATGAAAATGGTAAAATGAAGCAAGAACAAATATAATGGAATTTTGAAGTTATACAACTAAAATTAAAATTTACAAAAGAATTCCATGTCTTTTCAATTGAGGGAATTATAAAGTTTTTTTAATGAACCAATGCAAACCCTTCAAAACAAAGGTCCAAGTAATATTGAATTTTAAAAAAATAAGAGAGTTGGAAGTTTTTGAGGCATTCAATGCAACTTTCAAAAATGAATGGAATATAAGGTCTATATCCAAACTCCATGGTTGCATGGGGGATATTGATAAATATAGGATCCGCCATTGGCTATTTGGACAACACATACCTTTATAGTTCACTATAAGAAGTTGCCAAGACTTCAATGTCAATAGACTTATAACCCTAAGAGGACAAGCTTATTACCATTTTTTGAACTTATTTATGACTTTAGCTTTTAGTATTTATTTTTTAAAGATGTGATTACAAGGTTCCACTAGTCATCAAAATTTAATAATTTTTTGTAGAAATTTGAAATTACTTTGAATTAATGAATAAATATAAAACAATTCATATTAAATGCAATGCAATATATGCTAAAAAATTATGAAATTTTTTCCATAGGTTTGTATTATAGAATGGAACATCATGATGTAATTTGTTTTTCTATAGTATCATTCTAAAATTATAAAATCAATATCCCATGGTTTTAGGCTCAAAGTTCAAATTGCTATAAAATATAATATTTTAGGAATTTTTCAAAATTTCAAATTGGAGTAACACATAATTTGATAAGCTTCATTCAAGTAGTTGAATTAAAATTCAAAAAAATAAATTTCATGGCAAAAATGCAGATAAAGAGAGAGGAGCATAATCATTCAACTTTCCCAAAATCATTTAATGAATACTATTCTTCACAAGGGTTTCAGGATTGTCATAAGACACAAATGAAATCTAAGTGTTTTGAAAACATAATCCTAGTGTCACGCCCCTATCTACTTGGGGTGCCCAAATGAACCTTAGTGCGCAAGGGGGGACCTTGGGGGTGACTTCCCAAGCCTTGCAATAGACTAGGTGGGGAGAATGGAGAGACTCCCGATCAAACAGGGCGCAATAGCGCCCTGGTTTTGAAGTGAAAATGAAAGTGTCACACATACTTGGAAAGCTCTTGACAATACGCTTCTAATGGCGCAAAGAACGCGCAATTTGGAGTTGTGAGCAAAAAGTTATGGTCGCTCAAAGTTGATTGGGTCCCGGTGGCGCCGGGACACTTGAGGGCTAGGTGTGAGGGGTTCCCAATGAATCCCACAACAAAGTATGGCATGTGGCATATCATTGGAAAGCTATGAACACAAGGAACCTAGAATGACAAGCATTACGAGGTTCTAAGACATGAGTCAAAAGTTATGGCCAAAAGAAGAGCCGTGGTGAAGGCGTGACAGCTCCCCCGGTGCATCCGAATCTTTAGAGGGCCATAACTTTGCGAGGACTTGTCCAAATGGGACGAGTGAGCATTCCATCGGCATCTATTCGTTGCGTAGATGTCTAAAATGGGCTCGCATGTTGAATTTAGAGCTCTGAGCGCAAAGTTACGCCGATTGGAAGTTCGGGAGCCCAAACGGTGACGTAACTTGGCGATTTGGGTTGGAAGTGGGTGGTCTTCTACAACCCAAGGTTATCCAAGGACTTCCTTCGACCTAGGACGGGGGGGGGGTCTGCCGAATACCACAGAGAGTACTATAGGAGGGGTTGGTCTCCCTCCTCACTCCCTCTTGAAGCCTTGGTGAGTCCTGGTGATTCATGGTTGGTGGTGGTGACTTCACCACCACTTCAAGGCACCATGGGACACTTGTGTGTGTCCCGTGGCATTGGTTGAGTGGAGTCCCGCTCCTTGCTAGGCCTCCTTGAATGTGTCCCGAGTTGTGAGCGCCGGTTACCTCTAGTGGATGAGTAGCAAATGCAAAAAGGGCTAGCATGGAGTGGGGTGACACTCAAGGGCGGTTAGGACCATGGTGAGTAGTGCCACCATGGGTCCTTGCACATTAAGGTGGAAGTTCCGCCCCATGTTACTAAGTGACATGCCCGGTGTCACGATGGGAGTGTGTGCTAGTAGTCCCGGTGACTGGGACTTGGCAAACTGAGTTGGAAATGGGGACTAACACTGTGGGTGCTTGGCATGTGCAGTGTTAGGCAGTTGGTGACCAAGTGACGCTGTAAGTGGGTTGGAGTGAACCTAGTGAGCTGTTGGAAGCTGTTAGATGTCACTTGGGTTGCGACAGCTAGAGTCAAAAATCAACCTCTAGTAGAAATGTTTTGCCAAAATTTCAATTTGCACTTGAATTCTAAAAAAATTGATTTATGAAGATTTTTATACAAAAATCTGTTTTTCCTAAACCATGCACCTAAAATTGACCAAATAAGCATTTGGAATATTTGGTACTATGATTAAACTATGTAGATTACTAGCTACCTTCCATCCCACTTCACAATCTAAGAAGGTAAAAAAACTAGGACTGCAAAATAAAGAAGAGGGCCCTCAATGATTGCCTTGCTTGTTTGAGCACCCCCTTCAATTGCAATCTATAGCCCACTAGAGCTTTCTAATTTTGATTTCAATTGTAGTTGTTGCTCATTGTCATTACCTCCACTTTTGCTTCAATTTTTTTGAGAGCTTGGGCATGTCTTTTTTAGTTTGGCTTTCAAAAATTGGCACTCATGTTGGAGAGATGTAGAAGGCATAGACCTTTGTACTTCAAAAGTTTGGCAATATTGATTAGTATTGTGAGTTTAAAGGATTTTGAAGAACAGTTTGTTCTTCTTTGAATTTCTTGGTATTTTATTTTGAATGGATTTGTTATATATGAAATATGAGTGTATGATTCAAGGGTTTTTTGGGTGTTGCTTGAGAATTTTGAATGTATTGTAGTAAGAATTTTATTGATAAGGAAGAGAGACTACAATTATGTTGCAATTTCTCTTGGTTCTTCAAAGATTGTGGATTGGCATTGTTGCATGCAATAATATTTTTCTCATTGATCCAATAGTTCTTGTTTCATAGTAGTCAAGCATTCCAGTTCTTTAAAAATGATGTCCAAATCAAAAGAATATGAACAATTTTTTGTTGATTTGCACATTGCATTGATCATTTTTACACTTTTTAGTTGATTCATCACAAGCTATCAAAATGGTCACAAATTTTTTGTCGATTCGAATAGTACAATGTTTAAGTCAACAAAATAAAAACCACTTTTTTGTTCATTTTGACTTGCAAGAGTTTCAAGAAAGTTTTATCATTGGGAGCAATATTTGAATCACCACGTTTGGAATTCTACGTACAAAGGAATTGTTTTTTACCTTAATCATTCACAATTTGTTTTCTTTTAAAAATTAGTAGACTTTGGTGGCCATTTTGACATAGTAGAATAAATTATTTCAAAAACTTTGAGCTAAGAAAAATTGTAAAATGAAGCTAATTTTCATCTCCAAAAATCCTTTTGATGTTTTAAGCCTCTAATCAAAAGTTATGAACAAAATTTAAATCCTTTGAGACATTTTCAAACATCTTCTCTGAATTTTGTCCATAACATCAAAAGGATATTTGGAAATGAGGTTTAGAATGACTTCACAACTTTTTTTAGTTCAAAGTTTTTTGAAAAAAGGTATTTTACTATACCTAAATGACCATCAAAGTCTGCTAAGTTGAATGAAAAAAACTTCAAATGCATGAGTAAAAAATTCTATGAATTATACATATAATATTGTCATGATGTGATGGTTTGGGCTTTAGGCTGTCAACCCCACGGTCCTGGGTTCAAACCCCATGCACTCACTTATCTACATGTTGGACGATGTCTTGGCTAGCTCACCATGCTAGCTACCTTGTTGGCTTGTCCACATGGCCAACCTACCATGTGGATTGCCTTTTTGGCATGCCTACATGGCTCATCCGCTGTGTACTTACTTACATGGCTTAGCCACATGACAGTTTTGTGGCTTGATGATGTGGTAGTTGCCATGTGTTGGATTCCTCATGCTTTCTTTTTATTTCTTTTTATTTTTTTGTACTTGATCAAATTAACAAAAAAATCAGCAATTTTTTGTTAAATATTGTCCAAGTTAATGCGACATTTTGAACAAATGATATCAACACTTTTGTGTTGGATTTTTGTTCATGCGGTCACGTTTTTTGTAAATAGTGTTTGGATGGTGATTAGTATGAATTCATTCTTCAATTTTTTTTTGGAATTCAAACCTCAAAAGTCTTGAAGGCCTTATTTTTGTCAAAAAATGTGCAAAATTGCCATTTCTAATGCAAAGTGCAAGTGTAAAAAAAAATTTAATTATATTTTTTTCATATCTAACTACAAGAACTTGCATTAGAGTTAATAGGCTAGTATGAGAATGTGTGGAAGAAATTTGAAAAACTATATCGTAATGGATTGCAAGACATCTATATTTAAAGTGAAAAAACATGTTTTTTTTTCCATTATGGCAAACTAATTTATAAGACTTTGCATTTTAGATCTTGCATAAAAATGATTTTATTGTGGATAATTGAGTTGGAAAGGATAGAATTGAAATGCGTTAATCTCAATAGTGGTCATGGATTCTCATCAATCCTAGAACTACGAGCTTGATGGCCTTAATTAAAGATGATGTTGAGCGCCATGGAACCCAGTTTGGCCTTGGTTTGAGATTTAAGCCTTGGCTTAGGCCCTAGCAATACTTTGGCATCTCGGTTGGGGATCTTATTTGCACATGTCTTTGACATGTGGTTTTCGACATGTGGTCTTCGAGGTCCATCTTTTTCAAGTTGAGCCTCTTACATGATGGAGTGGGAGGCTTTTGTGTTTTGGTTCCATCCTAGCATACAAACATTATTTAAGAATATTGTAGATTGGACTTGGTACTTAATGTGGTTTTCTAGCATCTATTAGGAGCTATTTTTATTATTTGAAAAAGATGCTATTGTATACATGGGCGAAAGCACAATAGATTTTGACACCCAGAAATTTGTAGAAACGCATTTAGAGTGTATTTTGGAGGATTTTTCATGTGCTTGAATCGCAAAGATCATAGTTTATGAACCCTATAGTTGTTATTTAGGTCTTGAAATTATTTTTTATTTTTTTGTTCATTTTCATTAGAATTTGAAGTCAAAAAGACCTAGAAAGAGTATTTGTGTCGTGTTTGGTAGAAGTTCCTACAAATACGGTAGGTGATTCCTAAAAGTCTAGAAGTACCCTAAGTACTTTTATTTCCTACTTCCAATGTCTAATTAGGTGTTTAGAAGGTCGATTAAAAGTTTGAAATAGAATTAGGTTCTATTGGCCAAAGTAGTATAAGATGCCTAAATTAGATTATACCAAGATTAAACCTCTTGCATGTGATAAAATGCAGGCTATAAAAGTTGGTATTACAAGATAGAAAATGTCCTACTAAGTTCTAGAAATTAATATGGTTGACCTATGTATAGGTCACTATCCAATTCGTAAAATCCATAGAAAATTATTTGTGCACCTATAAGTAAAATCTAACTGATTTGTGGAATGTGCAATTGAAGATTGAAGAGAGGTGTTTTTAGTAAAAAAACATGTCAAAAGCTCAACCGTGAAATCGACTCGTCAAGATTCCCTATTACAGGAATGATTTTTTTCTAAAAGAATTAAAGCAACTTATAATTAATTTTGATCTTCCTATGAATGTACAAAGTAGAAATGTAAACTTATGATTTTATTAGAGACTTTTTAGAAGTTATCCCAAAAAGTCTTGGAATTTTCTAGAATATTGAAAATGACTCCATGGAAGGTCAACCTTGTTTTCTAACATTGGAAAATTTATAGAAATTACCTAAGTAGCAATAAAATCCCTCTAAAAATTAGTACAGTTGATTTTTATCATTTGAAAACATTTGATGGGTTGACTGACATATTGATGTTGTGATGAAAATGTTTTTATTATATAGAAATCTTATTTAATGTGGCATATGTCTAGATTTGAATGAATAACCTCTTATGTAAAAGAATTAAAGGAAGAAAAAAGTGGGGTGTAGTGAAAACCACGATTTATTTCAATGCTAGTGATTTCTACTAGAGCTTATTAACAAATCTTGGATGTATTGCATTTTGTCATTAGCTTAAGGGGGGTAGGTGGCCGGTTGAATGTTTATTTTTTGTTATGACTAGTAAGTATTAAGTCATGAGTTGATTGCAATAGTCAATGGGTTCAATGGGAATCATACATGGACCGGCAAAGCAACCTTTAACGGACCTTGATAGTCAACCAAGTTTGCGATTTGTTGATTAGCTGCGGGGTGTTGAAAATTTTATACCTCTAGGTATAAGTGTGGGATCCTATTTTAAAATTTTTCCTATCTTTTATTTGTTAAGAAAGGTTAAAATTTAGTTTTGTTTGACTATGTTGTAGAAAAAAAAAGTAGAGACTATTTACCTTTCTTTATCTTTTTTGATGACTTGTAGCCCCATGTGCAAAGTTGAGTTGGAGTTATGGGGGGATAAATGGTTTAGCCAATAGGATTTTAGTGCCTATGTGGCTTAAGCATGGGTTGATGTGGCCTTTAAAATTGGATAAAGAGTTAAGATCCTCTCCCTTTTCTTTGATTGGTGTTTTTGGATTGGAGAGTTTTTGTCGTGGGTTTGGAGAATAATTGCAATCGATGTATGAAGAATTTGATTGTAAAATTTTAGGAGGATATTCTTCTTGTTGTTGTAAATCTAAAACATTATTACTTGTACCGTTTGAATTTTGTATGTGAAATCATGCCTTGCAAAGTGAGAGAAGGCTTAGTTGCCTTATGATTTTGAGTTAGAATTTTAGAATGTTTGTCACGGTTTAGTTAATTTTTAGTCTTAACTTCAGAATGTCATTAAAAATAGAGTACTTTGATTTTGGATTTGAAATTTGGAAGTGTTATGTATACAATTGTTAACTTTTTGAAAAGTTATGACTTGAAGTATTTGGAGCTTTAATGAATATTATGCCCATTGAAACAAAGATGTGTTGAGCTACTATTGAATTTTGAGGAGGAGACTTTGATCGACTATGAAAATCAGACAATATATGATTTTGTTTTAAAATTTGGAGGGATTTCGCTACAACAAAAGCAGTGTTTTATGACTGCAAAATATGATTACAGTGAGTCGTAAAATCAAAAAATATGATTTACGCAGAAATCACTGTAGATGACTCAGAATATGACTGACTCTAGTCGTTTAGAAGCAGTCGCTTCAAACATCAGTCATATGGGTTGAGGGGTTATAAATACCCATTTTTAGCCATAGTATGCCAACTAAGTGTATACTTTGACTATCTTAGGGGGTTTTTGACTTTTTCTTGGGTTGCCCGGGCAAATAAAAAAATCCTACGTAGAATACGATTGTGTCGAGTTATATTTTTTGATGACGTGGAATATGACTGCGATGAGTCATATTTTTTGATGATGTGGAATATGACTGCAATGAGTCATATTTTTTGATGACGTGGAATATAACTATGGTGAGTCATATTTTTTGATGACATGGAATATAACTGTGGTTAGTCATATTTTGCAATAGCATGGAATATGACTGCCGTGAGTCATATTTTGCAGTAACATGGAATATGACTGCGGTGAGTCATATTTTGCAGTAACATGGAATATGACTGCGGTGAGTCATATTTTGCAGTAATGTGGAATATGTCTACGGTGAGTCATATTTTGCAGTAACGTGGAATATGACTGCAGTGAGTCATTTTTTGTAGTGATATGGAATATGACTGCGGTCAGTCATATTTTGTAGTAACATAAAATATGACTGCAATGAGTCATATTTTTTGGTTACATGGAATATAATTAGGGTGAGTTATATTTTGCAGTAATGTGAAATATGACTGCGGTGAGTCATATTCTTGTTAATGTGAAAAATGATTCTCATGAGTCATATTTTTGAATGATGTAGAATACAACACAAAATATGTAGCTCAAGTTTAGGATAGGAAGAATAAGATTGATGATGAAGGAAACAAGAAAAAAAAAATAAGTATTAAGAAATAACAAGAAATAAAAGTTAAGATGCAACAAAAAATAAGAAGCAATAACTAAGCACCAACTAAGACACAATAAGAAACAAGAAACAACAACTAAAACGCAAGAAGAAACAAAAAACAAAAAACAACAACGAAGACACAACATGAAGTAACAGTTAAGACACAAGAGGAAATAAGAAGCAACAACTAAGACACAAGAAGAAACAAAAAGCACCAACTAAGACATAACAAGAAACAACAAGAAATGAGAGTGTAGATGCAACAAGAAGAAATAAGAAGTAAGAACTACAAAACAAGAACTAAAAAGAAGAAAGAGTTCAAATGCAAGAGAAAAAAAAAATTTAGATACAACAATAAGAAGCAAAAAACATGAAGTAAAGAGCAACAAGAAACAAGAGTTGAGATGCAACAAAAAGCAACAACAAATAAGAGCTAAGAGACAATAGAAGGTAAGGAAGAAGAACCACAAGAAGTGACGGCTAGGGTTTCAAAACCCTAAAAAGTAGCGGCTAGGGTTCTAAAAACCCTAAAAAAAATAATGGCTAGGGTCTCAAAACACTAAAAAAGTGGTGACTAGGATTCAAAATCCGAAAAAGTAGGTGACTAGGATTTCAAAATTTTAAATGATGGCTTATTTATATATTTTTTAGAATTTCCTGTATTTTTCTTGAATTGCCCAAAACAAAACAAAATTCACTACTATGAAAATATAATTGATAATATGACTCAACGTTCTCAAACATGTTCCCTACGTTCTCTATGAAGTACTTTGGTATTCCTAATGGCCGTATAGTATACACTTATGAAGTACAAGGCATAAAAATGACTGGTAGTCATATTTTATAGTCATATTTCTCCCCAAAGTGTTGGCCTTCAAGAATATGACTACAAGCAGTCGCTAGTCATCCTTAGTTATAATTTTGCAGTCATAAAACACTACCATTGTTGTAGTGTTTAGACGCTTGTATTAGTTTTTCAAAAAACTCTCACACTCATAATTTGTGATTTTTATGCGGCTATGGCACCTATGTGACCAAAGACCACTTCTACAAGAGTTTATATGGTTATTTGAAATGAATTTTGGTTTAATCATTCTTTATATATGATATATGTATAAATACTTTATGAGATATATATATTATACATACATACATACATACATATATATATACTTTGAAATATAAGGATTTTATACATTTTGATACATATGTATCTTACAAGTACATATATATTTTGATTTGTACATGTATTATTTATGTAAGTTTTCACGTATATTATACAAGATATTATATTATTGTGTACGAAGCTTATCATACTCACATCTTTGCATGATTCATGATACTCCCTTCGTTTTTCTCATGTAATTGCAATTAGGTCCTTGATGTTTTTTTGAAGCAAACTCTTTATATATGACATTAGGAGCTTGCGATATCCAAATGAAGTCAACTTGGACTTGTTTCTTACTTTCTTGAACCTTCTAAACAACCTAGGCTAATTAGAATCTTGAGAAAAAATAAATTCCAACATTTGAATTTTTGCTTATTCTTTTATCAAGAGTTTGCATGCAAAATGGCCTAGAAGTAGGAAATGTGGGATTCCTTATGCTAAATTAGATCTTTTAAAGTATTGGCACAATATGTTTGTGATTTGAAGTAATTCTCCAAAAGTTAGAGTAATCATAGCAATAGGTTAGAATATCTAGTAATTTGTGATAATTCAAGTTTTTCTTTAAGTAATTTTAGGTAATTTGAGAAAGAAAAGGGCCTTAAAAAAGTATTAGAGGCCATTCCCTTCTCTCACTTTGCACCCCATTTCTTTTCATTAAGTTGCCATATACACATTAGCTTATTGTTTGAATTTTTGACAATTTGTCCCATTCCTTATATTGAATTGCATTTGGAGCTATTTGCTTTGTGTTTGTTGAAGATTTTGGAATCTTGAGCTTTCTTCAAAGGACGTTGGAGTCCCTTTGAGCTAGTAATGTCCACTTTGCTAGTTGCTTTGAGTTTCTATACCAACCATTACTTATTTCTGTAGTTCTCTTGTGAATTTTCTTGAAGCTTTTGAATCTTTGTTTACTAACCATTTCAAATTGAGCTTATTATATAGGATTTCACACTTTGTAAAAAATCCCTCTAAAGCCTTGACATTTGGAATATATGGTTCTATGTGGTGCAATTTGATGTCATTTGGTGAGTTTGGGTCAAAATGAACTTTCAAAGCTTGGTTACAACATAGTCCTCTTGATTTTCACCTTAGAATTTGAGGTTAATCCCTTTGTGTGGCAAAGATTTTTTCCAATTATCAATTTTTAAAGTCTTAACATTTATACTAACCAACTTCTAATTTGTTATTCATAAGTTTTTAGAATTTTCTATAGTTCTAAGGGCTAATGGTTCTTTTTGTGTGGTTTCTTTGGGTTACCAAAAATTAGAGAAAAAAAGAAAGGTTCTATTATCCCTAGAAGGATCATTTGTCCCTTTAGGGGACAATTTGGGTCCGGGTAAGTTCCTATTCTCAATTTGTAGTGAATATTTTTGAGATTTTTTGAAGTTGTGGAGTATGCTAAGAGCTTTGCGAATATATAATTTTTGTTTCAATCAATGCTCGGGAGAAAACGTTATGGCACAATAAGCTCAAAACAAAAGTCAACGGGTAGCACAAAAAAATCAGAAAAAGTCAAAATATTTTTTTCCTAAAACCTTATATTTTTGTCTATATTTAAAGCTTTGATTCATTCCATTTGGACTAGTTATGAGAAAGTTATGGACAATCTTAGTTTTTTGGACAATCTTGGCATCTTGGTGAAAAAATAACTTATAGGATTCATTTGTGCATGCAATTTTTACAATTTTCAAAAAAAAAAATTTAAACAAGGTTAGGTTTGCTTTCTAGAACAATCTCACTGTTGGGATTATCGTATGTCAATTCCATCTTAAAGCTATTAATGATTTATTTTTTTCTTCAATCTTCAACCTACTTCTACTTAACAATTTTTTAATGAGTGAAAATTAAGTGTTTTTTTGTTGAATTTTTTTCCTTAGATTCTCAACTCAACTATTCAACATAAAAACTTTAAAAATCAAAATTAATAGTGTAAAAATTTTTAGTTAAAAAGATTCAAAGCAAAAAAATTTAGTCAAGCAAGTTGCAAAAACCTTGTTTTCTTTACTTTAGATGCAAATATCTTGCAATCTATGCAGTCAAATTTGATGAAATTTTCTCAAACAAGTTAAGTACAAGATCCTATGGTTGGATTTTGAAAAAACATATTTTTTCGGTTTTCTTAGGTGAATGCAGTAGAAGTGGTAGTTTTAAGTGGTTTTGGCAAAAAAACACCCTTGGGGCTTTAGGGGTTAAACTCTATAGGGCACTACTAGAAAAATTTGCAACTAAAACATTCAAAAAGTGTTATTTGTGCATGTTGTTTTGGTCACATTTTTCTAGTCAAAATTACATTGAAATTTGTTGATTTTTTTAGTGATTTGATTGAATTGGGGAAAAAATCCAATTTTTTTCTTTCCCAAATTTTTTTGGGCAATACAATAAAAATAATTGTTTTTCATTGCTTGGAAACTTTATGCAGCTACATAATGAACTCTTTGTCACCAAGTTGCCAACTAGGTTCAACTTAAGACCTCATGCTTGAGAATTCAAGACTCCAACCATCACACCACTATTCTAATTACATGTCTAATTTCATTATTATTTTTACTTATCTATTTGCAATTTGGTATTTAGTAAACTCAACAAACTTTGGTGGGTAAAATTTAGTGAGGGTATTTGAAAATGTCCAAGAAAATGTCTCTTGCAACCCCTTTCTAAACTTTGTCTATAACTTTTGATTGAAGGCTTAGATTCACAAATGGATTTTTAGAGATGAAGGTTTCCTTGATTTTCTACCTTGTATAGTTTAATTTTTTTAAAAAGATACTCTACTATGCCAAAATAGCTACCAAAGTCTATTGAGTTAAAAATGTTGATATAAAAATCACCTAGTCAATGTATTTTAATGAGCGAGGATCATAACAAGTGTGAAAAAGGGGTATCAAGCCCATGCTAAGGGCTGATCTCATATACTACTCTACCAACTAGTGCCATGACTAATCATATGTGATATGTCTCTTCTAAGAGAGCTACCCCTCTCTATATGCACCTCTAAGAAGGTTGGCCTCTTTAATGCGTATTAGTTTGGCTACAAACAACACACAACTAAGGTTAGCTCATACTAGGAGCTCCTACAAACAATCTTAAATACGCTATGCACTTCCTTCAACACTCCCACTTTGTTTGTTGTCAAATAATGTCAAACCCATTTCTTCTTGCAAATCTTCATGTTGAGGCTTCCCAAGAGCTTTTGTAAGCACGTTTACTACCATACGCTCGGTAGAAACATAACTTATTTCAATTACATCTTCTTCAACTTTCTCACGAATGAAATGGTGTTGAATGTCAATATGCTTGCTTCGAGAGTGATGAATCGGATTCTTCACCAAGGTAATGGTGCCTTGATTGTCGCTCGTGATGGGTGTGCTCTTCTCTTGCTCAAGTCCAACATCACTCATGAGTTGCCATATGAGGCCTCCCTTGTGCATTGACTAACGGCCATGTACTTTGCCTTCGTGGTAGACAATGCAATTGGTGGGTTGTTTCTTTGAATTCCAAGAGATGGCACCATTTCCAAACATAAAGACATAGCCCATTGTTGACCTCTTATTAGTTGCATCCCGACCCAATTTGCATCACAAAAACCTTTTAGTGCAAGGCACCTGCCACCAAGTACCAATTTGGTCTTTAAGGTATCGCATGATTCTCTTGATTGTTGTCCAATGCTTTGGGCCACTCTTAGCCATATATTGGCTCACCACACTCATTACAAATACAAGGTCAGGCCTTGTGGCCACCATAGCATACATCAAATTTTCAACAGCGACTTTGTAAGGCACATCTTTCATTTCTTTCTTCACTCCTTTATATTCTTCATTTGTGAGTTTGGCCATTTTTTCCTTCATATCAAGAGGTGTGCCAATGGATTTGCACCCCTCCATGTTGAAGCGCTTCAACACTTTCTCAATATACTTGCTTTGGCTTATGATGATGGTGCGGGCAATTCTTTGCCTTGTAAATTCCACACCAAGGCAATAGTGTAGCTCGCCAAGATCGCGTATATCATATTGGTTCTTTAACATGGCCTTGACTTCCTCCATTATATTCATGGTGTTTGTCATGATGATAAAGTCATCCACATAAACAATGACAATCACCAAATACGCACTTGTTTGCTTGGTGTACAGAGAATGGTCGGCATGACTCTTCATATAGCCCTCCCTTGCAAACAATGCATCTACATCCATATACCATGCTCTTTCCAATTGCCTTAACCTATAGATGGCCCTTTTGAATTTACACTTGAGGTGTTCACCTTCTTGTTAAAAGCCCTTGGGTTGATCCATGTAAATCACTTTTTCAAGGTTTGGATTGAGAAAGGCCATAATGACATCCATTTGGTGCATTTCCAAGTCTATGATTGCGCCTATAGCTGCCAAGCAACAAATGGTGCAAAACTTGGCTACAAGAGCAAAAGTCTCATTGAAATCCACCCCTTGGCTACCAATCTTGCTTTGTAACGCACAATATTGCCCAATGCATCTCTCTTGGTATAATTGGGAGGAAGAGGAGAGAGTTCCCATGTACTTTTGGTCATAAGTGAGGCATACTCTTCTTGCATGGCTTGTTTCCACTTGCTTGCATCCACCTGAAGTGTAAGATGAAGAAGTTGCATCCACAAACTTCACTGAGGGAGTAAAGGTCTCATAGAAATCTATCCCTTCCACTTGTGAATATCCCTTGGCTACCAATCTCGCCTTGTAGCGCACAATGTTGCCCAATGCATCTCTCATGGTGCAAAACACCCACTTACATCCTATACTTGTACGATCATGAGGAAGAGGAGAAAGTTCCCATATACCTTTGGCCGTAAGTGACGCATAGTCTTCTTGCATGGCTTACTCCTACTTGCTTGCATTCGCGCTCTTCATGGCTTCACAACATTGCTTGGATCTCTTGCATAAGCCACATTTGCATGCTCTACTTGCTCTTGAGGCAAAATGTGGTTCTTCCACCATTCTCCAAGTGGCGTACGTTCCCTTGTAGGATACCTCGGCTCCATCACGGTGTCTCCTTCTTCAACTTCACTTGGTACCATACTTAAAGAGGGGCTTGACTTCTCCTTTGGTGTTGATGGTGTCTCATCTTGGTCTTCATCTTCTATCGGCACAATTTGCACAGTTGGAGATTTGTCCACTTCAAACGCTGCTCCTTCCTTGCTTCTACTTGGACGCATCTCCAAAGTGGCACTACACTCTTGCTTGTCTTCAATGAAAGACACATCTTGACTCTTGATGATCTTCTTGGTGTCCAAATACATGAGCCTATAGCCTTTTGAACCTTCACAATAGCCCCAAAACAAGCACTTGGTACTTTGGCATTCAACTTTCAGCGTTGTGGACTCAAATCCAAAGCATATGCAACGCATTCGAAGATGCGCATGTGGCCAAGATTTGGCCTTCTTCCACTCCATGCTTCTTATGGAGTCGTAGATGCTACCACACTTGCATTAAGAAAGGAATACCAAGGTAATGTATTCCAATAAAGAGGATTACAAAACAAGCATGAAAAAGTGGTAAAGAGCCCAAGCAAGGGGCTTCCCTCTTATACTACTCTACCAACAAGTGTCATGATTAACTTTATGGGATATACGAACACTAGAGGGCTGTCCCTCTCTAATAGCACTTTGGTTGACTAGAATTAACTCCTAACTAAGGTCAGCCCATACATAGAGCTTCTACAAGAGTTCCCTAAAGCTATTACTCACTATCCTCAACAATCCCACTTTGTTTGTTGCCAAACAATGTCAATCCCATCTCTTTGCGAAGAACTTCATGTCATGGCTTGCCAAGTGCCTTGGTAAGTACATCCGCCACCATAAGCTCCGTAGAAATGTATTGAGAGAAAGAATACCAAGCCAATGTATTCCAATGAGGGGAACACAAACATGTGTGAGAAAGGGGTATCAAGCCCATGCTAGGGGCTGCCCTCTTATACCATTCTTCTACCAAGTGCCATGACTAACCATATGGGACAAAGGTCCTCTAGGAGGGCTGCCCCTCTCTATAGGCACCACTAGGAGGGTTGCCCCTCTCTAATAGCCCATTGCTTTGGCTACAAACAACACCCAATAAGGTCAGTCCATACTAAGAGCTTCCACAAACATTCTATGCTAATCTACTCACTTTCTTCAACACTTTGGTTGTTGCCAAACAATGTCAAACCCATCTCCTTGCAAAGAAATTCATGTCGGGGCTTGCCAAGTGCCTTTGTAAGCACATCGGCCACCATGCGCTCCGTGGAAATGTACTTCATCTCAATCACATCTTCTTCAACCTTCTCACGAATGAAATGGTGTTGTATGTCAATGTGTTTGCTCCAAGAGTGATGGATGGGATTCTCCACCAAGGCAATGGCGCCTTGATTGTCACACATGATGCGTGTGTTCTTCTCTTGCTCCAATCCCACATCACTCATGAGTTGCCTTAGTCATATGGCCTCTCTTGTGCATTGGCTAATGGCCATGTACTTCGCCTCGATGGTAGACAATGCAATGGTGGGTTGTTTCTTGGAGTTCCATGAAATTGCACCGCCTCCAAGTACAAACACATAGCCTGTTCAAACACATGACCCTCTTCACTGTTGTCCAATCCATATGGCCTCCCTTGTGCCACTTTTGGCCATGTGTTGACTCACCACACTCATGGCAAATGCAAGGTCGGGTCTTGTGGCCACCATAGCATACATTAAGCTCCCCACTGCAGCTTTGTAAGGCACATCTTGCATTTCAGCCTTTACACCTTCATACTCTTCATCCGTGAGCTTGGGCATCTTCTCCTTCACATCAAGAGGTGTACCAACGGATTTGCATCCCTCCATATTGAATCGCTTCAACACGCCCTCAATGTACTTGCCTTGGTTCATGGTGATGGTGCGGGCCGCCCGGTTCCTTGTAAACTCCACTCCAAGACAATAGTGTAACTCACCAAGGTCGCTCATGTCATATTGACTCTTCAACATTATTGAGATTACAAAGTAATGAATGAAGAAAGGCTTTACTTAGATGGTAGGAAGATACCAAGCCACATGAGTGGGCTGAACTTAAGCTAGAAGCCTTTCACTAGTTATCCACAAACCATGTGGGATAACTACCTTTCATGGGCTGCCTTTGACTAGGAGCAATACCCAATGGACTCTAAGACTAACCTAGTGTCTAATGCTACACCTAGGGCTGAATGTACATGGTCAACACTAATATGTACATGTTAGTCAACAATATGTACTTGATCTTCAACACTCCCACTTTGAGAGTGGTCAAAGGCTCCATGGGCCATCTTCTCAATCAAGTTTTTGGTGTTGTGGGGCTTCCCAAGGGCCTTGGTGAACACATCAGCCACCATAGCTTGGGTAGGCACATACTTGAGCTCAATCACCACTTCCTCTACTATGGTGGGCTGCCACTTTGAACTCCATGAAATGGTATCCATTCCAAGCATAAACATGTAGCCGCTGGTGGATCTCCTATCCACAAATGTCAAATCAGCCCTTGTTGCCACCATGGCATACATCAACCAACCCATCGCTACCTTGTACCTCCTCTTGCATGGCCAACTCCCACTTGCTTGAATCTCTCCAACACATCACCTTTCGAAGTGAAGATGGATCTCCAACAAAAGCCACATTGGCTTGTTCTTCATGTTGTGGGGGGAGAATGTGATTCAGCCACCAATCTCCAAGGGGCTTGCGGGTCCTTGTTGGATAACGTGGCTCCTCCATGGGCTGATCTTGCTCTTCCAAGGGCTGGTCTTGTTCTCCCAAGGGCTGATCATGCTCTTGCTCCCTTGGTGAAGTGCTTGGAGAAGGAATTGTTGATCTCTTCACTTGGGGTGCGGCCACCTTCTTCTTGGGCTCCACCAAGTCTTCATCTTCCCCTCCTTGCGCTTCTTCTTCATCTCCTTCATCTTCTATGTGCACTCTTGGAGTTGTGCCCACCTTTTGGGCTGGTCCTCCACTTCTCCCACTTGGGCTCATCTCCAAGAACTTGGGATCAGCACCTTCATCCTCCATGAACGTCACATCTCGACACTTGATGATGGCCTTGCTCTCCACACACATCAGCCTATAAGCTTTGGTTCCCTCACAATAACCAAGGAAAAGACACTTGATGCCCTTGGCATCCAACTTGGTCCTCTTGGCACTTGGAACCAAGGCATAGGCAATGCACCCAAAGGTGCGCATGTGAGATACATGGGGCCTAATCCCACTCCAAGCTTCTTGGGGTGTCATGCTTGTCAAGGCTTGGGTGGGGCACCAGTTCCTTGTATAAACCGCTGTAGACACTACCTCACCCCAAAGCTCAAACTTCAGCCCTTGGGCATGAATCATGGACCTTGCCATCTCCACAATGGTGCGATTGGCACGCTCTGCTACGCCGTTTTGTTGAGGAGTGTAAGGTGCTGATGTATGGTGCTCAATGCCATGGGCCTTCAAGTACTCCTCAAACGCCTTGGACACATACTCCCCACCATTATCCGACCGCAGCACCTTCACCTTGCAATTAGATTGGGCTTCCACAAGAGCCTTCCAAGTCTCAAAACGCCCAAACACCTCACTCTTGCACTTCAGCATATACACCCACACCTTGCGGGAGAAATCATCAATAAATGTCAAAAAATACCTTGCTCCTCCTATGGTGGTGGTCTTCATTAGTCCGCACACATCGGAATGCACAAGCTCCAATGGCTTGTTGGCCCTTGTTGCCCCATCCTTGGGGAAGGGCTGCCTTGCTTGTTTGCCCTCAATGCACCCCTTGCACACCCTAGAACTCCAATCATGCTTGCAAGAAGAGAGGTTCAGCCCCTTCACAATGTGTTGGAGGCTCTTCATGCTCTTCACATTCAAGTGCCCAAGCCTCCTATGCCAAAGCTCCACAAGGTCTTCATGAGCTGATCCTTGGGCAACACATGCCAAAGAAGAGCCATTCACCTTGGTGAAGTGGAGGCGGTACAAATTGCCCTCACGAGGGGCTGATGTAATCAAAACTCCACTTGGTGCCCTCACAACACACCCCACCATGTTGAAATGCACTTTCAAACCTCCCAAACACAATTTGCTCACCGAAAGCAAGTTGGCATGCAACTTGGGCACATGGAGTGCCTCATGGATCTGAATCCTCTTGGTCTCCCCCTTCACTTGCACCTCCACAAGGATCAGCCCCATGCCAAGGGCCTCCACCACACCATTGTCTCCCAAATAAATCTTCTTCCCCGAAATGGGCTGATAGGTGTGGAAGGCATCTCTATGGCTGGTCATGTGTTGAGTGGCCCCTGAATCCACTATCCAAGTAAACATATTGGCCTTCTCCCCTCCTCCATGAGTGGCAAAGGCGAAGTCCTCCTCCTCCTCCTCTTTGGAGGCTTGGTGTGCACTCTCCTTGTCTTTGCCTTGGCTGATCTTGCAATGCCTAGCAATGTGGCCTGATTTGCCACACTTGAAGCATGTCCTTGTCTCCTTGAAGACATTGGTGTTGCCTTCATTGCCATGTCTTGAAACAAGGGCTGATCCATCTCCTTGGGCCTCATTCTCCTTGCGCTTGGTCACCTCATGCATCAAGCGGGCCGTGACAAACTCCATGGTCAGCTCCTTCATAGGCCTTGTCTCTAATGCGGTGATGAGGAACTCATAAGACGGTGGCAAGCTCTCCAACAAGGTCATCACTACATCTCCATCCGTCACGGGCGCCTCCAAGCAAGCCAACTCATTCGCAAGGGCCTTGATCTTGTTGACATGATCCAACAAGTCATCCTCCTCTTGCATCTTGCTAGTGAAGAACTTGCTGTTGAAGAACATGTACATATTAGTGTAGACTATGTACATTCAGCCCTAGGAGTAGCATTAGACTCTTAGTTAGACTTAGAGTCTCTTGGGTATTGCTTGTAGTCAAAGGCAGCCCATTGAGGTTAGTTATCCCATGATGTATGTGGATAACTATGAAAGGCTTCTACCTTATGTTCAACCCACTCATGGGGTTTGGTATCCTCCTACCATCTAAGTAAAGCCTTTCTTCATTCATTACTTTGTAATCTCAATAGGTTATGGGCCCACGCACTTGGAGTTGCGTTTGAAGGAGAAGTTCAAATCATTTGGAGGAGATCTTGGAGCTTGGAGGAGCAATCAGCCTTGTGTGTAGTGTTTCACCTACAAACCATATGGTGTGAGTAAATTGTCAAAAACTTGGAGTGCATTTTTAAAAAAAAAAAAAAAAGGGTGTTTTGTTTCTTTTCTCATTGGCTGGTTTGTGAGGTTTTGAGTACATTTTGGTGGAGACATTGCTTATGGTAGTAATCAGACCTAGTAAGGGCTGGTTGCATGCTCCTAGTTTGAGTTTGCACTTAGAAGTGTGCATTGAGAGCCATTTGAGGCTAATTGTGCACTTGGGTGCATTGTGGAGTGAGATTGTGTCAATTGCACTTTAGTGAGAGTCTTTTAAGGCTGATTGTGCACTTGGGTGCATTGTGGAATGAGATTGTGCCAATTGCACTTTAGTGGGAGTCCTTTGTGGCTGATTTTGCATTTTGGTGCATAGTTGAGTGTGATTGTGCTTATTGCAATCTAGTGAGAGTCCATTGTGAGTCTTGGAAGCATGTTTGGGATGCTTGAGGCGTTTGCCATCCATTGAGGGCTGAATTGTGCCCTTGTGAGTGAGTGAGGCGAATTAGTGGACTTGGTGATCCCAAGAGGGCTGATTAGAGCCCTTGTGAGTGAGTGAAGCCAATTAGTGGGTTTTTTTTTGTTTGTGAACCCTAGAGGGCTGATTTGTGCCCTTGTGAGCATTGTGGAGCCAATTGGGGTTCTTTGTTGGCTTGGTGATCCAACTAGGGTTGTTGGAGGCCATTGTTGTTTTTGAGGTGCTCATTGTGAGTAGTAGCTTCCATCTAGGGCTGATTGGAGGTCTTGAGCTCCTTGGAGTGTGGAGAACCCTATTTGTGAGGACCATTGTGTGTTTGCTTGCTAGTTTGAAGTAGCACTTGCCCATGATGTCCATGTGGTGATTTTGAGCTTCATTAGGGTCTGAATTGGTGTGGAGAGGAGGTGAGGCACTTGTGAGGAGTCTTGGGTCTTTCTTAGGGTGTGAGGGATCTTTGGAGGTGCTTGCAAGGGCTGATTGGTGCCATTTCAGCCCAATTGGCTTCCAAGGGATTGTTTGGAGGCTGAATTGAGTTTGTCAACTCTTGGAGACACTTGGGGGGCTGCCAACAAGTGGGAGGTGCTCCATCATGGCATCAAGTGGAGGAGAAGGTGTGCGCATCATTGACAAGTTCAATGGGGAGAACTTTGGCATGTGGAAGTTCAAGATGGAGATGATTCTTGCGGAGAAGGACTTGTGGGAGGTGGTGGATGGGAGTGAGGAGCCTCCAAGTGAAGATGCTGATCCAAAGACCAAGAAGGCATTTGAGAGGAAGGAGAAGAAGGCCTTTGCTCTCATTGCCATCAACCTTGTGGACCGGCAAATTGCTCACATTCGCCATTGCAAGGGACCAGCCCAAGCATGGACCACCCTTTGCAACATCCATGAGACCAAGAGCCTCTCCAACATCCTTTTTCTCCGGCGCAAGTTCTTCACTAGCAAGATGCAAGAGGAGGATGACTTGTTGGATCATGTCAACAAGATCAAGGCCCTTGCGGATGAGTTGGCTTGTTTGGAGGCACCCGTGACGGATGGAGATGTGGTGATGACCTTGTTGGAGAGCTTGCCACCGTCTTATGAGTTCCTCATCACCGCATTGGAGACAAGGCCTATGAAGGAGTTGACCATGGAATTTGTGACGGCTCGCTTGATGCATGAGGTGACCAAGCGCAAGGAGAATGAGGCCCAAGGAGATGGATCAGCCCTTGTCTCTAGACATGGCAAAGGGGTCAACACCAAGGTCTTCAAGGAGACAAGGACATGCTTCAAGTGTGGCAAATCAGGCCACATTGCTAAGCATTGCAAGGGCAGCCAAGCCAAAGGCAAGGAGAGTGCACACCAAGCCTCCAAAGAGGAGGAGGAGGAGGAATTTGCTTTTGCCACCCATGGAGGAGGGGAGAAGGCCAACATGTTTACTTGGATTGTGGACTCGGGGGCCACTCAACACATGACCAGCCATAGAGATGCCTTCCACACCTATCAGCCCATTTCGGGGAAGAAGATTTATTTGGGAGACAATGGTGTGGTGGAGGCCCTTGGCATGGGGCTGATCCTTGTGGAGGTGCAAGTGAAGGGGGAGACCAAGAGGATCAGAATTCAAGAGGCACTCCATGTGCCCAAGTTGCATGCCAACTTGCTTTCGGTGAGCAAATTGTGTTTGGGAGGTTTGAAAGTGCATTTGAACAATGTGGTGTGTGTTGTGAGGGCACCAAGTGGAGTTTTGATTGCATCAGCCCCTCGTGAGGGCAACTTGTACCTCCTCCACTTCACCAAGGTGAATGGCACCTCCCGAGCATGTGTTGCCCAAGGATCAGCTCATGGAGACCTTGTGGAGCTTTGGCATAGGAGGCTTGGGCACTTGAATGTGAAGAGCATGAAGAGCCTCCAACACATTGTGAAGGGGCTGAACCTCTCTTCTTGCAAGCATGATTGGAGTTCTAGGGTGTGCAAGGGGTGCATTGAGGGCAAACAAGCAAGGCAGCCCTTCCCCAAGGATGGGGCAACAAGGGCCAACAAGCCATTGGAGCTTGTGCATTCCGATGTGTGCGGACCAATGAAGACCACCACCATAGGAGGAGCAAGGTATTTTTTGACATTTATTGATGATTTCTCCCGCAAGGTGTGGGTGTATATGCTGAAGTGCAAGAGTGAGGTGTTTGGGCGTTTTGAGACTTGGAAGGCTCTTGTGGAAGCCCAATCTAATTGCAAGGTGAAGGTGCTGCGGTCGGATAATGGTGGGGAGTATGTGTCCAAGGCGTTTGAGGAGTACTTGAAGGCCCATGGCATTGAGCACCATACTGTTGAAGAAAGTGAGTAGATTGGCATAGAATGTTTGTGGGAGCTCTTAGTATGGGCTGACCTTAGTTGTGTGTTGTTTGTAGCCAAAGCAATGGGCTATTAGAGAGGGGCAGCCCTCCTAGTGGTGCCTATAGAGAGGGGAAGCCCTCCTAGAGGACCTTTGTCCCATATGGTTAGTCATGGCACTTAGTAGAAGAGTGGTATAAGAGGGCAGCCCCTAGCATGGGCTTGATACCCCTTTCTCACACATGTTTGTGTTCCCCTTCATTGGAATATATTGGCTTGGTTTTCTTTCTCTCAATATATATTGGCTTGGTTTTCTTTCTCTCAATTGGTTATGGGCCCACTCATGTGAGTTGCTATTGGAGGTGAGATCTCATTGGAAGGTGTGTTGGTGGAGCACTATTGGAGCTTGGAGCAAGTGGAGTTTGGGGTCGTTTGGAGCATTTCTCTTCACCATTTTGGTGAGGTATTTTCTTGTTTTTGAGTCCATTTGTGCTACTTGAGGGTTGATTGTACTTGTTGAGCACTCAAGAGGGTTGATTTGGTGTTTCATAGCCTTATTGGGAGGTAGGGTTTGGCCCTTTCTCCAAAGGGGGTGATTTGTGCATTTGGTACATCAATGGAGTGATTTGGAGCATTTGAGTGTGCATTGGAGAGGTTTGGACTCATTAGGGTCTGATTCGAGTGTATTGGAGCATTTGAGTGCACGTAGGAGAGTTTTGGACTCATTAGGGTCTGATTTGAGAATATTGGAGCATTTGAGTGCACCTTGGAGAGTTTTTGACTTATTAGGCTCTGAATTGAATAATTTGGAGCCCTGGAGTGTTCATTGGAGTGACTTGGACCACTTGGGGCCTGAATTGAGTGTTTTGGAGCACTAGAGTGTGCATTGGTGAGATTTGGAGCACTTGAGTGTGCATTGGAGAGACTTGGACCACTTGGGGTCTGATTTGAGTGTTTTGGAGCACTTAAGTGTGCATTGGAGAGATTTCGGCCATTTGGGGTCTAAAGTGAGAATATTGGGCCATTAAGGATCTGATTGGAGTGATTTGAGTCACTTAGGCTTCCATTGGAGTGGGAGACCTAAACCATGGCCACTAGTGATGGAGATGGCGTGAGGGTCATCGACAAGTTCAATGGAGACAACTTTGGACTATGGAAGTTCAAAATGGAGATGATCTTGGCCGAAAAGGACTTGTGGGAGATTGTAGAAGGCACGGAGGAGGTACCTACATCTGATGCGGATGTGAAAGTCAAGAAGTCCTATGAGAGAAGGGTCAAGAAGGCCTTCTCCATGATTGCTTGCAATCTTGTGGATAGGCAACTTGCACATGTGCGAGCATGCAAGGGACCCGCGGAAGCATGGAAGGTGCTTTGCAACATCCATGAGACCAAGAGCTTGTCCAACATGCTCTTCATTCGACGCAAATTCTTCACGTGCAAGATGCAAGAGAACGAGGACATGTTGGACCACATCAATAAGGTGAAGGCGTTGGCAGACCAACTTGCTTGTTTGGAGGTTCCTGTCACGGATGGTGACATTGTTATGACTTTGCTTGATAGCTTGCCACCTTCTTATGAGTATCTCATCACGGCGTTGGAGACAAGACCTATGGAGGAGCTCACTCTTGACTTCATCACGGCAAGGTTGATGCATGAGGTGTCCAAGAGGAAGGAGAATGAGCCCCAAGAAGGAGGGGCAGCACTCTACTCGCGGTATGGCCAAGGGGGGAGCTCACAACCACGCAAGGAGACACGCACATGCTACAATTGTGGTAAGCCCGGCCACCTTGCACGGTTTTGTAGGTTGCCCAAGAAGGAGAGTGTAAACAAGGCAAGTGTGAAGGAAGTGGAGGAGGACTTTGCATTTGCGGCCAATGAAGGATTTGACAACACCGACATGTTCACATGGATTGTTGACTCGGGCGCAACACAACACATGACTTCACATAGGCAAGCATTTCTCACTTATGCTCCCATAAGCAATCGCAAGGTGTACTTGGGGGACAACAACCTGGTGGATGCAATTGGCATGGGATGTATCGTGGTGGAGGTAGAGGTGAAGGGTCAAGTGAGGACCATTCGCATCCAAGATGCGTTGCATGTGCCCAAGTTGCATGCCAACTTGCTCTCGGTGAGCAAGTTGGTGTCACAAGATTTGAAGGTGCAATTCAACAACAAGGGGTGCGTTTTGGGTGCACCCAATGGAGAGATGATTGTGACAGCATCAAAAGAGGGCAATTTGTATCATTTGAGGTTCAAGAGCGTGAATGGCACAAGCAAGGCATGTTTGGCGCAAGGTGCACTCCACCAACACTCATTGGAGCTATGGCACAAGAGATTGGGCCACCTCAATGAGAAGAGTGTCAAGAGCCTTCAAAGCATGGTGGGAGGCATGCAAGTGGAGAAGGGCTCTTGCGATTTGAAGTATGAAGCTTGCATTGAAGGCAAGCAAGCAAGGCAACCATTTCCAAGCGATGGAGGGACAAGAGCAACCAAGGTGTTGGAGATTGTGCACTCCGATGTGTGTGGCCCCATGAAGACCACCTCTATGGGTGGTGCAAGGTATTTTTTGACCTTCATTGATGATTTTTCAAGGAAGATATGGGTGTTCATGCTCAAGTGCAAGAGTGAGGTGTTTGAGAAGTTCAAAGCATGGAAGGCACTTGTGGAAAATGAGTCGGGGCATAAGGTGAAGGTGTTGAGGTCGGATAATGGTGGGGAATACATGTCCAAGGCCTTTGAGGCTTTTATGAGAGAGCATGGTATTCAACACCAAACTTCAGCCCCTTACACTCCGCAACAAAATGGTGTGGCGGAGCGTGCTAATCGCACACTAATGGAGATGGCTCGGTCCATGGTCCATGCCCAAGGCCTCACGTATGATCTTTGGGCGGAGGCGGTATCAAATGCGGCATACACACGCAATAGGTGCCCTACAAATGCAATAGCTTCGATGACGCCACAAGAAGCATGGAGTGGAAAGAGGCCCAACATTGGGCACATGCGCATCTTTGGATGCGTTGCATATGCCTTGGATTTGAGTCCCAAACGCTCCAAGCTTGATGTCAAGGGCATCAAGTGTTTACTTATGGGATATTGTGAGGGCTCCAAGGCGTATAGACTCATGTGTTTGGAGACCAAGAAGATCATCAAGAGTCGCGATGTCTCATTTGTAGAAGACAAGCAAGGGGACACCAATGCTTTGGAGATATGTCCAAGTGGGAGCAAAGAGGAACCAAAGATTGAGGTGGACAAATCTCCAAGCATGCCCAAGGATGATGAGGACCATGATGAGACACCACCGACACCTAAGGAGAAGAGTTGTCCATCTCCAAACTCTCCACCAATTGAAGACGAGGAGGAAGATGCCTCCAAGGAGCCAAGATATCCTACGAGGGAGAGGAGGCCGCTTGGAGAATGGTGGAAGAACCACATCTTCCCTCAAGAGCAAGTGGAGCATGCCAATGTGGCGTGTGTAGAAGATCCACGCAACATGGGTGAAGCCATGAAGAGCTTGGATGCAAGCAAGTGGGAGAAAGCTATGAAAGAGGAGTATACTTCACTTATGGCCAAAGGTACATGGGAACTTTCTCCTCTTCCTCATGATCGTACAAGTGTGGGATGCAAGTGGGTGTTTTGCACCAAGAGAGATGCATCCGGCAACATTGTGCGTTATAAGGCAAGATTGGTAGCCAAGGGGTATTCACAAGTTGAAGGGGTGGACTTTAATGAGACTTTTGCTCCCGTGGCCAAGTTTTGCACCATTCGATGCATGGCGAGTATTGGGGCTACCATGGATTTGGAAATGCACCAAATGGATGTCATCACAGCGTTTCTCAATCCTGGGCTTGAAGAAGTGATCTACATGGACCAACCTAAGGGCTTTGTCCAAGAAGGCCGTGAGTACCTCAAGTGCAAGCTCAAGAAGGCCATCTATGGGTTGAGGCAATCCGGAAGAGCATGGTACATGGATGTGGATGCATTGTTTGCAAGGGAGGGCTACAAAAGGAGTCATGCAGACCACTCTCTCTACATCAAGCAAACAAGTACGTATTTGGTGATTGTGATTGTGTATGTAGATGACTTGATCATCATGACCAACACAATGAGCAAGATGGTGGAAGTGAAGGCCATGTTGAAGAGTCAATATGACATGAGCGACCTTGGTGAGTTACACTATTGTCTTGGAGTGGAGTTCATAAGGAACCGGGCGGCCCGCACCATCACCATGAGCCAAGGCAAGTACATTGAGGGCGTGTTGAAGCGATTCAATATGGAGGGATGCAAATCCGTTGGTACACCTCTTGATGTAAAGGAGAAGATGCCCAAGCTCACGGATGAAGAGTATGAAGGTGTAAAGGCTGAAATGCAAGATGTGCCTTACAAAGCTGCGGTGGGGAGCTTGATGTATGCTATGGTGGCCACAAGACCTGACCTTGCATTTGCCATGAGTGTGGTGAGTCAACACATGGCCAAAAGCGGCCCAAGGCATTGGACAACAGTGAAGAGGGTCATGCGATACCTCCAAGGAACTTTGGATGCTAAGTTGGTACTTGGCGGCCAGAGCCTAGCATTAGTGGGTTTTTGTGATGCAGATTGGGCCGGAGATGCAACGGATAGGAGGTCGACCACAGGCTATGTGTTTATACTTGGAGGTGGTGCCATTTCATGGAATTCAAAGAAACAACCCACCATTGCATTGTCTACCACCGAGGCGGAGTACATGGCCATTAGCCAATGCACAAGAGAGGCCATATGGCTAAGGCAACTCATGAGTGATGTGGGATTGGAGCAAGGGAAGAGCACATGCATCATGTGTGACAATCAAGGCGCCATTGCCTTGGTGAAGAATCCCATCCATCACTCTCGGAGCAAACACATTGACATACAACACCATTTCATTCGTGAGAAGGTTGAAGAAGATGTGATTGAGATGAAGTACATTTCCACGGAGCGCATGGTGGCCGATGTGCTTACAAAGGCACTTGGCAAGCCCCGACATGAAGTTCTTCGCAAGGAGATGGGTTTGACATTGTTTGGCAACAAACAAAGTGGGAGTGTTGAAGAAAGTGAGTAGATTGGCATAGAATGTTTGTGGGAGCTCTTAGTATGGGCTGACCTTAGTTGTGTGTTGTTTGTAGCCAAAGCAATGGGCTATTAGAGAGGGGCAGCCCTCCTAGTGGTGCCTATAGAGAGGGGCAGCCCTCCTAGAGGACCTTTGTCCCATATGGTTAGTCATGGCACTTAGTAGAAGAGTGGTATAAGAGGGCAGCCCCTAGCATGGGCTTGATACCCCTTTCTCACACATGTTTGTGTTCCCCTTCATTGGAATATATTGGCTTGGTTTTCTTTCTCTCAATATATATTGGCTTGGTTTCTTTCTCTCAATAGGGGCAAAGGTCTCATGGAAGTCCACCCCTTCTACTTGAGAAAACCCCCTAGCAACCAACCTTGCCTTGTACCTCACAATGTGGCCCAAAGCATCCCTTGTAGTGGAGAAAACCCACTTACAACCCACACTTGATCTCTTGGAAGGGAGGGCACCAAGTTCCCATGTCTCCTTGGCAATGAGGGCATTATACTCCTCTTGCATGGCCAACTCCCACTTGCTTGCATCTTCACAATGCAACACCTCTCCAAGTGTAGATGGATCTCCAAGGAAAGCCACATTGGCTTGATCTTCATGTTGTGGGGGAAGAATGTGATTCCACCACCAATCTCCAAGGGGCTTGCGGGTCCTTGTGGGATAACGGGGCTCCTCCATGGTCTGATCTTGCTCTTCCAAGGGCTGATCTTGCTCTACCAAGGGCTGATCATGCTCTTGCTCCCTTGGTGAAGTGCTTGGAGAAGGAATTGCTGATCTCTTCACTTGGGGTGTGGCCACCTTCTTCTTGGGCTCCACCAAGTCTTCATCTTCCTCTCCTTGCTCTTCATCTTCATCTCCTTCATCTTCTATGTGCACTCTTGGAGTTGTGCCCACCTTTTGGGCTGGTCCTCCATTGCTCCCACTTGGGCTCATCTCCAAGAGCTTAGGATCAGCACCTCCATCCTCCAAGAAGGTCACATCTCGACTCTTGATGATGGCCTTGCTCTCCACACACATCAGCCTATAAGCCTTGGTTCCCTCACAATAACCAAGGAAAAGGCACTTGATGCCCTTAGCATCCAACTTGGTCCTTTTGGCACTTGGAACCAAGGCATAGGCAATGCACCCAAAGATGCGCATGTGAGACACATTAGGCCTAATCCCACTCCAAGCTTCTTGGGGTGTCATGCTTGTCAAGGCTTGGGTGGGGCACCGGTTCCTTGTATAAACCGCTGTAGACACTGCCTCACCCCAAAGCTCAAACTTCAACCCTTGGGCATGAATCATGGACCTTGCCATCTCCACAATGGTGCGGTTGGCACGCTCCGCTACGCCGTTTTGTTGAGGAGTGTAAGGTGCTGATGTATGGTGCTCAATGCCATGGGCCTTCAAGTACTCCTCAAAGGCCTTGGACACATACTCCCCACCATTATCCGACCGCAGCACCTTCACCTTGCAATCAGATTGGGCCTCCACAAGGGCCTTCCAAGTCTCAAAACGCCCAAACACCTCACTCTTGCACTTCAGCATATACCCCCACACCTTGCGAGAGAAATCATCAATAAATGTCAAAAAATACCTTGCTCCTCCTATGGTGGTGGTCTTCATTGGTCCGCACACATCGGAATGCACAAGCTCCAATGGCTTGTTGGCCCTTGTTGCCCCATCCTTGGGGAAGGGCTGCCTTGCTTGTTTGCCCTCAATGCACCCCTTGCACACCCTAGAACTCCAATCATGCTTGCAAGAAGAGAGGTTCAGCCCCTTCACAATGTGTTGGAGGCTCTTCATGCTCTTCACATTCAAGTGCCCAAGCCTCCTATGCCAAAGCTCCACAAGGTCTCCATGAGCTGATCCTTGGGCAACACATGCTCGGGAGGTGCCATTCACCTTGGTGAAGTGGAGGCGGTACAAATTGCCCTCACGAGGGGCTGATGTAATCAAAACTCCACTTGGTGCCCTAACAACACACCCCACCATGTTGAAATGCACTTTCAAACCTCCCAAACACAATTTGCTCACAGAAAGCAAGTTGGCATGCAACTTGGGTACATGGAGTGCATCATGGATCTGAATCCTTTTGGTCTCTCCCTTCACTTGCCCCTCTACAAGGATCTGCCCCATGCCAAGGGCCTCCACCACACCATTGACTCCCAAATAAATCTTCTTCCCCGAAATGGGCTGATACGTGTGGAAGGCATCACGATGGCTGGTCATATGTTGAGTGGCCCCCGAATCCACTATCCAAGTAAACATATTGGCCTTCTCCCCTCCTCCATGAGTGGCAAAGGCAAAGTCCTCCTCCTCCTCCTCCTCTTTAAAGGCGTGGTGTGCACTCTCCTTGTCTTTGCCTTGGCTGATCTTGCAATGCCTAGCAATGTGGCCTGATTTGCCACACTTGAAGCATGTCCTTGTCTCCTTGAAGTCCTTGGTGTTGCCTTCTTTGCCATGTCTTGAAACAAGGGTTGATCCCTCTCCTTGGGACTCATTCTCCTTGCGCTTGGTCACCTCATGCATCAAGCGGGCCGTGACAAACTCCATGGTCAGCTCCTTCATAGGCCTTGTCTCTAATGCGGTGATGAGGAACTCATAAGATGGTGGCAAGCTCTCCAACAAGGTCATCACCACATCTCCATCTGTCACGAGCGCCTCCAAGCAAGCCAACTCATCCGCAAGAGCCTTGATCTTGTTGACATGATCCAACAAGTCATCCTCCTCTTGCATCTTGCTAGTGAAGAACTTGCCCGGAGAAAAAGGATGTTGGAGAGGCTCTTGGTCTCATGGATGTTGCAAAGGGTGGTCCATGCTTGGGCTGGTCCCTTGCAATGGCGAATGTGAGCAATTTGCCGGTCCACAAGGTTGATGGCAATGAGAGCAAAGGCCTTCTTCTCCTTCCTCTCAAATGCCTTCTTGGTCTTTGGATCAGCATCTTCACTTGGAGGCTCTTCACTCCCATCCACCACCTCCCACAAGTCCTTCTCCGCAATAATCATCTCCATCTTGAACTTCCACATGCCAAAGTTCTCCCCATTGAACTTGTCAATGATGCACACGCCTTCTCCTCCACTTGATGCCATGATGATACACCTCCCACTTGTTGGCAGCCCCCCAAGTGTCTCCAAGAGTTGACAAACTCAATTCAGCCTCCAAACAATCCCTTGGAAGCCAATTGGGCTGAAATGGCACCAATCAGCCCTCCCAAGCACCTCCAGAGATCCTTCACACCCTATGGACAACAAAAAAAAAAACACTCCTACAAGTGCATCACCTCCTCTCTACACTAATTCAGACCCTAATGAAGCTCAAAGCCACCACATGGACTTCATGGGCTGGTTCTACTTGAAACCAACAAGAAAACTCACAATTCCCCACACAAATAGGGTACTCCACTCTCCAAGGTGCTCAAGACCTCCAATCAGCCCTAGATGGAAGCTACTACTCACAATTAGTACCTAAGAACAACAATAACCTCCAACATCCCTAGTTGGATCACCAAGCCACCTAGGAACTCCAATTGGCTCTCAATGGCTCACAAGCACACAAATCAGCCCTCTTGGGTTCACAAAGTCCCCCAAATGGCTCACTCACTCACAAGGGCCCAAATCAGCCCTCTTGGATTCACAAAGTCCACCAAATGGCCTCACTCACTCACAAGGGCACAAATCAGCCCTCTTAGGTTCACAAAATCCAATAAATGGCCTCACTCACTCACAAGGGCACAAATCAGCCCTCTTAGGGTCACAAAAGCCAATAAATGGCCTCACTCACTCACAAGGGCACAAATCAGCCCTCTTGGGTTCACAATGTCCACCAATTTGCCTCTCTCACTCACTAGGGCACAAATCAGCCCTCTTGGGTTCACAATGACCACCAATTTGCCTCTCTCTCTCACAAGGGTACCAATCAGCCCTCAACGGATGGCAAACACCTCAAGCAACCCAATGATGCTTCCAAGACTTACAATGGACTCTCCCTAGATTGCAATAACTACAATCACACTCAACTATGCACCAAAATGCAAAATCAGCCACAATGGACTCCCACTAAAGTGCAATTGGCACAATCACACTCAACTATGCACCAAAATGCAAAATCAGCCACAAAGGACTCCCACTAAAGTGCAATTGGCACAATCTCACTCCACAATGCACCCAAGTGCACAATTAGCCTCAAATGGCTCTCAATGCACACTTCTAAGTGCAAACGCAAACTAGGAGCATGCAACCAACCCTTACTAGGTCTGATTACTACCATAAGCAATGTCTCCACCAAAATGTACTCAAAACCACACAAACCAGCCAATGAGAAAAGAAACAAAACTCCTTTTTTTAAAAATGCACTCCAAGTTTTTGACAATTTCTTCACACCATATGGATTGTAGGTGAAAAATACACACAAGGCTGATTGCTCCACCAAACTCCAAGATCTCCTCCAAATGATTTGAACTTCTTCTTCAAACGCAACTCCAAGTGCGTGGGCCCATAACCTATTGAGATTACAAAGTAATGAATGAAGAAAGGCTTTACTTAGATGGTAGGAAGATACCAAGCCACTTGAGTGGGCTGAACTTAAGCTAGAAGCCTTTCACTAGTTATCCACAAACCATGTGGGATAACTACCTTTCATGGGCTGCCTTTGACTATGAGCAATACCCAATGGACTCTAAGACTAACCTAGTGTCTAATGCTACACCTAGGGCTGAATGTACATGGTCAACACTAATATGTACATGTTAGTCAACAATATGTTCTTGATCTTCAACAATGTGAGCAATTTGCCGGTCCACAAGGTTGATGGCAATGAGAGCAAAGGCCTTCTTCTCCTTCCTCTCAAACGCCTTCTTGGTCTTTGGATCAGCATCTTCACTTGGAGGCTCCTCACTCCCATCCACCACCTCCCACAAGTCCTTTGTTGAAGAACATGTACATATTAGTGTAGACTATGTACATTCAGCCTTAGGAATAGCATTAGACTCTTAGTTAGACTTAGAGTCTCTTGGGTATTGCTTGTAGTCAAAGGCAGCCCATTGAGGTTAGTTATCCCATGATGTATGTGGATAACTATGAAAGGCTTCTACCTTATGTTCAACCCACTCATGGGGTTTGGTATCCTCTTACCATCTAAGTAAAGCCTTTCTTCATTCATTACTTTGTAATCTCAATAGGTTATGGGCCCACGCACTTGGAGTTGCGTTTGAAGGAGAAGTTCAAATCATTTGGAGGAGATCTTGGAGCTTGGAGGAGCAATCAGCCTTGTGTGTAGTGTTTCACCTACAAACCATATGGTGTGAGTAAATTGTCAAAAACTTGGAGTGCATTTTTAAAAAAAAAAAAAAAGGGTGTTTTGTTTCTTTTCTCATTGGCTGGTTTGTGAGGTTTTGAGTACATTTTGGTGGAGACATTGCTTATGGTAGTAATCAGACCTAGTAAGGGCTGGTTGCATGCTCCTAGTTTGAGTTTGCACTTAGAAGTGTGCATTGAGAGCCATTTGAGGCTAATTGTGCACTTGGGTGCATTGTGGAGTGAGATTGTGTCAATTGCACTTTAGTGAGAGTCTTTTAAGACTGATTGTGCACTTGGGTGCATTGTGGAGTGAGATTGTGCCAATTGCACTTTAGTGGGAGTCCTTTGTGGCTGATTTTGCATTTTGGTGCATAGTTGAGTGTGATTGTGCTTATTGCAATCTAGTGAGAGTCCATTGTGAGTCTTGGAAGCATGTTTGGGATGCTTGAGGCGTTTGCCATCCATTGAGGGCTGAATTGTGCCCTTGTGAGTGAGTGAGGCGAATTAGTGGACTTGGTGATCCCAAGAGGGCTGATTAGAGCCCTTGTGAGTGAGTGAAGCCAATTAGTGGGGGTTTTTTTTGTGAACCCTAGAGGGCTGATTTGTGCCCTTGTGAGCATTGTGGAGTCAATTGGGGTTCTTTGTTGGCTTGGTGATCCAACTAGGGTTGTTGGAGGCCATTGTTGTTTTTGAGGTGCTCATTGTGAGTAGTAGCTTCCATCTAGGGCTGATTGGAGGTCTTGAGCTCCTTGGAGTGTGGAGAACCCTATTTGTGAGGACCATTGTGTGTTTGCTTGCTAGTTTGAAGTAGCACTTGCCCATGATGTCCATGTGGTGATTTTGAGCTTCATTAGGGTCTGAATTGGTGTGGAGAGGAGGTGAGGCACTTGTGAGGAGTCTTGGGTCTTTCTTAGGGTGTGAGGGATCTTTGGAGGTGCTTGCAAGGGCTGATTGGTGCCATTTCAGCCCAATTGGCTTCCAAGGGATTGTTTGGAGGCTGAATTGAGTTTGTCAACTCTAGGAGACACTTGGGGGGCTTCCAACAAGTGGGAGGTGCTCCATCATGGCATCAAGTGGAGGAGAAGGTGTGCGCATCATTGACAAGTTCAATGGGGAGAACTTTGGCATGTGGAAGTTCAAGATGGAGATGATTCTTGCAGAGAAGGACTTGTGGGAGGTGGTGGATGGGAGTGAGGAGCCTCCAAGTGAAGATGCTGATCCAAAGACCAAGAAGGCATTTGAGAGGAAGGAGAAGAAGGCCTTTGCTCTCATTGCCATCAACCTTGTGGACCGACAAATTGCTCACATTCGCCATTGCAAGGGACCAGCCCAAGCATGGACCACCCTTTGCAACATCCATGAGACCAAGAGCCTCTCCAACATCCTTTTTCTCCGGCGCAAGTTCTTCACTAGCAAGATGCAAGAGGAGGATGACTTGTTGGATCATGTCAACAAGATCAAGGCCCTTGCGGATGAGTTGGCTTGTTTGGAGGCACCCGTGACGGATGGAGATGTGGTGATGACCTTGTTGGAGAGCTTGCCACCGTCTTATGAGTTCCTCATCACCGCATTGGAGACAAGGCCTATGAAGGAGTTGACCATGGAGTTTGTGACGGCTCGCTTGATGCATGAGGTGACCAAGCGCAAGGAGAATGAGGCCCAAGGAGATGGATCAGCCCTTGTCTCTAGACATGGCAAAGGGGTCAACACCAAGGTCTTCAAGGAGACAAGGACATGCTTCAAGTGTGGCAAATCAGGCCACATTGCTAAGCATTGCAAGGGCAGCCAAGCCAAAGGCAAGGAGAGTGCACACCAAGCCTCCAAAGAGGAGGAGGAGGAGGAATTTGCTTTTGCCACCCATGGAGGAGGGGAGAAGGCCAACATGTTTACTTGGATTGTGGACTCGGGGGCCACTCAACACATGACCAGCCATAGAGATGCCTTCCACACCTATCAGCCCATTTCGGGAAAGAAGATTTATTTGGGAGACAATGGTGTGGTGGAGGCCCTTGGCATGGGGCTGATCCTTGTGGAGGTGCAAGTGAAGGGGGAGACCAAGAGGATCAGAATTCAAGAGGCACTCCATGTGCCCAAGTTGCATGCCAACTTGCTTTCGGTGAGCAAATTGTGTTTGGGAGGTTTGAAAGTGCATTTGAACAATGTGGGGTGTGTTGTGAGGGCACCAAGTGGAGTTTTGATTGCATCAGCCCCTCGTGAGGGCAATTTGTACCTCCTCCACTTCACCAAGGTGAATGGCACCTCCCGAGCATGTGTTGCCCAAGGATCAGCTCATGGAGACCTTGTGGAGCTTTGGCATAGGAGGCTTGGGCACTTGAATGTGAAGAGCATGAAGAGCCTCCAACACATTGTGGAGGGGCTGAACCTCTCTTCTTGCAAGCATGATTGGAGTTCTAGGGTGTGCAAGGGGTGCATTGAGGGCAAACAAGCAAGGCAGCCCTTCCCCAAGGATGGGGCAACAAGGGCCAGCAAGCCATTGGAGCTTGTGCATTCCGATGTGTGCAGACCAATGAAGACCACCACCATAGGAGGAGCAAGGTATTTTTTGACATTTATTGATGATTTCTCTCGCAAGGTGTGGGTGTATATGCTGAAGTGCAAGAGTGAGGTGTTTGGGCGTTTTGAGACTTGGAAGGCCCTTGTGGAGGCCCAATCTGATTGCAAGGTGAAGGTGCTGCGGTCGGATAATGGAGGGGAGTATGTGTCCAAGGCCTTTGAGGAGTACTTGAAGGCCCATGGCATTGAGCACCATACATCAGCACCTTACACTCCTCAACAAAACGGCGTAGCGGAGCGTGCCAACCGCACCATTGTGGAGATGGCAAGGTCCATGATTCATGCCCAAGGGTTGAAGTTTGAGCTTTGGGGTGAGGCGGTGTCTACAGCGGTTTATACAAGGAACCGGTGCCCCACCCAAGCCTTGACAAGCATGACACCCCAAGAAGCTTGGAGTGGGATTAGGCCTCATGTGTCTCACATGCGCATCTTTGGGTGCATTGCCTATGCCTTGGTTCCAAGTGCCAAGAGGACCAAGTTGGATGCTAAGGGCATTAAGTGTCTTTTCCTTGGTTATTGTGAGGGAACCAAGGCTTATAGGCTGATGTGTGTGGAGAGCAAGGCCATCATCAAGAGTCGAGATGTGACCTTCTTGGAGGATGGAGGTGCTGATCCTAAGCTCTTGGAGATGAGCCCAAGTGGGAGCAATGGAGGACCAGCCCAAAAGGTGGGCACAACTCCAAGAGTGCACATAGAAGATGAAGGAGATGAAGATGAAGAGCAAGGAGAGGAAGATGAAGACTTGGTGGAGCCCAAGAAGAAGGTGGCCACACCCCAAGTGAAGAGATCAGCAATTCCTTCTCCAAGCACTTCACCAAGGGAGCAAGAGCATGATCAACCCTTGGTAGAGCAAGATCAGCCCTTGGAAGAGCAAGATCAGCCCATGGAGGAGCCCCGTTATCCCACAAGGACCCGCAAGCCCCTTGGAGATTGGTGGTGGAATCACATTCTTCCCCCACAACATGAAGATCAAGCCAATGTGGCTTTCCTTGGAGATCCATCTACACTTGGAGAGGTGTTGCATTGTGAAGATGCAAGCAAGTGGGAGTTGGCCATGCAAGAGGAGTATAATGCCCTCATTGCCAAGGAGACATGGGAACTTGCTGCCCTCCCTTCCAAGAAATCAAGTGTGGGTTGTAAGTGGGTTTTCTCCACTAAAAGGGATGCTTTGGGCCACATTGTGAGGTACAAGGCAAGGTTGGTTGCTAGGGGGTTTTCTCAAGTGGAAGGGGTGGACTTCAATGAGACCTTTGCCCCCGTTGCTAAGTTTAGCACCATTAGGTGCATTGTGAGAATTGGGGCAGCCATGGACTTGGAGATGCACCAAATGGATGTGAAGACGGCTTTTCTCAACCCCAAGCTTGAGGAGGTCATCTACATGGATCAGCCCCAAGGCTTTGTGCAAGAAGGCCAAGGGCATCTCAAGTGCAAGTTGAAGAAGGCACTTCCCGGGTTGAAGCAATCGGGGAGAGCTTGGTATAGGGATATTGATGCCATGTTTGCAAGGAAGGGCTTCCAAAGAGGCTATGCTGATCACTCTTTGTACACCATGCAAAGTTGTGAGCATTTGGTGATTGTGATCCTCTATGTGGACGATCTGATCCTCCTTGCAAGTAGCATGACCAAGATGCTTGAAGTGAAGGATATGCTCAAGAAGGAGTATGAGATGACGGATCTTGGAGAGTTGAAGTTTTGCCTTGGAGTGGAGTTCAAGAGGGATAGGGCTGCCCGCACCATCACCATGAGCCAACGCAAGTACCTTGAAGAAATTCTCAAGCGCTTCAACATGGAGGAGTGCAAAGCCATAGGTACACCACTTGACACTCATGGGAAGTTGCCCAAGCTCACGGATGCTGAATTTGAAGACATGAGGGCTGAAATGCAAGGTGTGCCTTACAAGGCAGCGGTGGGTTGCCTCATGTATGCCATGGTAGCCACAAGGCCTGATTTGGCCTTTCCGGTGAGTGTGGTGAGTCAACACACGTCCAAGTATGGCCCCAAGCATTGGGCTGCGGTGAAGAGGGTGATGAGGTACCTTCAAGGCACACTTGGGCTGAAGTTGCAACTTGGGGGTGCCAATGTGAGTTTGCATGGCTTTTGTGATGCGGATTGGGCGGGCGATGAGGCGGATAGGAGATCCACCACCGGTTACGTGTTTATGCTTGGATTGGGTGCCATTACTTGGAATTCCAAGAGGCAGCCCACCATAGCTCTTTCTACAACGGAGGCGGAGTACATGGCCATGAGCCAATGCACCAAGGAGGCCATTTGGCTAAGGCAACTCTTGGCTGATGTTGGCCTTGTCCAAGAGGGCAACACACCAATTTGGTGTGACAATCAAGGGGCCATTGCTTTGGCCAAGAATCCCACCCACCACTCTCGGACGAAGCACATTGATGTGCAACACCATTTCATTCGTGAACGAGTGGAGGCTGAGGTGATTGAGCTCAAGTATGTGCCTACCCAAGCTATGGTTGCTGATGTGCTGACCAAGGCCCTTGGGAAGCAACAACACCAAAACTTGATTGGGAAGATGGGCCTTGGAGCCTTTGACCACTCTCAAAGTGGGAGTGTTGAAGAACATGTACATATTAGTGTAGACTATGTACATTCAGCCCTAGGAGTAGCATTAGACTCTTAGTTAGTCTTAGAGTCTCTTGGGTATTGCTTGTAGTCAAAGGCAGCCCATTGAGGTTAGTTATCCCATGATGTATGTGGATAACTATGAAAGGCTTCTACCTTATGTTCAACCCACTCATGGGGTTTGGTATCCTCCTACCATCTAAGTAAAGCCTTTCTTCATTCATTACTTTGTAATCTCAATACTTCACTAGCAAGATGCAAGAGGAGGATGACTTGTTGGATCACATCAACAAGATCAAGGCTCTTGCGGATGACTTGGCTTGCTTGGAGGCGCCTGTGATAGATGGAGATGTGGTGATGACCTTGTTGGAGAGCTTGCCACCGTCTTATGAGTTCCTCATCATCGCATTGCAGACAAGGCCTATGAAGGAGCTGACCATGGAGTTTGTGACGGCGCGCTTGATGCATGAGGTGACCAAGCGCAAGGAGAATGAATCCCAAGGAGAGGGATCAGCCCTTGTTTCAAGACATGGCAAAGAAGGCAACACCAAGGCCTTCAAGGAGACAAGGACATGCTTCAAGTGTGGCAAATCAGGCCACATTGCTAGGCATTGCAAGATCAGCCATGGCAAAGGCAAGGAGAGTGCACACCAAGCCTCGAAAGAGGAGGAGGAGGAGGACTTCGCCTTTGCCACTCATGGAGGAGAGGAGAAGGCCAACATGTTTACTTGGATTGTGGACTCGGGGCCCACTCAACACATGACCAGCCATAGAGATGCCTTCCACACCTATCAGCCCATTTCGGGGAAGAAGATTTATTTGGGAGACAATGGTGTGGTGGAGGCCCTTGGCATGGGGCTGATCCTTGCGGAGGTGCAAGTGAAGGGGGAGACCAAGAGGATCAGAATTCAAGAGGCACTCCATGTGCCCAAGTTGCATGCCAACTTGCTTTCGGTGAGCAAATTGTGTTTGGGAGGTTTGAAAGTGCATTTCAACATGGTGGGGTGTGTTGTGAGGGCACCAAGTGGAGTTTTGATTGCATCAGCCCCTCGTGAGGGCAATTTGTACCGCCTCCACTTCACCAAGGTGAATGGTTCTTCTTTGGCATGTGTTGCCCAAGGATCAGCTCATATAGGCCTTGTGGAGCTTTGGCATAGGAGGCTTGGGCACTTGAATGTGAAGAGCATGAAAAGCCTCCAACACATTGTGAAGGGGCTAAACCTCTCTTCTTGCAAGCATGATTGGAGTTCTAGGGTGTCCAAGGGGTGCATTGAGGGCAAACAAGCAAGGCAGCCCTTCCCCAAGGATGGGGCAACAAGGGCCAACAAGCCATTGGAGCTTGTGCATTCCGATGTGTGCGGACCAATGAAGTCCACCACCATAGGAGGAGCAAGGTATTTTTTGACATTTATTGATGATTTCTCTCGCAAGGTGTGGGTGTATATGCTGAAGTGCAAGAGTGAGGTGTTTGGGCGTTTTGAGACTTAGAAGGCTCTTGTGGAGGCCCAATATGATTGCAAGGTGAAGGTGTTGCGGTCGGATAATGGTGGGGAGTATGTGTCCCAGGCCTTTGCGGAGTACTTGAAGGCGCATGGCATTGAGCACCATACATCAGCACCTTACACTCCTCACCAAAACGGCGTAGCGGAGCGTGCCAATCGCATCGTTGTAGAGATGGCAAGGGACATGATTTATGGCCAAGGTCTCAAGCTTGAGCTTTGGGGGGAGGCGGTGTCCAATGCGGTGTATACAAGGAATCGGTGCCCCATCCAAGCATTGATCTACCACTCTCTCATAAAAGCCTCAAAAGCCTTGGGCATATATTCCCCTCCATTATCCGACCTCAACACCTTGATTTTATACGTTCTCCACAAGTGCCTTCCATGCCTTAAACCTCTCCAACACATCACTCTTGCACTTGAGCATGAATACCCATATCTGTCTTGAAAAATCATCAGTGAAGGTCACAAAATATCTTGTACCACCCATGGAAGTGGTCTTCATGGGGCCACACACATCAGAGTGCATAATCTCCAACACCTTGGTTGCTCTTGTCGCTCCATCGCTTGGAAATGGTTGCCTTGAATGCAAACCTCACACTTCAAATCGCAAGAGCCCTCCTCCACTTGCATACCCCCAACCATGCTTTAAAGGCTCTTGACACTCTTCTCGTTGAGGTGGCCCACTCTCTTGTGCCATAGTTGTAGAGGTGTTGGTGGAGTGCTCCTTATGCCAAATACGCCTTGCTTATGCCATTCATGCTCTTGAACCTCAGTTGATACAAGTTGGCTTCCTTTGGTGCTGTCACAATCATCTCTCCATTGGGTGCAATCAAAACACAAATCTTGTGACACCAACTTGCTCACCGAGAGCAAGTTGGCATGCAACTTGGGCACATGCAAAGCATCTTGGATGTGAATTGTCCTTGATTGACCCTTCACATCCACTTTCACCACAATGCAACCCATACCAATGGCATCCACCACACCATTGTCACCCAAATACATCTTGCGGTTGCTTATGGGCTCAGAAGTGCAAAATGCTTGCCTATACGAAGTCATGTGTTGCGTTGCGCCCGAGTCAATAATCCACTTGAACATGTCGGTGTTGTCATACCCATCGTTGGCCGCAAATGCAAAGTCCTCCTTCACTTCCTTCACACTTGCCTTGTTTGCACTCTCTTTCTTGGGCAACCTACAAAAATGTGCAAGGTGGCCAGGCTTACCACAATTGTAACACGTGCGTGTCTCCTTGCGTGGTTACGAGTTCCCTCCTTGGCCTTATCGTGAGTAGAGTGTTGCCCCTCCATCTTGGGGCTCATTCTCCTTCCTCTTGGACACCTCATGCATCAACCTTGCCGTGATGAAGTCAAGAGTGAGCTCCGCCATCGGTCTTGTCTCCAACGCCATGATGAGATACTCATATGAAGGTGGCAAACTTTCAAGCAAAGTCATGACAATGTCTCCATCTATGATAGGCACCTTCAAACAAGCGATTTGATCCGCAAGCGCCTTCACTTTGTTGATGTGGTCAAGCATGTCTTCGTTATCTTGCATCTTGCACGTGAAGAACTTGCGCTGAATGAAGAGCATGTTGGACAAACTCTTGGTCTCATGAATGTTGCAAAGCACCTTCCATGCTTCCGCAGGTCCCGTACATGCTCGAACATGTGCAAGTTGCCTATCCACAAGATTGCAAGCAATGATAGAGAAGGCCTTCTTGACCCTCCTCTCATAGGACTTCTTGACTTTTAGCTCGGCATTAGATTCAGGATCCTCCTCAGAGCCCTCCACAATCTCCCACAAGTCCTTTTCGGCTAAGATCATTTCCATCTTGAACTTCCATAGACGAAAGTTGTCTCCATTAAACTTGTCAATGACCCTCACCCCATCTCCATCACTGGTGGCCATGGTGGATCCTTCCCACTCCAATTAGACCCCAAGTGATCTAAATCTCTCCAAGGCACACTCAAATGCCCCAAATCACTCGAATCGGATCCCAAGTGGTCTAAATCTCTCCAATGCACACTCAAGTGCTCCAAATCACTCGAATCAAATCCTAAGTGCTGCAGATCTCTCCAATGAAGTTTGAGGCTTGCATTCAAGGCAAACAAGTGAGGCAACCATTTTCAAGCGATGGAGCAACAAGAGCAACCAAGGTGTTGGAGATTGTGCACTTTGATGTATGTGGCCCCATGAAGACCATTTCCATAGGTGGTACTAGGTATTTTGTGACCTTCATTGATTATTTTTCAAGAAAGATATGAATATTCATGCTCAAGTGCAAGAGTGATGTGTTGGAGAGGTTCAAGGCATGGAAGGCACTCGTGGAGAACGAGTTGAAGTATAAAATCAAGGTGTTGAGGTCAGCTAATGGAGGGGAATATATGTCCAAGGCTTTTGAGGCTTCTATGAGAGAGTATGGCATTCAACACCATACTTCAGCCGCTTACACTCCACAACAAAATGGTGTGGCAAAGCGTGCCAACCGCACACTTGTGGAAATGGCTCATGCCATGTTGCATGCTCAAAGCCTTACATATGATTTTTGGGTGGAGGCCATATTTAATGTAGCCTATACACGCAATAGATGCCCCACAAGTGCAGTTGCATACAAGAGGCATGGAGTGGAAGAAGGCCTAACATTGGGCACATCCTCATTTTTGAATGTGTTCCCTACATTGTGGATTTGAGTCCCAAGCACTCCAAGTTTGATGCCAAGCACTCCAAATTGTGATTGTTTTTTAAGATAGATGAATTTTAAGAAACCAAAATTTGACTATATGGTTCATTTAAAGTTAATAGTCATACATGGTTTATTTTATTTTTCAATATACTAATGCTATGTATTTTCAAAATTGGTTTTAAAACTAGTGTTTATAATTGTGCATGTTGTGTATATGGCATGCTAATCTTTGAAGAACCTTTTGCACAAAAGAGATAGACCATACTATGCACTTATGCATTTGTCTAGTTCAAGACCCTATTTTTTTCTTTTACAACCTAATGTAGTGAAAATTGCACTCACTATAGAATTTGGGTTCAAACTTCAAAGATTTGAAATTGGTTGATCACCATTTATAAATTCAATGAGTACTACTATGAGGCTTCTATACATAGCATAAGGTTCATTCATTATTTCACAATGTAAAAAGACACTTTTGGATTGCAATTGGAATTGTACAAGGAATTAAGAGAGCCACATTAGCATCCAAATTGATAAGAACAGTATTCTTCTAAGGATTCCGAAAAGGATTCATAATAACATCATATTCATAATTTTGGGTGATTGGGGACCTCCCAAAATAATATTGTTCATTTTTTGACCAGAAAATTGAATTTGCGTTTTTGAAAATTTAAGTGATGGATAATTGAATTTGTCCTTTTTTTAGTCCTAATTTCCATTATAATGACAGTTTAGGCTTTTTGGGGCGTATTTGACAAATTATTAGTGACATTGATAATATGTCTTCTCGTATAAATGCGATGAATGGTCCTTTCTCGACACAAAGTCATGAGTTGGATGGTTGGTTGTAAAAAGCTATTTATCTCATTCAGGTGGTCCGAGTTCGATTCTCACTGTACTCGTATGAGCAGCTATGAGATATACATGATTTGGTGTTGCTAAGTGAACTTCGGTGGCAGGAAAGTTGTAACAACCAACCGGCCCCCTATCCATATTGTGACACAAGTGCTTGATACGTTAACAAAATAAAAAGTGATCCTACCCACTACAATTTTTTTCAAGTCAATGACATACAAAGTGAATGTTCTTTTAAAAATCAATGACATACAAAGTGAATTAATATTGAAATGATGCCATCATATAGATTGCCACATGTATAATATGAAAAAAAAAATTTAATACTATTAGTATTAGTTACACTTTGCTATGCAAGTAATAACACACAAAATATAGAAGTAATCCTAATAAAGAACTATGAAATCCAATCCACACAATGTACTCTACAACACACACTAATAAATCATAGAAAATTGTGTATGGTTATACAATACCATTACTATAGGGTAATAACTACTAAACTGAACTTCAAATACAATAAATTGACTCCACTACCATTAGTACATGTTCAATCGGAATTGTACAAAGACAAACTCCCACTGATGACATGAACTTGTGCTGCAGGGATTCTAAGGGCACACTCTATTGTGTCCTTCTTGACCTTCGACCTCCATGTTGTAATGAGGGAATTCGTATCTTCACAAATAGGTTCTTGGATCTCGTCCACTTTCCAACGCAATCCCTTCAGAGAGTCCCAGCCAGTGTAAAAGTCTTGAACATTTTGGCCTCTTGCCGTGGGCCGAAAATACTGAATCAGGATACAATTTGGATGCTCTGGATTTGTGAATGGGTCAGACAAAGCTCTAGCAATCCAAACGGGCTTTGTATCACCTTCAACCAGTCGAAGGGCGACAAAAAAGTCTTTCTGAACATCACGTCCCACTCGGAAAGATGGCAATGGCCGATCATGGCGTTGCCCCACAAAGACATCGTCCTTAGCAAATTCTTCACGAACGTCACCATTGTCATCAAGTTCGTCCTCTACAATGGCTTCCACTCGTGTAGAAGGCCAGAAACCATCCTTCAACGTCTCGAATGGTACTATGGGTTGCACCAAGCATGCTTTCACTACACGTCAATAGAACAACAAATGCTCGAAGCATCTCCTGTACTCTCCACTCTCGTCTTCGTTGCATAATGCCTCCCAATATTTGATGAACCGTAACATCCCTTTTGAGATGTCCTCCATGCCCCGCATGGGAACGTAGTCAACTGAGATGGGCTCACCACGAGGCCATAGACTTCGTCCTTTAGAGTCTTCTCGCCACAATTTGATTCCCCCCTCTTCTGGAAGCCAATCACTATCCGTACAGTCTGCTGAGTTTAAAAACATGAAGGAGTTATACTTCATGATTGGAACACCTGCCGAGTTGAGGTAGAACTTGAATTGTTGTGCCTTTGTATGGTCAACAAGTGCTTCGTCCCCTTCTAAAATGGAGCCTTCTATAAAGGCTTTGAAATCAGGTACCTCCTCAATCAAGTGTAGAATTGTAGGCACAGAATCTACATCCATGAAGGATTTCATGAGAGCTGGGATGGTAGGGAAAGTTTCCTTCTTCAATTGCATGCTCCATCTTCCAAACAAAGCACCAATGTCATCATGTGTATGACCAACTAACATGAAATTCACGTAAATCTCCCAAAAAATCTTCTTTGCTACTAAAAGGGACCAAAACGCAAAGACATAATGATTCTTGTTGTCACTAGTGGCATTGTCCATTTGAACGTTTAAAACTGGAGGAAGGGGAACGGCTGCAATAGGGACTTCGGGTGGTGGCCGAAGTGATGACGTACACATTTCAGATCCTTTTAACACTGTTTCAAATAATGGAGCTGAGCCCGATCCAACAAAGAACTCCCGGGAGGAATACTTTGGAGGAAGTTCAAGGTCTCGCAATAGCTTTGCAAACGACCCCACCGTGTAGTTAGAGTCATGTAAGAAGATATCAAGACCGTAATGAGCATAACGGACGTCACCGTGCCCATGAGCAATCATTCCAGTCACTGATATCAACAACTTTGTGAGGCCGTCAAGTTGTTTGCTTTTGTGTGAAAACACAGGAGATGCCGTTTTTGCATGATCCATTTTATCATGCATGATCGTAAGGCATTCATGAGGGTAGGCGCTCGACCTGTACCAATTGGCATAGTATAGATCTCGATGAGCTCGAGCACAAGCATTGTGTTTTTCCAATAGGTGGTCCCACTTCCGTCGTAATCCAATGGGGGCAATTCTTCTTTGTTCATGATATCTATCACAATCAAAGCAACGAGCGAAATTATCTCCGGGTTTCTTCACTGAGTATTTAGGAAAATTCAATTTTCGAATTTTGCAGATATTCGATGGAGAAACTTCTTTCAATCCAAACACAGCATTTGCTGCGTTGACCTCGGATAGCGTATTTTTCCAAGTGAATGTGGCGGGTAGAATCTTAGACACCACCTTCTCCCCAGACGAAAGGGTGTGCGTGCGGTGCAGCATGTGGTCAGCTGACTTCTCAAGCACACACTTCAATGTCACAAGGGCTTGCAAAGAATGCTTTCGAGCCTTCTGCGTTCCCAAATTTCCATGTGGTTGAGCTTGTTCACCTCTTGCAGCATATCCTTGGAAACGGTGGAAGGTGGATTCGGAGACACCTGCAATATGCCACCATGCTGCCATACAAACATCAATCCCTTCGAGAGTGACCACCCTCTTCCCCTGAGCATTACGGTGAACTTGTCGATGAACGTTCAACTTCATATGGTATCGGAATTCAAAGGTTGTCTTGTGGTACATACGTTCACGGAAAGCCCGAATCTTTTCTCTTGGAAAAGGTTGGACACAATTTCCAGGGCAGCACGTCTTGCTCGATACTAAATTGATAGACTCTTGGCTGAGTAGAGTGTATGCTCTAATAAGAGCTTGAGGCGGAGGAATCCTGACGGAGCTTGTGTATGGTCTTGCACTTGAGGAGGACCCCTATGACAGTCTTGCTTGTAGACGATTATATTGGTCTCGAATCTCGTGGTCATTAAGGCTGGCCCCATTTAAAAACACCCGGTCAATGGGCCAAGCACGAAGTGAGTACTTCCAGTCTTCAGGAACTTCAGTAGGCCGTAGCGATTTGGATATTTGAACAGCGACAAGCGAGTCTCCAAGGAAACCATTGCTACCTACAACATGTTCGGAATTCACGCTATGACAGATTCCCTCAGCAACCACTTCCCCATCAGAGTTGTGGAGGACAACAATTTTCGTGATCCATAGTCTTCGAGGGATACCGTCACAATCTGGAATGATGATGTCTTGTATTGGATCAATCTCAATCTCTCCTTCATCAGAAGAGTACTCCTGCAAAGGATGATCACGAGCAGCCATATCAACTCTGCGTGAAATTAACAATTTATTAGACATGGATACTAATATTGAATCATTTGATATCACCGTGCGGATGAATATACTTAATTCGACTCGAGTTAACTGTAAGTAACAACCTTGTAAGATACTAAGCTTTAACTAGAATCGAGTTAACTTAGAGGGCATCGATGATTGATCTTACGAGGGCGAGATATACAGAACATTAAAATATCCTACGGACAAAATTAGTAATCGATTATTTCAGGTCAGTAAATCAAGAAATCAGTTTGATGAGAGTGAACATGCAACCTGAAATCTTCAACTCGATTCGAGTTAAATGAACTAGGATTGAGAGCACATGATACCTTCCGCGAGAAGAATTTTATCTAAAATATACTTCAGCATTTAACTCAATACGAGATAAAGTACTTGAACGATTAGATACAATGTGACATTGCAGAATTTCATGGCTGACTAAATATCAAAGTTCATATGGTTCCATATGATCATAGATATTAATTCATTTCTGAAACAAGACACCATGCCCTAAAGGTAAAACAAAGTCAACTCGACTCGAGTTAAATAGAAAATAACGGTTCTATTCGTATATTCCAAACTTATAGTTACTTTTGTCCTCTACCAGGTAGAAGTGAGATTAAATAATTTCCTCCTATATGATTTAACTCGGGTCGAGTTGAAATTCCTCTTGTAACACGATTCTCGTCGAATGATGTACTCATATTTTAACTCGGGTCGAGTGGAAGTTCGTTCCCGCAATTCACGGAGGTTTCTCATATTACGTTATATAGTGATCATCCTAAAAATGCGGCGGGTATTCGGGGATTTCATTTCCACAAACCACACCATTAACCATGGAATGTGACGCAAAGCCTTGCCGAGTTGATCGCAATAAGTCCCATATCCGAAATGAAAACACTGAAAGACCTCAAAATCTACAGAAAATTACAAGCAGCAAACAAGATGTTTCCAATCACCCTATGAAATCCGCATACTCTCCACTGTCCCACAACTGGATTACGTAAAATTCAGAAGACACAAATTCAAATGATGTGCACTGCAGATACGCGGAGCATATTGTCAGAGAGGCCGCATGAGAGATAGAATAACAATGCTTGATGGAAAAAATAAAACGATTGTTGGAAGAAAATGAAGAGAGATTGAGGGACATGTATTGTGTACCCAAACCCGGAATCCAATCAAATGAATTGTCGCCAGCGACCCTTACGAAAATCAAAGATGCCTACTTACTGTCCTAGTAAAGACGTAATAAAATGACCTTTGTTAGATCGGGTGTGTGGCATACTACGAAAAGAGATGTAGGATTCTCAGTGCAAGCGACGAAAATGACAATGGGGAGCTGTGCATGAGGGAGGTGTATGAGTGCGGACGGCGAAAATGACAATGGAAAGTTCTGCTTGAGGGAGGATTCTGATTGTGGACGACGGAAATGAGAATGGGAAGTTCGCATGAGGGAAAGGGAGAGGAATACTCTTGCCGCTAAACGCATTACGCAAAGGTTAATCCGAGAACAAGGCGCGGGATTTTCAAATGTTTCTCATGAACCGCAAATAGAAATACGCCGGTACTTTTGTTCCCATTGACAAGTGCATTTATTAATTTCTGACAGCCTAGAATCTTCCACTTTTAGCTACTTAAGAATATTTAGCTCGATGTCGCTAGTATAACTTTTTTACGCAAAAAAGTTCCTATTTCCAGAACCTAATGTCGATATTAATTGACTGTTTTGTCGAATTCAGAAAAAAAAAGGAAGAATCCTATGCAATTTACAGGGACGGACGTTAACCTTGGAATGCTGCCAATGCAAATTGCATAGGATTAGAATTTAGGATGACAGTCCAGGGTTTGGGTGACAGTCTAGGGTTTGGATGACAGTCTAGGGTTTTCATGACAGTCTAGGGTTTGGATGACAGTCTAGGGTTTTCATGATAGTCCAGGGTTTGGATGACAGTCCAAGGTTCTCAAGAGAGATGAGAAGCATTTTTTTCATCCACTTCTTGTTGTTGATCTTTCATGTTGAGTTACAAAGAGTATCCAATTGAGTTTTTAGTCTAACTAGTGTTTGTTTTTATGTAGTTGAGGATTAAGTAAAAAAAACGGATTACAAAATATGCTATTTCAGTCAGTGTATTTTGGGAAGTTGTGGTTCCTTGCTCTAAATCTGAAATCTCTCTGTAAAAATGTTGTTTTTTGAGTTTGAGCTGAATTAGTGAAACGAAGGTCATGTACATTAATTTCTACTCCAATGAACTTTGGATGTATTTTCAATTTCTATAGAATTCTATTTATAGGATGACACGGAAATTGAATTTACACCATGATGTTTATCACTATAATATACACACATGGTGAAAATTTCGGATTTTTTGAACTAATTTTTTATTTGATATGATTTGTCTTCACTTTTTCTTAAGAAATTATCAAAAAAATCAATTTTGCTCAAAAAAATCTAAATTTTTTGTGATCTAAAGAAGACATGTAGTTTCATCTCTGAGAAATAAATATAAAATTTTTCATGTATATGTACTTGTAGAATGGAAGAAAAATAAGTGATGGGCACTAAGGCTTGAAATCAATGGTCATGGGTCCGGCATTTAAGGGTTAAACACCCTCCCTTGAGCAAAAGGAGGGGCCTGTCAAGCGCAATGGGGCCTGCTCCTCCTAGTATGTTCCCTCTGTCCGTTCCCTTCGTTGTCCTGCCTTGGTTCCTCCTCTTCTCCCTCCCTCTCTTGCTCCCTTGCTCCCTTCCTTCACTCTTATCCTTTGGCCACGGATTTTTTTTACCTCAACCTTGTGTCTTTGTGTTTAATCCTTAATCGTTCAAGGCACCAGATTTTCAAGTTTCAAATATTGTGAAGTGTAAATAGGCCAATTGAGTGTTAAAGCTGCCAATTTTTGGTGTTATTTTTGATTAAAGAGAGGGTCTTTTTGATGTGAATGTTGAGTTTGGGAACCAATTTGGGTGTTTTGGTATGTTTGTTTTGCCCAATTTGTATTCTTTTGTATGTGTCTATTGAGAGAAAGAAAACCAAGCCAATATATTCCAATGAAGGGGAACACAAACATGTGTGAGAAAGGGGTATCAAGCCCATGCTAGGGGCTGCCCTCTTATACCACTCTTCTACTAAGTGCCATGACTAACCATATGGGACAAAGGTCCTCTAGGAGGGCTGCCCCTCTCTATAGGCACCACTAGGAGGGCTGCCCCTCTCTAATAGCCCATTGCTTTGGCTACAAACAACACACAACTAAGGTCAGCCCATACTAAGAGCTCCCACAAACATTCTATGCCAATCTACTCACTTTCTTCAACACTCCCACTTTGTTTGTTGCCAAACAATGTCAAACCCATCTCCTTGCGAAGAACTTCATGTCGGGGCTTGCCAAGTGCCTTTGTAAGCACATCGGCCACCATGCGCTCCGTGGAAATGTACTTCATCTCAATCACATCTTCTTCAACCTTCTCACGAATGAAATGGTGTTGTATGTCAATGTGTTTGCTCCGAGAGTGATGGATGGGATTCTTCACCAAGGCAATGGCGCCTTGATTGTCACACATGATGCATGTGCTCTTCCCTTGCTCCAATCCCACATCACTCATGAGTTGCCTTAGCCATATGGCCTCTCTTGTGCATTGGCTAATGGCCATGTACTCCGCCTCGGTGGTAGACAATGCAATGGTGGGTTGTTTCTTTGAATTCCATGAAATGGCACCACCTCCAAGTATAAACACATAGCCTGTGGTCGACCTCCTATCCGTTGCATCTCCGGCCCAATCTGCATCACAAAAACCCACTAATGCTAGGCTCTGGCCGCCAAGTACCAACTTAGCATCCAAAGTTCCTTGGAGGTATCGCATGACCCTCTTCACTGTTGTCCAATGCCTTGGGCCGCTTTTGGCCATGTGTTGACTCACCACACTCATGGCAAATGCAAGGTCAGGTCTTGTGGCCACCATAGCATACATCAAGCTCCCCACCGCAGCTTTGTAAGGCACATCTTGCATTTCAGCCTTTACACCTTCATACTCTTCATCCGTGAGCTTGGGCATCTTCTCCTTTACATCAAGAGGTGTACCAACGGATTTGCATCCCTCCATATTGAATCGCTTCAACACGCCCTCAATGTACTTGCCTTGGCTCATGGTGATGGTGCGGGCCGCCCGGTTCCTTATGAACTCCACTCCAAGACAATAGTGTAACTCACCAAGGTCGCTCATGTCATATTGACTCTTCAACATGGCCTTCACTTCCACCATCTTGCTCATTGTGTTGGTCATGATGATCAAGTCATCTACATACACAATCACAATCACCAAATACGTACTTGTTTGCTTGATGTAGAGAGAGTGGTCTGCATGACTCCTTTTGTAGCCCTCCCTTGCAAACAATGCATCCACATCCATGTACCATGCTCTTCCGGATTGCCTCAACCCATAGATGGCCTTCTTGAGCTTGCACTTGAGGTACTCACGGCCTTCTTGGACAAAGCCCTTAGGTTGGTCCATGTAGATCACTTCTTCAAGCCCAGGATTGAGAAACGCTGTGATGACATCCATTTGGTGCATTTCCAAATCCATGGTAGCCCCAATACTCGCCATGCATCGAATGGTGCAAAACTTGGCCACGGGAGCAAAAGTCTCATTAAAGTCCACCCCTTCAACTTGTGAATACCCCTTGGCTACCAATCTTGCCTTATAACGCACAATGTTGCCGGATGCATCTCTCTTGGTGCAAAACACCCACTTGCATCCCACACTTGTACGATCATGAGGAAGAGGAGAAAGTTCCCATGTACCTTTGGCCATAAGTGAAGTATACTCCTCTTTCATAGCTTTCTCCCACTTGCTTGCATCCAAGCTCTTCATGGCTTCACCCATGTTGCGTGGATCTTCTACACACGCCACATTGGCATGCTCCACTTGCTCTTGAGGGAAGATGTGGTTCTTCCACCATTCTCCAAGCGGCCTCCTCTCCCTCGTAGGATATCTTGGCTCCTTGGAGGCATCTTCCTCCTCGTCTTCAATTGGTGGAGAGTTTGGAGATGGACAACTCTTCTCCTTAGGTGTCGGTGGTGTCTCATCATGGTCCTCATCATCCTTGGGCATGCTTGGAGATTTGTCCACCTCAATCTTTGGTTCCTCTTTGCTCCCACTTGGACATATCTCCAAAGCATTGGTGTCCCCTTGCTTGTCTTCTACAAATGAGACATCGCGACTCTTGATGATCTTCTTGGTCTCCAAACACATGAGTCTATACGCCTTGGAGCCCTCACAATATCCCATAAGTAAACACTTGATGCCCTTGACATCAAGCTTGGAGCGTTTGGGACTCAAATCCAAGGCATATGCAACGCATCCAAAGATGCGCATGTGCCCAATGTTGGGCCTCTTTCCACTCCATGCTTCTTGTGGCGTCATCGAAGCTATTGCATTTGTAGGGCACCTATTGCGTGTGTATGCCGCATTTGATACCGCCTCCGCCCAAAGATCATACGTGAGGCCTTGGGCATGGACCATGGACCGAGCCATCTCCATTAGTGTGCGATTAGCACGCTCCGCCACACCATTTTGTTGCGGAGTGTAAGGGGCTGAAGTTTGGTGTTGAATACCATGCTCTCTCATAAAAGCCTCAAAGGCCTTGGACATGTATTCCCCACCATTATCCGACCTCAACACCTTCACCTTATGCCCCGACTCATTTTCCACAAGTGCCTTCCATGCTTTGAACTTCTCAAACACCTCACTCTTGCACTTGAGCATGAACACCCATATCTTCCTTGAAAAATCATCAATGAAGGTCAAAAAATACCTTGCACCACCCATAGAGGTGGTCTTCATGGGGCCACACACATCGGAGTGCACAATCTCCAACACCTTGGTTGCTCTTGTCCCTCCATCGCTTGGAAATGGTTGCCTTGCTTGCTTGCCTTCAATGCAAGCTTCACACTTCAAATCGCAAGAGCCCTTCTCCACTTGCATGCCTCCCACCATGCTTTGAAGGCTCTTGACACTCTTCTCATTGAGGTGGCCCAATCTCTTGTGCCATAGCTCCAATGAGTGTTGGTGGAGTGCACCTTGCGCCAAACATGCCTTGCTTGTGCCATTCACGCTCTTGAACCTCAAATGATACAAATTGCCCTCTTTTGATGCTGTCACAATCATCTCTCCATTGGGTGCACCCAAAACGCACCCCTTGTTGTTGAATTGCACCTTCAAATCTTGTGACACCAACTTGCTCACCGAGAGCAAGTTGGCATGCAACTTGGGCACATGCAACGCATCTTGGATGCGAATGGTCCTCACTTGACCCTTCACCTCTACCTCCACCACGATACATCCCATGCCAATTGCATCCACCAGGTTGTTGTCCCCCAAGTACACCTTGCGATTGCTTATGGGAGCATAAGTGAGAAATGCTTGCCTATGTGAAGTCATGTGTTGTGTTGCGCCCGAGTCAACAATCCATGTGAACATGTCGGTGTTGTCAAATCCTTCATTGGCCGCAAATGCAAAGTCCTCCTCCACTTCCTTCACACTTGCCTTGTTTACACTCTCCTTCTTGGGCAACCTACAAAACCGTGCAAGGTGGCCGGGCTTACCACAATTGTAGCATGTGCGTGTCTCCTTGCGTGGTTGTGAGCTCCCCCCTTGGCCATACCGCGAGTAGAGTGCTGCCCCTCCTTCTTGGGGCTCATTCTCCTTCCTCTTGGACACCTCATGCATCAACCTTGCCGTGATGAAGTCAAGAGTGAGCTCCTCCATAGGTCTTGTCTCCAACGCCGTGATGAGATACTCATAAGAAGGTGGCAAGCTATCAAGCAAAGTCATAACAATGTCACCATCCGTGACAGGAACCTCCAAACAAGCAAGTTGGTCTGCCAACGCCTTCACCTTATTGATGTGGTCCAACATGTCCTCGTTCTCTTGCATCTTGCACGTGAAGAATTTGCGTCGAATGAAGAGCATGTTGGACAAGCTCTTGGTCTCATGGATGTTGCAAAGCACCTTCCATGCTTCCGCGGGTCCCTTGCATGCTCGCACATGTGCAAGTTGCCTATCCACAAGATTGCAAGCAATCATGGAGAAGGCCTTCTTGACCCTTCTCTCATAGGACTTCTTGACTTTCACATCCGCATCAGATGTAGGTACCTCCTCCGTGCCTTCTACAATCTCCCACAAGTCCTTTTCGGCCAAGATCATCTCCATTTTGAACTTCCATAGTCCAAAGTTGTCTCCATTGAACTTGTCGATGACCCTCACGCCATCTCCATCACTAGTGGCCATGGTTTAGGTCTCCCACTCCAATGGAAGCCTAAGTGACTCAAATCACTCCAATCAGATCCTTAATGGCCCAATATTCTCACTTTAGACCCCAAATGGCCGAAATCTCTCCAATGCACACTTAAGTGCTCCAAAACACTCAAATCAGACCCCAAGTGGTCCAAGTCTCTCCAATGCACACTCAAGTGCTCCAAATCTCACCAATGCACACTCTAGTGCTCCAAAACACTCAATTCAGGCCCCAAGTGGTCCAAGTCACTCCAATGAACACTCCAGGGCTCCAAATTATTCAATTCAGAGCCTAATAAGTCAAAAACTCTCCAAGGTGCACTCAAATGCTCCAATATTCTCAAATCAGACCCTAATGAGTCCAAAACTCTCCTACGTGCACTCAAATGCTCCAATACACTCGAATCAGACCCTAATGAGTCCAAACCTCTCCAATGCACACTCAAATGCTCCAAATCACTCCATTGATGTACCAAATGCACAAATCACCCCCTTTGGAGAAAGGGCCAAACCCTACCTCCCAATAAGGCTATGAAACACCAAATCAACCCTCTTGAGTGCTCAACAAGTACAATCAACCCTCAAGTAGCACAAATGGACTCAAAAACAAGAAAATACCTCACCAAAATGGTGAAGAGAAATGCTCCAAACGACCCCAAACTCCACTTGCTCCAAGCTCCAATAGTGCTCCACCAACACACCTTCCAATGAGATCTCACCTCCAATAGCAACTCACATGAGTGGGCCCATAACCTATTGAGAGAAAGAAAACCAAGCCAATATATATTGAGAGAAAGAAAACCAAGCCAATATATTCCAATGAAGGGGAACACAAACATGTGTGAGAAAGGGGTATCAAGCCCATGCTAGGGGCTGCCCTCTTATACCACTCTTCTACTAAGTGCCATGACTAACCATATGGGACAAAGGTCCTCTAGGAGGGCTGCCCCTCTCTATAGGCACCACTAGGAGGGCTGCCCCTCTCTAATAGCCCATTGCTTTGGCTACAAACAACACACAACTAAGGTCAGCCCATACTAAGAGCTCCCACAAACATTCTATGCCAATCTACTCACTTTCTTCAACAGTGTCTTGTATTTGGCTGGTGGTAGGTGTGATTCCAAGTGGGGTGTGGTCGAATCAATTGAATGTGTTCTGTTTAACCAAGTTGGAAGTCAAGTCAGTGAGTGTCTTATAATTAGTTCGAAATTCCAATTAGGTGAATGGTTTGGTTGGTGGATTGTTAGGTGTGTCAACCGAGTTGGATGAAAGCAAGTAAGTAATACTGTCCATGGGATGTGATCCAAATCGGTGGCTACATTCAGTTGGCCTTCTCTGCCGGCTTAGTAACTGTTTGTTGTGTGTGATTTCTTAAGTCCAATTTGGGTGTCAATTTTTCTTTATCCACTGTTGAGCGTAACCCAGTGTGAGTCCCAGTCAGAGAAGGCTGTGTAATTTTCGTTTTCTTGTGTGTCAGAGAGTGAGAGTGTTCTCGTGTGTTCGGTTGTGTGTGTGATTTGCTAGTTGGAAGATGTGTCGAAGTCAGTCCTAATGTCCGAGTCAGAGTGTTTGGTTTGCCAGTGTATGGCGGTGTGGAAGTATGCAGAGTTGTGCAGGAATTCAATGGAGAAGTTACCCAAGTAAAGAGGAGATTGAAAGAAGAGTATGTAATGAAGAGATCTGTGGAAGTCTATGCTTAAGGAAGTGAGAAGCAGTGGATGCAAGAGATTCCTAGTTGGTGCAAAGGGCTAAATTAATTCAGAACTGAGAATCAGTATTTGTGTAAAAATGATGGGATCCTATTCGGGAGCATAGTGGTTGTAATGATTTATCAGGCAGATTAGTGCAAGTTGTGAAATGTAGACAAGTGCTACATTGGGATGGTTTGCTGAGATGTTATAAACCAAATTGGAATTATTTTTTTTTGGTTGATGACAGAATGGAAATTGGAGATATTTTGAGTGCATATGAATTAGTTTTGATGAACATGAACAATTGAATTACAAATTGTAAAAGGTGATTTTGATCACCAATTCGAAAAGATGAATATATGGAACTTGTTTTGCAACTTGTTGGCCAGTGTGTGTGTATGTCATTGTAGTATGATGGATGGGCGTCCAAATAGGGTGTGCTTATGAATGCATGTATGATTTTAAGTTAAGTATTTCTAATTGGAATTAGTAAACCTGGGTGTTGACTTAAATTGAATTCCAATTTGTATTAGTTTGTGCCTATGGTTTTATTAAGTAAGAAATGTTGTCTGAGTGATTAAAGAAGTGATTCCCAGTTGGTGAGATTTGGGATTGTGGTTCTCCATTTGGTAGACAAGGATTTAGATATGAGAATCTAAACCAAGTTGGAGTCTGGAAGTACTTGATTGTACCAGTGTTAAAGCTGATTTGGAACCTGTATGGAGTTCAAGCCGATTTGGAGTTGCTGTATTCAGTTTGCTGTGCCGAATTGGAAGACAGAAAGTCGATTCGGAAGAATTGAAGAGTTAAAGAATTAAGCTGTTAAGGAATAAAGAAGCCCAAGTTGCAGTTAAAGATGAAATTATAAAAGAAAAGGAAATTAAAGAATTAAAGAATAATTAATTGGGAGCAATTTCTTACCTTTGTGGCCATTAAGAGTGGAGTGACAAATTGTGTAATTAGTTTACCACGTAAGGAAAACATAGATATAGTTGGTTTAAGGAACTTTATTTTTCTTAAAATACCATGTTGCAATGACTCATTAGAAATTAATTTCGATTTATCTAGTGACAATCCTATTAGAAAAGCCTCCCTAGGAACGAACTTAACTATCATCCGGGTAAATCCTATAAGGTCCCGGGTTAATCTACATGAAGGTAAATAAAACCTAACCAACTTTCTATTTCTAGTAGTTTATTTTTTTGCAAAACTATATTTGAAGTTTCATTTTAGCATTAAAAATCCGATTTTTAAAATCGTTGATTATGATTTTTCTATTCAAGATTTTGCGCAAGGCTACCCATTTCAATCTTGACTTCACGTAGTATTGAGGGTTCTTGGAAATGAGCCTCAAATACATTAGATTGTGGAAAAAAAATCACATAAGAAATTCATTTTAAAAAATTGTAGAATAGATTTTGGAAAGCCATAAATTGATTGGGGTTGTGCATGTTGGGCCTTATAACCTCATATATTTTGGAGGTGACCAACTTTGTAGATTTCATATGTGAAAAGAAATTTGAAAGATTTTTGAACATATTGACTTTTTCAACATAGTGACTATATGGACAAGTTATAACACATACATATTTCTTTTCTAAAAATGTTAAAATACAAAAGCCTTCACCTTTTAGAAGTGCTAGTGAAGCCTACATTTAAAGTTAACTTTTAGTACATTGAACTTGCAATCGGTAGTAAAAGTCATTTTATAATCTTAGAACAATGTACTTGAATAAGTTAACCAAAGAATCCTATGGTTGTATTTGTTTTAAAAAAATATTGATGAAGACTATAACCATGCTTTTGGAATGAATGGTGCTTAAGAAGTATTTGAAATGAAATTTTAAATAAAACATTTGATGCAAAAGAAAACATTTAATCCTAAATGCTTAAGGCTTGTTTTTAGCTTCTCGAGATTTGCTTGAAATTGAACAAAAGCCAACATTTTGATAAGTTCAATCAATTTTTTTTGAATTGTAACTGTACAATTCAAACTAGACACGTTAGAGATCACATAGGAAAAGAAAATTGATTCTTAAGGCTTTATTCAACATCACAATATTTGAAATGCGAAAATTCGATGCCTTGGACAATTAGGGGATAAAGGCAAAAACATGAGGTTGAAGCTAAAGAAACCTGTGGCCAAATGATAGGAGTCAAGGAAGGAAGCAAGGGAGCAAGAGAGGGAGGAGAAAAGGAAGAGCGAAGGCAGAAAACGAAGGGAACGGACAGAGGGAACAGAGGAAAGCAGGGGCCCATTGTGCCTAACAGACCCCCCTTTTTGCTCGAGGGGGGGTGTTTAACGTCTAGCATTTGCAGGTTCAGTTCCGATTACGATTGACTAGTTATTGTTTAGGGTTTAGGATTTGCACGACGTTAAATACCCCCCCTCGAGCAAAAAAAGGGGCCTTTGTGGCAAGCAATGGGCCCTGGCAAGCTACCAGGACCAACTGCTCGGCTTGCACTCCTACGCGGCTGCACTCCCTCCACTCCCTCTCACACAGCAACTCCCTCCAACCCAACAACTCCGTCTCGCTTAGCCCAACTCCTGCTACTGGTCCATTCCTTAATACAGAACTGAACTCATCAATTAAGGTACGAAGTCCATAAGTCGACCATCTAAGGTTTGGAACTGAATTTTAGGGAGGTGAAACATCTTGAAATATTTTTCAGTAGATTTTCCTTGAAAGACAAGGAGAATTGACATTTGGTCCAAGTTGTTGCATATTTTTTGAAGCTTCGTGGAATTGAGAATTCATATTGGCAACTCTTGAAATTGAGTATTCTTAAGGTTTAGAAACCTTTCCTTTTTTGCAAAATGAAACTCTTCGTAACTTTTATTTCATAATTAAAAATTTGAATGGTTCAAAAGTTAGGTGTAGGTATCAATGTATACAATCATAACTTCTATTCCATAATTAAAAATTGAATGGTTTAGAAGTTGAGGAGAAAGTATCATTTTATGCAATTAAAAAAACATACAATATTTCTTTTGAAATAAATTTTTTACTACCCAATTTTAACATAAAAAAGACTTCTGGAATTTTTTTTAGAATGACATGAAACAAAGCTTCACGTATAAATTTTAATGAATGACATCCACTATATGAAATTCATGTAAAGATTCTAAATCATAAAACCAATAGAGGACTCACAAGTTCTTAGAAAATCCAAAGTAACCTATTTGGTCATTTGTGAGTTAATTGAAATTTGTTGTATTGAGAATTTTGAATTGTGATAAATTTGTATTCAATAAATTCATTTAAATTTTGGAAAAATCAATAGAATAGAAACTCTATTATTATTATTATTTAAAATAATTAACTTCAATTATATAAAAAACAGAAGAGAAAATCAAATTCATAATGCTTGTAATATAAAATTCAAACACTCTAATTTGTGCCATGGCAAATTAAAACATGTAGGATTATTTGTGTCTTTAGATTATAAGAATGTAAATCATAAAGAAATCTAAGGCATTAAATTACTCAAAAATTTCAAAAGAACATATTCTTTCATTTTTTCTAAATAGTGTTGACATATAATACTTGTAGACCTACAATTAAATGGCTAAACCTTTACCTACCATGTATCAATGACATGCTACTTTTGAACTTTCCTGGACTTCAGTTCTAAGAATCCTTTGCGACGTATCAAATTGTTATCACCAAGCAATTCAGGGAAAGACCAAGTACTATTGAATGCTCCAACATTGGCAACCCCTCGTGCTACCATACTCTTATACTTCCCTCGAATGGCTTGAAGATCGGCTATCCGTGATCATGCAAATCATATTCATCTACTAGTGTCAATAGGTCTTCAAAAAGAACATGAGGATTAGGCCGAACTACCCCACACACTTTGGAATCTTTGTCTTTGAAGACCATCGGCTCTTCTTCAGTATTAGAAATACCAATTTCTCCTACGTCGTCATCAATAAAGACTGGGAGTTCTAGAACATTGTATGCACCACATGATGAAGATAATCCTTGTGACAAAGGGGTGTTTTTGTCAATGCCATGGCGAGTGCCAGCTTCTCTAACAATAAGCCCATCCTCTATGTCTGGATGGAGCATCTTGAAAACAATATTAATAAGAATGAACACAATATTAATAAGAATGAAAAAAAAAAAAAAAAATAATGGTATTCAAAAAATTTGAATTCTACTTTGAGCATGTTCTTTCAAAATGTTGTGTGTAAAGAACTTTGAAGTTATATGAACCCTTACTTGATTGCTATTTTTGGTAGTTTAAATTTTTGGAAGGATCTTTTTGAATTCTACTTTGAGCATGAATAATTTGATTTTGAAAATATTGCAATAGCATCCAAGCCCTAGTATATCGTCAATAGAATAAATCATTTTAAAAAAAAGGAAATCATATTGTGCGACTTGCAATCACTCATAAACTCAAGAATTTAGACACAAATGTAGGCAATTGTTGGTCTCTTTGAATGACCTTGTATGTGAAATAAAAAATGAAGGCCAGAACCTTGCCTTGTACTTTAATGTCCAAAACTATATAATAGTGGACATTCATGTGAAAAAAAATGGGAAACATGTTGTCCAAGTTGCAATCAATCCTAAACTCAAGCATTCAAAAAAATATGATATTGGTGGTCACTTTGAATGACCTTCTACATGAAATAAAGAAAATGGGGTCAAGAACCTTACCCTGTCCTTTAATATCCAAATCAATATAAAGTCATGAAATTCACGTGAAAAAAAAGTACAACAATATCACTTATGGAGTGAAAGATTATAACGTTTGATTATGAAGGTGCTAAAATAGCAAAAAACAATTGAAGTCTTTTTTGCAAGTAAAATCTAAAAAGTCCATGACAAAAAAATTTGAGGTTAACTTGCCTTACTTGAAGAACCCGAATGAATTTATGACTTCTTGAAATTCTCTCTACAACATTTTAAAATGAATTTAGAATCTGATTTTTTCTCCAAGATGTACTGTATAATTTGAGGCTCATTTCTAAGAGCTCTTAACACTTAAGAAAGTCAAGATTACGTAGGGTACTCTTGCACAAAATCTCTTATAGAAAAATCACTATCATTTAATTTCAAGATCGGACTTTTGGAGGTAAATCTAGACTTTAAGAAGAACATTCAAAAATATGAACTACTAAAAGTACTAAGTTGGTTAAGATTTATTTAACTTCAAAGTTTTGCAAACACCATATTTGGGTGCCTTTGGCATTTATGAGTTCATTTTAGATTTCACTTGAACCCTAATATATACACACAAATAGTAAAAATTAATTATAAGATGGAATTCTAAAGAGTGAGGACATTTGGTATTATATGATTAAATTTCGTAAGAATCAATAAAAAAAAGGTACTCTTAAGATGTGAAGAAAAGAACATTCAAGAATCTTCAAGCGCATTGTAGTAGGAATAGAGAGTGTATCGAATAATTAGTAATGTGGGGATGATAAAGTTTATAAATTGTTTCACTATCTTGAAATCATATCGTAATTTTTGTCATACCTTTTCAATATTGATGACTATCAATGAAATATTAAGAATCCCATAAAGAAATGTGATATATGAAGTATGCAAAATATATTTATCAAAATACATGAGGGGTTTAGAGTTATGATATTGACAATTTCAGGATGAAATGTACTAAGGTACGAGGTCCTAAAATAGCACTCTTTCTAAAATGGCCCACCTTCTTAAATGTACACTATTTGTACATTTTTTTTTCATAGTCCTTAGTAATGTACCAAAAGTGTACATTCTAGGAGGTGAGCCATTTTGGAGCCCTATGCCATTTCAATTGCAAAATTGAATAACTAATTACACAAAGCTCCCAAAAATATGAAACATTTTGGATTAGATGTGAATTCTACTTGTCTTTTAGGAAAAATTTATTGAAAAAAATTTGAAGATGTTTCACCTACCCTAATTTCAATTCTAGGTCCTTAGAAAATCCATGTATGGACTTCCTACCGTTTGTGTCAAAGAAACTAATTAAAAAAATTAAAAATCAGCATGCCCCAAACCCAAATCAGCAACTTCATTACCATAACTAGCATGTCATTAATGCCAAATTTGGAGGCTAAATGCGCTGGAGACAGCAATCATCAATTTGGACGATCAATTCCAATGGAGGGCCCAGATTGCATGACTCCCCGAAACCCGAGCCTGTCCGCGCGCTGGAACCCTACCCTAGTCTTCTTTTCAGTTTCCGTGCTTCGGCGAGTGGTGAGTATTTGGTGCGTTTCGGCGAGTGGTTTGTTTTCAGTTTGCGTGCTTCGGCAAGTGGTGAGTAGTTGGCGAGTTCCCGATTTGGATTTAGGGTGTGTGAAGCTCGTGGGGAAGGCGGCGTGTAGGGTTTGCTGGATTCCATTTTCTAGTTCTTCGGGGGCACAACGTTTAGGGTTTGTGGGATTCCGTTGCTACTCCGTTTTTGGATGTTTTGGAGTTTGTGCATCTGAGCTTCTTCAGGTTTCTGTTCCTGGTATGCAAAATTTCTACCTTGTACTGAATTTTACTTTCATTGCAGTCCTCCTTCTGTTGCAATCCTTCTTGCATTCTAATCCTGCTGTGCATCTGCATACTCAGTTGTTGAGCTTTTAGATTTGTAGCATGGAATACATAGTTTTTGTGGCATTGCAATTCTCATTGTGTGCAACTGTTTGAATCCATTCAATTCACAGAGCAAAGTAAAAGGCGCAGCGTTTAGGGTTTCTGGGATTTCGTTGCTGCTCTGCTTTCAGATTTTTGGGAGTTGTTGTGTCTGAGCTTGTTTGGGTTTCTGTTCCTGTTTGTCAGTCATACAGAATTGAAGTCTGTAGGTACGCAAAATTTCTAGCTTGTACAAAATTTTACTTTCATTGCAATCCTCCTTCTGTTGCAATCCTTCTTTCATTCCAATCCTGCTATGCATCTGCATACTCAGTTTCTGAGCTTTTAGATTTGTAGCATTGAATTCATAGTTTCTGTGGCATTGCAATTCTCATTGTGTGCAACTGTTTGAACCCATTCAATTCACACAGCAAAGTAAATCCAGTAGAAACCCTAAACCCTGAAACCAATCACGATGTACGTTTAACACGAAGCAATTTAACTCGATGCTAGTTTAACTCGATAACTAGGTATTCAGAAGCTTTTTTTTCAAAGCATCGCTAGATTTTAACTCGATTCAAGTTAAAATTGTACGCGACTTGACTGTCATGACCATGCATGATGTAATCTGTGGATAAAGAAAGCCCAGAAACATATTGAAAATCAATCCTGACGACTAGTTTAACTCGAGCCGAGTTAAATGCCAACGGCAAACCTCCATTGGGTATTTTGGTAACCGAATCTATTTAACTCGGTTCGAGTAAAATAGTGAATAAATACTGAATTCACATACATAACAAGAACAAATATTGAACTTCGGAAATAATCCAATCCGACAGATAACATAATTGTAAAAGAAACTATTTTCCTAGGAAGACAAGAACAACTGAAACCTTATCAAAATAGAAACCTTAACTCGGCCCGAGTTAAAAACAATGCAAACGGTAAGTGTCAAACTAAATGAGTACCATCGATAACACACTTCACCCGCAAAATTTCAAGCAAACCACCATGCTCCTGAAAATACATTTATGATTAAATAATATTTAACTCGAGTCGAGTTAACAGTTGGAACTGCATGATACCATTGCAGGAATGGACGCACAGGTTTCCGGTTTGCAGGTGTACCTGAAGCGGTTTGCCATTCCTGAAGAAGACCGAGACGAGTACGGCGACGCCGACATGCTCGGTGAATGTTGGGAGTGGCAGGAACCCCATGAAGTTGAATATTGGACTATTGTCCTTGTTCCCATGACGAAACACTTGTCATTCAGAACCAAATACAAGAAAGTGGAAGACAACCTCCCCGTTACACTAACGGAGGCGGTGCGGGAGGTATTGACAGGTCCAAATGGCTTGCTATTCATTTGCTGTAAAACCGTGGACCCCAACCAAACGGAGGAGTACATATTCTCCTACGTCGTGAATAGCCGGAAGTGTTCCTTCTCCGTGGCTGCGTACTACAAGACATTGGAAAATACAGACTATCAAGCGCTGCAAAAGACTATTGAGAAGCAACTAGAGGAGAAGAGGTGGCAAAACAAAGATGGAGGCCCTCTGCAGTCAGTTACACTAGCATCGAGGGTGAATTCACTCATCAACGGGTTTGGTAATTTCAAGACATCACTGGCAAGCAAGAGTGACAGACTGCAGCCAGTTTCACTTACGAGGGATTACAGCAACCAGCCCAGCCATGGATCCCGCGTGCTTGTAACACCAGAGACTGGTCGAAGCCACACACATCTGAAACAAACCGAACGATTCAGTCGAGGAGATCCATTAGGGTCTCCGTCTGTTGAAGAAAGTGAGTAGATTGGCATAGAATGTTTGTGGGAGCTCTTAGTATGGGCTGACCTTAGTTGTGTGTTGTTTGTAGCCAAAGCAATGGGCTATTAGAGAGGGGCAACCCTCCTAGTGGTGCCTATAGAGAGGGGCAGCCCTCCTAGAGGACCTTTGTCCCATATGGTTAGTCATGGCACTTAGTAGAAGAGTGGTATAAGAGGGCAGCCCCTAGCATGGGCTTGATACCCCTTTCTCACACATGTTTGTGTTCCCCTTCATTGGAATATATTGGCTTGGTTTTCTTTCTCTCAATATATATTGGCTTGGTTTTCTTTCTCTCAATAGGTTATGGGCCCACTCATGTGAGTTGCTATTGGAGGTGAGATCTCATTGGAAGGTGTGTTGGTGGAGCACTATTGGAGCTTGGAGCAAGTGGAGTTTGGGGTCGTTTGGAGCATTTCTCTTCACCATTTTGGTGAGGTATTTTCTTGTTTTTGAGTCCATTTGTGCTACTTGAGGGTTGATTGTACTTGTTGAGCACTCAAGAGGGTTGATTTGGTGTTTCATAGCCTTATTGGGAGGTAGGGTTTGGCCCTTTCTCCAAAGGGGGTGATTTGTGCATTTGGTACATCAATGGAGTGATTTGGAGCATTTGAGTGTGCATTGGAGAGGTTTGGACTCATTAGGGTCTGATTCGAGTGTATTGGAGCATTTGAGTGCACGTAGGAGAGTTTTGGACTCATTAGGGTCTGATTTGAGAATATTGGAGCATTTGAGTGCACCTTGGAGAGTTTTTGACTTATTAGGCTCTGAATTGAATAATTTGGAGCCCTGGAGTGTTCATTGGAGTGACTTGGACCACTTGGGGCCTGAATTGAGTGTTTTGGAGCACTAGAGTGTGCATTGGTGAGATTTGGAGCACTTGAGTGTGCATTGGAGAGACTTGGACCACTTGGGGTCTGATTTGAGTGTTTTGGAGCACTTAAGTGTGCATTGGAGAGATTTCGGCCATTTGGGGTCTAAAGTGAGAATATTGGGCCATTAAGGATCTGATTGGAGTGATTTGAGTCACTTAGGCTTCCATTGGAGTGGGAGACCTAAACCATGGCCACTAGTGATGGAGATGGCGTGAGGGTCATCGACAAGTTCAATGGAGACAACTTTGGACTATGGAAGTTCAAAATGGAGATGATCTTGGCCGAAAAGGACTTGTGGGAGATTGTAGAAGGCACGGAGGAGGTACCTACATCTGATGCGGATGTGAAAGTCAAGAAGTCCTATGAGAGAAGGGTCAAGAAGGCCTTCTCCATGATTGCTTGCAATCTTGTGGATAGGCAACTTGCACATGTGCGAGCATGCAAGGGACCCGCGGAAGCATGGAAGGTGCTTTGCAACATCCATGAGACCAAGAGCTTGTCCAACATGCTCTTCATTCGACGCAAATTCTTCACGTGCAAGATGCAAGAGAACGAGGACATGTTGGACCACATCAATAAGGTGAAGGCGTTGGCAGACCAACTTGCTTGTTTGGAGGTTCCTGTCACGGATGGTGACATTGTTATGACTTTGCTTGATAGCTTGCCACCTTCTTATGAGTATCTCATCACGGCGTTGGAGACAAGACCTATGGAGGAGCTCACTCTTGACTTCATCACGGCAAGGTTGATGCATGAGGTGTCCAAGAGGAAGGAGAATGAGCCCCAAGAAGGAGGGGCAGCACTCTACTCGCGGTATGGCCAAGGGGGGAGCTCACAACCACGCAAGGAGACACGCACATGCTACAATTGTGGTAAGCCCGGCCACCTTGCACGGTTTTGTAGGTTGCCCAAGAAGGAGAGTGTAAACAAGGCAAGTGTGAAGGAAGTGGAGGAGGACTTTGCATTTGCGGCCAATGAAGGATTTGACAACACCGACATGTTCACATGGATTATTGACTCGGGCGCAACACAACACATGACTTCACATAGGCAAGCATTTCTCACTTATGCTCCCATAAGCAATCGCAAGGTGTACTTGGGGGACAACAACCTGGTGGATGCAATTGGCATGGGATGTATCGTGGTGGAGGTAGAGGTGAAGGGTCAAGTGAGGACCATTCGCATCCAAGATGCGTTGCATGTGCCCAAGTTGCATGCCAACTTGCTCTCGGTGAGCAAGTTGGTGTCACAAGATTTGAAGGTGCAATTCAACAACAAGGGGTGCGTTTTGGGTGCACCCAATGGAGAGATGATTGTGACAGCATCAAAAGAGGGCAATTTGTATCATTTGAGGTTCAAGAGCGTGAATGGCACAAGCAAGGCATGTTTGGCGCAAGGTGCACTCCACCAACACTCATTGGAGCTATGGCACAAGAGATTGGGCCACCTCAATGAGAAGAGTGTCAAGAGCCTTCAAAGCATGGTGGGAGGCATGCAAGTGGAGAAGGGCTCTTGCGATTTGAAGTGTGAAGCTTGCATTGAAGGCAAGCAAGCAAGGCAACCATTTCCAAGCGATGGAGGGACAAGAGCAACCAAGGTGTTGGAGATTGTGCACTCCGATGTGTGTGGCCCCATGAAGACCACCTCTATGGGTGGTGCAAGGTATTTTTTGACCTTCATTGATGATTTTTCAAGGAAGATATGGGTGTTCATGCTCAAGTGCAAGAGTGAGGTGTTTGAGAAGTTCAAAGCATGGAAGGCACTTGTGGAAAATGAGTCGGGGCATAAGGTGAAGGTGTTGAGGTCGGATAATGGTGGGGAATACATGTCCAAGGCCTTTGAGGCTTTTATGAGAGAGCATGGTATTCAACACCAAACTTCAGCCCCTTACACTCCGCAACAAAATGGTGTGGCGGAGCGTGCTAATCGCACACTAATGGAGATGGCTCGGTCCATGGTCCATGCCCAAGGCCTCACGTATGATCTTTGGGCGGAGGCGGTATCAAATGCGGCATACACACGCAATAGGTGCCCTACAAATGCAATAGCTTCGATGACGCCACAAGAAGCATGGAGTGGAAAGAGGCCCAACATTGGGCACATGCGCATCTTTGGATGCGTTGCATATGCCTTGGATTTGAGTCCCAAACGCTCCAAGCTTGATGTCAAGGGCATCAAGTGTTTACTTATGGGATATTGTGAGGGCTCCAAGGCGTATAGACTCATGTGTTTGGAGACCAAGAAGATCATCAAGAGTCGCGATGTCTCATTTGTAGAAGACAAGCAAGGGGACACCAATGCTTTGGAGATATGTCCAAGTGGGAGCAAAGAGGAACCAAAGATTGAGGTGGACAAATCTCCAAGCATGCCCAAGGATGATGAGGACCATGATGAGACACCACCGACACCTAAGGAGAAGAGTTGTCCATCTCCAAACTCTCCACCAATTGAAGACGAGGAGGAAGATGCCTCCAAGGAGCCAAGATATCCTACGAGGGAGAGGAGGCCGCTTGGAGAATGGTGGAAGAACCACATCTTCCCTCAAGAGCAAGTGGAGCATGCCAATGTGGCGTGTGTAGAAGATCCACGCAACATGGGTGAAGCCATGAAGAGCTTGGATGCAAGCAAGTGGGAGCAAGCTATGAAAGAGGAGTATACTTCACTTATGGCCAAAGGTACATGGGAACTTTCTCCTCTTCCTCATGATCGTACAAGTGTGGGATGCAAGTGGGTGTTTTGCACCAAGAGAGATGCATCCGGCAACATTGTGCGTTATAAGGCAAGATTGGTAGCCAAGGGGTATTCACAAGTTGAAGGGGTGGACTTTAATGAGACTTTTGCTCCCGTGGCCAAGTTTTGCACCATTCGATGCATGGCGAGTATTGGGGCTACCATGGATTTGGAAATGCACCAAATGGATGTCATCACAGCGTTTCTCAATCCTGGGCTTGAAGAAGTGATCTACATGGACCAACCTAAGGGCTTTGTCCAAGAAGGCCGTGAGTACCTCAAGTGCAAGCTCAAGAAGGCCATCTATGGGTTGAGGCAATCCGGAAGAGCATGGTACATGGATGTGGATGCATTGTTTGCAAGGGAGGGCTACAAAAGGAGTCATGCAGACCACTCTCTCTACATCAAGCAAACAAGTACGTATTTGGTGATTGTGATTGTGTATGTAGATGACTTGATCATCATGACCAACACAATGAGCAAGATGGTGGAAGTGAAGGCCATGTTGAAGAGTCAATATGACATGAGTGACCTTGGTGAGTTACACTATTGTCTTGGAGTGGAGTTCATAAGGAACCGGGCGGCCCGTACCATCACCATGAGCCAAGGCAAGTACATTGAGGGCGTGTTGAAGCGATTCAATATGGAGGGATGCAAATCCGTTGGTACACCTCTTGATGTAAAGGAGAAGATGCCCAAGCTCACGGATGAAGAGTATGAAGGTGTAAAGGCTGAAATGCAAGATGTGCCTTACAAAGCTGCAGTGGGGAGCTTGATGTATGCTATGGTGGCCACAAGACCTGACCTTGCATTTGCCATGAGTGTGGTGAGTCAACACATGGCCAAAAGTGGCCCAAGGCATTGGACAACAGTGAAGAGGGTCATGCGATACCTCCAAGGAACTTTGGATGCTAAGTTGGTACTTGGCGGCCAGAGCCTAGCATTAGTGGGTTTTTGTGATGCAGATTGGGCCGGAGATGCAACGGATAGGAGGTCGACCACAGGCTATGTGTTTATACTTGGAGGTGGTGCCATTTCATGGAATTCAAAGAAACAACCCACCATTGCATTGTCTACCACCGAGGCGGAGTACATGGCCATTAGCCAATGCACAAGAGAGGCCATATGGCTAAGGCAACTCATGAGTGATGTGGGATTGGAGCAAGGGAAGAGCACATGCATCATGTGTGACAATCAAGGCGCCATTGCCTTGGTGAAGAATCCCATCCATCACTCTCGGAGCAAACACATTGACATACAACACCATTTCATTCGTGAGAAGGTTGAAGAAGATGTGATTGAGATGAAGTACATTTCCACGGAGCGCATGGTGGCCGATGTGCTTACAAAGGCACTTGGCAAGCCCCGACATGAAGTTCTTCGCAAGGAGATGGGTTTGACATTGTTTGGCAACAAACAAAGTGGGAGTGTTGAAGAAAGTGAGTAGATTGGCATAGAATGTTTGTGGGAGCTCTTAGTATGGGCTGACCTTAGTTGTGTGTTGTTTGTAGCCAAAGCAATGGGCTATTAGAGAGGGGCAGCCCTCCTAGTGGTGCCTATAGAGAGGGGCAGCCCTCCTAGAGGACCTTTGTCCCATATGGTTAGTCATGGCACTTAGTAGAAGAGTGGTATAAGAGGGCAGCCCCTAGCATGGGCTTGATACCCCTTTCTCACACATGTTTGTGTTCCCCTTCATTGGAATATATTGGCTTGGTTTTCTTTCTCTCAATATATATATTGGCTTGGTTTTCTTTCTCTCAATACCGTCGACTACGCCAAAACCCCGAACTCTGAAAGGAAGGACATCGCTAGTACCTGAAAGTAGTCTGTCATCCGAGATTGTAGACACTCCACAGGACCTCGGCGGAAACGTAAAAGACATCAACTACGAGGTGGCGTGTAAATCGTATTCCGATTATTGGTCTGCATGCACGGAATCGTACGTCGAAGGGATCGGTCAGAAGTTTGAGATTTCCATAGACCAACTGGAGAAGCCGCCTCAAAATCTCAACATTCGAGAGTTGGAAGAAAAGGGTGTACTGAGGGCGTTGAACTTCCTAGTAAACATGCCCGACCCTGACAAGAAGATGACCCTCTGCGCCTATCCCCAAGGAGTAAAGACAAGGCCAGCAAGGTTTGATGATGTCAAGGATGCCAAGTTCTGGATGGTGAATGGCCAACATTGCGTGGCAGCGTCTCAGCGAATGCAAGGGATGGAGCAAATTCCTGATGACAAGAAGGTGAAGTTCAAGAAGTGGGACTGTTTTGTGGTTTGGAACAAGGACGACAATGTCATCAGGAAAATCTCGGCATACTATAATCGGGTGAACCATTTCCAGAACTTCATGCCAACATGGTCCACCAATATTCTTGCATCAAGGTCTGTGTGGACAAGTATGGGAAGTCCAACTCCACCAAGAGAGCCCATAGAGCTTGGGAAGACGATAACTGGTGTGAAGAAGACAAAGGCAGACGGCTATAATCAGAGACTGTTTGCGGTAAATTCATGAACTTCAACTCGAGCTGAGTTAAAACGTTTATTTCTTGGTCCTTGTCTGTGTTTCTGCATATTTAACTCGCCTCAAGTTAAGATCACTCACTAACAAACTGAATATGACATGTATGAACTGCAGGAGTTCAAGACCGCTATCAAGCTTAGGTTTTCTATGATTGATGTGAAGAAGAACCAGGGCTACCTCGGCAAGAAGAACCAGAGAGACATTGACATTCACAATGAGATCAAACTCATTACTGCGTCTCAGGATGTCTATGACCTCTGGGCCGAGGTCATTTCAAGTCAGTCCCAAGGGGGTCTCATCGATCCCGACTCATTGATGGCGTTCAAGGACGTCAAGGGTTGGGACCTGGACAAGGATGGAGTTATATCTCGGGAGTTTTTCAAATGGATTGGTAACGTCACCGAGAATGACTTGAGGAGGCTTACCCTGCATCTCCTTTTCAGGACGAAGAATCGGGCGCACGGTCACCCGAAAGTTGTCATGAAGGCGCCAAAGTTAGTTCTCCCTGATTGCTACACTGCAAAGGATTAGCTGGAGTAAACGAAGAGGAAAGCCGCTGTGAGGATTCAGCTCCACCACTTTGACTCCAAGCTCCGGCTATTTGACAACGACGGGAACTCCAGGAGGAAAGCTTGGAAGGATTTCAAGCGTGACTATAATGTTACCAAGGCCACGATGAACACGCTACTCACAGGGCCTGGGGAGACATTCTTCACTCAAATGAAGATGTCATCGAATAAGAAGAAGACAATCGATGAGCTGTCTCCCATGGCCAAGGAGTTCTTCAAGGTCTTTTTGGAGAGCAAGGGGAAGTTCATAAAGCCGCAAGCAAGCGCCTTTTTCCGGCCCTACGAAACGAAGGACGACGAGCTCGGCCATTGGAATGCGAATGTTTGGGATGAGGAAGTGCAGTCGAAGATCAAGATGGTGACCATCGACTTCAGGAACATCCCCGGCATCATCAATAGGGGTTCAAGCTCGCAGGACGCTTCATTCTTTGAGAAATTCATGGGAATTCTTGAAGAAGATCCAGAGAACGACCTCACCAATCCACAGGTGTATCTTTGGATCGCAGGAAACAAGGACGTGGATTGGAACTCCGCGGATTCATCAGGACGTTGATATTCGGAACGCATTATTCCGTACACTATGCCAACTATCAACCGTCCAACTTCGAAAGGATAGGCGACATTCCTGAGAGGAGCAGTTGCGTGAGGGATCCTATTCAGCTATTCTTCCTTGTGAAGAATGGGGCGGCCATGAAGAACCGCCAAATTCCGCGATCATTTTTGGTACCACCGAAATCGCATTACAACGCTAAGAGGCAAATAGTGGAGGTCGAGTACAGGATCTACGACACAAAACTTCGAATGGAGTTCTATTTAAATGTGCTGGACTTGTTCGTTTGCCCGAGGGATGTTGTGTTGTCGTATTTCGCGGAAGGCAAACTCACATGTGCTGCGTGGGTAAGTGTGTGTGCACGAAATCATGTTCTTATCATTATGTGTGCCAACAATTTTGAATTGAGTTTAACTCGAGTCAAGTGGAAATTGTTGTGCTGACTACAGTCTTGTATGTTATATACAGATGCTATCGTTGGATCACTATGTTGTTGGTGATAGCAAGAAGAAGAATGAGTTCCTCTCCTTGTGCGTCGATTCTGAGAACATGGACAAGGATGATTTCCTTGAGTTCGTGTATTTCCTAGACGACCAAGACTTCGATGGAAGGAATGAAAGGCCTGCGCCATCTACTCGGGGCAAAGAAGCGTCAACCTCGAGAAAGGGGAAGGAATCTGCGCGACAATACCAACAAAGGATTCCTGATCAATCTCGAGGAGATGATCAGATTGACCTTGTAGAGATCGACGACGACAAGGAGGCACAATGGGTCGACCCCGTCAATAGTGTATTGGAATTGAGCGCTGACAGGCCTGGTGCAGCAGCGTTGAATCTTGAAACCAATGAGATGAGGGGATCATCTAGTTCATCGGCCCAAGAACTTCACACGCCGATCTCGCGTACTCGCCTCTCCCAAAAGAGGAAAGCGCATCTGCCACCGTCTAATGCTCCGATTAGTCAACAATGGATCTTGGATATTATCCAAAAGAATAATGAATCGGAGGAAAGGAAACGGCGGGAAGAGCGAGAGGAGATGAGGGCGGAAAACAAGCGGTCTCGGCAAGGAAGCAATCAACTGATCGCTCAACTAATCGATGCCTTGCTTGAGGTCGTGAGCAAAATGATGTCCGCAAGACCGATGATGATGTTGGACCCGGCTGCTATGTCTCCCCAACTCATGATCGCATGAGTAGATAAATCTTTAAGACCAACAATTGGTAAAATTACTTGCCATAACAAATTAGACTAGTTGTGGGTATTAATGTTTAATTTACTTAAGCATGTTTTATTCAACATATTGTATTGGATGGTCAAGTCAACAAAAAAACTTTCCAAAAAACAAATGCCAATTTTATTATTATTATTATTATTATTATTATTTTAAATTTGCATAAAAAATCAACATTTTTATTTTTAGAAATCTATCAAATCACATTTGTCAACTTATATAAAAATAAAATTTTACATTGTTCACAAATGTGGAACAAAAGATACTAGGTCTAGATGGAATTCAGTCTAAAATTTGGAAAGTTAAAGGGAAAAAAAATTTAGATTCACTTAAAAAAATCTATCCTTACTTTTATTTTACAAGTGTGATATATTTATGTAATCAACTAATGAAATGTTGACATTTGATATTAGGAGTTAACTCTTAAAGACCCAAGGATTTTGAACAAAACACAAATGTATTATAAAATACAAATTTCATAACTTTTTTGAAGTTTACATTAAAAAAGACAATATAAGGTATAAAGAAAAGAAAATATTCATAAGGTCAAAATTTTGTTGAAGCTACTCTTCTTCATGAGCATGTCTATTATGGATCTTAGCCTAATTCAAATCTCTAATCAGGTGAATGTATGATAGGATCAACTTCTTTTGGTATCTCAGTGCACTAGCCATAGACAACTTTTGAGATTTTCAAAAATCATGGACAAGGAAAGAAAATTTATTTTAGTGAAAAAATAATTTTATGGTGATTACAATTGTTTGTCTTGATCCAAAAATTCAATAAGTGATCACTATATTTTCAAAATTACATTAGATTCTTAAAAGATATTGCATGGTTTATTACAAAGTGCACCCTAAATTTCTTGAAAAGTGGGTTGTTGATGGAATTTTGAGCTTCAATAATTTTGTATATTCTAACTTGTGAAAATAGAAAACCTCCAAGAAAATAAATTCTTTTAGATAGTTTTTCATTTATGAATTAAATATTTATGTACTTATTTCAATTTTTCAAAATCATTAAGATAGATGAATTTTAAGAAACCAAAATTTGACTATATGGTTCATTTAAAGTTAATAGTCATACATGGTTTATTTTATTTTTCAATATACTAATGCTATGTATTTTCAAAATTGGTTTTAAAACTAGTGTTTATAATTGTGCATGTTGTGTATATGGCATGCTAATCTTTGAAGAACCTTTTGCACAAAAGAGATAGACCATACTATGCACTTATGCATTTGTCTAGTTCAAGACCTAATTTTTTTCTTTTGCATCCTAATGTAGTGAAAATTGCACTCACTATGGAATTTGGGTTCAAACTTCAAAGATTTGAAATTGGTTGATCACCATTTATAAATTCAATGAGTATTACTATGAGGCTTCTATACATAACATAAGGTTCATTCATTATTTCACAATGTAAAAAGACACTTTTGGATTGCAATTGGAATTGTACAAGGAATTAAGAGAGCCACATTAGCATCCAAATTGATAAGAACAGTATTCTTCTAAAGATTCCGAAAAGGATTCATAATGAAAAGTCATGAGATTTTACTTTGATCACCAATAATGTATCTTTTATTTTTTCAAAAATCAATTGACCAAAATTCATCTTGAACATACCTTGTTCTACCATTGATTTGCTAAAAAAAATTTGTGAATCGAATAATTGCAACTATACATACTAACCAAAAGGTCTACAATGGATTCCATATCTTATTTTGAGTTGAATAAAGAATCTCTTGGAGTACTTTATGAACATAGATAATGAGATTGGTTTCAAACTATAAAATGAAGCCCTACCTATCATTGAAGCATATAAAATGTCATTGAACAGTGTAATCATTAAGCCATTCAATGCTAAATTGATGGATGCCAGATGAGTTTTTCATTTAAAATAATTGCTCAAAATAATGCTGACCACAACAAGGCTTTTTTTTTTACTATTTGGTGCTATATTGCACCGAAAAAAAATTTGGCTAAAAAATGGCAACAAATTGTGAAGTTTTTCACCAAAAGACTTCAAATTAAAAAAATATCTTAGAAGAAATTGCTAGATTGTAGATGAAATAGAATTATGGACATGTGATATGTACTAATGTGATATTTTCTATCACATTATGTTGAATGTGGATGAATGTTGAAGTTTGGAGCACCACTATCATTTGCAATAGTGACCTTTTTTGGACATGCATTTGGTGCAAACTCATTGAAGGTAATAATTTTCACACCACATTGATAACCGAAATCTCTTTTATTGTATACGGACCTAAAGTTAATAATGTGCGTGAAAGTTTGCTAGCAAAAGACCTTTAATCTAGTGGCACTTATGCATGTGCTATTACAATATCACACTTCAAATATTCATAACAAAGTCATAATTTGTCAAAAATTTCTACTTTCAATTGCTATCACCTTCAAATATTTTTCTACTTGAAAAAACTAGATTTTCTTTTGATCATTCTATTAGGATACTTGACAAGTTGTGATCACAATCAATCCTTCTACCTTATAAATCTATACAATCCAAGCACATCCCCTCCTTGCTATGAACTTACTGACAGATTTACTAACTCTTAAGCACTCTTTCATCCACATTCAAGATTATGCATAGAATGCTTGTGACCAATCTTTTGTTCAAACAACTTCTCATTCAACCAAAGTAACATTAGAATGTTTATAAGACAACCTCCCTTTATGACCAATTTGAGAGATATGGGATAAATAATATATTTGTCCAAAGATATAAGCAAAATTGTTCAAAAGTTCCAAACAAGGCTCAAGCCTTAAAAGGGTTAAATTCTAACCTTATTTATTGAGATCTAGCGTAATGTCCTCTTTGATCTACACTTGATTCTCTTCATTAAAGAAGGCGATGAGCTTGCTGTTGATTTCTTGTGGGTTTTTTTCTGGCATGAAGTGAACCCCCTTGATGGTATCAACTTGCTTGAGATTGGGCATCGCCTGTTTCAAAGCTTTGATTAGATCAAAATATCTTGGAAAATAGGGAATTGCATCATCTTCAACTACGATCAGATATGTCTTTGTCATCACAAGACAGTTCGCCTAGGGAGCAATCAACTGCTAATTTTTGCAGACACAAAAAACTAACGAAACGGTTACAACACTCAAATGAAAGAGAAATAACTTTGGTTCTGGAACAATTTAACCCTGAAAGGTTGCGGAGGACAAAAAGTGGTTGACAGACACAAATGATTCTTGTAGAAACAAAGAATGTACTCATTGGTCCAAAAATTGGATCATTTTGGGTTGACTACCTTGGTGATAGGTCTCATCCTTCCAAAATTAACCCTAAAAGAACAAGACCTATCACCAAGGTAGTCAACCCAAAATGATCCAATTTTTGAACCAATAAGTGCATTCTTCAATTCTTTAGTAACCTTGAAAGCCATCAGCCACTTTCAGCCTCAACCTCCTTTTTAGGTTAAGAGTTTATTCATTCAAGGTCCAACAACATCAATGCCCATAGGAGAGATGAGAGCCAAGTAAGTGGCCCTCTAGATTGCTTAGTGATAAATCTACTAAGGTTGTATATCTATCCAAATGTTACCCTAAATCAACCTTGAGGATCAAGGCACTAAAATATTTATTCACTTGATCCCATCTCCAACATGGATCCTATTACCAACAATAGTTCACCTCCTCCAATGGACTTGGCTGACCTTCAATTAGCGAGTTTGGTGTAAGTATAACTTGGTCAAATGTCTATAGCCACTGTCTTTGTATTTAAAATGGGATTGTGTATTATCCTTTTCAGTAACAGTCTACGACCTCCCACTTTGAATGGTTTTAGGAGAAACCATCGTACATTGGATGAGAAAATTTGATGTCAAGAGAGTTTGGCTCTTGTACCCATAGTGAGCTCCACATTGATGTTCCAACGAGTATGCTCCCAAGAGTATGGGTCAAAATGCTCACAAGTGAAGGAAAGAGTATCCTTTGCTTTACAGTAAAATGCAACAATCCACCAACACTACTCACTTCAAAATTCTTAGTCATGAACTTGAATTTGAGTACCACTATTCCAACAATAGTGGTTTGTGATCAATCCTTGGCATTTCATAACAAGGTCACTGGAACGTCGCACTTCACAAAACTTTGAGCCAGTGTCTTTTCTTTTGGTTACCAAAAGCAAATCACATACTTATAAAATAAAAGACAGCTACTATTGATATCTAGAAGAAAAGTCATTGCACTAATGAGTTAAGAGACTACAATCATCAAAACATGGAGATCATACACCTTTCTATGTTGCGATACCAGTTCAAGGTGCTAGTGAATCCCGTTTTCTCAAAGTTTTTGGTGTAGTATTTGAGGTCCTTCTCTATGAGCCAAGGAGCGAGATCTTCCACAAATACGCTTGAAAGTTCTTCACCCTTGGAAGCAACCGTTTTCCCCTTTTTCACATCCCAAAATCTAGACAGGAAGGCTTTCATAGTTCTCGAGGTTCCAAAATTGGCGAAATCGTACTCTACTCTACCTAGCTCCTGCAGCAAGGATTTTGACAGCGGGAGTGAGATTTGATGCCCTTAACAACCACCACTAGCATAGCCCTAACAAACTCTTCATTCACGTTGGCATTAAGAATGATTCTTCTACGATGCAATGAGAGTTTGTACAAAAGAGTGCAGTTCAAGTCACCGAGCATTGTAGTAGTCTAAAATTGAAACATCTGGATTGCTTCATGTCTATGGCATTAAATTTGTGTGCTTTAAACGGTCAATCTAATAGGTGATAGAAAAATCTTCCCTAGCACATGAGCTAGGGAACCAATTATTGAGAGAAAGAATACCAAGCCAATGTATTCCAATGAAGGGGAACACTAACATGTGTGAGAAAGGGGTGTCAAGCCCATGACAGGGGCTGCCCTCCTATACCACTCTTCTACCAAGTGCCATGACTAACCATATGGGACAAAGGTCCTCTAGGAGGGCTGCCCCTCTCTAATAGCCCATTGCTTTGGCTACAAACAACACACAACTAAGGTCAGCCCATACTAAGAGCTTCCACAAACATTCTATGCCAATCTACTCACTTTCTTCAACACTCCCACTTTGTTTGTTGCCAAACAATGTCAAACCCATCTCCTTGCAAAGAAATTCATGTCGGGGCTTGCCAAGTGCCTTTGTAAGCACATCGGCCACCATGCGCTCCGTGGAAATGTACTTCATCTCAATCACATCTTCTTCAACCTTCTCACGAATGAAATGGTGTTGTATGTCAATGTGTTTGCTCCGAGAGTGATGGATGGGATTCTTTACCAAGGCAATGGCGCCTTGATTGTCACACATGATGCGTGTGCTCTTCCCTTGCTCCAATCCCACATCACTCATGAGTTGCCTTAGCCACATGGCCTCTCTTGTGCATTGGCTCTGTGAGCCCCTTCCGACTTGGAGTGTGAACAACTGTGGCGTGTGTAGGAGATCCACGCAACATGGGTGAAGCCATGAAGAGCTCGGATGCAAGCAAGTGGGAGCAAGCTATGAAAGAGGAGTATGCCTCACTTATGGCCAAAGGTACATGGGAACTTTCTCCTCTTCCTCGTGATCGTACAAGTGTGGGATGTAAGTGGGTGTTTTGCAGCAAGAGAGATGTATCCGGCAACATTGTGCATTATAAGACAAGATTGGTAGCCAAGGGGTATTCACAAGTTGAAGGGGTGGACTTCAATGAGACTTTTGCTCCCGTGGCCAAGTTTTGCACCATTCGATGCATGGCGAGCATTGGGGCTACCATGGATTTGGAAATGGATGTCATCACAGCGTTTCTCAATCCTGGGCTTGAAGAAGTGATCTACATGGACCAACCCAAGGGCTTTATCCAAGAGGGTCGTGAATACCTCAAGTGCAAGCTCAAGAAGGCCATCTATGGGTTGAGGCAATCCGGAAGAGCATGGTACATGGATGTGGATGCATTGTTTGCAAGGGAGGGCTACAAAAGGAGTCATGCGGACCACTCTCTCTACATCAAGCAAACAAGTACGTATTTAGTGATTGTGTATGTAGATGACTTGATCATCATGACCAACACCATGAGCAAGATGGTGGAAGTGAAGGCCATGCCGATGTGCTTACAAAGGCACTTGGCAAGCCCCGACATGAATTTCTTTGCAAGGAGATGGGTTTGACATTGTTTGGCAACAACCAAAGTGGGAGTGTTGAAGAAAGTGAGTAGATTGGCATAGAATGTTTGTGGAAGCTCTTAGTATGGGTTGACCTTAGTTGTGTGCTGTTTGTAGCCAAAGCAATGGGCTATTAGAGAGGGCAGCCCTCCTAGTGGTGCCTATAGAGAGGGGCAGCCCTCCTAGAGGACCTTTGTCCCATATGTTGAGTGGCCCCCGAGTCCACAATGTCAATGATGCACACGCCTTCTCCTCCACTTGATGCCATGATGAAGCACCTCCCACTTGTTGGCAGCCCCCCCAAGTGTCTCCAGGAGTTGACAAACTCAATTCAGCCTCCAAACAATCCCTTGGAAGCCAATTGGGCTGAAATGGCACCAATCAGCCCTCCCAAGCACCTCCAAAGATCCTTCACACCCTATGGAGGACAAAAACACTCCTACAAGTGCATCACCTCCTCTCCACACCAATTTAGACCCTAATGAAGCTCAAAGCCACCACATGGACTTCATGGGCTGGTTCTACTTGAAACCAATAAGAAAACTCACAATTCCCCACACAAATAGGGTACTCCACTCTCCAAGGTGCTCAAGACTTCCAATCAGCCCTAGATGGAAGCTACTACTCACAATTAGTACCTAAGAACAACAATAACCTCCAACATCCCTAGTTGGATCACCAAGCCACCTAGGAACTCCAATTGGCTCTCAATGGCTCACAAGCACAAAAATCAGCCCTCTTGGGTTCACAAAGTCCACCAAATGGCCTCACTTACTCACAAGGGCACAAATCAGCCCTCTTAGGGTCACAAAATCCAATAAATGGCCTCACTCACTCACAAGGGCACAAATCAGCCCTCTTGGGTTCACAATGTCCATCAATTTGCCTCACTCACTCTCAAGGGCACAAATCAGCCCTCTTGGGTTCACAATGTCCACCAATTTGCCTCACTCACTCACTAGGGCACAAATCAGCCCTCTTGGGTTCACAATGACCACCAATTTGCTTCTCTCTCTCACAAGGGTACCAATCAGCCCTCAACGGATGGCAAACGCCTCAAGCACCCCAATGATGCTTCCAAGCCTTACAAAGGACTCTCACTAGATTGCAATTGATACAATCACATTCAACAATGCACCCAAGTGCACAATTAGCCTCAATGGGCTCCCAATGCACACTTTAAGCACAAACTCAAAATAGGAGCATGCAACCAGCCCTCTCTAGGTCTGATTAATACCATAAGCAACCTCTAACCCAAAATGTACTCCAAACCTCACAATCCAGCCCACAAAAGTCCCAAAGAACCTTTTTTTTTTAAATGCACTTCAAATCCCCTTTTTTTGATAAAATAACTCACACCATATGGTTTGTAGGTGAAATGACACAAAAAGCTGATTGCCCCTCCAAGCTCCAAGATCTCCTCCATATTGAGAGAAAGAAAACCAAGCCAATATATTCCAATGAAGGGCAACACAAACATGTGTGAGAAAGGGGTGTCAAGCCCATGCTAGGGGCTGCCCTCTTATACCACTCTTCTACTAAGTGCCATGACTAACCATATGGGACAAAGGTCCTCTAGGAGGGCTGCCCCTCTCTAATAGCCCATTGCTTTGGCTACAAACAACACACAACTAAGGTCAGCCCATACTAAGAGCTCCCACAAACATTCTATGCCAATCTACTCACTTTCTTCAACACTCCCACTTTGTTTGTTGCCAAACAATGTCAAACCCATCTCCTTGCGAAGAACTTCATGTCGGGGCTTGCCAAGTACCTTTGTAAGCACATCGGCCACCATGCGCTCCGTGGAAATGTACTTCATCTCAATCACATCTTCTTCAACCTTCTCACGAATGAAATGGTGTTGTATGTCAATGTGTTTGCTCCGAGAGTGATGGATGGGATTCTTCACCAAGGCAATGGCGCCTTGATTGTCACACATGATGCATGTGCTCTTCCCTTGCTCCAATCCCACATCACTCATGAGTTGCCTTAGCCATATGGCCTCTCTTGTGCATTGGCTAATGGCCATGTACTCCGCCTCGGTGGTAGACAATGCAATGGTGGGTTGTTTCTTTGAATTCCATGAAATGGCACCACCTCCAAGTATAAACACATAGCCTGTGGTCGACCTCCTATCCGTTGCATCTCCGGCCCAATCTGCATCACAAAAACCCACTAATGCTAGGCTCTGGCCACCAAGTACCAACTTGGCATCCAAAGTTCCTTGGAGGTATCGCATGACCCTCTTCACTGTTGTCCAATGCCTTGGGCCGCTTTTGGCCATGTGTTGACTCACCACACTCATGGCAAATGCAAGGTCAGGTCTTGTGGCCACCATAGCATACATCAAGCTCCCCACCGCAGCTTTGTAAGGCACATCTTGCATTTCAGCCTTTACACCTTCATACTCTTCATCCGTGAGCTTGGGCATCTTCTCCTTTACATCAAGAGGTGTACCAACGGATTTGCATCCCTCCATATTGAATCGCTTCAACACGCCCTCAATGTACTTGCCTTGGCTCATGGTGATGGTGCGGGCCGCCCGGTTCCTTATGAACTCCACTCCAAGACAATAGTGTAACTCACCAAGGTCGCTCATGTCATATTGACTCTTCAACATGGCCTTCACTTCCACCATCTTGCTCATTGTGTTGGTCATGATGATCAAGTCATCTACATACACAATCACAATCACCAAATACGTACTTATTTGCTTGATGTAGAGAGAGTGGTCTGCATGACTCCTTTTGTAGCCCTCCCTTGCAAACAATGCATCCACATCCATGTACCATGCTCTTCCGGATTGCCTCAACCCATAGATGGCCTTCTTGAGCTTGCACTTGAGGTACTCACGGCCTTCTTGGACAAAGCCCTTAGGCTGGTCCATGTAGATCACTTCTTCAAGCCCAGGATTGAGAAACGCTGTGATGACATCCATTTGGTGCATTTCCAAATCCATGGTAGCCCCAATACTCGCCATGCATCGAATGGTGCAAAACTTGGCCACGGGAGCAAAAGTCTCATTAAAGTCCACCCCTTCAACTTGTGAATACCCCTTGGCTACCAATCTTGCCTTATAACGCACAATGTTGCCGGATGCATCTCTCTTGGTGCAAAACACCCACTTGCATCCCACACTTGTACGATCACGAGGAAGAGGAGAAAGTTCCCATGTACCTTTGGCCATAAGTGAAGTATACTCCTCTTTCATAGCTTGCTCCCACTTGCTTGCATCCAAGCTCTTCATGGCTTCACCCATGTTGCGTGGATCTTCTACACACGCCACATTGGCATGCTCCACTTGCTCTTGAGGGAAGATGTGGTTCTTCCACCATTCTCCAAGCGGCCTCCTCTCCCTCGTAGGATATCTTGGCTCCTTGGAGGCATCTTCCTCCTCGTCTTCAATTGGTGGAGAGCTCGGAGATGGACAACTCTTCTTCTTAGGTGTCGGTGGTGTCTCATCATGGTCCTCATCATCCTTGGGCATGCTTGGAGATTTGTCCACCTCAATCTTTGGTTCCTCTTTGCTCCCACTTGGACATATCTCCAAAGCATTGGTGTCCCCTTGCTTGTCTTCTACAAATGAGACATCGCGACTCTTGATGATCTTCTTGGTCTCCAAACACATGAGTCTATACGCCTTGGAGCCCTCACAATATCCCATAAGTAAACACTTGATGCCCTTGACATCAAGCTTGGAGCGTTTGGGACTCAAATCCAAGGCATATGCAACGCATCCAAAGATGCGCATGTGCCCAATGTTGGGCCTCTTTCCACTCCATGCTTCTTGTGGTGTCATCGAAGCTACTGCATTTGTAGGGCACCTATTGCGTGTGTATGCCGCATTTGATACCGCCTCCGCCCAAAGATCATACGTGAGGCCTTGGGCATGGACCATGGACCGAGCCATCTCCATTAGTGTGCGATTAGCACGCTCCGCCACACCATTTTGTTGCGGAGTGTAAGGGGCTGAAGTTTGGTGTTGAATACCATGCTCTCTCATAAAAGCCTCAAAGGCCTTGGACATGTATTCCCCACCATTATCCGACCTCAACACCTTCACCTTATGCCCCGACTCATTTTCCACAAGTGCCTTCCATGCTTTGAACTTCTCAAACACCTCACTCTTGCACTTGAGCATGAACACCCATATCTTCCTTGAAAAATCATCAATGAAGGTCAAAAAATACCTTGCACCACCCATAGAGGTGGTCTTCATGGGGCCACACACATCGGAGTGCACAATCTCCAACACCTTGGTTGCTCTTGTCCCTCCATCGCTTGGAAATGGTTGCCTTGCTTGCTTGCCTTCAATGCAAGCTTCACACTTCAAATCGCAAGAGCCCTTCTCCACTTGCATGCCTCCCACCATGCTTTGAAGGCTCTTGACACTCTTCTCATTGAGGTGGCCCAATCTCTTGTGCCATAGCTCCAATGAGTGTTGGTGGAGTGCACCTTGCGCCAAACATGCCTTGCTTGTGCCATTCACGCTCTTGAACCTCAAATGATACAAATTGCCCTCTTTTGATGCTGTCACAATCATCTCTCCATTGGGTGCACCCAAAACGCACCCCTTGTTGTTGAATTGCACCTTCAAATCTTGTGACACCAACTTGCTCACCGAGAGCAAGTTGGCATGCAACTTGGGCACATGCAACGCATCTTGAATGCGAATGGTCCTCACTTGACCCTTCACCTCTACCTCCACCACGATACACCCCATGCCAATTGCATCCACCAGGTTGTTGTCCCCCAAGTACACCTTGCGATTGCTTATGGGAGCATAAGTGAGAAATGCTTGCCTATGTGAAGTCATGTGTTGTGTTGCGCCCGAGTCAACAATCCATGTGAACATGTCGGTGTTGTCAAATCCTTCATTGGCCGCAAATGCAAAGTCCTCCTCCACTTCCTTCACACTTGCCTTGTTTACACTCTCCTTCTTGGGCAACCTACAAAACCGTGCAAGGTGGCCGGGCTTACCACAATTGTAGCATGTGCGTGTCTCCTTGCGTGGTTGTGAGCTCCCCCCTTGGCCATACCGCGAGTAGAGTGCTGCCCCTCCTTCTTGGGGCTCATTCTCCTTCCTCTTGGACACCTCATGCATCAACCTTGCCGTGATGAAGTCAAGAGTGAGCTCCTCCATAGGTCTTGTCTCCAACGCCGTGATGAGATACTCATAAGAAGGTGGCAAGCTATCAAGCAAAGTCATAACAATGTCACCATCCGTGACAGGAACCTCCAAACAAGCAAGTTGGTCTGCCAACGCCTTCACCTTGTTGATGTGGTCCAACATGTCCTCGTTCTCTTGCATCTTGCACGTGAAGAATTTGCGTCGAATGAAGAGCATGTTGGACAAGCTCTTGGTCTCATGGATGTTGCAAAGCACCTTCCATGCTTCCGCGGGTCCCTTGCATGCTCGCACATGTGCAAGTTGCCTATCCACAAGATTGCAAGCAATCATGGAGAAGGCCTTCTTGACCCTTCTCTCATAGGACTTCTTGACTTTCACATCCGCATCAGATGTAGGTACCTCCTCCGTGCCTTCTACAATCTCCCACAAGTCCTTTTCGGCCAAGATCATCTCCATTTTGAACTTCCATAGTCCAAAGTTGTCTCCATTGAACTTGTCGATGACCCTCACGCCATCTCCATCACTAGTGGCCATGGTTTAGGTCTCCCACTCCAATGGAAGCCTAAGTGACTCAAATCACTCCAATCAGATCCTTAATGGCCCAATATTCTCACTTTAGACCCCAAATGGCCGAAATCTCTCCAATGCACACTTAAGTGCTCCAAAACACTCAAATCAGACCCCAAGTGGTCCAAGTCTCTCCAATGCACACTCAAGTGCTCCAAATCTCACCAATGCACACTCTAGTGCTCCAAAACACTCAATTCAGGCCCCAAGTGGTCCAAGTCACTCCAATGAATACTCCAGGGCTCCAAATTATTCAATTCAGAGCCTAATAAGTCAAAAACTCTCCAAGGTGCACTCAAATGCTCCAATATTCTCAAATCAGACCCTAATGAGTCCAAAACTCTCCAATGCAAACTCAAATGCTCCAAATCACTCCATTGATGTACCAAATGCACAAATCACCCCCTTTGGAGAAAGGGCCAAACCCTACCTCCCAATAAGGCTATGAAACACCAAATCAACCCTCTTGAGTGCTCAACAAGTACAATCAACCCTCAAGTAGCACAAATGGACTCAAAAACAAGAAAATACCTCACCAAAATGGTGAAGAGAAATGCTCCAAACGACCCCAAACTCCACTTGCTCCAAGCTCCAATAGTGCTCCACCAACACACCTTCCAATGAGATCTCACCTCCAATAGCAACTCACATGAGTGGGCCCATAACCTATTGAGAGAAAGAAAACCAAGCCAATATATTCCAATGAAGGGGAACACAAACATGTGTGAGAAAGGGGTGTCAAGCCCATGCTAGGGGCTGCCCTCTTATACCACTCTTCTACTAAGTGCCATGACTAACCATATGGGACAAAGGTCCTCTAGGAAGGCTGCCCCTCTCTAATAGCCCATTGCTTTGGCTACAAACAACACACAACTAAGGTCAGCCCATACTAAGAGCTCCCACAAACATTCTATGCCAATCTATTCACTTTCTTCAACACTCCAAATGATTTGACTTTCTCCTTCAAATGCAACTCCAAGTGCGTGGGCCCATAACCTATTGAGATTACAAAGTAATGAATGGAAGAAAGGCTTTACTTAGATGGTAGGAAGATACCAAGCCACATGAGTGGGCTGAACTTAAGCTAGAAGCCTTTCACTAGTTATCCACAAACCATGTGGGATAACTACCTTTCATGGGCTGCCTTTGACTAGGAGCAATACCCAATGGACTCTAAGACTAACCTAGTGTCTAAGACTAACCTAGGGCTGAATGTACATGGTCAACACTAATATGTACATGTTAGTCAACAATATGTACTTGATCTTCAACAGCATCTTGCACGTGAAGAATTTGCGTCGAATGAAGAGCATGTTGGACAAGCTCTTGGTCTCATGGATGTTGCAAAGCACCTTCCATGCTTCCGCGGGTCCCTTGCATGCTCGCACATGAGCAAGTTGCCTATCCACAAGATTGCAAGCAATCATGGAGAAGGCCTTCTTGACCCTTTTCTCATAGGACTTCCTGACTTTCACATCCGCATTAGATGTGGGCACCTCCTCCGTGCCTTCTACAATCTCCCACAAGTCCTTCTCGGCCAAGATCATTTCCATTTTGAACTTCCATAGTCCAAAGTTGTCTCCATTGAACTTGTCGATGACCCTCACTCCATCTCCATCACTAGTGGCCATGGTTTAGGTCTCCCACTCCAATAGAAGCCTAAGTGACTCAAATCATTCCAATCAGATCCTCAATGGTCCAATACTCTCACTTCAGACTCCAAATGGCCCAAATCTCTCCAATTCACACTCAAGTGCTCCAAATCTCTCCAATGCACACTCTAGTGCTCCAAAACACTCAAATCAGACCCCAAGTGGTCCAAGTCTCTCCAATGCACACTCAAGTGCTCCAAATCTCACCAATGCACACTCTAGTGTTCCAAAACACTCAATTCAGACCCCAAGTGGTCCATGTCACTCCAATGAACACTCAAGGGCTCCAAACTACTCAATTCAGGCCCCAATAAGTCCAGAACTCTCCAAGGTGCACTCAAATGCTCCAATACACTCAAATCAGACCCTAATGAGTCCAAAACTCTCTAAGGTGCAGTCAAATGCTCCAATACACTCAAATCAGACCCTAATGAGTCCAAACCTCTCCAATGCACACTCCAATGCTCCAAATCACTCCATTGATGTACCAAATGCACAAATCAACCCCTTTGGAGAAAGGGCCACACCCTACCTCCCAATAAGGCTATGAAACACCAAATCAGCCCTCTTGAGTGCTCAACAAGTACAATCAGCCCTCAAGTAGCACAAATGGACTCAAAACAAGAAAATACCTCACCAAAATGGTGAAGAGAAATGCTCCAAACGACCCCAAACTCCACTTGCTCCAAGCTCCAATAGTGCTCCACCAACACACCTTGCAATGAGATCTCACCTCCAATAGCAACTCACATGAGTGGGCCCATAACCTATTGAGAGAAAGAATACCAAACCAATGTATTCCAATGAAGGGGAACACAAACATGTGTGAGAAAGGGGTGTCAAGCCCATGCTAGGGGCTGCCCTCTTATACCACTCTTCTATCAAGTGCCATGACTAACCACAATCATTCTATGCCAATCTACTCACTTTCTTCAACACAGGCTTGCAAGCCCATTGCCACACCATTGGATGTCAAATCCAAGCTACCAAAGCTAAGCGACGAGGAGTATGAAGAGGTGAAGGGAGAGATGCAAGATGTGCCATATAAGGCTGCAGTGGGGAGCTTGATGTATGCCATGGTGGCCCCAAGGGCTGACCTTGCCTTCCCTATGAGTGTTGTGAGCCAGCACATGGCCAAACATGGCCCAATGCATTGGACGGTGGTCAAATGCATTATGCGTTACCTCCAAGGTACTTTAGAGGCCAAATTGGTCCTTGGAGGCAAGAGCCTTGCATTGGTGGGGTTTTGTGATGCGGATTGGGCGGGTGATGCCATTGATAGGAGATCGACTACGGACTACGTGTTTATGCTTGGAGTTCGAGCCGTCTCATGGAATTCCAAGCGCCAACCTACCATTGCCTTATCTACAACCGAGGCGGAGTACATGGCTATAAGCCAAAGTGCAAGAGAGGCCATATGGCTTAGACAACTTATGAGTGATGTTGGACTAGAACAAGAGAAGAGCACAAGCATCATGTGCGACAACCAAGGAGCCATTGCCTTAGTGAAGAATCCCACTCATCATTCACGCAGTAAACACATTGACATTCAACATCACTTCATTCGTGAGAAAGTTGAATGTGACATCGTTGAGATGAAGTACCTACCTACGGAGCATATGATTGCCAACGTGTTAACTAAAGCATTTGGCAAACTACGCCACGAGTCCCTTCAAGGAAAGATGGGTTTGACCTTGTTTGGCAACAAACAAAGTGGGAGTGTTGAAGTTAGTGAGTAGAATGTTGAGATTAGTGAGTACTAGTGTTAGGTCCTCTTGTAGGAGCTCTTTGTATGGGCTGACCTTTGTTTGATGTTGTTTGTAGCCAACCAAGGTGCTAATAGAGAGGGGCAGCCCTCTAGTGTTGAGTTATCCCATATGGTTAGTCATGGGACTTGTAGGTAGAGTAGTATAAGAGGTCAGCCCCTTGCTTGGACTCTCCACCCCTTCCATTCACTTGTTTGTGTTCTCCCTTCCTTGCAATACAAGTTCTTAGTATTCAATACATTAGTACTCACTAATCTCAACATTCTACTCACTTACTTTAACATATTGAACGAAAAGAAAGTCCTCAAATGATATCTAAACCATTAACCTTAAACATGAATTTTCTACCATACTTGTTGCTCTCTAAGTGCATGCAAGAGTCCCACAATGTCTTTCACCAGTTGAAAATAGGTGTACTCGTCCGCTCCATCCGACACATCCGTTTGGCCATAGCCCTGCTGATCCAGCGCTACCGCATGGAATCCAGCTTCCGCCAAGGCCTGCATCTGGTGTCGCCACATGTACTATAGCAAGGGAAAGTCGTGAAGGAGCTGTACTACTGGACCTAGATTAAGTTACACAACAATCAGCTCTCCAAGTTTTGCCTCCACAACAATTGATCTCTAAAATTGCTATTACGTGTAAGAGCTTAAGGAACTGAACTGGAAAGAATAAATATATGTATCGGCAAAATGCTGAAGATAGAAGCTGGGGTTTCAATTCGAGACTTACTAGAGCCTTGCTTAGCAATGTTGTGACTGAATTTCACCTTAAGGTAAAACTCATTTACAAAATTGGGTTGGAAGAGGAATGGAGGGACCCTAGTCTAAATGCCTTCCAAGCAATGGATTTATACATGCTTCTTTTAGATTTAGGTTTTCACATCAATTGCCCAACTAGAAGAGGGCAGCCCATCTAAAAATTGCTAAAAGCACCTCATACTATTCCAATTTCACCAAAACTTGTGTATCAAACTCTTAGGACAAATCCCTAATCAAAAACCTAGTCCAATTGTACCATGATGGGCCACAATTGGTCCAAAATTGACCCTAAAAACTAAGGGCAGCATACATTGTCTTCACCTACTACTCAAGTACACCCATACATTGCACTCCATAAATCCAATTGAACCTCCCCTCATACAACTTCATACTCCAAATTGCTTCCAACAAAAACTCTATACATGCCAATTAAAACCACTCCATCCTTATGGTAAAAACAAACATACTGTAATAAAAATTACAGTGAATTTAGCCTAGGGCCCAATGGGCCATCAAGCAAACTAAAGCAATTGACAAGAGGGTCCTACGTAGGGCTATTCTCATACATACATCTAGGAAAATTTAATGTCATTTAGAATTACATTGATCGGCTTTTTAGTTTGCAAGGGGGGTTAGTTCACTTAGCCCTCTTAGTACCGAGAGGATTCTAAAGAGGGCTACCTTCATGCAAACATTTTTAGTTCATTGAATCATCCAATTTTGATTTTACTAATTTCTTGTGGGTGCTAAGTTAATCAGGGACCCTTTAAAATTCCTTGTCTTTCTCCATATCCACTCAAATGTCCTTAAGACTTAAAAATCCACCTTTGGGTATGTGAGTTTATATGATGGATGGGCAATTTCTTAGCTGCATGTCGAATTTAATGGGCTTGACGAGCTATCTACGTTTGCTAGCCAAATCAACTATCAAACTCGACTTGTTAGACGTGGGCAATGGATTGTTGAGGTTGTTGATCCTCAAGGGTTTTGGTTTTAATGCTACCTACCTCGATTGGCTAGAAGGGATGCCCAACGTAACTGGATGGGCAAATTGTCTTATCCACCCACCTAAATTGTGGCATTTGAAGATTGTAAGACAATCTTTGACGTCCCTATGAATTTGAGCCATGTGTCATCATGTTCTAGTTTCTCAAGAAAATAAGGCTATCTTTGACGTCCTCATCAATTTGAACATGCCTCTCCTAATAAAAAATGTGTTGTAGAGATTGAGTCGAAGACATCAAACAATGAATACAAACTATCATCAACGCACTCCAACTAACGTACTGTCGTATAACACTATAGTAGTTCCTATGTATGTAGGTGATTGCCAATTTGGAGATTTATAACTTTATTTGTGTTTGAGGTCCCTTTTAGTCATCTAGGGTGTTCATTCTAGCAACTGGAAATTACTTTCATCAAAAATTTGTTTCCAAATCATTGTCTAGCTAGGTCAATGCCTTTGTAACATGCATCATGCATTTGAGGTATAAGGTTGAACTCCAAACATTTTGCTCCAAAATTCAAAGTGGGCATCATTCAAATCCATAAAGACCATCTCTTAGACTTTGATAATTAAATCATCTTTCAAGCCACATACACACACGAATTGATTAAAAAAAAATTTAATGGTTAGCTATCATGGTTGAGCCACATGCTTGCAAGCATTGTGAATGATATCATTGAAAATTGAACTCTAGACTTCATTGAAGCCAATTTAGTTTTAAGAAGCCAACCACTTGGAGACATCCCCACAAGGTCCTTCAACTTTGGTCTTATTTTATTAGACTTTGAATGCCATAGACCTAGTTTTGCAACCTTTTTTGAGGGATTCCATACCCATTTGCTTCACCCTAGGTCACCCCACAACATCTTCTTTGAATGATGAATTTTAAGCTACAGCAAATGGTCATGCATAACCCCAATTAACTTATGACTTCTCTAAAATCTACTCTACAATTTATGTACATAATGTTTAATGTGATTTTTTCTCCAAGCTCTAGTATATTTCACACTCATTTTCAAAACCCTCTATATTAAATTAAGGCAAGATTACATTGGATGCCCTTCAACAAAACCTTAAATTAACAAATCATAATCAATCATTTTCAACATTGGATTGTTGATGCTAAAACTAGACTTCAAAAATGTAAACTATTACAAATAGTGACTTTTCTTTAACTTCAAAGTATTGATGACTACAAAATCTGGTGCCTCTGGTGTTTAGGGCTTTAGCTCCTAATATTTTATATTTTCATACCATTCTACTAGAAGATCAAACCATTGAACCCGTTGATCTTCAAACCAATTCAAAGGAAAGTTTCTATTTAATTGCATTTTGCAAATGAAAACACACTAGCCCTATATATTTAGGAAAAAAATTTGGACACCTTCTTGGTTTCCATTTCAATGAAAAGCTTTATAAATTTACACAACTTATATTGTATTGAGATTCCAATCTTATGAATGGATGAAAGGCATTACTTAGATGGTAGGAAGATACCATGGCCCATGAGTGGGCTAAACATAAGGTAGAAGCCTTTCCCTAGTTATCCACAAACCATGTGGGATAACTAACAACAATGGGCTGCCTTTTACTACAAGCAATACCCAATGAAGATAATGGCTGAGTTTAATAGGCCTTACGCCTCGCCATCCTACCATGATCTACAACATTAATTGCTGGATCAAGCCAAGAAAACCTTGAGGCATAACTCCATAGAAGAAACAAAGATAGTATTCAGAAGTTTGGAGCAACATTGTCTATGAATGGATGGAGTTCAATTACGATTCGTCCATTGATAAATGCCATGCTCGTATCTTCAACAAGTGAGCAATTCATTGGTTCGGTGGATACTTTGGGAGTTGAAAAAAATGCAGAATATTTGGCTGGAAAAATTTATAGAGCAGGTGGGTCCCAATAATGTGGTGCAAGTGACTGCTGATAATGCTCTAGTGAATGTGGCGGCATGGAATTTGGTATCCCACAAATATCCCCACATTTTTTTCCAAGGATGTATGGTACACGCTTTGAATTTGTTGTTGAAGGATTGGAGGAAGTAGGCATGGATTCAAAACGTAGTGAAGAAGGTACAAACCATTGTGAATTTCATCAAGAATAGACAAATGCCATTAGCTGTATTTTGAAAGCACTCAACGTGGTATAATTTATTGAAGCCCGTTCAAACAAGGTTTGCCTCTAATTTTATCATGATCGATCGTTTGTTGAAAGTGAAAGTGGAGTTGGAACAAATTGTGGTGGATCCACAGTGGATAGACTACGTGCGAAAGCTGCGAGACACGAGGAATTGCACCTCGAAGACCAAGTCTCGGAATGTCAAAAAGTTGGAATCATTGTACCAATTTTCGGCAATTGATGGCTCCAATTGTGTGGGGTCTATGTGATTTGGATGTGAAGACACCATGCATGGGCAAGGTGCTCCTTATTATGAGGAATATAGAAAAACATGTTCTTGGTTTACAAAGAGCGCCCTTTCGTTTGGCTCCAAATCTAGCCATTTTACCAACGATGGAAAATGGGGGAGACAGATCTACATTATGCAGGAGCTCTTTTGAACCCCTAACTTCTTCATGATAAAGATTTAGTGGACAATCAAGATGCAATGGACGCATGCAAACGTGTCATGACAAAAATATGCAATAAAGAGAGTTACTCGAATGTTGTAAAGGAATTTGTGGCCTTTCGATATAGGGAGCCTCCGTTCCATAACATGTTAGATTTGAGTGAACAAATTGTTGGCACATGCGTGGTGGGATTTGAGGGTGCATGTGGGAGATTTATTGCTCCAACTGCCAAGAGGATTTTGGCCCAATTCGTATCCTCATCTTCATGCAAATGAAATTGGAGTAGCTATTAATTTGTTCATAATAAATCTCGGAACAAGTTGACATCACAAAGAGCAATTGATTTGGTATATGTGTACACCAATTCCAAAGTCATAGTTGCATCCAAGGAAAAAAATGTAAAGAAGTGGTATGATGAGAATGTCGAGTCTTTAGACCATGACAATGAGGAGTCCAAGGATTCGGATGGGCCTATTTCGGCCCTTGTGGGATGATGGAGATGCGATGAACTACAACATGGACGATTTCAATGAAGAAACATTTGATACACCTAATCCGAATAATGAAGATCTCGGAGTTTGTCAAAGAGACATCTTTGACTTTGAATCGGATGAGGACGATTATGTGGATGTTGACAACATACCTTCCATAGCCAGGTTTGTAGATGTGACTAGGTAGTGAATAGTGAAAACCTTCTATCGGAAAGGGAGGATATAGTTGTTGAGACGGTACAAACCATTGGACTAATGGTTCCTAGTGATAGGAACCATGAAGTGAAAGAAGTGTTTCCAATCTCCATGTCTCCATCTATGCCAGTGGCATGAGTGGAAGAAAAAGACAAACCTAGTGACAAGGAAGGAGGTGAGGTGCACATTCAAATGAATGTGGGGAACACAAGTGTTGAGTCAATTGTAGTAGTGGCGAGCAAGAATAGTGGAAAACCAAGTATTCGAAATGCCAACTCAAATGAAGGGAACCCAACTTTTGATCCATGTTTGATGGAGATTAGAAGCCCAACTTTGATGCACAATGGCAAGACCACGAAGCAACGTAGAGAAGATCCCGAAGTACCACTACGTATTGTACGTAATGCTCCTCCTTCTCCACTACTTGATGACTTCAGAGACGATGATCCAATGTGCAACCCTAAACCGTTAGACCCTTCGCCACCATCTTAATGCAACGAAGGTATGCATCCAAGGAGGGCCAACACCACTAAAACCAAAGGTCAAAGAACCCACTAGAGCTTTGGGAAAAAGAGAAATGGAGGCTTTTACATTGTCCCCATTCAAAAAACAAATTTTGAATAGGACCACCCTTCCTCCACTTTAATAGCAAAATCCAAAATCAGGGTCAACTTCTAGAAAAGGCAAACAAAGGAAGGTCTAAATTACAAGGAGAGAAGGAAAAGAAGAGGGCACAACCAAAGTGATCCTCTGCAACCAAGCAAGGGCAAGAGAAAGATTTGACAATTTTACAATCTTCACCAAACAATATCCAAGACACATCTAGTGATGAAGGGGACGATAGGGGAACTGGATGTGAGAGTAGCGGAGCCAAGGTAAGAGGGGATAGTAATTACGTACCTTAGAGATTGAAGAAATATAGACTTATGTGGTGATTAAACACTTTTGATACATAGAGTATGTAATGGCAATCAATTAATTGAATCTTTTATCGTAGTACTACTTTGCTTATTGATGTTTCAAATACCATTTTGTGTTTTTGTTAGCAAAATGGACAAAAGATTCAATAAAGATTGATTGTGTACTTTCTAACTCCCTTTCTTAAATGAAGCATCCGCTAGTGCATCCACTCTATCAAAGTTACTCTTGGTAACTTTTTTTTATCACTTTGCCTTGGAGTGGAGTTCAAGAGGGATAGGGCTGCCCGCACCATCACCATGAGCCAAGCAAGTACGTTGAAGAAATCCTCAAGCGCTTCAACATGGAGGAGTGCAAATCCATAGGTACACCACTTGACACTCATGTGAAGTTGCCCAAGCTCACGGATGCTGAATTTGGAGAGGTGAGGGCTGAAATGCAAGGTGTGCATTACAAGGCAGCGGTGGGTTGCTTGATGTATGCCATGGTAGCTACAAGGCCTGATTTGGCCTTTCCGGTGAGTGTTGTGAGTCAACACATGTCCAAGTATGGCCCAATGCATTGGGCAACGGTGAAGAGGGTGATGAGGTACCTTCAAGGCACACTTGGATTGGAGTTGCAACTTGGAGGTGCCCATGTGACTTTGCATGGCTATTGTGATGCGGATTGGGCAGGTGATGAGGGGGATAGGAGATCCACCACCGGCTACGTGTTTAAGCTTGGATTGGGTGCCATTACTTGGAATTCCAAGAGGCAGCCCACCATAGCTATTTCTACAACGGAGGCTGAATACATGGCCATGAGCCAATGCACCAAGGAGGCCATTTGGTGTTGAAGAAAGTGAGTAGATTGGCATAGAATGTTTGTGGGAGCTCTTAGTATGGGCTGACCTTAGTTGTGTGTTGTTTGTAGCCAAAGCAATGGGCTATTAGAGAGGGGCAGCCCTCCTAGAGGACCTTTGTCCCATATGGTTAGTCATGGCACTTAGTAGAAGACTGGTATAAGAGGGCAGCCCCTAGCATGGGCTTGATACCCCTTTCTCACACATGTTTGTGTTCCCCTTCATTGGAATATATTGGCTTGGTTTTCTTTCTCTCAATATATATTGGCTTGGTTTTCTTTCTCTCAATAGGTTATGGGCCCACTCATGTGAGTTGCTATTGGAGGTGAGATCTCATTGGAAGGTGTGTTGGTGGAGCACTATTGGAGCTTGGAGCAAGTGGAGTTTGGGGTCGTTTGGAGCATTTCTCTTCACCATTTTGGTGAGGTATTTTCTTGTTTTTGAGTCCATTTGTGCTACTTGAGGGTTGATTGTACTTGTTGAGCACTCAAGAGGGTTGATTTGGTGTTTCATATTGAGAGAAAGAAAACCAAGCCAATATATTCCAATGAAGGGGAACACAAACATGTGTGAGAAAGGGGTGTCAAGCCCATGCTAGGGGCTGCCCTCTTATACCACTCTTCTACTAAGTGCCATGACTAACCATATGGGACAAAGGTCCTCTAGGAGGGCTGCCCCTCTCTATAGGCACCACTAGGAGGGCTGCCCCTCTCTAATAGCCCATTGCTTTGGCTACAAACAACACACAACTAAGGTCAGCCCATACTAAGAGCTCCCACAAACATTCTATGCCAATCTACTCACTTTCTTCAACACTCCCACTTTGTTTGTTGCCAAACAATGTCAAACCCATCTCCTTGCGAAGAACTTCATGTCGGGGCTTGCCAAGTGCCTTTGTAAGCACATCGGCCACCATGCGCTCCGTGGAAATGTACTTCATCTCAATCACATCTTCTTCAACCTTCTCACGAATGAAATGGTGTTGTATGTCAATGTGTTTGCTCCGAGAGTGATGGATGGGATTCTTCACCAAGGCAATGGCGCCTTGATTGTCACACATGATGCATGTGCTCTTCCCTTGCTCCAATCCCACATCACTCATGAGTTGCCTTAGCCATATGGCCTCTCTTGTGCATTGGCTAATGGCCATGTACTCCGCCTCGGTGGTAGACAATGCAATGGTGGGTTGTTTCTTTGAATTCCATGAAATGGCACCACCTCCAAGTATAAACACATAGCCTGTGGTCGACCTCCTATCCGTTGCATCTCCGGCCCAATCTGCATCACAAAAACCCACTAATGCTAGGCTCTGGCCGCCAAGTACCAACTTAGCATCCAAAGTTCCTTGGAGGTATCGCATGACCCTCTTCACTGTTGTCCAATGCCTTGGGCCGCTTTTGGCCATGTGTTGACTCACCACACTCATGGCAAATGCAAGGTCAGGTCTTGTGGCCACCATAGCATACATCAAGCTCCCCACCGCAGCTTTGTAAGGCACATCTTGCATTTCAGCCTTTACACCTTCATACTCTTCATCCGTGAGCTTGGGCATCTTCTCCTTTACATCAAGAGGTGTACCAACGGATTTGCATCCCTCCATATTGAATCGCTTCAACACGCCCTCAATGTACTTGCCTTGGCTCATGGTGATGGTGCGGGCCGCCCGGTTCCTTATGAACTCCACTCCAAGACAATAGTGTAACTCACCAAGGTCGCTCATGTCATATTGACTCTTCAACATGGCCTTCACTTCCACCATCTTGCTCATTGTGTTGGTCATGATGATCAAGTCATCTACATACACAATCACAATCACCAAATACGTACTTGTTTGCTTGATGTAGAGAGAGTGGTCTGCATGACTCCTTTTGTAGCCCTCCCTTGCAAACAATGCATCCACATCCATGTACCATGCTCTTCCGGATTGCCTCAACCCATAGATGGCCTTCTTGAGCTTGCACTTGAGGTACTCACGGCCTTCTTGGACAAAGCCCTTAGGCTGGTCCATGTAGATCACTTCTTCAAGCCCAGGATTGAGAAACGTTGTGATGACATCCATTTGGTGCATTTCCAAATCCATGGTAGCCCCAATACTCGCCATGCATCGAATGGTGCAAAACTTGGCCACGGGAGCAAAAGTCTCATTAAAGTCCACCCCTTCAACTTGTGAATACCCCTTGGCTACCAATCTTGCCTTATAACGCACAATGTTGCCGGATGCATCTCTCTTGGTGCAAAACACCCACTTGCATCCCACACTTGTACGATCACGAGGAAGAGGAGAGAGTTCCCATGTACCTTTGGCCATAAGTGAAGTATACTCCTCTTTCATAGCTTGCTCCCACTTGCTTGCATCCAAGCTCTTCATGGCTTCACCCATGTTGCGTGGATCTTCTACACACGCCACATTGGCATGCTCCACTTGCTCTTGAGGGAAGATGTGGTTCTTCCACCATTCTCCAAGCGGCCTCCTCTCCCTCGTAGGATATCTTGGCTCCTTGGAGGCATCTTCCTCCTCGTCTTCAATTGGTGGAGAGTTCGGAGATGGACAACTCTTCTCCTTAGGTGTCGGTGGTGTCTCATCATGGTCCTCATCATCCTTGGGCATGCTTGGAGATTTGTCCACCTCAATCTTTGGTTCCTCTTTGCTCCCACTTGGACATATCTCCAAAGCATTGGTGTCCCCTTGCTTGTCTTCTACAAATGAGACATCGCGACTCTTGATGATCTTCTTGGTCTCCAAACACATGAGTCTATACGCCTTGGAGCCCTCACAATATCCCATAAGTAAACACTTGATGCCCTTGACATCAAGCTTGGAGCGTTTGGGACTCAAATCCAAGGCATATGCAACGCATCCAAAGATGCGCATGTGCCCAATGTTGGGCCTCTTTCCACTCCATGCTTCTTGTGGTGTCATCGAAGCTACTGCATTTGTAGGGCACCTATTGCGTGTGTATGCCGCATTTGATACCGCCTCCGCCCAAAGATCATACGTGAGGCCTTGGGCATGGACCATGGACCGAGCCATCTCCATTAGTGTGCGATTAGCACGCTCCGCCACACCATTTTGTTGCGGAGTGTAAGGGGCTGAAGTTTGGTGTTGAATACCATGCTCTCTCATAAAAGCCTCAAAGGCCTTGGACATGTATTCCCCACCATTATCCGACCTCAACACCTTCACCTTATGCCCCGACTCATTTTCCACAAGTGCCTTCCATGCTTTGAACTTCTCAAACACCTCACTCTTGCACTTGAGCATGAACACCCATATCTTCCTTGAAAAATCATCAATGAAGGTCAAAAAATACCTTGCACCACCCATAGAGGTGGTCTTCATGGGGCCACACACATCGGAGTGCACAATCTCCAACACCTTGGTTGCTCTTGTCCCTCCATCGCTTGGAAATGGTTGCCTTGCTTGCTTGCCTTCAATGCAAGCTTCACACTTCAAATCGCAAGAGCCCTTCTCCACTTGCATGCCTCCCACCATGCTTTGAAGGCTCTTGACACTCTTCTCATTGAGGTGGCCCAATCTCTTGTGCCATAGCTCCAATGAGTGTTGGTGGAGTGCACCTTGCGCCAAACATGCCTTGCTTGTGCCATTCACGCTCTTGAACCTCAAATGATACAAATTGCCCTCTTTTGATGCTGTCACAATCATCTCTCCATTGGGTGCACCCAAAACGCACCCCTTGTTGTTGAATTGCACCTTCAAATCTTGTGACACCAACTTGCTCACCGAGAGCAAGTTGGCATGCAACTTGGGCACATGCAACGCATCTTGAATGCGAATGGTCCTCACTTGACCCTTCACCTCTACCTCCACCACGATACACCCCATGCCAATTGCATCCACCAGGTTGTTGTCCCCCAAGTACACCTTGCGATTGCTTATGGGAGCATAAGTGAGAAATGCTTGCCTATGTGAAGTCATGTGTTGTGTTGCGCCCGAGTCAACAATCCATGTGAACATGTCGGTGTTGTCAAATCCTTCATTGGCCGCAAATGCAAAGTCCTCCTCCACTTCCTTCACACTTGCCTTGTTTACACTCTCCTTCTTGGGCAACCTACAAAACCGTGCAAGGTGGCCGGGCTTACCACAATTGTAGCATGTGCGTGTCTCCTTGCGTGGTTGTGAGCTCCCCCCTTGGCCATACCGCGAGTAGAGTGCTGCCCCTCCTTCTTGGGGCTCATTCTCCTTCCTCTTGGACACCTCATGCATCAACCTTGCCGTGATGAAGTCAAGAGTGAGCTCCTCCATAGGTCTTGTCTCCAACGCCGTGATGAGATACTCATAAGAAGGTGGCAAGCTATCAAGCAAAGTCATAACAATGTCACCATCCGTGACAGGAACCTCCAAACAAGCAAGTTGGTCTGCCAATGCCTTCACCTTGTTGATGTGGTCCAACATGTCCTCGTTCTCTTGCATCTTGCACGTGAAAAATTTGCGTCGAATGAAGAGCATGTTGGACAAGCTCTTGGTCTCATGGATGTTGCAAAGCACCTTCCATGCTTCCGCGGGTCCCTTGCATGCTCGCACATGTGCAAGTTGCCTATCCACAAGATTGCAAGCAATCATGGAGAAGGCCTTCTTGACCCTTCTCTCATAGGACTTCTTGACTTTCACATCCGCATCAGATGTAGGTACCTCCTCCGTGCCTTCTACAATCTCCCACAAGTCCTTTTCGGCCAAGATCATCTCCATTTTGAACTTCCATAGTCCAAAGTTGTCTCCATTGAACTTGTCGATGACCCTCACGCCATCTCCATCACTAGTGGCCATGGTTTAGGTCTCCCACTCCAATGGAAGCCTAAGTGACTCAAATCACTCCAATCAGATCCTTAATGGCCCAATATTCTCACTTTAGACCCCAAATGGCCGAAATCTCTCCAATGCACACTTAAGTGCTCCAAAACACTCAAATCAGACCCCAAGTGGTCCAAGTCTCTCCAATGCACACTCAAGTGCTCCAAATCTCACCAATGCACACTCTAGTGCTCCAAAACACTCAATTCAGGCCCCAAGTGGTCCAAGTCACTCCAATGAACACTCCAGGGCTCCAAATTATTCAATTCAGAGCCTAATAAGTCAAAAACTCTCCAAGGTGCACTCAAATGCTCCAATATTCTCAAATCAGACCCTAATGAGTCCAAAACTCTCCTACGTGCACTCAAATGCTCCAATACACTCGAATCAGACCCTAATGAGTCCAAACCTCTCCAATGCACACTCAAATGCTCCAAATCACTCCATTGATGTACCAAATGCACAAATCACCCCCTTTGGAGAAAGGGCCAAACCCTACCTCCCAATAAGGCTATGAAATGTTGAAGAAAGTGAGTAGATTGGCATAGAATGTTTGTGGGAGCTCTTAGTATGGGCTGACCTTAGTTGTGTGTTGTTTGTAGCCAAAGCAATGGGCTATTAGAGAGGGGCAGCCCTCCTAGTGGTGCCTATAGAGAGGGGCAGCCCTCCTAGAGGACCTTTGTCCCATATGGTTAGTCATGGCACTTAGTAGAAGAGTGGTATAAGAGGGCAGCCCCTAGCATGGGCTTGACACCCCTTTCTCACACATGTTTGTGTTCCCCTTCATTGGAATATATTGGCTTGGTTTTCTTTCTCTCAATAGGTTATGGGCCCACTCATGTGAGTTGCTATTGGAGGTGAGATCTCATTGGAAGGTGTGTTGGTGGAGCACTATTGGAGCTTGGAGCAAGTGGAGTTTGGGGTCGTTTGGAGCATTTCTCTTCACCATTTTGGTGAGGTATTTTCTTGTTTTTGAGTCCATTTGTGCTACTTGAGGGTTGATTGTACTTGTTGAGCACTCAAGAGGGTTGATTTGGTGTTTCATAGCCTTATTGGGAGGTAGGGTTTGGCCCTTTCTCCAAAGGGGGTGATTTGTGCATTTGGTACATCAATGGAGTGATTTGGAGCATTTGAGTGTGCATTGGAGAGGTTTGGACTCATTAGGGTCTGATTCGAGTGTATTGGAGCATTTGAGTGCACGTAGGAGAGTTTTGGACTCATTAGGGTCTGATTTGAGAATATTGGAGCATTTGAGTGCACCTTGGAGAGTTTTTGACTTATTAGGCTCTGAATTGAATAATTTGGAGCCCTGGAGTGTTCATTGGAGTGACTTGGACCACTTGGGGCCTGAATTGAGTGTTTTGGAGCACTAGAGTGTGCATTGGTGAGATTTGGAGCACTTGAGTGTGCATTGGAGAGACTTGGACCACTTGGGGTCTGATTTGAGTGTTTTGGAGCACTTAAGTGTGCATTGGAGAGATTTCGGCCATTTGGGGTCTAAAGTGAGAATATTGGGCCATTAAGGATCTGATTGGAGTGATTTGAGTCACTTAGGCTTCCATTGGAGTGGGAGACCTAAACCATGGCCACTAGTGATGGAGATGGCGTGAGGGTCATCGACAAGTTCAATGGAGACAACTTTGGACTATGGAAGTTCAAAATGGAGATGATCTTGGCCGAAAAGGACTTGTGGGAGATTGTAGAAGGCACGGAGGAGGTACCTACATCTGATGCGGATGTGAAAGTCAAGAAGTCCTATGAGAGAAGGGTCAAGAAGGCCTTCTCCATGATTGCTTGCAATCTTGTGGATAGGCAACTTGCACATGTGCGAGCATGCAAGGGACCCGCGGAAGCATGGAAGGTGCTTTGCAACATCCATGAGACCAAGAGCTTGTCCAACATGCTCTTCATTCGACGCAAATTCTTCACGTGCAAGATGCAAGAGAACGAGGACATGTTGGACCACATCAATAAGGTGAAGGCGTTGGCAGACCAACTTGCTTGTTTGGAGGTTCCTGTCACGGATGGTGACATTGTTATGACTTTGCTTGATAGCTTGCCACCTTCTTATGAGTATCTCATCACGGCGTTGGAGACAAGACCTATGGAGGAGCTCACTCTTGACTTCATCACGGCAAGGTTGATGCATGAGGTGTCCAAGAGGAAGGAGAATGAGCCCCAAGAAGGAGGGGCAGCACTCTACTCGCGGTATGGCCAAGGGGGGAGCTCACAACCACGCAAGGAGACATGCACATGCTACAATTGTGGTAAGCCCGGCCACCTTGCACGGTTTTGTAGGTTGCCCAAGAAGGAGAGTGTAAACAAGGCAAGTGTGAAGGAAGTGGAGGAGGACTTTGCATTTGCGGCCAATGAAGGATTTGACAACACCGACATGTTCACATGGATTGTTGACTCGGGCGCAACACAACACATGACTTCACATAGGCAAGCATTTCTCACTTATGCTCCCATAAGCAATCGCAAGGTGTACTTGGGGGACAACAACCTGGTGGATGCAATTGGCATGGGATGTATCGTGGTGGAGGTAGAGGTGAAGGGTCAAGTGAGGACCATTCGCATCCAAGATGCGTTGCATGTGCCCAAGTTGCATGCCAACTTGCTCTCGGTGAGCAAGTTGGTGTCACAAGATTTGAAGGTGCAATTCAACAACAAGGGGTGCGTTTTGGGTGCACCCAATGGAGAGATGATTGTGACAGCATCAAAAGAGGGCAATTTGTATCATTTGAGGTTCAAGAGCGTGAATGGCACAAGCAAGGCATGTTTGGCGCAAGGTGCACTCCACCAACACTCATTGGAGCTATGGCACAAGAGATTGGGCCACCTCAATGAGAAGAGTGTCAAGAGCCTTCAAAGCATGGTGGGAGGCATGCAAGTGGAGAAGGGCTCTTGCGATTTGAAGTGTGAAGCTTGCATTGAAGGCAAGCAAGCAAGGCAACCATTTCCAAGCGATGGAGGGACAAGAGCAACCAAGGTGTTGGAGATTGTGCACTCCGATGTGTGTGGCCCCATGAAGACCACCTCTATGGGTGGTGCAAGGTATTTTTTGACCTTCATTGATGATTTTTCAAGGAAGATATGGGTGTTCATGCTCAAGTGCAAGAGTGAGGTGTTTGAGAAGTTCAAAGCATGGAAGGCACTTGTGGAAAATGAGTCGGGGCATAAGGTGAAGGTGTTGAGGTCGGATAATGGTGGGGAATACATGTCCAAGGCCTTTGAGGCTTTTATGAGAGAGCATGGTATTCAACACCAAACTTCAGCCCCTTACACTCCGCAACAAAATGGTGTGGCGGAGCGTGCTAATCGCACACTAATGGAGATGGCTCGGTCCATGGTCCATGCCCAAGGCCTCACGTATGATCTTTGGGCGGAGGCGGTATCAAATGCGGCATACACACGCAATAGGTGCCCTACAAATGCAATAGCTTCGATGACACCACAAGAAGCATGGAGTGGAAAGAGGCCCAACATTGGGCACATGCGCATCTTTGGATGCGTTGCATATGCCTTGGATTTGAGTCCCAAACGCTCCAAGCTTGATGTCAAGGGCATCAAGTGTTTACTTATGGGATATTGTGAGGGCTCCAAGGCGTATAGACTCATGTGTTTGGAGACCAAGAAGATCATCAAGAGTCGCGATGTCTCATTTGTAGAAGACAAGCAAGGGGACACCAATGCTTTGGAGATATGTCCAAGTGGGAGCAAAGAGGAACCAAAGATTGAGGTGGACAAATCTCCAAGCATGCCCAAGGATGATGAGGACCATGATGAGACACCACCGACACCTAAGGAGAAGAGTTGTCCATCTCCAAACTCTCCACCAATTGAAGACGAGGAGGAAGATGCCTCCAAGGAGCCAAGATATCCTACGAGGGAGAGGAGGCCGCTTGGAGAATGGTGGAAGAACCACATCTTCCCTCAAGAGCAAGTGGAGCATGCCAATGTGGCGTGTGTAGAAGATCCACGCAACATGGGTGAAGCCATGAAGAGCTTGGATGCAAGCAAGTGGGAGAAAGCTATGAAAGAGGAGTATACTTCACTTATGGCCAAAGGTACATGGGAACTTTCTCCTCTTCCTCATGATCGTACAAGTGTGGGATGCAAGTGGGTGTTTTGCACCAAGAGAGATGCATCCGGCAACATTGTGCGTTATAAGGCAAGATTGGTAGCCAAGGGGTATTCACAAGTTGAAGGGGTGGACTTTAATGAGACTTTTGCTCCCGTGGCCAAGTTTTGCACCATTCGATGCATGGCGAGTATTGGGGCTACCATGGATTTGGAAATGCACCAAATGGATGTCATCACAGCGTTTCTCAATCCTGGGCTTGAAGAAGTGATCTACATGGACCAACCTAAGGGCTTTGTCCAAGAAGGCCGTGAGTACCTCAAGTGCAAGCTCAAGAAGGCCATCTATGGGTTGAGGCAATCCGGAAGAGCATGGTACATGGATGTGGATGCATTGTTTGCAAGGGAGGGCTACAAAAGGAGTCATGCAGACCACTCTCTCTACATCAAGCAAACAAGTACGTATTTGGTGATTGTGATTGTGTATGTAGATGACTTGATCATCATGACCAACACAATGAGCAAGATGGTGGAAGTGAAGGCCATGTTGAAGAGTCAATATGACATGAGCGACCTTGGTGAGTTACACTATTGTCTTGGAGTGGAGTTCATAAGGAACCGGGCGGCCCGCACCATCACCATGAGCCAAGGCAAGTACATTGAGGGCGTGTTGAAGCGATTCAATATGGAGGGATGCAAATCCGTTGGTACACCTCTTGATGTAAAGGAGAAGATGCCCAAGCTCACGGATGAAGAGTATGAAGGTGTAAAGGCTGAAATGCAAGATGTGCCTTACAAAGCTGCGGTGGGGAGCTTGATGTATGCTATGGTGGCCACAAGACCTGACCTTGCATTTGCCATGAGTGTGGTGAGTCAACACATGGCCAAAAGCGGCCCAAGGCATTGGACAACAGTGAAGAGGGTCATGCGATACCTCCAAGGAACTTTGGATGCTAAGTTGGTACTTGGCGGCCAGAGCCTAGCATTAGTGGGTTTTTGTGATGCAGATTGGGCCGGAGATGCAACGGATAGGAGGTCGACCACAGGCTATGTGTTTATACTTGGAGGTGGTGCCATTTCATGGAATTCAAAGAAACAACCCACCATTGCATTGTCTACCACCGAGGCGGAGTACATGGCCATTAGCCAATGCACAAGAGAGGCCATATGGCTAAGGCAACTCATGAGTGATGTGGGATTGGAGCAAGGGAAGAGCACATGCATCATGTGTGACAATCAAGGCGCCATTGCCTTGGTGAAGAATCCCATCCATCACTCTCGGAGCAAACACATTGACATACAACACCATTTCATTCGTGAGAAGGTTGAAGAAGATGTGATTGAGATGAAGTACATTTCCACGGAGCGCATGGTGGCCGATGTGCTTACAAAGGCACTTGGCAAGCCCCGACATGAAGTTCTTCGCAAGGAGATGGGTTTGACATTGTTTGGCAACAAACAAAGTGGGAGTGTTGAAGAAAGTGAGTAGATTGGCATAGAATGTTTGTGGGAGCTCTTAGTATGGGCTGACCTTAGTTGTGTGTTGTTTGTAGCCAAAGCAATGGGCTATTAGAGAGGGGCAGCCCTCCTAGTGGTGCCTATAGAGAGGGGCAGCCCTCCTAGAGGACCTTTGTCCCATATGGTTAGTCATGGCACTTAGTAGAAGAGTGGTATAAGAGGGCAGCCCCTAGCATGGGCTTGATACCCCTTTCTCACACATGTTTGTGTTCCCCTTCATTGGAATATATTGGCTTGGTTTTCTTTCTCTCAATATTTGGTTGAGGCAACTCTTGGCTGATGTTGGCCTTGTCCAAGAGGGGAGCACACCCATCTGGTGTGACAACCAAGGGGCCATTGCTTTGGCCAAAAATCCCACGCACCACTCTCGTACGAAGCACATTGATGTGCAACACCATTTCATTCGTGAACGAGTAGAGGCTGAGGTGATTGAGCTCAAGTATGTGCCTACCCAAGCTATGGTTGTTGATGTGCTGACCAAGGCCCTTGAGAAGCCACAACACCACAACTTGATTGGAAAGATGGGCCTTCGAGCCTTTGACCACTCTCAAAGTGGGAGTGTTGAAGATCATGTACATATTAGTATAGAGCATGTACATAAGCAGCCCTAGGAGTAGCATTAGACTCTTAGTTAGGCTTAGAGTCCATTGGGTATTGCTTGTAGTCAAAGGCAGCCCATTGTTGTTAGTTATCCGACATGGTTTGTGGATAACTAGGGAAAGGCTTCTACCTTATGTTCAGCCCACTCATGGGCCATAGTATCTTCCTACCATCTAAGTAAAGCCTTTCATCCATTCATAACATTGGAATCTCAATACAATATAAGTTGTGTAAATTTATAAAGCTTTTCATTGAAATGGAAACCAAAAAGGTGTCCAATTTTTTTTCCTAAATGTACCGGGCCAATGCGTTTTCATTTGCAAAATGCAATTAAATAGAAACTTTCCTTTGAATTGGTTTGAAGATCAACGGGTTCAATGGTTTGATCTTCTAGTAGAATGGTATGAAAATATAAAATATTAGAAGCTAAAGCCCTAAACACCAGAGGCACCAGATTTTGTAGTCATCAATACTTTGAAGTTAAAGAAAAGTCACTATTTGTAATAGTTTACATTTTTGAAGTCTAGTTTTAGCATCAACAATCCAATGTTGAAAATGATTGATTATGATTTGTTAATTTAAGGTTTTGTTGAAGGGCATCCAATGTAATCTTGCCTTAATTTAATATAGAGGGTTTTGAAAATGAGTGTGAAATATACTAGAGCTTGGAGAAAAAATCACATTAAACATTATGTAAATAAATTGTAGAGTAGATTTTAGAGAAGTCATAAGTTAATTGGGGTTATGCATGACCATCCTAGAGGGTGTAATTTTATTTTTATCATTTGATTAGACAATGTGGGTCTTGGAGGTTAAATCAACTAATCCCACATAAATAATAGCCAAGTAGTGACATGGTGGTGCCATCACATGTCTACGCCATTCCAAGTCTATGGATAGGGGCTATTATTCCAACTTCACTTGCACATGGGTCTTATGTGATGGTGCAAATTGGACACTTGGACTTTTTTATTTTTGGCAGTCTTTATGGAACATGAGGATTTAACTTGACCTTTTTCTTGGATGCCAAGGCTTGTTCCAATGATCTAAGTTAGGGTTTCTTGGAGTTCGAGGCATTCTCCCTTGCTTCCCTACGTTTTCGTCCGTGGGTCCCAATGAGTTTTTTCTTGGTTCTCAAGGCAAGATTGGACACCTGGACCTTTTTTATTCTATTTTTGGCAAGCCTTATGGAACATGGGGATTTGACTTGACCTTTTCTTGGCTGCTAAGGCTTGTTCCGATGATCTAAATTAGGATTTTTTAGAGTTCAAGGCGTTCTCCCTTGGTTCCCTACATTTTCTTCCATGGTTCCCAATGAGTTTTTTCTTGGTTCTTGAGGCAGGAAATTAGTATAAAGGCTTCATTGTAACCAGTACCTTAGCATCTTACACCTTCCTATTGCAATTGTTAAACTGGTTATTACAAGGTTTTGGGGTAGAGACTGTGTGTGTGAGGAGGGATGGCGTCTTCATAGGTTTTTTAACTCTTAGTTTGTTAGACTATGTTTATTGGTCATTTCTTGTTTGAATTATTAAGTTGATGGGTGTTTTTTCTACTGTAATTGTAATAACACGTTGCTGTGAACTGTAGACACCTTGCATACGCAAGGCTGACCTACTGCGTGTTTGTTGGATTGTATGGGTGCAGGTAAGGTTTACAACCTCTTTAGTAATTTCACCTTGACAACTTACTCCAAGACCTTCGCTATTATTTTATAGGATACTAGAATCATACTGTGTGTTGGTTTTAGTTTTGGGCTTGATGACGTTTTTTAGGCTCTAAATTACTTGGCTTTTTGAAAATTCCTTCCTTATAAAGATTCTTTCATAATCTATATTTGGTTTAGTATGTATTACTTCTTTTTTAGAAGTATGAAGGAAGATTTGTTGGCTCTATTTTTAATTTAATTTTACCTAAGTTATGCCATTTCTATTGGAAGTTATTAAGTACTATTGGGTCTATAATTTCTTTGGAAAATTTCTAGAACCTTATTGATTTGGTTTTGCTTATGGAAGTACCAATGTTTTCAATTTAGGTTGGAAATGTACAAGCTATGTATTTTTTCCTTAAGATTTTAAGAGCCTTGATGATTTGATAGCCTTTCCTTGGATCATTTGGGAGTACCTATCTTATCAAGTACAATTTAGGAGTCATTAATCATTATGTGACTTCCTTGACTTAATATTTGGCTCGATTGATTTGATGGTCTTACTTAGAAATAACCTATCTTGTCAATCATCATATGGAAATTATTCATACTATAATGTCTATGATTTCTTTGTGTAATTTTAGTTCCTTATTGATTGATTAGTTTGATTTAAAACCTATATAATCAATTAATGTTGAAGAAATTATTTGTCTGTGATTTCTTAAAATTCTACTAGAAGCCTATGTGTGTTGATAGTTGAAAATTCCTATCCTATCAGTAAACACTTTGGAATCATTAGTTTTGATTAATCAATGATTTCTTTGGCGCTATTAAATTTTTATGGCTTTATTTGGGTAATTCCTAATTTACCAATTTGGGAATTATTAGTACTACTATGTCTGATTTTTTTTGGTAATTTCAGAGTTGTAATGATTGGGTGGTTTTAAGACTTATGGAAATTACCATCTTATCAATTCTTTGAAGATCATTAACATATGATTTTCCTTGAGAGATTTGTTGGAGCCTTTAAATATTACTTGGTAATACGATTAGTTGGAAATCATAACTTGTAATTTTGCTATGGCTCTATTGACCTAGAGGATTTACTTTGAAAATTTCTATTTGATCAATTATAATTTGGAAATTATTAGCACTAGTATGTCTATAATTTCTTTGGGATATTTGTTGATTTAGAGGTTTTACCTCATCAACAATTGTTTGGAAATATATTATTTACCTAGGAATTTTTTTTTAAATAATCATGATTTGTTGGGTTGATTTTTAAAAAAAAGTACCTTTCTTATTTAGAAATCAGTGGTCATGATTTATTTATAGATTAATATGATAGGCTTAAAAAGATGCCTTTTGAGGGAAATTATTAGTCGTGTAAAGTTTATGGTTTGGAAATTTATAGGAAAGGCCCTATATAGGGATGTTCCTTCCACCCACCCGGGTTTCCTAAACCTAAGCCCTACGTGTATGTTATGAAATACATTGTTGAGATGTGAGGAATCTACTTGCTCTTTTACTACATTGAAATGTGATAACCAAAATGTACACCTCATAGACTTGTCCATCTACCTTTTCAACATATTCTTACTTTTTGTGCTCAATTAATATGATTCAAAATTTCAAATGTTTAATGTACAAATGTGAAGCATGAAATGATCATTAATAGCAGGTTTTTCATATTTTTATAAAATGCATATGTGGTTTGGAATAGCAAGGTCTATATGTTCCTAGCAATTCAATTATTTCATTGGTCTATTGAAGGATGCTTTCAAAATGCTTTGTAGACTTGAATGATGTTCATGGTACAGTGAAGGTGAAATACTACATTCTTTGAATACAAATACAAAATTTTGTTCGTACTCTACATCCATAGAGCCAAATGTACTTTCTAAATTGCAAATCATGAAGAATATATCCCTCACCAAAAGCTCTAGATGGATTAGTTAGATACTTAGAACAATATCACCATTGGGATTATTGCATTCCAGTTCCGTTTTAGAGACATTAATAAATCAAACGTTCCTTCTATCTTGTACATCTCTTCGCATTTCAAGTTTTCAAAGAATTGAAGTTCTGTTTTTGTAAATTTCTTTTTTTTCTTGTACTCCCATCTCAATTTTCTACCATACAGATTTAGAGCTCAAAATTTTATAGTACAAAAAATTTTAATTAAGAAGGTCTGAAGTCCAATATTGTAGTCTCGTAGTGTACTAAAAAAATAAATCCATTCACCTTATACGCAAACACCTTGGTGTTTGTGGAATCCTTTATTGCATTTCTCTATTTTTTTTTAATAATTCAAGGAAAAAAATTAATATGATGGAGGATTAGAGGTTGTATGATACAAAAATGAATGAATATGACAGAGGTTGTATCATCCAACAATGTTGTGATGTTGTCTCTATGAAACTCATATTCTAATAACCAAAAAAATTAAAAAGTATTTTGTCTTTTGAATCATGCTTTACTTCTTTCTATTTTCAATATTTTTTCTATAGCTCATACAATTGCATATACTTCCACGTGCACTTTAATGTCTAAAGCATGTAGCAAAGTTGCCTTCGTAAATAAAATGAAGCATGTAAATTCCACTTTCAACATTTATCCATACATTTATTCATTTGTGGCTTGTGAAATGCAATTATTTTGCTTATTGATGGATAGGCAAGGAATTTTGTAAATGTAAAATTGTAAATGGTAGTTTATGGTGTTGTACATGGCGAAAATTTCTTAAGCTTCTCCCCAATTTCCCATACCAATGTATTACAAGATGCCTTCGTTATATGTTCTTAAGAAAAATACACTCCTAAAAATTTAGGGATAGTATAAGCAATGGCAAGTTCTGAATTTTTTTGGTGAGAAAATAGCCAAATATATAGAAGGGTTACAAAATGAAAGTATCAAACAACTAACGATACAAGTGGTTCTTTGCCAACTATTATAATATTTCCATCTATTAACAACTTGATGATATAATTCATCATGAAAGACTAAAGGACCTGGAATTCAATTTCAAGGAGGTGAAGAGATGAAATTCATAAAAATATTAGTCCCTCACGTTTCCTTCAAAGGCAATTGAATTTATCAATTTTGAATGTAGGCTACCCCATTTCATATTATTGGTAGCTACAAATGCATAGATTATTGATTTCAACAAGAAAACAATGTGTGCATGGATCTCATAAAGGTGGGCAGTTTTAGAGCCCATTCACTTTTTCAAAGATATATCTTAACCCCTAAATGCTCAATTGCTCAAGGCTTGTTTTGAACTATTTGAATTTTTGATTTTGAACACTAAACTTAAAAAACGATTCTCCAAAAATATAAACCACTACAAATAGAAATTTTGTTGTATTTTATTTAATTTCAAAATTTTCAAAACACCAAAATATGGTGCCTTGTGCTTTTAAGGATTAAAGTATATCTTAGTACTACTTCAAGGGATCATGAAAGGCATGTACCTGTGACATCGGGAGAAAAACATGAGCGCCGAGAAGCCCGTGAAGATATTGAGTACAAGCAGCAAATGTGAGAGGCAATGTGGAGAAGTCTAGAGGATCATGGTCGACAAGACAAGCATTACGGACCATACCAAAGTCAGCATGGTGCACATGGCTCACAAGGTGGAGAAAGTGGTTCCTATTATGGAGGTTCGAGTGAAGGACGATGGGATCAGAACGCTCTTGTTCCTCCTTTTGGAGGTCCTTATCAAGGGAACTATGGACAAGGAGGTGTGTCTAGCAAATTTGAATATAACTACGGTGGAGGACCATATATCAGGACACATTCAACACGTTCAAGTGACAAAAATGATAGTGATTTAGATTCAGAATGAACGAAGGTGTCTCATTGTAGTGGTCGTGGGCTATGAGGCCATTATAGTCCATGGATTTTATTCTACATGGAATGTAGAGTATAGCATGAATTGTAGAATGATATCAATGACCTATTGTTATATATTTTCTAATTTTGAGAAATATATGTTCTCCAAAAATAAGCAACCACATTATACATGAGTATTGAGTAGACATGTCAATTTATTATTTTTATTTTATTTAATAACAATAGTATTTATAGTCTAATGATGTATAATTACCGGTGTCTATTAACCCCTAGGGGACCAAAGTGCTTTTTTTGGCAACATAGCAATTTTGGGCAGCTCATTATGAATGGAGTTTTTATTTTTTTACTTTGAAATTTTGACACGACAAGTGCCCAAGGATGCGTTGTGACTTTGTGAGGCCCAACAATTTTCATAATGTTTGACTATACAGTTAAGAAGTTATTGTTTGATATGTACTTTTCATTGTTTAGAGGGCAACTTTGGTAGGAAAAATTAATTCTCTAAAGATCATTTTTCTTTTGAATTAAAATATGAGATTGATTATTTGGATTTATGTCTTAGTGGAAAGCTTTGAATGGTTCCATTTGGATCAATGAATCCGAAGTTTGAGGAGTTCTAGATTGTGGTAGGTTGTGGGTAGTTATGGAATTTCTACTCTAAAATAACCCCCTTTTTTTTGGATAACACATGGAAACCATTGTATAAACAATAAACTTGGAACTCCTTTCTGTAACTCCATTTTCAATATTTGTGGGAAACAATAAAAACATTAGGTCCACATTGTTTATTACAAAGTTTCAACCTTTGGGATTTGTATTTTTCAATTCCATCAATAAATTCTTAACAATTTAATATTTTAAATCATTTCCAACATCTTTCTACTTACCAATTTATTCCTACATGTTGTAGAATTCCAAATGATTTGATAATTTCCAAGCATGTAATGAACTTGCCTTGAAGAATGAATTGAAAGAGTTACCACTATTTCAAACATTTTGTCAATATCATATGACCTTCTAAAGTCCAACTGCTTGGATTTTTGTAAGGAGTAGAAATGGATTTTTGTCACTTCAAACGCTAATATCTTGCAATGTGCATGGTGGGAGTTCTTGAAATTTTTTCCACATCTTCCCAAACCAGCGTACTAGAAGCTCATATGGTTACATGTGTTTAAACATACATTTTTTCCAAATTTTGATGCTTCTATTGGGAATGACAATTTTGGAGCATATTTCATGAAAACTTAGTCAAAAACCTTTAGGGGACAATACAAATATTGTATGGAACAATTCTCTACAAATTTGTCGTTTGAACGCGCAAGGTAAGCTGCAAATGAAAATTATATATAAAATATATGTGGAAGAAAGTGGAAGTACCTTTATAAAACAAATTTGAAATGGATGGTAGCATGACTTTCCATTCTATTTGACTCTGAGTTTGGGTCTTTGTACAACTCTAGACTTTATTGTGTCCAACTAAAGTCCTCTTTGTATAACCACCACTACTAAATTAGTCACTGATAAATAGAAAGTGAAAAGAATGTTAATATGAATCACCATATTTTTATTACTCTTGCTATGGGTTGTGAGTATGCATTCCTTGACCAAGGAGGATTAACCCCCCTATTGCCACAATTAAGGATAAATGTAGAAATTGTCCCCTATTTTGTGCCTTCGAATTTTAGAAGTTGATCATAGGTAACAAATTAAAAATTTTAATGTTTTGTGTGGGGGGGTAAAATTTAAGGCAATAATTGAGGGGGGAATCCTATTTGGTTGCGAGTATCCATTCCTTTGTAGAAATGGAAACTTTATCCGCCGTCCAAGCGGGCGTCCACCTAGTGGATGGCCGACCGCCCATTTCATCAGCACCGTCTGCCAAGGTGGACTGCCAATCGTCCCCGTCATTGCAGCTGTTGGATCGGGTGGACGGCCAATCGTCCACCTCGTCGAGACCGTCTGATCGAGCGGATGCAGAGAAGCTATTTGCTAGGGATAGAAGAGGTGGCCCGACCGCAAATCACTTTTGCCTTGCCCCTTGCCTTGTGCGAGCGTGGAGCATAGAGCTTGGTGGTTTGACCTCCATTGGCTCCTTTCCTTGGTGAGGTGAAAGTGAATGATTGGGGCCCTTTTATTGCCGTTTTTTTACATTGTCAGGACTCACGAGAGTGGTGTAAATATTTAAAATTTACAAGTTTGTAAATCAAATTTTAAGTATTGACAAACAATAATTATTCATCACGATGCTGAGATCGAAGAAAGCTACAAGGGAGAAATAAATGTTTCCACAGATGCAAGAGCCTAAGGAAATCCCCTGTGATGTATGCAAGAAATTCCTGATTGAATTCACCGTGCGATTTTATGAGTGTGAGATCACTACGTCTTTAGACAGCAAGTACACTAGGTACCAAGAGGAGTGTCCGCAGAAATTCAAGACGGAGATGATGCAAAAGATGTTGAATGCTTTGAATGTTTCGGAATGGAGGGACGAGATGGATAAGAGGGGCTTCATGAAATTCATGGAAAATAGGGTCCATGATGCATTATGGAATACCAAGGTATTGAGATTACAAAGTAATGAATGGAAGAAAGGCTTTACTTAGATGGTAGGAAGATACCAAGCCACATGAGTGGGCTAAACTTAAGCTAGAAGCCTTTCACTAGTTATCCACAAACCATGTGGGATAACTACCTTTCATGGGCTGCCTTTGACTAGGAGCAATACCCAATGGACTCTAAGACTAACCTAGTGTCTAATGCTACACCTAGGGCTAAATGTACATGGTCAACACTAATATGTACATGTTAGTCAACAATATGTACTTGATCTTCAACACTCCCACTTTGAGAGTGGTCAAAGGCTCCATGGCCCATCTTCTCAATCAAGTTTTTGGTGTTGTGGCTTCCCAAGGGCCTTGAACAAGGCCATCATCAAGTGTCGAGATGTGACGTTCATGGAGGATGAAGAGTCAATATGACATGAGCGACCTTGGTGAGTTACACTATTGTCTTGGAGTGGAGTTTACAAGGAACCGGGCGGCTCGCACCATACCCATGAGCCAAGGCAAGTACATTGAGGGCGTGTTGAAGTGATTCAATATGGAGGGATGCAAATCCGTTAGTACACCTCTTGATGTGAAGGAGAAGATGCCCAAGCTCACGAATGAAGAGTATGAAGGTGTAAAGGCTGAAATGCAAGATGTGCCTTACAAAGTTGCGGTGGGGAGCTTGATGTATGCTATGGTGGCCACAAGACCCGACCTTGCATTTGCCATGAGTGTGGTGAGTCAACACATTGCCAAAAGTGGCCCAAGGCATTGGGCAGCAATGAAGAGGGTCATGCGATACCTCCAAGGAACTTTGGATGGCAAGTTGGTACTTGGAGGTCAGAGCCTGGCATTAGTGGGTTTTTGTGATGCAGATTGGGCCGGAGATGCAACGGATTAGAGGGTTACAACGGGCTATGTGTTTGTACTTGGAGGTGGTGCGATTTCATGGAACTCCAAGAAACAAGCCACCATTGCATTGTCTACCACCGAGGCGGAGTACATGGCCATTAGCCAATGCACAAGAGAGGCCATACGGCTAAGGCAACTCATGAGTGATGTGGGATTGGAGCAAGGGAAGAGCACATGCATCATGTGTGACAATCAAGGCGCCATTGCCTTGGTGAAGAATCCCATCCATCACTCTCGGAGCAAACACATTGACATACAACACCATTTCATTCGTGAGAAGGTTGAAGAAGATGTGATTGAGATGAAGTACATTTCCACGGAGCGCATGGTGGCCGATGTGCTTACAAAGGCACTTGGCAAGCCCCGACATGAATTTCTTTGCAAGGAGATGGGTTTGACATTGTTTGGCAACAACCAAAGTGGGAGTGTTGAAGAAAGTGAGTAGATTGGCATAGAATGTTTGTGGAAGCTCTTAGTATGGGTTGACCTTAGTTGTGTGCTGTTTGTAGCCAAAGCAATGGGCTATTAGAGAGGGCAGCCCTCCTAGTGGTGCCTATAGAGAGGGGCAGCCCTCCTAGAGGACCTTTGTCCCATATGTTGAGTGGCCCCCGAGTCCACAATGTCAATGATGCACACGCCTTCTCCTCCACTTGATGCCATGATGAAGCACCTCCCACTTGTTGGCAGCCCCCCTAAGTGTCTCCAAGAGTTGACAAACTCAATTCAGCCTCCAAACAATCCCTTGGAAGCCAATTGGGCTGAAATGGCACCAATCAGCCCTCCCAAGCACCTCCAAAGATCCTTCACACCCTATGGAGGACAAAAACACTCCTACAAGTGCATCACCTCCTCTCCACACCAATTTAGACCCTAATGAAGCTCAAAGCCACCACATGGACTTCATGGGCTGGTTCTACTTGAAACCAATAAGAAAACTCACAATTCCCCACACAAATAGGGTACTCCACTCTCCAAGGTGCTCAAGACTTCCAATCAGCCCTAGATGGAAGCTACTACTCACAATTAGTACCTAAGGACAACAATAACCTCCAACATCCCTAGTTGGATCACCAAGCCACCTAGGAACTCCAATTGGCTCTCAATGGCTCACAAGCACAAAAATCAGCCCTCTTGGGTTCACAAAGTCCACCAAATGGCTCACTCACTCACAAGGGCACAAATCAGCCCTCTTGGATTCACAAAGTCCACCAAATGGCCTCACTCACTCACAAGGGCACAAATCAGCCCTCTTAGGTTCACAAAATCCAATAAATGGCCTCACTCACTCTCAAGGGCACAAATCAGCCCTCTTGGGTTCACAATGACCACCAATTTGCCTCTCTCTCTTACAAGGGTACCAATCAGCCCTCAATGGATGGCAAACACCTCAAGCACCCCAATGATGCTTCCAAGACTTACAATGGACTCTCCCTAGATTGCAATAAGCACAATCACACTCAACTATGCACCAAAATGCAAAATCAGCCACAAAGGACTCCCACTAAAGTGCAATTGGCACAATCTTACACCACAATGCACCCAAGTGCACAATCAGCCTTAAAAGACTCTCACTAAAGTGCAATTGGTATTGAGAGAAAGAAAACCAAGCCAATATATATTGAGAGAAAGAAAACCAAGCCAATATATTCCAATGAAGGGGAACACAAACATGTGTGAGAAAGGGGTATCAAGCCCATGCTAGGGGCTGCCCTCTTATACCACTCTTCTACTAAGTGCCATGACTAACCATATGGGACAAAGGTCCTCTAGGAGGGCTGCCCCTCTCTATAGGCACCACTAGGAGGGCTGCCCCTCTCTAATAGCCCATTGCTTTGGCTACAAACAACACACAACTAAGGTCAGCCCATACTAAGAGCTCCCACAAACATTCTATGCCAATCTACTCACTTTCTTCAACAATTGGCACAATCTCACTCCACAATGCACCCAAGTGCACAATTAGCCTCAAATGGCTCTCAATGCACACTTCTAAGTGCAAACTCAAACTAGGAGCATGCAACCAGCCCTTACTAGGTCTGATTACTACCATAAGCAATGTCTCCACCAAAATGTACTCAAAACCACACAAACCAGCCAATGAGAAAAGAAACAAAACTCCTTTTTTTTTTTTTTTTTTAAATGCACTCCAAGTTTTTGACAATTTACTCACACCATATGGTTTGTAGGTGAAAAATACACACAAGGCTGATTGCTCCTCCAAGCTCCAAGATCTCCTCCAAATGATTTGAACTTCTTCTTCAAATGCAACTCCAAGTGCGTGGGCCCATAACCTATTGAGATTACAAAGTAATGAATGAAGAAAGGCTTTACTTAGATGGTAGGAAGATACCAAGCCACTTGAGTGGGCTGAACTTAAGCTAGAAGCCTTTCACTAATTATCCACAAACCATGTGAGATAACTACCTTTCATGGGCTGCCTTTGACTATGAGCAATACCCAATGGACTCTAAGACTAACCTAGTGTCTAATGCTACACCTAAGGCTGAATGTACATGGTCAACACTAATATGTACATGTTAGTCAACAATATGTACTTGATCTTCAACACATTGGATTACATTGGCTTGGTATTCTTTCTCTCAATAATTGGTTCCCTAGCTCATGTGCTAGGGAAGATTTTTCTATCACCTATTAGATTGATCGTTTAAAGCACACAAATTTAATACCATAGACATGAAGCAATCCAGATGTTTCAATTTTAGACTACTACAATGCTCGGTGACTTGAACTGCACTCTTTTGTACAAACTCTCATTGCATCGTAGAAGAATCATTCTTAATGCCAACGTGAATGAAGAGTTTGTTAGGGCTATGCTAGTGGTGGTTGTTAAGGGCATCAAATCTCACTCCCGCTGTCAAAATCCTTGCTGCAGGAGCTAGGTAGAGTAGAGCACGATTTCGCCAATTTTGGAACCTCGGGAACTATGAAAGCCTTCCTGTCTAGATTTTGGGATGTGAAAAAGGGGAAAACGGTTGCTTCCAAGGGTGAAGAACTTTCAAGCGTATTTGTGGAAGATCTCGCTCCTTGGCTCATAGAGAAGGACCTCAAATACTACACCAAAAACTTTGAGAAAACGGGATTCACTAGCACCTTGAACTGGTATCGCAACATAGAAAGGTGTATGATCTCCATGTTTTGATGATTGTAGTCTCTTAACTCATTAGTGCAATGACTTTTCTTCTAGATATCAATAGTAGCTGTCTTTTATTTTATAAGTATGTGATTTGCTTTTGGTAACCAAAAGAAAAGACACTGGCTCAAAGTTTTGTGAAGTGCGACGTTCCAGTGACCTTGTTATGAAATGCCAAGGATTGATCACAAACCACTATTGTTGGAATAGTGGTACTCAAATTCAAGTTCATGACTAAGAATTTTGAAGTGAGTAGTGTTGGTGGATTGTTGCATTTTACTGTAAAGCAAAGGATACTCTTTCCTTCACTTGTGAGCATTTTGACCCATACTCTTGGGAGCATACTCGTTGGAACATCAATGTGGAGCTCACTATGGGTACAAGAGCCAAACTCTCTTGACATCAAATTTTCTCATCCAATGTACGATGGTTTCTCCTAAAACCATTCAAAGTGGGAGGTCGTAGACTGTTACTGAAAAGGATAATACACAATCCCATTTTAAATACAAAGACAGTGGCTATAGACATTTGACCAAGTTATACTTACACCAAACTCGCTAATTGAAGGTCAGCCAAGTCCATTGGAGGAGGTGAACTATTGTTGGTAATAGGATCCATGTTGGAGATGGGATCAAGTGAATAAATATTTTAGTGCCTTGATCCTCAAGGTTGATTTAGGGTAACATTTGGATAGATATACAACCTTAGTAGATTTATCACTAAGCAATCTAGAGGGCCACTTACTTGGCTCTCATCTCTCCTATGGGCATTGATGTTGTTGGACCTTGAATGAATAAACTCTTAACCTAAAAAGGAGGTTGAGGCTGAAAGTGGCTGATGGCTTTCAAGGTTACTAAAGAATTGAAGAATGCACTTATTGGTTCAAAAATTGGATCATTTTGGGTTGACTACCTTGGTGATAGGTCTTGTTCTTTTAGGGTTAATTTTGGAAGGATGAGACCTATCACCAAGGTAGTCAACCCAAAATGATTCAATTTTTGGACCAATGAGTACATTCTTTGTTTCTACAAGAATCATTTGTGTCTGTCAACCACTTTTTGTCCTCCGCAACCTTTCAGGGTTAAATTGTTCCAGAACCAAAGTTATTTCTCTTTCATTTGAGTGTTGTAACCGTTTCGTTAGTTTTTTGTGTCTGCAAAAATTAGCAGTTGATTGCTCCCTAGGCGAACTGTCTTGTGATGACAAAGACATATCTGATCGTAGTTGAAGATGATGCAATTCCCTATTTTCCAAGATATTTTGATCTAATCAAAGCTTTGAAACAGGCGATGCCCAATCTCAAGCAAGTTGATACCATCAAGGGGGTTCACTTCATGCCAGAAAAAAACCCACAAGAAATCAACAGCAAGCTCATCGCCTTCTTTAATGAAGAGAATCAAGTGTAGATCAAAGAGGACATTACGCTAGATCTCAATAAATAAGGTTAGAATTTAACCCTTTTAAGGCTTGAGCCTTGTTTGGAACTTTTGAACAATTTTGCTTATATCTTTGGACAAATATATTATTTATCCCATATCTCTCAAATTGGTCATAAAGGGAGGTTGTCTTATAAACATTCTAATGTTACTTTGGTTGAATGAGAAGTTGTTTGAACAAAAGATTGGTCACAAGCATTCTATGCATAATCTTGAATGTGGATGAAAGAGTGCTTAAGAGTTAGTAAATCTGTCAGTAAGTTCATAGCAAGGAGGGGATGTGCTTGGATTGTATAGATTTATAAGGTAGAAGGATTGATTGTGATCACAACTTGTCAAGTATCCTAATAGAATGATCAAAAGAAAATCTAGTTTTTTCAAGTAGAAAAATATTTGAAGGTGATAGCAATTGAAAGTAGAAATTTTTGACAAATTATGACTTTGTTATGAATATTTGAAGTGTGATATTGTAATAGCACATGCATAAGTGCCACTAGATTAAAGGTCTTTTGCTAGCAAACTTTCACGCACATTATTAACTTTAGGTCCGTATACAATAAAAGAGATTTCGGTTATCAATGTGGTGTGAAAATTATTACCTTCAATGAGTTTGCACCAAATGCATGTCCAAAAAAGGTCACTATTGCAAATGATAGTGGTGCTCCAAACTTCAACATTCATCCACATTCAACATAATGTGATAGAAAATATCACATTAGTACATATCACATGTCCATAATTCTATTTCATCTACAATCTAGCAATTTCTTCTAAGATATTTTTTTAATTTGAAGTCTTTTGGTGAAAAACTTCACAATTTGTTGCCATTTTTTAGCCAAATTTTTTTTCGGTGCAATATAGCACCAAATAGTAAAAAAAAAAGCCTTGTTGTGGTCAGCATTATTTTGAGCAATTATTTTAAATGAAAAACTCATCTGGCATCCATCAATTTAGCATTGAATGGCTTAATGATTACACTGTTCAATGACATTTTATATGCTTCAATGATAGGTAGGGCTTCATTTTATAGTTTGAAACCAATCTCATTATCTATGTTCATAAAGTACTCCAAGAGATTCTTTATTCAACTCAAAATAAGATATGGAATCCATTGTAGACCTTTTGGTTAGTATGTATAGTTGCAATTATTCGATTCACAAATTTTTTTTAGCAAATCAATGGTAGAACAAGGTATGTTCAAGATGAATTTTGGTCAATTGATTTTTGAAAAAATAAAAGATACATTATTGGTGATCAAAGTAAAATCTCATGACTTTTCATTATGAATCCTTTTCGGAATCTTTAGAAGAATACTGTTCTTATCAATTTGGATGCTAATGTGGCTCTCTTAATTCCTTGTACAATTCCAATTGCAATCCAAAAGTGTCTTTTTACATTGTGAAATAATGAATGAACCTTATGTTATGTATAGAAGCCTCATAGTAATACTCATTGAATTTATAAATGGTGATCAACCAATTTCAAATCTTTGAAGTTTGAACCCAAATTCCATAGTGAGTGCAATTTTCACTACATTAGGATGCAAAAGAAAAAAATTAGGTCTTGAACTAGACAAATGCATAAGTGCATAGTATGGTCTATCTCTTTTGTGCAAAAGGTTCTTCAAAGATTAGCATGCCATATACACAACATGCACAATTATAAACACTAGTTTTAAAACCAATTTTGAAAATACATAGCATTAGTATATTGAAAAATAAAATAAACCATGTATGACTATTAACTTTAAATGAACCATATAGTCAAATTTTGGTTTCTTAAAATTCATCTATCTTAATGATTTTGAAAAATTGAAATAAGTACATAAATATTTAATTCATAAATGAAAAACTATCTAAAAGAATTTATTTTCTTGGAGGTTTTCTATTTTCACAAGTTAGAATATACAAAATTATTGAAGCTCAAAATTCCATCAACAACCCACTTTTCAAGAAATTTAGGGTGCACTTTGTAATAAACCATGCAATATCTTTTAAGAATCTAATGTAATTTTGAAAATATAGTGATCACTTATTGAATTTTTGGATCAAGACAAACAATTGTAATCACCATAAAATTATTTTTTCACTAAAATAAATTTTCTTTCCTTGTCCATGATTTTTGAAAATCTCAAAAGTTGTCTATGGCTAGTGCACTGAGATACCAAAAGAAGTTGATCCTATCATACATTCACCTGATTAGAGATTTGAATTAGGCTAAGATCCATAATAGACATGCTCATGAAGAAGAGTAGCTTCAACAAAATTTTGACCTTATGAATATTTTCTTTTCTTTATACCTTATATTGTCTTTTTTAATGTAAACTTCAAAAAAGTTATGAAATTTGTATTTTATAATACATTTGTGTTTTGTTCAAAATCCTTGGGTCTTTAAGAGTTAACTCCTAATATCAAATGTCAACATTTCATTAGTTGATTACATAAATATATCACACTTGTAAAATAAAAGTAAGGATAGATTTTTTTAAGTGAATCTAAATTTTTTTTCCCTTTAACTTTCCAAATTTTAGACTGAATTCCATCTAGACCTAGTATCTTTTGTTCCACATTTGTGAACAATGTAAAATTTTATTTTTATATAAGTTGACAAATGTGATTTGATAGATTTCTAAAAATAAAAATGTTGATTTTTTATGCAAATTTAAAATAATAATAATAATAATAATAATAATAAAATTGGCATTTGTTTTTTGGAAAGTTTTTTTGTTGACTTGACCATCCAATACAATATGTTGAATAAAACATGCTTAAGTAAATTAAACATTAATACCCACAACTAGTCTAATTTGTTATGGCAAGTAATTTTACCAATTGTTGGTCTTAAAGATTTATCTACTCATGCATATTTTTACATGTGTCTTTTCTCCAAGAGCTTTCCAACACTATTGAGTAGGCACTTGTCAGATTGACAATTGCATTAACAAAAGGAAAAAAAATACATACAAAGCAAACAAAACAAAACATCAAATCTTATAATATATAAACTAGTTTGTCTTCTACTATGTTTAAAATTGTAACTATTTATTTGTTTCTATAACAAATTATTTTGTTTTACCTAATTTCAATTGATATCTACCACCATCCACATTGGAGGAAGATGAAATCTTTTTTTTTCCCCTCCCCCAAGGCTTTGCAACAATATTAAGCATGCCCACATCAATAACACTAATATGTGAGCTTAGAAATGCAAGGCTAAGAAGCTTAAACCTATTTAGGTGTAAATAGGTACTTTACAACCATTGAAAGGTGCTTATAACATATGTACTAATAATATAGGTATCCTATCACTATAAAAAGTGTGTACAATATAGACACCTACAATATAGATACCTATAACATGGATCTCCTATAACTATGAACGATGCCTATAATATAGTGTGAGCACTTTTTTACCCACCCATGATAAACTAGCGTTGCACAACCAGGTTCTTAGTATTGTTTTGTAAGTTTTGTCCTAAGGGTGCCTAGTGTCAATCCATTGTGCCTTCCAAGCAATGGATCTTTTCTAACTCTTACATGTGAAAAATAAACAAAACAACAAGAAATTCTAAATAACTATAAGTTTTATCCTTTTATCTCAACTAACTAAGCCAATGTGATTTTTATTCAAAATGAATTCAGTCTAGATTTATCATTTTTAAGTGATAGAAAATGTTATGCCATTTCTAAAAATATAAAACTCGTCCTCATCCGAGCTTTCTAACAATAGTTATGGAAGGATGAAGTTTGACCGCTAATTGGTTCATCAAACTTCATCCATTGATTTCTACTAATCTACCTTATAATTTTACTTGAGATTTGACTTTTGGTCTCTGAACTCTATTTACTATTTGAATTTCTAATATGGTTGACTTTGGATGATTTATCTAACTTTCATTCATTTTGACCCCTAATCTTCATCCGTCTCTATCTTTCTCATTTTTCGTTGGATTTCTAAGTGTGAGACATTTTTGGAAACCTCTAAACTAAAGGTATCACAATCTGAATCTAAAACTTGGAGAAAATCTAGTTTTAATATTCTGACTTGAAAGGTTAGTTCGGCTAAGGTATTTAAAACCATCTACTTTGCAATTTGATAGTAATTTGGGCATTTAGAATCTTACCTCACTTTGTGAGTCGTCTTGGACGTTGTAGATGAGTCTTCTAGGATCTCCATTTTCCTCCATGATCTTCATTTTCGCTCGGTAATTTATGCTCACAGCTTGAAAGTAGACTTTTAATACAAATTTGCAACTATTCTAGCTACTATTCCTCCTTTCTTCTATTTGGGATTTTATACTATACTTTTCTAATGGTTGGCTTAGAAAACTCTTGACCTCCTAACCACTACTTTTTCATTTTTCGCTTGCCTAATGACACCTTGCGATATTTCACATGGTCCACCCTTCGTGTCTCAATCCTATTGGTTGTTTTAGATACTTGAGATTTCTCCTTCTTCTTCAACTTCAACTATAACAATCTAATAATTTGGTTTTCAATTCACAACTATCATTCCTATTGAGTTTTTGAACTCAAACTTAGTCTAAGCTAAAAGAGTTGAAAGAGTGGTGAAATAGAACTTTGTTTTGCATTCTTCCTTGCTAATCACACCTCCCTAATCTTATCCTTCTTCCCTTCTAATTTCCTTATCAAATGCCTTAACTCTCAGTCTGACTTTTGACAGCTTATTATTTTTAGACTTCTAATATGTTTTCCTTGTAGAGGCTAAAACTAGCTTTCTAAATTGATGTGGAACTTGCAAGTCGGACTTTTTTAGTAGAAGTTATGCATGGATGAAGTTTTGAGTCCTAATTAGTGTTTGAAACTTCATCCGCTTATATCTTACTCATTTTAGTTTGGATTTCTTTGTATTTTATGTTTCTGGAAAGCTCTTGACCTCTACTATGAGATTTTGAACTTCAATTTGTACTGAACCTTCTTCTTAGCAGCTTGACTACACCCTTGGTCTCGGCCCTAAAGAAAGACTAATATTAAAAATGACAACTTGACCAAACTAAGGCCAAAAGGCCTAACTACATAGAAATGATCAAAAGAAAGGAGAGGTTCAAAGCTTCGCCGTCAAAATGAAAATAACGAAGAATTCAAATCCCACGAAGTCAAAGCTTCGCCGTATTTTAAAGAATATACAATTTCCTCCTTCACTCTAAAACATACAAAGTCAAAGCTTCGCCGTTCCAAATGAGACAAGAAAATTACAAAAAAATACTCCCACTTCCACTACAAGTTAGTACAATCATAAAAAAACCCTGTAGAGACCCCCACAAAGCGGCATCGCCAAGGTACGGAGTGGGGTTTCTCTCTAGGATTAGTACAAGCCAAAAATCCAACAATAATGACCCAAAACCCAAGTTTTGAAAGAACTTGGCCAAGGACAACACAAAGGAAATGATTTGTTAGTAAACAATAAGCTACCAAATGTTAGTGTTAAAATAACTTAAATGACACTAGAGAGTTTCCCCAAGCGGCATCGCTAGTCATAGGGGAAGGAGACTCTAGGATTAGTACAAAGTTAGTTCAAAACACCTACAAAACATCAACAAAATACAAGAACTCTACAAAACATCATCCAAGCTTCAAATAACCCACAAGAAGATAGCTAAGCTTGAAGGGACCCCAAGTCCTTCAAGAGAGCTCCAAAAACAACAACAAAGGAGCTTGAAATGCTCCCAAAACAAGGAAATTTGGCAACGTGGCCTAAATGGCCAAAATCCAACTAAATGAACCCAAATGAAAACAAGGCGGTTCAAAATGAACCTAAGGGGTGTTTTGAGAGGAGAATGGGCGCCCTTATATACTCTCCCAAGGGCACCCCCCTCCTCTCTTTTCCTACAAGGTAATCTTATCAATTAAGATTTTCATCTAATTTGCCCAATTTTCACTTCTACGCTGGTCCAAATTCCTAACTTTTGGAGAAATGCTCCAAATCACAAACGGATTGCGCCATTGGCTTCAGAAGGCCATTTTTAATCTAAAAGAAACCCCCCTTTTTCCTACGTCAAAATCACAAAGATTTCTAGCGCTAACTAGAAGACCAAAATTGGATAAAAACCCAACTTTTGGAGATCAACTTTTCTAAGAAAAGTAACTAGCCTAGGCTCTTTAGTATGTATAAGGGAGTAAGAAAAGACCCCGCTTTGACCATAATCCAATTCCGTATGCTCCCTGTACGTCGGTCAACTCCACGATTAATCTTTAAATTTGCCAATTTTGGAGGATCTTGATGGTTTTGCATCTTCTGACTATCGGAATGCCATGAAACTTATTGGAGCTTGTTATTAACATAAAAGAAGCTAACCTAATTTTTAGTGAGATTTTACCGCTGCCTGGGTAATTTCTAGGAATTTCCCATCATTACTTTCAACGGTTGACTACCCGGAAAAAGATCTTTTGAAGATAAAAAAAACCGAGAATTTTTATGGAACCTCTCATGGAGTTCCACAAAGGATGTGCAAACTCATATTCCCGTTTTGTACATCTAAAGAGGGAGAATCAAATCCTGCTATCTCCTTTAACTTCCGATAAAAAGGGAATCTTCCAAATAAAAGGGAATCTTGGTGAGCCGATTGTTCCATTGGACTCCTGGCATGATTTCTACTTCGAACTACCGTACTTAAGTTGTAGATGCCCTCCTATGATTTGTCTTGAGTTTTCTTCACCTGCAGGCTAACAATTGGAGTTTCTACTATTTTGCCAATGGAATGGGAAAACTGAAACCTCTCTTTGGGAATCTATCCTAAGGTTTTTACATAGTTCCCTTGGACCAATTTGGTTAGAATCTGTCACTGAAAGGCAGGTTTAGACAAGTTGGGCAATTTCTACTAAACATGGTTATTTTGTACAATTTCTGGGTTTCTACTCTATCTACATGCAGGATTTGGTTACAAATAACAAGAAATGCCTCAATTAGGACCAATGGTCATATTGGTATGTGACGTCTCCGTTTTGGTTATTCACTCTTTTTTGGGCTTTTTGTATATAAAACTACACTCAAAACTTTATAAAATCCAAAAAAAACAATTCCGAATCATGAGTGACCAAATGAGCACTCACACATAGGTACCTAGGTTCATAGGGGTCATCATAGGCTCAAAAGCTCGAAACTCACATGCTAGCAATCCTCATGCCCACATTAACTAGGCATTTGCCAAGATCCAAGCTAATATTACAACAAAACAAAATACCAAACCTAATGGTATAGATTCTTATAAATCAAAATTATAAAATTACAAACATTAAAAAATATATCTTTTATTTTAAAATAAAAAATAATACAATAACATGTTTTTTTACTTTAAAATAAAAGATATTACAAAACATGTTTTTTACTTTAAAGTAAAAGATATACATAGTTTCACATATGAGGTAGTAACCTATAAAAGCCATGTACATATGATATTTGTAGGTTATTTAGTAGTTTTCATGAATACTATATATTAGAAATCTTTTGAAATTCAATTTTAATAAAAAAAATAATGTTTGAATTGTAAGTTTATATTATAAAAGAGTGGTAACAATGTCATCCAATAGTCATGTTCTGGAGTCTCAAAAGGATGGATTCATGCTCCATTCAAGCCCAAAAAGGGATCCAATTCCTTCTTCAACAGATGACACTGATTTGGCTTTATTGGGTTGGGAAAATGCTCCACAAGCTTAGAATGAGAGGGCTTGCAAAAAGTGGATACCATGGAGGTACATAATCCGACATTGGCCAGAAGTGTGCCAAAAGAAATTGATGAAGGGCTTCTACGCTCCATTGGGATATTGTAAGCATGACGAATTCAAGAAAGATTTGACGTGCAAGTGGAAACTATTATCGAAGAATGAAAGAGCGACCAAATGCAAAAGATGTATGGTTCCGTATTGGTTGGTTGCAATGGTTTACGCGGAAGTGTTTTTGAATCGAAAGGTAGATTGGAAACTTGTTAACGAAAGACACAAGAATAGTAACGTTATTCAAAATTATAGCAATGAAACTATGGAAACTCCACTTTCAATGTCTAACCATGATGGCATCGATGAACTTCAAAAAGAAAATGAGCTTTTGAAATCTAAAGTTTTGAGGCTAAATGACAACTTGGTTGGAAAAGAAGGTGAAATCATAACTTTGTCCGCGACTGTAGAAAACCTTCAAGGAGATATCATCAAAATTGACAATGAATGTCATAATTCAAAATCCATCCTTCAAATGTTGACTAAGCACTTCGAAACTATGAAAAGTGAAAATCAATTAAAGCTTCAAACATTGAAGGAGGAAATAGAAAAACTAAAATGCACGAATAGATAGGTTCACTTTTCATTTTGATCAATGAAAGGCAGTTTAGAAAATTAGAAAAGAATCTCCTTTATAGCAAAGGTATGAAGTATAAGTACTTGGGGAGATCACTCTTTGTAATTTAAAGTGTACACTTGAGTTAAGAGGGTATTTGATGAGGGGCAATTTACCTTAATTATTGTCTTTAAGATGATTGTATTTTTTTATAATAAGATATGAGGGCGTATTTCCAATACCCTATGATTGATAGAAAATTGTGATGCAATCTTACCAAGGCTACTTCACAAAATATTAAAAAGATTTAAAATTAGATTTTCTTGTTATTATTGTGTGAACTTTGTTGTAAAGTGTCATTGACACTGAAACCGTTATTTAGTATGGTCAAAATTATTAATATTAAGAACATATTATTCAACATTGGTTGTATGGTAGCTTGGTAGCATTTATAGTGTATTGTGTTGTTGTTAGATTGATCATACTAATTTTCATACAAATTAAATTCTCACCCATTGTAAAGAACCATTTTAATGTCATAAAAACATTGGCTACATAGTCCAAGAAGATGACTAAAAAGATCCACCTATAGTCAATTTCATCCTTCCAATATAAAAAGTTAGACCCAACTTGAATCTTAACCCCTAAATGACGGACCTATGACCGTTGTTTTCAAGCCTCATTGTCATCGCTCAATTTGTTGCCATTTTGCAACAAGATATGTATGGAAAAATTTTAATTTATTTTTCAGAGATGAAACAATATGTCTTCTTTGTTGCACCAAAATTTTAGATTTTTTTTTGTAAATAATTGATTTTTTGGTGAATTTTTGTAGATATAATGAAGAAAAATCATATCAAATAGAAAATTGTTTCAAAAAATCTGAAAATTTCACCATGTGTGCATATTATAGTGATGAACAACATGGTGTAAACTCATTTTCTGTGCCATTCTATAATTAAAACGTAGTAGACATTGAAAATACATCCAAAGTTCAAATTGCAATAAAAAATTGATTATTAGGAATTTTTTCAAAATTCAAATTGGAGTAGAAACTAGAGTGAATAAAATCTATTTTGTTAGTTGGGCTTAAATTCAAAAAATATCATTTTTATAAAGAAATTTTAGATTTAAAGCAAGGAGCAACAACTTTCTAAAATACACTAAAATAGCATATTTTGTGATCCATTTTTTTAGTAACTTCTCATTTATGTGAAGACAAACAATAGTATAACTTCAAACTCAACTAGATTATCTTCATAACCCAACATGGAAGGTCAACTCAACAAGAAAGAAGTGGATGAAAAATTGCTTTCCAGCTCTCTACAATTCAAGAAACATTCATCCAAAAGCCACAAAATGGCCTCGTCATCGTTTCTCAGTTAATGGTTGATTTACTAAAGGATGTTTTCTACTAGTGTCAAGTGGGTCATCTCATTGGTCATTTCTTTAGTCTATGCAACCCATGTTTATGCTAATAGCTAGTCAAACAAGTAAATTCTTGATTCAAGCTAATTCTTAATATTAAATAAATAATCTCTTATTCTTTGTTTATAAATTTATAATGTAAACCTCCACCAAGAAATGTCTTGTTCAAAAGGTGGACAAATTATTTCCCGTGTTCTCCTCTTGAAATGTAAAATTGGCATAATCCTTGATTCCATATTTTCATTCATTGATTCCATATTTCATCCATTATTGGATGGGTGTTTATGTTAGGCAATGTCCTTGTTGTTAGAAATTCTAAACAAAAGTCATTCTTCATTAGGCTTTGCCATCCTCGTCAATCTGTTTTTTTTTTAATTTCCTTTGCCTTAGTGATTGTCTTATATATAAATTTGGGTAGTAAAGAACTACAGAACTATTACATGGGCATACAATGATAGAGTAAGGAGAGTTAGTCTAACTTCCTTTAAATCCTAGATTACAATCACCTAAATAGCTAGTTTAATTTCCATTTGAACAATTCAAAAGGAGTTTAATTAAAAATAATCAAGTTTTGCTTGAATCTAAATCACGATTTGGAAGGAGTTATTACAACTTCTTCCTATTCGTAAAGACATCCTGTAACATTATTAAAAATCTAGGTTCTATGTATGCACAATCTTGAGCTTATTTTATGAAAGAGGTACCAAAAGCAATATAGAAGATACGAATTTGCCATTCCTTAGTGCCAAAATCCCTACATAGAAATATAAAATGTCATGCCTCTACAATAACCCAAACCATAATAATTCAAAGCATTGTAGGACATAAGAAATCAATATTTTTTTAGTGTCCAATTACCTTCAATTTTTTCAAATATTTCAACCAATAGTATATTTAGACCCAAGATTTTATGTGGTGATTTTTGTATAATTGCATTGTTAGAAGAATATATTGGAATGTTTTTGCAAAATATTCTCCATCCCTGCGTTTTTACATTCAATTTGTTTGTCCAAAGACTAGAGTTCATGATGCACATAATTGATCTAACAAATCCAAAAAAAAGTAAATAATCATTGTCAATATTGTTAAAAAAATTGCCAATTTTATGAAGGTCAATGTAATTTTTGGCACTTTTCAAATTTTTGACAATATTGACAATGATAATTTACTTTTGGGGGGATTTGTTCAATCCATTATGTGCATCATAAATCTACTCTTTAGACAAACAAATTGAACCTAATAAACGCACCATACAACTACAAAATATAAATTGAAGGCATTACCCAGTTCAACAAATATTTCAAATGTAAGTGCATTAAGATGTAACAATGGTTCATATTGCAACTTGTACTTTCTCTACAATGGCTAATGATATCCCATGCTCTCAATTCAAAAAAAAATCAAATAATGTGAGAACCAACATCATTTGCATGTTTCTCAAATTGTTGATATTTTAAATTCTATAACTATTAATTTCCTTTAATTTTTGTGTACAACAATTTGAAATGATGTATACCAACATGCCAAGGTACAAAATGTTTTTTTTAGAATTTTCAAGAAAAAATTGGGAAAGGATAAGGTAATTCCAAATTAGGTTGAATAAAACTAAGTTTTACACATGGCTAACTTTCAAATTGATTTTCTTTCAAATAACAACTAATTTTTTCTTCAAACTTTCATGGTAATGTGTAATATGTCACACCACAACTTCCATTTATCTACTTTTGGACTTTGTCCATTGAGGCTTATGGTATGGTTGTTTGAATGAAAATGTTTCAACTTTGTGCTCAATTTTAATATTATGTGCAACAAATAAATTCAATGAACTCTCTCAAAACAAACTGAATGAAAAAACATAATCTTATTTCCAATGTTGTTCATAAAGAATCATTTAGAAATGATTTTCAAACTTTGATAGGTAAACATGCTATGGAGTATACACTGAAGGCATTCAATTGATGTATAGAGTTTGCAAAAGCAAATTTTAATAATGTGTGCAGCACCAAAAGCATTGAGACTATGAAAATGAAGTGTAACAATTTTATTTTTTTTAGTTTTCAAATTCCCAGCAAAGGTGACATACACAATTAAACAATACGAAGTATAAGTTTGAAAGTTTATATTAGTAGTTATTTTATACGAATGATCCAAAAAAGTAATAGCAAATATCAAAGTTAACATAATATTGTAGCATGCAATGTACTTCACAATCTTAGAAAACTAAATAAAAAAACAATCACAATTTGGAGTGCTTGGCATCAAACTTGGAGTGCTTGGGACTCAAATCCACAATGTAGGGAACACATTCAAAAATGCGGATGTGCCCAATGTTAGGCCTTCTTCCACTCCATGCCTCTTGTATGCAACTGCACTTGTGGGGCATCTATTGCATGTATAGGCTACATTAAATATGGCCTCCACCCAAAAATCATATGTGAGGCTTTGAGCATGCAACATGGCATGAGCCATTTCCACAAGTGTGCGGTTGGCACGCTCTGCCACACCATTTTGTTGTGGAGTGTAAGCGGCTGAAGTATGGTGTTGAATGCCATACTCTCTCATAGAAGCCTCAAAAGCCTTGGACATATATTCCCCTCCATTAGCTGACCTCAACACCTTGATTTTATACTTCAACTCGTTCTCCACGAGTGCCTTCCATGCCTTGAACCTCTCCAACACATCACTCTTGCACTTGAGCATGAATATTCATATCTTTCTTGAAAAATAATCAATGAAGGTCACAAAATACCTAGTACCACCTATGGAAATGGTCTTCATGGGGCCACATACATCAAAGTGCACAATCTCCAACACCTTGGTTGCTCTTGTTGCTCCATCGCTTGAAAATGGTTGCCTCACTTGTTTGCCTTGAATGCAAGCCTCAAACTTCATTGGAGAGATCTGCAGCACTTAGGGTTTGATTCGAGTGATTTGGAGCACTTGAGTGTGCATTGGAGAGATTTAGACCACTTGGGATCCGATTCGAGTGATTTGGGGCATTTGAGTGTGCCTTGGAGAGATTTAGATCACTTGGGGTCTAATTGGAGTGGGAAGGATCCACCATGGCCACCAGTGATGGAGATGGGGTGAGGGTCATTGACAAGTTTAATGGAGACAACTTTCGTCTATGGAAGTTCAAGATGGAAATGATCTTAGCCGAAAAGGACTTGTGGGAGATTGTGGAGGGCACCGAGGAGGATCCTGAATCTAATGCCGAGCTAAAAGTCAAGAAGTCCTATGAGAGGAGGGTCAAGAAGGCCTTCTCTGTCATTGCTTGCAAGGTATTTTTTGACCTTCATGATGCATTCCGATGTGTGCGGACCAATGAAGACCACCACCATAGGAGGAGCAAGGTATTTTTTGACCTTCATTGATGATTTCTCTCGCAAGGTATGGGTGTACATGCTGAAGTGCAAGAGTGAGGTGTTTGGGCGTTTTGAGACTTGGAAGGCCCTTGTAGAGGCCCAATCCGAGTGCAAGGTGAAGGTACTGCGATCGGATAATGGTGGGGAGTATGTGTCCAAGGCCTTTGAGGAGTACTTGAAGGCACATGGCATTGAGCACCATACTTCAACACCTTACACTCCTCAACAAAATGATGTAGCGGAGCGTGCCAATCGCACCATTGTAGAGATGGCAAGGGACATGATTTATGGCCAAGGTCTCAAGCTTGAGCTTTGGGGGGAGGCTATTGAGATTACAAAGTAATGAATGGAAGAAAGGCCTTACTTAGATGCTAGGAAGATACCAAGCCACATGAGTGGGCTGAACTTAAGCTAGAAGCCTTTCACTAGTTATCCACAAACCATGTGGGATAACTACCTTTCATGGGCTGCCTTTGACTATGAGCAATACCCAATGGACTCTAAGACTAACCTAGTGTCTAATGCTACACCTAGGGCTAAATGTACATGGTCAACACTAATATGTACATGTTAGTCAACAATATGTACTTGATCTTCAACACTCCCACTTTGAGAGTGGTCAAAGGCTCCATGGCCCATCTTCTCAATCAAGTTTTTGGTGTTGTGGCTTCCCAAGGGCCTTGGTGAACACATCAGCCACCATAGCTTGGGTAGGCACATACTTGAGCTCAATCACCACTTCCTCTACTATGGTGGGCTGCCACTTTGAACTCCATGAAATGGTATCCATTCCAAGCATAAACATGTAGCCGCTGGTGGATCTCCTATCCACAAATGTCAAATCAGCCCTTGTTGCCACCATGGCATACATGAACTAACCCATCGCTACCTTGTACTTCCTCTTGCATGGCCAACTCCCACTTGCTTGAATCTCTCCAACACATCACCTTTCGAAGTGAAGATGGATCTCCAACAAAAGCCACATTGGCTTGTTCTTCATGTTGTGGGGGGAGAATGTGATTCAGCCACCAATCTCCAAGGGGCTTGCGGGTCCTAGTTGGATAGCGTGGCTCCTCCATGGGCTGATCTTGCTCTTCTAAGGGCTGATCATGCTCTTGCTCCCTTGGTGAAGTGCTTGGAGAAGGAATTGCTGATCTCTTTACTTGGGGTGTGGCGACCTTCTTCTTGGGCTCCACCAAGTCTTCATCTTCCCCTCCTTGCTCTTCATCTTCATCTCCTTCATCTTCTATGTGCACTCTTGGAGTTGTGCCCACCTTTTGGGCTGGTCCTCCACTTTATTGAGATTACAAAGTAATGAATGAAGAAAGGCTTTACTTAGATGGTAGGAGGATACCAAACCCCATGAGGATACCAACACCCCACATTGTTCAAATGCACTTTCAAACCTCCCAAACACAATTTGCTCACCGAAAGCAAGTTGGCATGCAACTTGGGCACATGGAGTGCCTCTTGAATTCTGATCCTCTTGGTCTCCCCCTTCACTTGCACCTCCACAAGGATCAGCCCCATGCCAAGGGCCTCCACCACACCATTGTCTCCCAAATAAATCTTCTTCCCCGAAATGGGCTGATAGGTGTGGAAGGCATCTCTATGGCTGGTCATGTGTTGAGTGGCCCCCGAGTCCACAATCCAAGTAAACATGTTGGCCTTCTCCCCTCCTCCATGGGTGGCAAAAGCAAATTCCTCCTCCTCCTCCTCTTTGGAGGCTTGGTGTGCACTCTCCTTGCCTTTGGCTTGGCTGCCCTTGCAATGCTTAGCAATGTGGCCTGATTTGCCACACTTGAAGCATGTCCTTGTCTCCTTGAAGACCTTGGTGTTGACCCCTTTGCCATGTCTAGAGACAAGGGCTGATCCATCTCCTTGGGCCTCATTCTCCTTGCGCTTGGTCACCTCATGCATCAAGCGAGCCGTCACAAACTCCATGGTCAACTCCTTCATAGGCCTTGTCTCCAATGCGGTGATGAGGAACTCATAAGACGGTGGCAAGCTCTCCAACAAGGTCATCACCACATCTCCATCCGTCACGGGTGCCTCCAAACAAGCCAACTCATCCGCAAGGGCCTTGATCTTGTTGACATGATCCAACAAGTCATCCTCCTCTTGCATCTTGCTAGTGAAGAACTTGCGCCGGAGAAAAAGGATGTTGGAGAGGCTCTTGGTCTCATGGATGTTGCAAAGGGTGGTCCATGCTTGGGCTGGTCCCTTGCAATGGCGAATGTGAGCAATTTGTCGGTCCACAAGGTTGATGGCAATGAGAGCAAAGGCCTTCTTCTCCTTCCTCTCAAATGCCTTCTTGGTCTTTGGATCAGCATCTTCACTTGGAGGCTCCTCACTCCCATCCACCACCTCCCACAAGTCCTTCTCCGCAAGAATCATCTCCATCTTGAACTTCCACATGCCAAAGTTCTCCCCATTGAACTTGTCAATGATGCGCACACCTTCTCCTCCACTTGATGCCATGATGGAGCACCTCCCACTTGTTGGCAGCCCCCCAAGTGTCTCCTAGAGTTGACAAACTCAATTCAGCCTCCAAACAATCCCTTGGAAGCCAATTGGGCTGAAATGGCACCAATCAGCCCTTGCAAGCACCTCCAAAGATCCCTCACACCCTAAGAAAGACCCAAGACTCCTCACAAGTGCCTCACCTCCTCTCCACACCAATTCAGACCCTAATGAAGCTCAAAATCACCACATGGACATCATGGGCAAGTGCTACTTCAAACTAGCAAGCAAACACACAATGGTCCTCACAAATAGGGTTCTCCACACTCCAAGGAGCTCAAGACCTCCAATCAGCCCTAGATGGAAGCTACTACTCACAATGAGCACCTCAAAAACAACAATGGCCTCCAACAACCCTAGTTGGATCACCAAGCCAACAAAGAACCCCAATTGACTCCACAATGCTCACAAGGGCACAAATCAGCCCTCTAGGGTTCACAAAAAAAAACCCCACTAATTGGCTTCACTCACTCACAAGGGCTCTAATCAGCCCTCTTGGGATCACCAAGTCCACTAATTCGCCTCACTCACTCACAAGGGCACAATTCAGCCCTCAATGGATGGCAAACGCCTCAAGCATCCCAAACATGCTTCCAAGACTCACAATGGACTCTCACTAGATTGCAATAAGCACAATCACACTCAACTATGCACCAAAATGCAAAATCAGCCACAAAGGACTCCTACTAAAGTGCAATTGGCACAATCTCACTCCACAATGCACCCAAGTGCACAATCAGTCTTAAAAGACTCTCACTAAAGTGCAATTGACACAATCTCACTCCACAATGCACCCAAGTGCACAATTAGCCTCAAATGGCTCTCAATGCACACTTCTAAGTGCAAACTCAAACTAGGAGCATGCAACTAGCCCTTACTAGGTCTGATTACTACCATAAGCAATGTCTCCACCAAAATGTACTCAAAACCTCACAAACCAGCCAATGAGAAAAAAAACAAAACTCCTTTTTTTTTTAAAATGCACTCCAAGTTTTTGACAATTTACTCACACCATATGGTTTGTAGGTGAAAAATACACACAAGGCTGATTGCTCCTCCAAGCTCCAAGATCTCCTCCAAATGATTTGAACTTCTCCTTCAAACGCAACTCCAAGTGCGTGGGCCCATAACCTATTGAGATTACAAAGTAATGAATGAAGAAAGGCTTTACTTAGATGGTAGGAGGATACCAAACCCCATGAGTGGGTTGAACATAAGGTAGAAGCCTTTCATAGTTATCCACATACATCATGGGATAACTAACCTCAATGGGCTGCCTTTGACTACAAGCAATACCCAAGAGACTCTAAGTCTAACTAAGAGTCTAATGCTACTCCTAGGGCTGAATGTACATAGTCTACACTAATATGTACATGTTCTTCAACACACTTCTCCCACTTGGGCTCATCTCCAAGAACTTGGGATCAGCACCTTCATCCTCCATGAACGTCACATCTCGACACTTGATGATGGCCTTGCTCTCCACACACATCAGCCTATAAGCCTTGGTTCCCTCACAATAACCAAGGAAAAGACACTTGATGCCCTTGGCATCCAACTTGGTCCTCTTGGCACTTGGAACCAAAGCATAGGCAATGCACCCAAAGGTGCGCATGTGAGATACATGGGGCCTAATCCCACTCCAAGCTTCTTGGGGTGTCATGCTTGTCAAGGCTTGGGTGGGGCATCGGTTCCTTGTATAAACTGCTGTAGACACCGCCTCACCCCAAAGCTCAAACTTCAGCCCTTGGGCATGAATCATGGACCTTGCCATCTCCACAATGGTGCGATTTGCACGCTCCGCTATGCCGTTTTGTTGAGGAGTGTAAAGTGCTGATGTATGGTGCTCAATGCCATGGGCCTTCAAGTACTCCTCAAAGGCCTTGGACACATACTCCCCACCATTATCCGACCGAAGCACCTTCACCTTGCAATCAGATTGGGCCTCTACAATGGCCTTCCAAGTCTCAAAACGCCCAAACACCTCACTCTTGCACTTCAGCATATACCCCCACACCTTGCGAGAGAAATCATCAATAAATGTCAAAAAATACCTTGCTCCTCCTATGGTGGTGGTCTTCATTGGTCCGCACACATCGGAATGCACAAGCTCCAATGGCTTGCTGGCCCTTGTTGCCCCATCCTTGGGGAAGGGCTGCCTTGCTTGTTTGCCCTCAATGCACCCCTTACACACCCTAGAACTCCAATCATGCTTGCAAGAAGAAAGGTTTAGCCCCTTCACAATGTGTTGGAGGCTTTTCATGCTCTTCACATTCAAGTGCCCAAGCTATTGAGAGAAAGAAAACCAAGCCAATATATATTGAGAGAAAGAAAACCAAGCCAATATATTCCAATGAAGGGGAACACAAACATGTGTGAGAAAGGGGTATCAAGCCCATGCTAGGGGCTGCCCTCTTATACCACTCTTCTACTAAGTGCCATGACTAACCATATGGGACAAAGGTCCTCTAGGAGGGCTGCCCCTCTCTATAGGCACCACTAGGAGGGCTGCCCCTCTCTAATAGCCCATTGCTTTGGCTACAAACAACACACAACTAAGGTCAGCCCATACTAAGAGCTCCCACAAACATTCTATGCCAATCTACTCACTTTCTTCAACATATACCACTCTTCTACTAAGTGCCATGACCAACCATATGGGACAAAGGTCCTCTAGGAGGGCTGCCCCTCTCTAATAGCCCATTGCTTTGGCTACAAACAACACACAACTAAGGTCAGCCCATACTAAGAGCTCCCACAAACATTCTATGCCAATCTACTCACTTTCTTCAACACTCCCACTTTGTTTGTTGCCAAACAATGTCAAACCCATCTCCTTGCGAAGAACTTCATGTCGGGGCTTGCCAAGTGCCTTTGTAAGCACATCGGCCACCATGCGCTCCGTGGAAATGTACTTCATCTCAATCACATCTTCTTCAACCTTCTCACGAATGAAATGGTGTTGTATGTCAATGTGTTTGCTCCGAGAGTGATGGATGGGATTCTTCACCAAGGCAATGGCGCCTTGATTGTCACACATGATGCATGTGCTCTTCCCTTGCTCCAATCCCACATCACTCATGAGTTGCCTTAGCCATATGGCCTCTCTTGTGCATTGGCTAATGGCCATGTACTCCGCCTCGGTGGTAGACAATGCAATGGTGGGTTGTTTCTTTGAATTCCATGAAATGGCACCACCTCCAAGTATAAACACATAGCCTGTGGTCGACCTCCTATCCGTTGCATCTCCGGCCCAATCTGCATCACAAAAACCCACTAATGCTAGGCTCTGGCCGCCAAGTACCAACTTAGCATCCAAAGTTCCTTGGAGGTATCGCATGACCCTCTTCACTGTTGTCCAATGCCTTGGGCCGCTTTTGGCCATGTGTTGACTCACCACACTCATGGCAAATGCAAGGTCAGGTCTTGTGGCCACCATAGCATACATCAAGCTCCCCACCGCAGCTTTGTAAGGCACATCTTGCATTTCAGCCTTTACACCTTCATACTCTTCATCCGTGAGCTTGGGCATCTTCTCCTTTACATCAAGAGGTGTACCAACGGATTTGCATCCCTCCATATTGAATCGCTTCAACACGCCCTCAATGTACTTGCCTTGGCTCATGGTGATGGTGCGGGCCGCCCGGTTCCTTATGAACTCCACTCCAAGACAATAGTGTAACTCACCAAGGTCGCTCATGTCATATTGACTCTTCAACATGGCCTTCACTTCCACCATCTTGCTCATTGTGTTGGTCATGATGATCAAGTCATCTACATACACAATCACAATCACCAAATACGTACTTGTTTGCTTGATGTAGAGAGAGTGGTCTGCATGACTCCTTTTGTAGCCCTCCCTTGCAAACAATGCATCCACATCCATGTACCATGCTCTTCCGGATTGCCTCAACCCATAGATGGCCTTCTTGAGCTTGCACTTGAGGTACTCACGGCCTTCTTGGACAAAGCCCTTAGGTTGGTCCATGTAGATCACTTCTTCAAGCCCAGGATTGAGAAACGCTGTGATGACATCCATTTGGTGCATTTCCAAATCCATGGTAGCCCCAATACTCGCCATGCATCGAATGGTGCAAAACTTGGCCACGGGAGCAAAAGTCTCATTAAAGTCCACCCCTTCAACTTGTGAATACCCCTTGGCTACCAATCTTGCCTTATAACGCACAATGTTGCCGGATGCATCTCTCTTGGTGCAAAACACCCACTTGCATCCCACACTTGTACGATCATGAGGAAGAGGAGAAAGTTCCCATGTACCTTTGGCCATAAGTGAAGTATACTCCTCTTTCATAGCTTTCTCCCACTTGCTTGCATCCAAGCTCTTCATGGCTTCACCCATGTTGCGTGGATCTTCTACACACGCCACATTGGCATGCTCCACTTGCTCTTGAGGGAAGATGTGGTTCTTCCACCATTCTCCAAGCGGCCTCCTCTCCCTCGTAGGATATCTTGGCTCCTTGGAGGCATCTTCCTCCTCGTCTTCAATTGGTGGAGAGTTTGGAGATGGACAACTCTTCTCCTTAGGTGTCGGTGGTGTCTCATCATGGTCCTCATCATCCTTGGGCATGCTTGGAGATTTGTCCACCTCAATCTTTGGTTCCTCTTTGCTCCCACTTGGACATATCTCCAAAGCATTGGTGTCCCCTTGCTTGTCTTCTACAAATGAGACATCGCGACTCTTGATGATCTTCTTGGTCTCCAAACACATGAGTCTATACGCCTTGGAGCCCTCACAATATCCCATAAGTAAACACTTGATGCCCTTGACATCAAGCTTGGAGCGTTTGGGACTCAAATCCAAGGCATATGCAACGCATCCAAAGATGCGCATGTGCCCAATGTTGGGCCTCTTTCCACTCCATGCTTCTTGTGGTGTCATCGAAGCTATTGCATTTGTAGGGCACCTATTGCGTGTGTATGCCGCATTTGATACCGCCTCCGCCCAAAGATCATACGTGAGGCCTTGGGCATGGACCATGGACCGAGCCATCTCCATTAGTGTGCGATTAGCACGCTCCGCCACACCATTTTGTTGCGGAGTGTAAGGGGCTGAAGTTTGGTGTTGAATACCATGCTCTCTCATAAAAGCCTCAAAGGCCTTGGACATGTATTCCCCACCATTATCCGACCTCAACACCTTCACCTTATGCCCCGACTCATTTTCCACAAGTGCCTTCCATGCTTTGAACTTCTCAAACACCTCACTCTTGCACTTGAGCATGAACACCCATATCTTCCTTGAAAAATCATCAATGAAGGTCAAAAAATACCTTGCACCACCCATAGAGGTGGTCTTCATGGGGCCACACACATCGGAGTGCACAATCTCCAACACCTTGGTTGCTCTTGTCCCTCCATCGCTTGGAAATGGTTGCCTTGCTTGCTTGCCTTCAATGCAAGCTTCACACTTCAAATCGCAAGAGCCCTTCTCCACTTGCATGCCTCCCACCATGCTTTGAAGGCTCTTGACACTCTTCTCATTGAGGTGGCCCAATCTCTTGTGCCATAGCTCCAATGAGTGTTGGTGGAGTGCACCTTGCGCCAAACATGCCTTGCTTGTGCCATTCACGCTCTTGAACCTCAAATGATACAAATTGCCCTCTTTTGATGCTGTCACAATCATCTCTCCATTGGGTGCACCCAAAACGCACCCCTTGTTGTTGAATTGCACCTTCAAATCTTGTGACACCAACTTGCTCACCGAGAGCAAGTTGGCATGCAACTTGGGCACATGCAACGCATCTTGGATGCGAATGGTCCTCACTTGACCCTTCACCTCTACCTCCACCACGATACATCCCATGCCAATTGCATCCACCAGGTTGTTGTCCCCCAAGTACACCTTGCGATTGCTTATGGGAGCATAAGTGAGAAATGCTTGCCTATGTGAAGTCATGTGTTGTGTTGCGCCCGAGTCAACAATCCATGTGAACATGTCGGTGTTGTCAAATCCTTCATTGGCCGCAAATGCAAAGTCCTCCTCCACTTCCTTCACACTTGCCTTGTTTACACTCTCCTTCTTGGGCAACCTACAAAACCGTGCAAGGTGGCCGGGCTTACCACAATTGTAGCATGTGCATGTCTCCTTGCGTGGTTGTGAGCTCCCCCCTTGGCCATACCGCGAGTAGAGTGCTGCCCCTCCTTCTTGGGGCTCATTCTCCTTCCTCTTGGACACCTCATGCATCAACCTTGCCGTGATGAAGTCAAGAGTGAGCTCCTCCATAGGTCTTGTCTCCAACGCCGTGATGAGATACTCATAAGAAGGTGGCAAGCTATCAAGCAAAGTCATAACAATGTCACCATCCGTGACAGGAACCTCCAAACAAGCAAGTTGGTCTGCCAACGCCTTCACCTTATTGATGTGGTCCAACATGTCCTCGTTCTCTTGCATCTTGCACGTGAAGAATTTGCGTCGAATGAAGAGCATGTTGGACAAGCTCTTGGTCTCATGGATGTTGCAAAGCACCTTCCATGCTTCCGCGGGTCCCTTGCATGCTCGCACATGTGCAAGTTGCCTATCCACAAGATTGCAAGCAATCATGGAGAAGGCCTTCTTGACCCTTCTCTCATAGGACTTCTTGACTTTCACATCCGCATCAGATGTAGGTACCTCCTCCGTGCCTTCTACAATCTCCCACAAGTCCTTTTCGGCCAAGATCATCTCCATTTTGAACTTCCATAGTCCAAAGTTGTCTCCATTGAACTTGTCGATGACCCTCACGCCATCTCCATCACTAGTGGCCATGGTTTAGGTCTCCCACTCCAATGGAAGCCTAAGTGACTCAAATCACTCCAATCAGATCCTTAATGGCCCAATATTCTCACTTTAGACCCCAAATGGCCGAAATCTCTCCAATGCACACTTAAGTGCTCCAAAACACTCAAATCAGACCCCAAGTGGTCCAAGTCTCTCCAATGCACACTCAAGTGCTCCAAATCTCACCAATGCACACTCTAGTGCTCCAAAACACTCAATTCAGGCCCCAAGTGGTCCAAGTCACTCCAATGAACACTCCAGGGCTCCAAATTATTCAATTCAGAGCCTAATAAGTCAAAAACTCTCCAAGGTGCACTCAAATGCTCCAATATTCTCAAATCAGACCCTAATGAGTCCAAAACTCTCCTACGTGCACTCAAATGCTCCAATACACTCGAATCAGACCCTAATGAGTCCAAACCTCTCCAATGCACACTCAAATGCTCCAAATCACTCCATTGATGTACCAAATGCACAAATCACCCCCTTTGGAGAAAGGGCCAAACCCTACCTCCCAATAAGGCTATGAAACACCAAATCAACCCTCTTGAGTGCTCAACAAGTACAATCAACCCTCAAGTAGCACAAATGGACTCAAAAACAAGAAAATACCTCACCAAAATGGTGAAGAGAAATGCTCCAAACGACCCCAAACTCCACTTGCTCCAAGCTCCAATAGTGCTCCACCAACACACCTTCCAATGAGATCTCACCTCCAATAGCAACTCACATGAGTGGGCCCATAACCTATTGAGAGAAAGAAAACCAAGCCAATATATATTGAGAGAAAGAAAACCAAGCCAATATATTCCAATGAAGGGGAACACAAACATGTGTGAGAAAGGGGTATCAAGCCCATGCTAGGGGCTGCCCTCTTATACCACTCTTCTACTAAGTGCCATGACTAACCATATGGGACAAAGGTCCTCTAGGAGGGCTGCCCCTCTCTATAGGCACCACTAGGAGGGCTGCCCCTCTCTAATAGCCCATTGCTTTGGCTACAAACAACACACAACTAAGGTCAGCCCATACTAAGAGCTCCCACAAACATTCTATGCCAATCTACTCACTTTCTTCAACACAAGCCTCCTATGCCAAAGCTCCACAAGGTTGGCATGAGTTGATCCTTGGGCAACACATGCCAAAGAAGAGCCATTCACCTTGGTGAAGTGGAGGCGGTACAAATTGCCCTCACGAGGGGCTGATGCAATCAAAACTCCACTTGGTGCCCTAACAACACACCCTACCATGTTGAAATGCACTTTCAAACCTCCCAAACACAATTTGCTCACCGAAAGCAAGTTGGCATGCAACTTGGGCACGTGGAGTGCCTCTTGAATTCTGATCCTCTTGGTCTCCCATTGAGCACCATACTTCAGGACCTTAGACTCCTCAACCAAACGACGTAGCGGAGTGTGCCAATCGCACCATTGTGGAAATGGCAAGGGCCATGATTTATGGCCAAGGTCTCAAGCTTGAGCTTTGGGGGGAGGCGGTGTCCAATGCGGTGTATACAAGGAACTGGTGCCCCATCCAAGCATTGACAAGCATGACACCCCAAGAAGCTTGGAGTGGAATTAGGCCCCATGTATCTCACATGCGCACCTTTGGGTGCATTGTCTATGCCTTGGTTCCAAGTGCGAAGAGGACCAAGTTGGATGCCAAGGGCATCAAGTGTCTTTTCCTTCGTTATTGTGAGGGAACCAAGGCTTATAGGCTGATGTGTGTGGAGAGCAAGGCCATCATCAAGTGTCGAGATGTGACCTTCTTGGAGGATGGAGGAGCTGATCACAAACTCTTGGAGATGAGCCCAAGTGGGAGATGTGGAGGACCAACCGAAAAGGTGGGCACAACTCTAAGCGTGCACATAGAAGATGAAGGAGATGAAGACTTGGTGGAGCCCAAGAAGAAGGTGACCACACCCCAAGTGAAGAGATCAGTTTCCCTTTCTCCAAGCACATCACTAAGGGAGCAAGAGCATGATCAGCCCTTAGAAGAGCAAGATCAATCCATGGAGGAGCCAAGGTATCCTACAAGGACCCGCAAGCCCCTTGGAGATTGGTGGCTGAATCACATTCTTCCCCCACAACATGAAAAACAAGCCAATGTGGCTTTCCTTGGAGATCCATCTACACTTGGAGAGGTGTTGCGTTGCAAAGATGCAAGCAAGTGGGCGGTGGCCATGCAAGAGGAGTACAAGGCCCTCATTGCCAAAGGGACATGGGAACTTGCACCTCTTCCTTCCAAGAGATCAAGTGTAGGTTGTAAGTGGGTTTTCTCCACCAAATGGGATGCTTTGGGTCACATTGTGAGGTACAAAGCAAGGCTGGTTGCCAAGGGCTTTTCCCAAGTGGAAGGGGTGGACTTCAATGAGACATTTGCCCCCGTTGCCAAGTTTAGCACCATTCGGTGCATTGTGACTCTTGGGGCAGCCATGGACTTGGAAATGCACCAAATGGATGTCAAGACGACTATTCTCAATCTCAAGTTGGAGGAGGTCATCTACATGGATCAGCCCCAAGGCTTTGTGCAAGAAGGCCAAGAGCATCTCAAGTGCAAGTTGAAGAAGGCACTGTTGAAGATCAAGTACATATTGTTGACTAACATGTACATATTAGTGTTGACCATGTACATTCAGCCTTAGGTGTAGCATTAGACACTAGGTTAGTCTTAGAGTCCATTGGGTATTGCTCCTAGTCAAAGGCAGCCCATGAAAGGTAGTTATCCCACATGGTTTGTGGATAATTAGTGAAAGGCTTCTAGCTTAAGTTCAGCCCACTCAAGTGGCTTGGTATCTTCCTACCATCTAAGTAAAGCCTTTCTTCATTCATTACTTTGTAATCTCAATAGGTTATGGGCCCACGCACTTGGAGTTGCATTTGAAGGAGAAGTTCAAATCATTTGGAGGAGATCTTGGAGCTTGGAGGAGCAATCAGCCTTGTGTGTATTTTTCACCTACAAACCATATGGTGTGAGTAAATTGTCAAAAACTTGGAGTGCATTTAAAAAAAAAAAAAAAGGAGTTTCGTTTCTTTTCTCATTGGCTGGTTTGTGTGGTTTTGAGTACATTTTGGTGGAGACATTGCTTATAGTAGTAATCAGACCTAGTAAGGGCTGGTTGCATGCTCCTAGTTTGAGTTTGCACTTAGAAGTGTGCATTGAGAGCCATTTGAGGCTAATTGTGCACTTGGGTGCATTGTGGAGTGAGATTGTGCCAATTGCACTTTAGTGAGAGTCTTTTAAGGCTGATTGTGCACTTGGGTGCATTGTGGTGTAAGATTGTGCCAATTGCACTTTAGTGGGAGTCCTTTGTGGCTGATTTTGCATTTTGGTGCATAGTTGAGTGTGATTGTGCTTATTGCAATCTAGGGAGAGTCCATTGTAAGTCTTGGAAGCATCATTGGGTTGCTTGAGGTGTTTGCCATCCGTTGAGGGCTGATTTGTGCCCTTGAGAGTGAGTGAGGCAAATTGGTGGACATTGTGAATCCAAGAGGGCTGATTTGTGCCCTTGTGAGTGAGTGAGGCCATTTATTGGATTTTGTGAACCTAAGAGGGCTGATTTGTGCCCTTGAGAGTGAGTGAGGCAAATTGGTGGACATTGTGAATCCAAGAGGGCTGATTTGGGCCCTTGTGAGTGAGTGAGGCCATTTATTGGATTTTGTGAACCTAAGAGGGCTGATTTGTGCCCTTGAGAGTGAGTGAGGCCATTTGGTGGACTTTGTGAATCCAAGAGGGCTGATTTGGGCCCTTGTGAGTGAGTGAGCCATTTGGTGGACTTTGTGAACCCAAGAGGGCTGATTTTTGTGCTTGTGAGCCATTGAGAGCCAATTGGAGTTCCTAGGTGGCTTGGTGATCCAACTAGGGATGTTGGAGGTTATTGTTGTCCTTAGGTACTAATTGTGAGTAGTAGCTTCCATCTAGGGCTGATTGGAAGTCTTGAGCACCTTGGAGAGTAGAGTACCCTATTTGTGTGGGGAATTGTGAGTTTTCTTGTTGGTTTCAAGTAGAACCAGCCCATGAAGTCCATGTGGTGGCTTTGAGCTTCATTAGGGTCTAAATTGGTGTGGAGAGCTTCATTAGGGTCTAAATTGGTGTGTAGGAGTGTTTTTGTTATCCATAGGGTGTGAAGGATCTTTGGAGGTGCTTGGGAGGGCTGATTGGTGCCATTTCAGCCCAATTGGCTTCCAAGGGATTGTTTGGAGGCTGAATTGAGTTTGTCAACTCTTGGAGACACTTGGGGGGGCTGCCAACAAGTGGGAGGTGCATCATCATGGCATCAAGTGGAGGAGAAGGCGTGCGCATCATTGACAAGTTCAATGGGGAGAACTTTGGCATGTGGAAGTTCAAGATGGAGATGATTCTTGCGGAGAAGGACTTGTGGGAGGTGGTGGATGGGAGTGAGGAGCCTCCAAGTGAAGATGCTGATCCAAAGACCAAGAAGGCATTTGAGAGGAAGGAGAAGAAGGCCTTTGCTCTCATTGCCATCAACCTTGTGGACTGGCAAATTGCACACATTCGCCATTGCAAGGGACCAGCCCAAGCATGGACCACCCTTTGCAATATCCATGAGACCAAGAGCCTCTCCAACATCCTTTTTCTCCGGCGCAAGTTCTTCACTAGCAAGATGCAAGAGGAGGATGACTTGTTGGATCACATCAACAAGATCAAGGCTCTTGCAGATGAGTTGGCTTGTTTGGAGGCACCCGTGACGGATGGAGATGTGGTGATGACCTTGTTGGAGAGCTTGCCACCGTCCTATGAGTTCCTCATCACCGCATTGGAGACAAGGCCTATGAAGGAGCTGACCATGGAGTTTGTGACGGCTCGCTTGATGCATGAGGTGTCCAAGCGCAAGGAGAATGAGTCCCAAGGCGAGGGATCAGCCCTTGTTTCAGGACATGTAAGTAAAGTAAAGCCTTTCTTCATTCATGTAAGTAAAGTAAAGCCTAAGTAAAGCCTTTCTTCATTCATTACTTTGTAATCTCAACAGGCACTCCCCAGGTTGAAGCAATCTGGGAGAGCATGGTATCAAGATATTGATGCCATGTGTGTGAGGAAGGTCTTCCAAAGAGGCCATGCTGATCACTCTTTGTACACCATGCAAAGTTGTGAGCATTTGGTGATTGTGATCATCTATGTGGATGATCTGATCCTTCTTGCAAGTAGCATGACCAAGATGCTTGAAGTGAAGGCTATGCTCAAGGAGGAGTATGAGATGAGTGATCTTGGAGAGTTGAACTTTTGCCTTGGAGTGGAGTTCAAGAGGGATAGGGCTGCCCGCACCATTACCATGAGCCAACGCAAGTACCTTGAAGAGATTCTCAAGCGTTTCAACATGGAGGAGTGCAAAGCCATAGGTACACCACTTGACACTCATGTGAAGTTGCCCAAGCTCATGGATGAAGAGTTTGAGGAGGTGAGGGATGAAATGCAAGGTGTGCCTTACAAGGCAGCAGTGGGTTGTTTGATGTATGCAACGGTAGCCACAACGGCTGATTTGGCATTTCCGGTGAGTGTTGTGAGTCAACACATGTCCAAGTATGGCCCAAATCATTGGGCAGCGGTCAAGAGGGTTATGAGGTACCTTCAAGGCACACTTGGATTGAAGTTGCAACTTAGAGGTGCCCATGTGAGCTTGCATGGCTTTTGTGATGCAAATTGGGCTGGTGATGAGGGGGATAGGAGATCCACCACCGGCTACGTGTTTATGTTTGGAGTGGGTGCCATTTCATGGAATTCAAAAAGGCAGCCCACCATAGCTCTTTCTACAACGGAGGCGGAGTACATGGCTATGAGCCAATGCACCAAAGAGGCCATTTGGCTAAGGCAACTCTTGGCTGATGTTGGCCTTGTCCAAGAGGGCAGCACACCAATTTGGTGTGACAACCAAGGCGCCATTACTTTGGCCAAGAATTCCACCCACCACTCTTGGACAAAGCACATTGATGTGCAACACCATTTCATTTGTGAATGAGTGGAGGATGAGGTGATTGAGTTCAAGTATGTGCCTACCCAAGCTATGGTTGCTGATGTGTTGACTAAGGCCCTTGGGTAGCCACAACACCAAAACTTGATTGAGAAGATGGGCCTTTGAGCCTTTGCCCACTCTCAAAGTGGGAGTGTTGAAGAACATGTACATATTAGTGTAGACCATGTACATACAGTCCTAGGAGTAGCATTAAACACTTAGTTAGTATTAGAGTCATTGGGTATTGCTTGTAGTCAAAGGCAGCCCATGAAAGGTAGTTATCCCACATGGTTTGTGGATAACTAGAGAAAGGCTTCTAGCTTAAGTTCAGCCCACTCATGTGGCTTGGTATCTTTGTACCATCTAAGTAAAGCTTTTCTTCCATACATTACTTTCTAATCTCAATAGTGCCTCGGTAAGTACATTTGCCACCATAAGCTCCGTAGAAATGTACTTTCAATCACGTCTTCTTCAACCTTCTCACAAATGAAATGATGTTGAATGTGAATATGTTTGCTTCGAGAATGATGGGTTGGATTCTTCACCAAGGCAATGGCACCTTGATTGTCACACATGATGCGTGTGCTCTTCCCTTGCACCAATCCAACATCACTCATAAGTTGCCTTAGACATATGGCCTCCCTTGTGCATTGGCTAATGGCCATGTATTCTACCTCCGTGGTAGACAAAGCAATGGTGGGTTGCTTTTTCGAGTTCCAAGAAATTGCACCGCCTCCAAGTACAAACACATAGCTTGTGGTTGACCTTCGATCCGTTGCATCTCCGGCCCAATCTGCATCACAATAACCCACCAATGCAAGGCTCTTGCCTCCAAGGTCCAACTTGGCATCGAAAGTACCTCTGAGGTATCGCATGACCCTCTTGATTGTTGCCCATTGCTTTGGGACACTCTTGGCCATGTGTTGGCTCACCACACTCATTGCAAATGCAAGGTTAGGCCTTGTGGCCACCATGGCATACACCGAGCTCCCAACCGCGGCCTTGTATGGCACATCTTGCATTTCCGCCGCCGCCTTCCACCCCTTCCCTGCTGGAACTCCAATTTTCCTCCCCACGGAACTCTAATTCTTGCCTTCCTGCAGATGTCCAATTTTTGCCTCCCCGCGGTGAAGTGGAGGGGAGGGCTCCCGATGGCGGCCTTGGAAGAGAAGAGAAGTGAGGATTTTTTGGAGGTGGTGTTGTTTACTTCCCGATTTCCCGCCGCCGCTCCAATTCAAACTTGCGACGTCTATAACTTTTCATTGAGATATGTGTTTGGGACTTGGATGACACCATTGAATTTGTCTTTCCTTCCCCTATTTCCTCTAAAAAATTGTTTTTTTTTTGTCACCATTTTTTTCTCAAGTCACATTTCCACTGTTTTTTTGTAGCCAGCCATGGACCGCCCATCGCTTGCTAAAATTCCTCCCAATGCCCCTCTCCGACGTCTTCGGCAAGTTTTCAGCCTTGCCACTCGCCGATTTGCCACTTCTTGAATGATTGAAGATGTTGTTGTTCACAACTTGGTGGGCCTCCATGCTTGAGTCATTCGAGCATTTCCAGAGCACTTCCGTGGCCAACGCCCCGCCAATCTCATCAAAGCCAGCCGATGGTGGCAACAATGTGACCAATTCCATGAGAATCTTCCTAGTCCCGTCACTCCCCTCTCTTGTAGCCGAAGTTGTTTTGGTAAGAGAAGGCATCATTCCCCAAAAGCCAGGCCGGGTCGAGGCAAAAAGAACAACGAATGGGTGCAAAATTTGTACCCGTTATTACTTGAAGAATTCAACTGCCTTTATAAAGTAGGTGTCAAATTTTTCTCTCACCTACTTTGTGAATTGACCCTTTCCATACTCGTAGCTCCTGAATCCATTTTTACATCCCTTTTTGTTGATCCCAAAGACAATGTTCTGTTGGTCAACAAAATCACAATGAATTGGGTCAATCAATTCATGGATAACCATAATATAGTCTTTTTATTCCAACGTAAGTGTTTGACTTGTAGCTCTCAAAAGGAGCTTCAAATCAAAATAGAATCCGCCTACCATTTGGGGGTTTTGCAAAGGGGATTTTTATCCGGAAATTTGATGAAAATCTCATGAAAAACTTAAATGAAACACATTTCGTTGTCAATCTTGACCATGGCCAAACTTTAGGGTTTAGGGGAGACACAATTGTCAAATATGCTGAAGTTGTCTCGAGTAGGGAGTCCATGACTATGGTGGTTCGCTTTTCACGAGCCCGTCGTGCCACAATAGAAGCTCCTATGTTCATTTTCTCAAATGAAAATAGGAGCTATCCTATACGGGGGTTGATTGATAATATTCCGCAGGTTTTTTATAGAATGGGTCCTAAAGGTTAGATGGACCAAACCATCTTCCCGAATACTCTTTAGAACCTCGTGCATATCAAGCCGATCTTCATCAACGCATGAAAATCATATGGCTTGATAATTGTAGCAATCATATTGTGACACCTAGATTGGTTGTTGTTCTAGCTGCTAAAAATACAGTTTTCAGATTCCTACCTCCATGTTTTACTCACCTTTGCCAACCAACAGATACGTTCCTCATTTCAAAAATTAAAGATGCATGAACAAGATGGTGGGAAGCCAAGAAAATTGAATTGATACAACAAAATGCTTGGCAAAATGCACCCATGGCAGATGGACAATAGTCATGAAAGTTGACAAATTCAGGAAAACGTTTTTCCTACAATTGGCTGTTGATAGTGTAGAAGATGTTAATCGAGAGGTGGATTGTAACAACATATCATATGCTAGAAAAGCAATGATTGTAACAGCATATCATATGCTAGAAACGCAATGATTTGTTGTGGCTTAGCATTAGGACTTGATGAATCTTAGAGTGTAGGACAATTGTTTCCACATCTCCAAGAGATAATTGCAAAACATTTGCAATACTTCCAAGGGCAAGAACTACCCAATTTCAATAGGGTAGTTTAAAAATCCTTTTTGATATTTTATTATAATTTTTAAAATTTTTTGGTCTACAACTAGGATTATTATGTTGTTTAGGGGTTAGGCTATATTTCAGCATGTCTGTGCTTATTCCAGCATTTCAGTGCTTATTCCAGCATTTCAGTACTTATTCCAGCATTTTAGTAATTATTTCAACATTTCAATGATTATTTCAGCATTTTATACACTACTTTTTTTCCACCATTCCAACTTCTAACATTTTTTGCCATCTAACACTAAATGCACTCTCGTACAAATGCTAAAATGACCAGATTTTACTATAGAGCTAAAATAGTGTTAGAATGGGTTAATTTTCATCTACAGTCAGACCTCGATAAGTGTTACCTCGATAAGTGTTAAAACTCTATATGTGTTATGGAGATTTGTGCTCCCTTAAAATTAAGACTAGTAAGTGTTATGTGTTAAGTGTTACGCAATGTCGTGCTCCCGACTTTGTTAATTTTACCTCAGTAAGTGATAAGTTTCCAAAAAAAGGCTTTTTGTAAGAGCCATCGCTTGGGGGGAGATAATTTTGAGGTAAAGTAATAGTTTTTTTATTAGCATGCCATTGTATACATGAATGTTCAAGAGTATTTAAATTATGAGCTCGAGTTTGATTTGAGTAACCCTTATCAGTCTGAAGAAATTATTGAAATGCTTCCATCTCAACAAGGTAGTGAACACGAAGATAGAGATCTTGATGAAGCTAATCCTCACGATATAGTAGAAGAGGTTGTAGGCTTTAAAGATGTAGGTAGAGCTCTTCAAACTTTGAAGAAGTTTTTGGAGCAAAGACCTAATGACACCATGTTATCTATTAGGAATATTGAAGTACTAGAAAAGGAAGTAGAATCTTGGCGTGTAGCAGAAACTCGCCAAAGTACCATTGATTCATTCTTTCGACGGACTTAGATGAATAATGAATCAATATTTTGTAATTTCATCCATTTTTTCTATAAATGTTATGTATTTACCTTTTTAATTCTTTTAAGTGTTATTTTTTATAAGTGTTACAAATCATCGACATCACCCTCTATAAGTGTTATGTGTTACTAGTGTCTAAGTGTTAACTAAAAATATGCTCCCAACCCCTAACACTTATCGAGGTCTGACTGTAACACTAACCTTGCAAATCACAATTAGTGTTAGTGTTGACAATTAGTGTTGACAATTAGTGTTGCCAATACTATTTACCAATTTTAGTGTAGTATTTTGATGTTTTTCGGCTTTCAGAAGGATCTCCAAAGTGTTGGTTTGGTTCATAATTTGTGAACAACTCCATAAATAGTTAAAATTGAGGTTAAGTTATCTTTTATTTTGAAAAATAAATAAATTTCATATCACATGTCCAAATGCTATGAAATGAAATCTTTGCACGAAGTAGAAAGTTTTTTAATTCATATTAAGAACACAACCTAATGCTCTAACAAAGTCCTTACAAATTAAAAAATTATTTTTAATTTGATTTTTGGTTGTACTAAAGGCATAAGGCACACCAACAATTGTGGCAATAACTATATATATATATATATATATATATATATAAATAAGTCTATACCGTAAATGAAGTTGTTTATTTTGTTTATTACAATGAGATCTCTAGAATTGTACATCGTTTGGTTTTGTTTATAGTACTATTGATAAGCACTCAATAAGTAGGGGGACATGTGACTCACAACAAAAAAGATATTGAATTCAAAATTGTTATAAAGTAAAAATTAGAAAGTTACTTTTACTTTTATTTTTAAAGGATTGACATCTCAATAGTTGTAGCGAAGGCATAGGACATACTGGAATTTTTTTTTCCAATTATAACATCTTATTTACAAATCATACAAATTTTAGTTTTTTTGTGAAAATTTGAAATTATTTTGATTTATTTTTTAAAAAAGGAAAAAAATATATTAAATATTATTAGAATATCATGGAATAAAGTTTGTTTTTATGACTCATTCTGTAAGAAACCTCCGGAATGTCTATTTCAACCATTTCAGGTCATAAAGTTAACTAAAAACCTTCAATTTTTTTTTTAATTTTTAGGATATTGGTCTTCAAATCTATAAATTTTTAGACATGCTTTAAAATATTGCCTAAACCAATTCTAGGCTAGAAATTATTTGTATGAAAAACAAAAATTTTATAGCTAAAATTTTTATTTCATTTTTAAAGAAGAAAATATGACTACCAAATTTTTCATCCATTTGACCATTTTTTTTCTTGCATTTTTTCCCATCCAATTCACTAAATGACTTCCCCACCAAAGTATTGACTCCTTGAATATTAAAAGATAATCTTTATTTATAAGAAAATTGATGAAATTGACATAAATATTATTATATTTGAATAAAACTATAAAACAATATAATGTTGATCTAATTTCTTTCAATCTCCTCAAGGCTTATATCTATACAAAATGTTATATCTATACAAAATGTCATTGTTGTTCTATTCACAACCAATCTACCAACCATTTATAGTAGGACCACCTATTCCTAACTAAGGATCCATATCCAATATAATAGGGGGTAGTTATTTCCAACCAAGGCTATAAACCAAAGTGTTGAATGCGTTTTTTTCTTCTTTCCAAGGTTGGGACTAATAAGGTTTTGACACTCATCCCAAAGTAGTGACAGAGCAAGAAAATAGGAAATAGTTAATAGCAAGAAAGTAGTTCTTGAATGATTGGAATTAAAAAAGTTTAGACAAAGTGGTTCTTGAATGATCGGAATTGGAAAAGTCTAGACATTGGCTATGTGTTTGGAGCACTTTCTGGTTGCTAAAATTCATACTAATTTCAATTTTGAGAATAAAATTACAAAAAAATTGCAGTCCCTATATTTCCTATCTTTCTACATGGAAAAAATTAGCATTGCCTCATACAGCTCATGATCTGTCTGTCCTAAATGACTTAAGTGATTGGGTATGGGTGGGTGGTCCTACCTTACATGCCATTTTCATACCATTTGCCATGTCATTTTGTTGTACAGTACAGTGAAATAGCCAGTCTGCTGAAAGAAATCTTTCTAATGTAACTGCTGTGCACAGTTAGCTCTGTTTACAACCCGTGATTCGTGTAGTGATAAAAGAGACTAATGCTTAACGCAACAAGGATGGCGCCAACGACGAGACCACCTTACAAGGGAGTCACACTCCAATTCTTGCCTTCGTTCTGGTTTTCGGCAGTTTGCTTGTTTGAAATGTCCCTGTCTGAACTTGCGGCAATTGGGGTTATAAGTGAGTGCGATTGCTTTTCTTTTCTTTTGAATTTGGGTGAGAGATTGTGTCTCGGTTTGGATTCTCAATTTGAGCTGCCAAGTTTTCTACCCAGCCTATGTAGAACTCTGCATGTCTCTCATGAAAATGGCATTGGTAGTTTGGTTTTGTAACTTGTCCAATGGTTATATGTATATGTGCTCATTGTAGTAAATGATTCTTTTTCTTCAATCGTTGCTGCAGAATCAGAAAACGCTCGAGAGCGAGGAGTACAGACAATTGTTCCATTTGCTGCCTGAGGAGGTGCGCGAGTTGCAGTCCAACATCTTCTGGCGATACATAAGGGGTCTGAGTTTTGAAGAGAGATACAAACAGTTTTGTATTGGTATAGATGGGATTAAACAGGAACGCCGGTTATTAAAGCCTTGCTTGGGTCATTTGAAACCCTAGACAGAAAACTTCAATCAGACATCTGAATCCGGAGGATCAGAACATGAGTATTAGCTTATTGGAAGGCAGCGCAGTGTTCATAGCTTTCTGACAAGATATCACTCGCTTTCATTTGCTTGCTGTGATCTCAATACTCGCTTTGAGTTAAAAGGTGTATTATAGCTCTTTAGAGGCGCATTTCAGAAGCTTTCCTTCTTCTGTACCCGGTGTTATGGTTTAAAAAGAGAAAGGAATACTGATGTAGCTGCTTTGTCCTGTTTCGCAGATGCTGATTGCGGATTTCAGCTGTGCGTTTCAGAAGAAGATATTGCTTCAGGTACGAGCACCTAGAACTTGGCTGCCATTGTTTCCATGAGCTCATGTTTGAAATTTCATTTGCTTTCTGTTCAAAAGAATCTTTTCACGGTAGATATTAGGTTTTGCCTTTATTATCGTGATACATGTTGTACCTGTGTTTTTACTCCAACATCTTTTGGTTATGAAATGGAGGTACTCCCCAGGATGCTGATCCTTGCTGGTTTTCTGTGATTCAATAGCTGGTCGAAAAAACAGCTGATTGTTAAACCATGGAATGGAGTGTTCTACAGAAATTACATCGGTTGCATTCTCATCTTTTGGGCAAAGATGCAGCCTTTCTTAGAGGAGATCTGGAGACTGCTTTGGGTCTCGCTCTGAGGTCAGTTCACTCAGACTGGTACTAAAAGCCTGGGAGGGCTTCAGTAATAACAATACTTTTTTTCATGCATGCATATATCATAACTTACCCTGGATAGGGCAGGTACGAACCGCAGCTACCGTAGGGCATGAGCAGTCCGACGTCGTCCTGTTACGTCGAATCAATAGCGATCGATCCGTATGTACCAATTGGAGCGTCGATTAACATGCATGGCTTGTGTAACGCGTCCACTTGCGGACACGGCGTCCGTATCGATGCACTAGACAGACAGAAATGGAGGAGAGGCGGGGCTACCAGCTGCAGTTAGGCACCCGCTCACTCAACCTGCCCCCAGCATGTATTGTAGTGCCCTTCGGTCCCTTGGGTGAGCTCCTTGCACCTCTCCCTTCCTGTCTTGCCTGCCTGCCTTCCCCTCTGCACGGGGTGAAACGGCTCCGCTCCCACCCCTGTGCCTGCCCGCAAGCCCGCCCGCACACGCGCGAGCAGCTCTCGTCCTCTTCTTCTCCCTTTCATCTCCCCTCTCCTCTCCTCTTCTTGTTCCTGCCCCCTCCCCGCCCCCCCGGCCCCCGCCGCCGCCGCCCCCCCCCCCCCCGGCCTCCAACTTCCAGTCGGTCCCCATCCTCGCCCTAATTCAGTTACCTGCTTTCAATTCTTGCCATGGCATTATATTCGCTTCCTTCTTTCCATCGCCTCCCTCTTGACCTCTTCCGCCTCCGCCTTCTCCCCCACCTCCTCGCTGTTTCTTCACGAATGTCGGCCCATCCCGTACCGCCCGCCTCTCCGTTGCCCCTTCCTTCCTCTCCTTATTCTACCTTAGTCCATACCTTCCCTCCCTTCGCTTATTCCAGGGTTTAATCTGCCCTCCATTTCGACTTGCTGGGGTCCTGTCCTCCTGTCTCCTTCTCTGCTTGTGCATGCCGATCGAGTCGACCTTAAATTGCGAATCCCGATGGCCTCGTGCTTCGCTCGGCCGATTGTGGTTATCAGGTTGCCCTACCACCTCGCCTTCATTTTCTTCTTTTGAATCGGATATAGGGTGGCTACTGACCCCACTTCCTGATCGAGACGCGCCGCCAAACACGTTTCGGCACCGACCGTGATCTTCTCTATTTATGTTTTTGATAAATGGCCAGAGGGTCTTGTCGAGTTTCATCTCTGTTATCGATCAATTTGTGCTCTCGTTTCACGCAGTATCTCTCAGATCTCCCCCAACTGATTGTCACCGTCGGAAATTGCGTAACCTCTGAGTCAATGCATTAACCACCGCCACGAATTGGAAGGCTATTCCTGGCGCCGGGCCTGCTTGCAACTCCTTCAATCGCGGACACAAGATCAAGAGGTTGGAGGTTGTGAGGTTAGTGAATCTCTAAGCTGCACTTCCATTCATGAGCAATGTAGGTCGCGGTCTCGTTCGCCGCAGTTTATTTCTTGAAGTCGTTGGTAGTTTGTGGCACTCGTATCTGATGGATTTACCAACAACAGAGAGATATATCCAGTTGATTTCATTCGAATTCAATTTGAGAAGATTTCGAACTGAACCATATACAATATATTCTTCTCTCCTGGACCCGCCATCGATCAGCAGACAGGGTGTCAGTCAGGGTCGCAATGGCTAGTCCTTGTTACCAATGAATGTCCTTTAATTACAACTGAGGCATAACAACGGGTTTTATTGTATTCAGGTAACTTCCAACGTTCTCTAATTCATTTTTCACTCTGGCCATTTTCCTCACAGCTGACATGCTCACTTGTGCTTTATCTCCTCGGTCCGACTCAAGAGGCGACGATGAAACTGACTATTACGTGGGGCTTGAAAGTATACGTCAACAGAGCGACATTCCCTTGTTGCAGATCAGGCGGTTTTCATCAGACTATCACCTCATAATGCTTTCTCAGCTTCTCAAAAGGTTGATTTTGAGACTGGAATAGTGACGCACGAGGTAGCTGAATGAAATGTCCGACACGGATTCGAGCTCATCTGCCGTTTTCCATACGCTATATTCAGCTTCTTATCACCGTCGATCTACGATTTTGAAGGTTTTCGTTTAGCCAGTACTAGAGCTCTTCGTTCAGGAGTTTGAGGGTTCTAATTTATTGGCGACCTCGAACTCAGTTTTCGCATCAAGAGACTGCTTGCCACCTGGTAGAATGTCGACATAATTTGAAGACACCCATAATTGCCATCCCTCCGGTCTTCTGAAGGATTGTGCTGGCTGTTGCTCAACGTCCTTCGTGTGGAAGCAGAATGGACAAATATGGAAAGCAAGTGGAGGTCTGAGAA